>OY754331.1:157776682-158976682 GCA_963573305.1 Pyrrhosoma nymphula | reverse complement strand
TAGTGGACTTGTAGAGCCTTTTAGACCTGCAATTTACGTCGAAAATCGCTTGCTGCCGGGCACGTAGCCTTTAGGGGCTTCAGCCACCCCCGAAATTTTTCCCCGTGCGGCGACTGCCAATCGCCAAGGGGACCACTAGCCAAGGGGCACTCATGCTCTGAGCTAGACCCCCCCGAAGCAAATTTCTAGTTACGTGCCTGCTTGCTGCGAGCAACTTACGCAATAAACTTGCCAGTGAAAAACCAACCTTAAAATGTCCATAAAAACGGCGCGCAATTCCCTTTTTCCTTGTATGAATATTGGAACAATGATAAAGAAACATTTCCAGTTTTCATTTTGCTTTCGCTGACGAGAGACTTGTCTGCTCTAAAGTAGGAGTGTACTCGGTATGTGATTGTATTTTGTGATATCACGAGCGTGCATCCCTATTCCTTAAACTCGTGGTCTATTTTTTGTGATTCATATGCATAATTAAAACAGAATGCTATGGTATTTCTAAGCATGTATTACTATCGAAGTCGCATCTTTTTTGGAGTTACTGAAAATTTCCATTCCATAGTGAGCAATGCGATAAAGAATCTACTAACGCATTTGTTGTGAAATCACATGCGATAGAGTTCTGTTTACGGTGAAATTAGTCTGAAAAGAGTATGATAATGGCTTTCCGTTGATAATTGTTTCATTTTTAATGTCAAATGTGCAAGCCCCTGTGCAGCCTTGAAATCAATGTTCATATTGCATCTTTAAAGTCCATTCCTCTTTTCTCGTATGCGAGGATTTAATCCTCTGCGTCAAATGTTTTAATTGTCATTTCCAAAAGAAGACAGAAAAGATATTTGATCACTGCCCCCTTATGGCACTCAGCTAATATCCTTGTTTGTGCTGTGTAAACATGCTTGGACGGCTGAGGTATCAAGAGGGACATTGCCAAAGGGCAGTCCGGTGGTCTATCTGACGCCTGTTGTTTTCGCCCAATTTTTTTCGCAGATTGGTAACTTAAAAAATGAGGTTCAAAGACCCAGTCCCACTCACCCGTTTAGCTCTTCAACAACCATTCGCCTCGCTGAAATACGAATATGGAATGCTTTTAGTCTTCTATTTTGGTTAACCTCCGTTCGGGATTGAGGAATTGGCATATTCGTGACATCAGTTGGTGTCTTCGTCCTCTCAGCGACCCATGCGAAACGAAAACTTACATAATGTGAATACATCGCCGTCGTCGAAAGTTGTCGATTCATTTGGACGCTCAAGCGTAAATATAATTGCAATCGCCGAAGGCTCTTCTTTTTTTCCGTCGCAAGATCATGGCCTTTTGGTAGCTGGAAGTGATTATGTACATTAAGTGGAGCATTTAGTTTTTCCCCCTCTTCCTCCACATATCACATTGTTTCTCTGAATTTCCGAATTCATGGGACTGGGCTAGGAAAAGAATTCGGTCATGACATTTCCAAACATTCGTCGATAAATTTCTTTAGCCCTTTCACGATGGTTTAAAACGCTAAACGTTGCTTAATCTAATGTTGTTTGTGCAGAGATCTTGACCCCCTGCCCAAATAGTAAATAGTATAGGAAATTCCCGATTAGTGTCGCACCATCGCGAAAAGGAGAAAGTTGTAAGTATATCCGCTACAAATTTGAGAATATCGATGCCTAGGAAAGATCAACGTCCTCTCTAAGTCACAAGCGTAAGGCACTCGCAAATTGATCCAATAATTATAGATTAATTTTTCTCGTTCATTCAATAAGATGGAAGGACAGCTAAAGAATGTGATTCAAATCCCATAGAGCGACTGATCAAGTCACACTTAATCCTAAATATGCGTTCTACGTTAATAATTGGCTAGATCTGCTGCCTCCGCGGTAGTGCTGGCCCTTCCGGAATTTGGCGGAGGTGTTGGATGTCGAGGGCTCTCATGTTCACTGAGTATTTTTACGGAAACTGCTCCGGGGCGGACAAACTTAAGTAGGTTCTCCTGTCTAAGCTGGTATGGTGCTTCGGGTGGATCTTCTTTATCGTACCAAGGTATTGCTAATTTTGGATCTTACGGAATTAAATTGGGCTGAAATAGTCCTATTGACTGTATGCTCATTTTTCGTCGTTCGTTTTTATATCGGCAGCCATAATCATTGGGGGCTATTTCATGGGGAGATTTAGTTCGGCGATGTGGCGGAGGTGATGGTCGTGGCCTAGTTAAAGAAAATATTAGGACCAATATATTTTTAATTTTAGTATTTCCTTACTCATGGGATTGTAGTCAGAACTATTCACAGAAAATAAATATCTTCTTGTACTCCTTGACTTTGTTTCACTTTGGAAAATTACTTAGTTCTGGCAAAATTAGAATAGATTTTTATTGATACAAATTCAGATTTTATATGGCTACCGTTTGTAAACGCCACTGTCTCTGTACTTTCAATTTAAGTATATTTTCTTATTTTTATTGCTCTTTTTTCACGAATTTATAAGTATTGTAGAACTCTGTGACATTCGACAGCGAAGATGTCTAGGGCGGCGGGAGAATAAACATGAATGAGGGGTAGGAAGGGATGAACTTAGAGGAGGAACCCCGTTCCTCTGGTCACACGGCTGTCTTATGTTTGCTTACATCTACGCACAACCGTGATAGCCGCCGTGGATGTATGGAAACGCTGTAGATGTATGGAAACGCTGTAGATGTATGGAAACGCTATGCCCCAACGAGTGCCACCAAGTTCTAATATTCCCTGGTTTAAGTTTAAGGTGGTTTGAGAGCGAGATAGTCATCCCTAGTCATAATGGATATCATATTCAAATTTTATTCTTTTATTTCAGCGACTGTAAGAAGTGTGAAATAAATATTTTAATATTAATGGCGCAAAGACATAGTTATACATGACCAAAATTCTCAGTCATTAAATAAGTAAAGCTACATAAGTCTCTAACTTGACTCATTTTTTTCCCGCCGTGCGGCTGAAAACCCTTCAATACAGCAGGTTTTTTTGTTATGGTGAGTAATAGATTATTTTTTATAAATAGTTGAGAAAACATGCAATCTACACACCGTTAGTTTTTTGACGAAATCTAGGTGCTAGAAGTTCCTAATTTTTTAAATATTCTCCCATTGGACCGCACAGCCATAATTTATGCCTTATAAAACAGCTTATATTTTTAGGCAAATTGCTCGAAAAGTTGTTCGGCAAGGGGTAGATATTTTGATATCATTGGAAATATGAGTTTTTTTCTTTAAAATGAGGCCAAATTCATCAAATTCTCTGTGAAGTGATTTTTCGCTCAAACTACCTTAAGCCATTTTTGTAGCATTTGTTGTCTGTTGACGCCATCCTTCCGTTGAGTACACATCCTTGATGTTGAAAAACCGGCTTGAAATCCTTGATCTTCGTTTACACGCGTGGTGAGTCGTAAACAGTTCGGGGATTCACCGCTCTTTCTATGCTCTCGATGGCTGAGAAATTTCAGTCGCCTTTCAGTCATTGTCCTCAGCCCTCCTGTGAAGTGCGTCGGTTCCTCGGATAACGTGAGTACACTTTCTCTCTCAACGTACAAATCGTGAACCATGAGCGTGGTAAACTTTTTTAGGTTTGGCCTCGTATACCACGAATGCCACTTGTCCTTAATCATGACTTATATATATATATATATATATATATATATATATATATATATATATATGCGTTTTGCCCATAATTTTTCACTTGGTCGAAAATCTCAAATCAACGGATTCAAGCTATGAAATCATCCTTTCCTTTTGAGTAAAAAAACACCCCGGTACACTACTGTATTCGTTCCTTGGCAAATTTGTTTTTTCAATGGGGTCAAATCATACTACGGCAGATGATAACATGGTTTGCAGAAAAGCAGTTTGTCGATCATGAGAAACAAACTTCGTTCGCTCGCACTGTCTGTTTTATTTAATTTAGTTGCAACACGTATTTAACGTCGTACGATGGCTTTTTTTTGTGAGTATTTCCTTTGGAGGTTTGTGTTCAGTGCTGTCAACGCGATGATTCACTTGTTAAAGTAGCGCGAAACGGACCACAATATAATAAGATACTGCCTATAAATAACGATTACTTATTGGTATTTCGCAACCAAAACCTCCGGACACTGTAAACTATAAATGTACGTCTTTTCGCCTGCTTGATAGTACTTTTCTCAGCTTCCATTATCAGGTTTTCGTATTTATTCCTATGGGAATTTATATATATAACAATTAAATGAAAGCGTTTTTGTGCATCGTATCTTGTCCCAATTCTCAGTGTTAAATTCCGTAATATTTCGACCGTTAAGTTACCTTACATCATGTGTCTTGAGATTGGCTGGAATTACTCTAGTAATTGCTAAATTCACAACAAGGCGACCATCATTCTTCCGACTATTTCTCATTTCCCGCCCAAGTTTTATCCTCGGCCCAATCATTATATGGATGCATTAGTCGGAATATTATCGTCATGAGATCCACCAGGATGAAAAATAAAGTTCTACGAAGTTCGCGGGCTGTCTCCCTGGTGATTCTGAGGCCCTATTCAGGAGATCTTCTGGTTTTTCGAGCCTCGGTAATGATAGAGTTTTATGTTACCACGTCGATATTTTTAAATAATATTATTAGAAAGTTGAATTTGTCGAAGTAATGACGTCACTTCAACGGCGTCCTTGGGGTCGAGTTTTTCCTGAATAAAAGGCCCCCGATCTCACATCATCAGATTTTATGAATCTGAAACTGTGACCATGTGCCCTCAATTGCACTATATCCGCAATAAAAAAATAAGGGAATTAATCAGGATTAAATCACATCGTGCGCCATGATCTACGCAGGATTTCAATATCATATTGCTGTGCAGGATTGTTTCGCTTCGCGTTAGGAATTAATGGCGTGGCGGTTGTAAATCCTCCTCTTTTTCTGACTTATCCATGTTTGTTGAGCCCCGCCTTGGAAAAAGATTAGTGTCCTCTTGACTTTTATAGCAGCAAATCGTAATTCCAAATTTTTATTACCTTCGGTGAAATATAAAAGCAAACGTCATGCGTTTCTCGGTATGGCATATGTATTCTGTGGAAGTGTTGGCTTATTATTGTTCGATCACCGATGCCGTGAAAGTTGACTGGCGAGCGTCCTGCGAATTATGTTCGCGGTCCTCACGCTAACATTGTGTGTTGCTGTACTAGTAATTTAATTTTTTATCCCGTCACTGCTTAAGTTCTCGTCACTTCGCGCTTTCATGCTACACTTCGTATGCCTTCCCCCTTCGTATACCGCTTTGAGTGGTGAGCTGTCCAGAGTTGTGGTCGGAGTCTCGGCCGTCTTTTATCTTATCTATCTCTCGGTTGGGCGTGGGCAGACGGAGTGGCTCTCGTGGCAGTTGCCGTGGCAACCGCGGCTCACTTGTTTCGCCTGCGTCAGTGGGACGCTCATTAGCATTTTATTATGTTGGAGCGTGATATATATTCGACCAATTGCTTTAGTAGGCCTATCATTTGGTGTGAGGTCATAAAAAGTACCTTGCCAGAGTTTTTTTGCTGATGAGATTCCGTCGTCGTACTCCCCATTAATATGTTGTATAGTATATATAAGTATTTAATATTTCGTATTTTTAAATGTTCGTCGAAATATGTCGCCCTTTGTAGGAGAAAACTTCAAATGGTGGTTTATGACTGGCTTTTGTTTCGTTATTACCTTTAATACGGTCAAAACCAGTTGAACTGAATGCAACGAGGAAAGCTCATGATTATCCTATTTGAGCAATTGCTGGTTGTTATTCTGGTGAATCTTTTAGTCAATTTAATATATTACCTGTTGCATGTAGTGATTCAATCTCTGCTTCGGGTGAACATTTGTTGGCTATTAAGTATACCTATTTTGTTAGTTATGTGACGTCCATGAGTAATGTTAAAAATTACTAATATTTTGAACTTGATATATTTCGCTCAACATTTCCGCAGGATTATCTCAATGGTTAAATATCATGGTTGTAACTTATAAAATCCTTTTTTAACTATTCAGAATCCAAATGCTGAATGGGTGATAAAATAGTCCATATTTTTAATGCCCCGATAAAATTCATTATTTGCACGATCTAATTTTAGGCAAGTTGTGTCACCTTCGGCGTTTATTTGAACGCCTTGTGGGCTGAAATATGTTTGAGGTGGTAAATCGATGGAAATATTTCTGTTAATTTATTAGTCTTTACGTGGGGCAAATAAGTTTTGGTCAATGTACCAATACAACGCCTGAAATAGTTTCGTTGAATCCCAATCGATTGAACGGACTCCAACAAGACCAGAACGCACCCCAGAAATCGTATTCCCCGATTTACTGTATTTCAAGGGTCCTGGTGGTGACCATTATCCTTCTACAAACAGTCGGGGGCGTTGTATGAATTAGATTTTGGGAAAAGTGATTTGTTCTGGTGAGCCCTGAGCTTTAGTGTATTTATGATCACCCTGAGCCACACATCCTTGTGGTAGCTTGCGCGATTCTTCTTAGATATAGGGTACAACTCATGTCCTTCCAAAACTGTGTAGGTTATTTGGTAACCCAGGGTAGTGCCTAGGAATCTCCCAGATTTTCGCAATTCTAAATCTGGCCCACCCTCTCTCAACTCTAAAGCCATTTTTTCTGTATTTGTTCGTGTGATACTCTCTCTAACATCCTTCCCAGCGTGACTCTCCTGTTCACATATTCTTAAAATTGCATTATCTTATATTACTGCAAACTTAAGTGAATGTATCTGTAGCGATTGAAGTGGTAGTCCCATATTTCTAATTAAATCGACTTGATGTAGTAATGTTCCCTTGAAGTTCCCTTGGTAATCATCAAAGGCTTACTCAACGCAAGTAAGGAAATATTGTAACTTAAAATAAAGGGTTTTATACTGTATTTAGATTTAATATTTTCCGAATACAACTTAATTACTCATTATTACTCTCAATGGTTATTACTTGGCTTGGATTTTCGTTTCTTCAATCTCTAAAATCATACCGCATCGTCTAACCTAAAAAAGGCACAATATCTCCGCCGTAATTGGGATTTGATCACTTCTAACCATCGATGCGCCATCCCATGTCCCATGGGTATGTTACCCTTGCACTTATATTTTGGATCAGTGTTTGATACGATGGGCATCATTTTGAGTTATACTATGCTAAGGATAGTACTGACGTATATTTCGGAGATAGCTGCATTGTTTCAAAACAAGATGACCTGTGTTTGCGCAAATCTTCCAACCTTGTTTGCTCGACTATCGTGGGATGGTGTCGTTTCATCGCTTGCTTTCGTTCTTTTGTTTTGACGTTTGTTTTAGATGTTCTCGATTGAATCAGCTGACAATGGGTGAAATTCTCTCCCAAAAATACACTTACCAATTGAACGTTGTTTTCATTCGATGTAGTTTATCGTTATGGCATTTCATTTGGCGGCGAAGTGTAGAGCGTGGTATTTCCGGCAATACCTACATCCCAGGAAGATAACGCAATTTCTTGAATTTTTTGCACTTCAGTGATAAAAGTAATCTCCTGCGGCAAAATATATACTGTGATCTGAGTTAAATAGAACAATGGAAGTTCAGAAGTTCTCAATTTTCTCGTCATTCTATCGCAAGAGAAAAAACTACGATATTTTCGGGCTAGTTGGCCCTGGAGCTGTTTTTGTCTACCAGCATAACCTTCAGAATGAAATATCCTATTTTCTGACCCCATTACCGATTTCTAGAGTTATTCAGCGAGTGTATTTGGTTCGTAGAAAAATAAATTTCATTATCTCTATGACCGTATTCTTATCTGAATGTTTTGTGAATGCAAAGAAATAAAAATTGATTTGTATTTTCGTAGGCCTGTGGAAATTATCTCTTGTTTATTTTTTCGTAATTTATTATTCTCTTTCATCTATCCTACTATCTTAACGCTTTCGTCGTGATGTAGACTTATGCTTACTCTCTATAAAATTAGGCTTCCTTTCTGAGGCACTTTTTGTTCATTTAATACTCAGTATGTCATCAATTTTAGCAAAATGGTGTAATTCTCGATTGTACTCTTTTACATAGACTGCATTTTGTCGATGTAGAAATAAATGGTGAAAATTATAGAGGGAGACCAAGAATGAAATACGTCAAACAAATCATGAAGGACGCCAAAATACATAGGAATGAAGCTGTTTGCAGAGAGAAGAGTGGAATGGAGAGCTGCTGCATTGAACCAATTTTCGGATTGATGACTACTGATGACGATGTAGTTCATATGCTTAAACCCTCTATTAATTTTACTATGTTACAGATTAGCTTTGAGCTTTAAGTGTTAAAATATTTTACTTGAAGATATTTATTCTGTGAGGAAATATAGAATGCGCTTGATGGACTGGAAGAAAATCAGACAGGAAATTACTTGGTAAATGAAAAGTATAACTTAGTTTTTCCACATATATTTATTAAAACAAGACTTTCTATAATAAATCTATGTGGTAAAACTAAGTTATACTTTTCTTTTACAATGTTAAGTAAATTCCATGAAGTCACGCACTAGACAACGGAGAAAATTACTTGGTTTAGCAGAGAAGAACTTGGGGGTTGATGGTGGAGATGAGGAGATAGGGCTGGTGAATGAAGCACGTCATTAGGGGAGAATTGAAGGACTTCATTAAAGGTGGAATGAAAGTATGAAAAAGAGGGGAAAGAAACAAGAAATAAAATGGGAAGTATGCTGAGCTAAATATGAAAAAAGCGAGCGGAATAAGCATTTTTGTGTGGAAAATTTGATTCGAAACCGCACATCTAATTATACGGTTACAATTATAGTACGAACACTAAATATTCACCATCCTCACTCACTTGCGCATAATGTGACATCGTAGAAAATATTCACATTCCCTCGTGAAAGTAAACTTAAAAGATATTGGACCAAGGTGAGAATATGTGACCATGGAAATATATGCGAGCATAAGTCATACTCTTGGTCTGTGCGTAAGAACTTTTATCATCTAGAAAAATTGCCATAGAGTAATATTTAGTCGTTTTGCTTTTGACAGTTATGCGTGTATTAATGTAGAGTAATCGTCGTATATATATATAATGAGAGAGATCAGTAGGCAGCTTTTTTGACTGATAACGATAAGATTCTGTGCATAATCGAGCGCTTTACGTCCGTTTCCTTAGGAGGCCCCTTGGGAGATGGCCGTTTCTCGATTATGAGGCATGATCTCAGCCCTAGCGCCTGTGACTCAACAGCTCTGACCAAGACCCCCCAGGTTATCGACGTTCGTTCGTTCGCCTTGCCTTTTTTTCCCTCGCATGTGCTTATTCCTCCATCCGCCTCTCCTCACTCCTTATACCGCGGTTGACTTCTTATTGATGAACCGACTTGTGGAATGCGAAACTTATCTCATCACTTTTTGCTCCCCTCCAAAGTTCAAAAATTTGAATTAACGGACGTAGCAATTCCATGTGGGTAACGGACGTAACTATTCCGCGGGGGCAAATTTTGTATTTCGTTCTAATTTATGTTTCTCTGTATTTTTATCTCTGTTTTATTGTATTATTTTCTATGTATTCTCGGTTTTTCAGGTTTCAATACGCATTTTCATTGTTTAT
This sequence comes from Pyrrhosoma nymphula, assembly GCA_963573305.1. NCBI lineage: Eukaryota > Metazoa > Arthropoda > Insecta > Odonata > Coenagrionidae > Pyrrhosoma > Pyrrhosoma nymphula. The sequence goes on along the minus strand of OY754331.1, from coordinate 158,967,106 downwards.
CACAAGCCCGCAGAAAATGTATTGTTCAATGGGTTGATAATGATATCGTTGGTTATCCCTCTTATGTTTATTAGTAATTTTACTTACGTTCAGGGGCGGCTCCATACCAGATGTTCAGGGTGGGGGGGGGGGGGGCAACCATTGGCTCTGGAGTTTTGAAATACTTCCTAGGAAAAGGGGACTCCGGGGGTCTCGTTTCGGGAAATCGTAACAAACTATGTGTAAAATGAAAAAGAAATTCTTTATTTAGCTTTAGACATATGCCTACCATCGTACTTCGCAGCATAATTTTGGCTTTTAGTTTTAGATCTATGAAAATATAAATAAAATACGCCGGGTTTTGGTGGGGGGGGGGGGCTGCCCCTACTGCCCTTGGAGCCGCCAATGCTTACGTTGGGATGGATACGCGGAGTAGTCTATTTTCACATCAGCACATTGGTGGTATTTTGAGGTCAACGATTAAAATGTTGGTTAATTTGTCTGGCGACCAACGACTGATGTCATTTGCGCCATTATGGATTGGTTGATAAAAGTAAGGATTACTTAGACGGATGGGAGAAGGGTGGAGAGAGAAACCCGACGTTGGCTTAAACCTGTTCTTAGCGAAAAGAAGTTTTGACGTCCCATCCGACACGGTAGGAGTTGTGCCTTTGGTGTGCAGTGCTCTCAACATAGCACCCAAATAGGTGTTTGGATTCTGCTGAATAATTTCCACCTTTATCGAGATGGGAACCCGGACCGTGGGAGCTTCACGTTCGCTGGCCACCGCAAAAACCCTCAATGATACACGCGCGCAAATGTTTTATTATTCTGACGCGGCGGAAATCTTTTCCTTTCCAAGTGTTCAGATTCCCGTTGTGTGTAATAAATATAGGTACATTTCATCCGCCTTCTCTAGCGCCTGAACTCTTTGCTAACCTGTTGAGGAGGTTTAGGATGTGCTGTATATGCGTTTAATGTTTTACTTTCCTTGAGACTTCGAGTAGTGACTGATTTACGGGAACCGTTTTAAAAGCTGGCACTTAAACATTTTTTCTTGAGAAAAGTTGCTCTCTAGTGAAAATCTAGCGAATGCCCTTCACACCTGACGTATCTTATAATTAAATATTCACCCCGTGTGACAGGATGATTTCACAATTTTTGCTTCTCGTATAAAAGCAGATACCTACTCTTTGACTCGGGAAAGAATTATAACAGAGTTAGCCCCTTGCTGCCACCAATTGTTAAACGCATAACTCAAGTGTGTTTCAAAATATTAGCGCGCTCTTAAAGTTTCGGAGGAGCGTTGTCAATTTTTTCGCACACTCGGTCTGGACGTGAATTGTCAGAATTCTTTATTTCCATTCCGTCTCATCTTAATTCCCGAACTAGTCACAGTTTTAATTCTAATGAGTGTATTGAGTGGAAATGTACGCTACTAGATGCAATAAATTACTAATAAATCCTATAGTTATCGATGGATTGAGTTTGAATTTACAAAAACTGGTGGCAGATTTCGGTGTGAGTACCGATGGCAAACAAGAAACGTCATTTTTGTACATTTTCAAATTAGATTGGTATGGACAATATTGGTATGCCCTTTACATTGAGGAAGTATATTTCTCTTTCTTTCTTTGAAGTACGTGATTAATACAAACACTAAAATCGTGTAGTTAGTTATATTTTCATCTTTATATGGGAGAGGAGCACGGCAGCTTAAACTGTCTAAAGCCCCTTGACTACGGCCACGACATTGATCTCGGAGTGGGCTGGTTGTGCTTTTGCCCCAGATGATAATCGGGTTTACGGTTCTATACTTATTGCCCTAATGTTTGAAATACATCGACTTATCATGGTTGATATTGAAATATTATTTCATCTGTTTGTGAAGGTGGATTTAATACAGTGCGCTCAGACACGGAGCGTGCCCTTAACTTTTCCGCTCAGACAAGAGCGTTTATACCAAGGAGAGTAGTCTCCTTGGTTCATACTAACATAAGGTGTCAGACAACAGGGTACGCGTCGCACATTTGTTCTTGGAGATTTTCTTTCTCAGTGTCCGATAGAGCAGAGAAGTGCTGGCAAACATTTTTAACCGACAGTAAAGATGCTTAAACGTTTGTATTTGAAAGATTTATGCATTATAGCCGTAAATATTACACGAAGACGAAAAAGAAGGAAAACGTAAACGACGTTACGTCGTTAAATAGGGAATCGTTAGAGAGTTTCAAACGAAGAAAAGTTGATGGAGAATATTTGACCGTAGGGTAAAGATAATATAGATCTGATTGGACTCAATGAAGGAACTGCTGGTTGACGAAGAAAGGTTTGTCCAATATTTCCGGATGATGCATTATCAGTTGAATACCTATTTTATTGCAGAAAACGGAGAAGAATGTAAGAAAATCTAATACGATACTTTAGGAAGCTGCACAACTTGTTACTTGGATCATAGGAGTAAAGTATACTCCCGCACAGCGTCAATTAGTTTTTCTTTATCGATTTTCCGTGAGAGTATATGCGCACAACGCAAGTCCTGTGACTGAACGGAGACTACTTCATACTAACTTTTTCTTCTTTAAACAAGTCTTGGATCAGGCTTGTTCCGACACAGCGTATCAGGCAAAACATTCTTCCGTTGAATGACGAGGGGTCCGCCCGTAACCGCTCCGTGAGGAAATAATGTAGGTGCTACATATGTACATACATTCCCATTCAACTCTCCATGAGAAAGTTTGCCTGCACGGAAAATACGGAATCGATCCGTTTCGAAGCGGACTGTATCCACTTCGATTCGTGTCATTTTAAGGTAGTTTGAGCGAGATTTTTCCCTAGGCATAATTCATATTCCATTCTAGGCCATACAAATTTTATCTTGAAGTTTAATCAACTGTAAGAAGCATGAAGTACATATCGTAATATTATTGGCGCAAAAATATTGTTTTGCATGACTGAAATTCTCAGTAATAATTATCTAAATATGCAGCATGCATAAATATATAAATCTTGACTCATTTTGTTCACGCCGTGCGACTGAAAACGCCTGCACAACAGAAGTTGTTTTTGCGATTCTGCAAAAATTACTCCGGTGTGTAATTGATTTGTTTTGAAATAATTTAGAAAGCATACATAATACACACTTGTAATTTTCTGACGGCATCTATGCGTTATAACCTCCTAATTTTTATAAAATAAGGTCTCTCTGGAGTGCATACGCGTACCATTTCCCATAAAAAACTGTTTCTATTTTTTGCAAATATCCCGAAAAGTAGTGGAGTAAATGGCTGACATTTTGATACCAATGGAGAGGTGAGATATTTTCTTTATGATCTGGCCAAATTCATGGAATTTTGTTTGAAACTATAGGAAATGCCCATTGATTCTCAACGGGTGAGATAAAAGTAAGAAGTAATATATTGTTGTTCAAGCAGAAGAGAATCTTGACTTCTCATTTCTCATATTAGTTTCTTTAGCAAGTGGACATTGCCCGTTTGGTCGCTTAATTATACATAGTATTACGCCATTTAAGGAAAATTTAGTTTTTAGAACAGTTTAACTAAAAAAGCATTCCAGTTTCGCGAGGGTGGGGAAGATCGCCATATACTCGAGTATATTTTCCCTAGCTAACTATATTTTCCTAATTGAGCTGGAGCGAGATTTTTCTCTATAACCAGTACGGACCATATTTGGATTTGTATTTTAAATAACTATCATGTACATACGCGATAAATTTCAAGATAAACGGTTCATTACTTCATTCCGAGGCTAAATAGAAAGCAGTGATTTGGAGACTTACAAAGCCCATTGTTAGAGCCCATTGGAATCCCAACCATCCCTCTTTGAGCTCGAGGACTATATTAATTTTTTAAATAGGTGTACTACGTAGGTCTTTAGCAGTGTGCAAAATTCTACTTAGTAAGCGATATACTCGGCATACCAATGGGCCCTAATTATAAGAATCAATGTGAAGTGCTAAGTGCAGATACTATGTAAAAGCCGTTAAGTGCCAATGGAGAGGTTGGGGTACAACAAAATACCTCAACTGAAATCTCAATTAAATTAGTTAATATTGCTAATTTAAATTTTTTATGAGTCAATCAAGGCCCGGGAAAAATTTCCCGTTCACAGCCATTGCTCAGGTTGCCAAGGAAATATGCTATTGTTGACATTTTAGAAAACTTGATAATTTCTAAATTGAAAACGTAATTTTTAAACAAAAACGATGCGTATAACAAATCGATTGCAAGAATGGAATATTTCATTCTTTCTGTTTTCTTCTAATAAAATAAACCTAAATAAACTTCTGCACTGATTCCTATGCTTTTATTGTGGGAGTAAAGTATAGGGGCCCGTTCTAGGGGCCGTGGGGCCCTGAGGCCTTTTTTTTAAATAGCCTATTGCACTACTTAGTGCATACGTTAGCATCGAGCAAAATATCAGGTCAATCGGTTGGGTAGTTCTCGCGGAGAATAGTAACGAGCATACTGACAGACATCACTATATTTTTTATATACTAGTCTACTAATATTATTATACCACTTATATTAGTCTATTAATGTCTACTAATGTCTACTAGTCTAGTAGATGATATCACGGTGAAACTACCTAAAGAAGTCATCGATGCGATTGTGCATAGGGAACCTTTTTTCCTACCTTCCTTATTCTTTATCGAGGGCTATAGTCAATACTGGACTAAATACGTACAGCATCGTCGGCAGCTCAACTTTGCCATCGAGATGCCGTATTGGCGATATTGGTCATCTCAAGAGTGGGCCCACGCTGCCCGCATACTTAATGCTCGCCGGAATTGAAGATTCAGATCTGAGAATAGTCTATGAATGCTTTCTTCCGTCCAACCGGAAGGTCCTCCATCTCTGGTCGGTCCTTCCATTTACCCACATCTACCGCTTCCCGCATTAGCCTTTGCGTTAGTATCTCGTGATGTTGGAAAATTGAGTCAGCGTACGTTAAGTCCCTCCATCCTCTACACATTCTCTGTCTACGACTCTGCCGCAGGATGTTTTTCTTGATTATGACGGATTACTCTTTTCCTTCCTGTTTCATTTGATTTCCGATAGAATGGTGAAAAAAATCGAAGGCTTCTTATAATGAATGGTAGCCACTTTCACACTTAACCCAGCGAATTTGGTATACCAGCATAAAATGTCACTATCGTGTGTCGACGGTGATTTAATTGGTAATGCTGGGGTGCTTGAAACAGTGCAATCATTGAATTGGAGTTTTGATCTCCCTTCGAAGTGCACTCTTCCAACCTAGCAAGACCCCGTACTCGCGAGCATCATCGCGTTCGATGAGTTCACAAAGCCTTGAAAAATGATACTCTTGTCGTTGTTTATTTTCATGCCATCGGCGGTGGTGGACGAGTGGCATGTTGGTGGTTGCGAATGTGTATCATGTGTCGCTTACATGTTCTACTCCGAAGGTTCGCACCATTATTGGAGTGGAACTGCTAGGAATAGGCTAACGAACCGGAGAAGGGGGCGGAGGTCTTCTCCCCTCTGGACCCGATGGCAAGATCATCTCCCTTTGATGCTCGAGAACATCCCGGTCGCTCTCATTAAGAAGCTTCGTTAGAACGATTGTTGGATGAAAGGCCCCGCTTTTTTCCATTACGGATGTGATGCACCGCCTTGAAGAGGGCGGTATCGATATATTTAATCGTCATCGCTCACCATACCACTCACCCTTGAGGTGATTTGAATGGTACTACGTAGATGTCTTCTTGTTGTTTCGATAAAATACTTCATCGGTCGTGACATCGTCTGCGTTTTTGGGTTTATCAACTTCGTAGTCAATTTTTGGACATCCTTTCAATGGCGAAACGGAATATTTTATTTTAAACGAAACATCGCCGTCATCATTTTCATCTCCTCTCAGCATCAGCTGTTCGATCCGACGATTGTTACACACTGCAAGCCTTCATTTCCTCCCGTTTGATTCTCTTTCTCTTACATCCACATTGTGTGTTCCCTCCCTTGTCTTCCACTTGGGCCTAGGTCTGTGCCTTGGTCTTCCTCGAAGAGTCTTCCATTCTAATTTGTTCTCTTGTATGTTGTATCTTACGGATTCTCGTGCATCTGGGCGTTCCGTATCCATTGAGTTCATATTTGTTCCAAACATTTGGTCCTCTCCTCTTGTACTATTCTGTACTCTTAATTTCTTATTTGATCCGTTCACTTGACCTCCAGCAGCAAGTTTTGCAGACCTAGGTGTCTCTGGTCTCTCGTGAGAAATATCGCACGGGACCAAATCCGTACAGCATCTACGAATGTTTGACTTGGTAACATTTTTTGTGAACATCGCGGGCGGAACTTTTTGTCCCGGCCCTGACTATTTAGAGGACCCTGTTTGCTCATCTCCCATAATCTACGCCCCACACCCCTGATTAATATCAACATCTACGCACTGCGAACTGCCCAACGGGCGTGTGGCGGGGGATGCGTGTGGACACCAGCCTTGAAGGAGAATAGGGAGAAGGTGTTTTGCGGTGAAGGTGAAGGGGAGAATAGGGAGAAGGAAGGGACGGGAAGTGAGGTGTTTTTTTGACTCATTAGTTTTTCGATCTTTTTTTTTGCTGCCAATAGTGGTGCGTGTGAAGAAAGACTTCTTGAGATTTCAATAGTTTTTTTTTCTTGATACTTGAGAGTTCAATAGTGAAGTTTTTATTTTATCGCTTTTATCAATGCTACATACTTTGGTTGGGTGTTGAAGAATATCCGCCGTGCCTATCCGAAACTCGTGAGAAATGAATTCCTCTTGTAATTATGGTGTGTACCTACCTCGTGTGACCTTGGAGTCTCTAGCTGCTTCCCACCCAGTCCTTGTGGAAGTTATTTACGCATTCTGTTCACTCGTGGTGTGTCGCATGTCATGTTTTGCCTCGATTCCTTCTTGGTTGCATCCTGCACAAGAAGGAGTTGTCCTACTCCTTTTCTATATTGAGGGCCGAAGTTCGCGACCCCCTGTGACCCCACCCCGCCTGTCTCTAACCGCCTGCTCTCCGCCTCCATCATAATCCTCTTTCATTTTTCTCGTCCCATCTCTCGGCCCCCCCTTCCCCCGGCACCGTCTTGGTCCGCGTGTAATACCCTCTCCTTTCCATCAACCTTCCCTTGCTCTCCTCTTTCACTATTAGTCGCTCCCCGCAACCGCTTTGAATCAGTCGGAGGTTGAGATCCGTGGGATGCGCGAGCGGTGTCTTCGCTCTTGTTTTGCCGTCCGAGGAGCTAACTGTGCCGACAAAAGTGTTTTAACTCGGGTCTCCCTGGAGTCTGTCGGAGTTTTCAGAAGCATCGGATCTTGGTGAGTTCTTAATTCAGAATTGACGGTAACATTTTCAGAATCGTGTGAATATTGAAATTTGCGTTTTCGTGTTTTTCCGTACGTGATCAATTTATGAGGTGCGCTTTTTAATGGGTGTTTGAATCGTTATTTAACGTCTGTTTTTTTCTCTCGGGAAATCATTTAATTTCTTTATTTTTTTCTTCGATTCTTTTTAAATGCGACACCTCATTCATTGTTTCGGTTAATTTCTCCCGTAATTGTTTCGTGCTCTTTACTACACCTCTCCTAAACGTCTCATTTCTTTTTTTATCTTTTTCCGCTTCCTAGTCTTGTTCGGAAGGTTTTTCCCAAGTTTTTTCGACATGACCAGCCACGGGTACGGAACTATGAATAAGAACATCGTCCTTGCTCAAGGAGTAAGTGTCCTATGTGGTTATCCTGGTTAATAATTTGCACCTTTGTTTGCCTCTTTTGGATTTGTAAATTGAATTTATCGACTGAAGAGTGGCTTTGTGTTTTATGTGGGCCGTGCCCCCGTTAGGAGCCGGAACATCGGATTTGTGTTTTATGTGAATCCTTACGAATGAATTACGCATAAGCGTCGGACGCGTGATGTTTATCGGTCCTCCCTAGAAACACCTTCGCTATTGGTAATGTTGTAGTGCTTCTCCGGTTGTATATTTATTTGTTTATGTAATTGATTCCGATCTAACTAAACGAAAAGTCGCTAATGCCTGTAAATTGATCGTAATTCGTACTCTTTCTCGGTTCATGTGATATTGCTCATCGGAGAGAAACATGTTTGTGTAATCGGATATTCGTTCAGCGCAACATATTGAAAATCTTTTTATGAATATAAAGTATATTAAGATATTTCTGTAAATGGGATTTGGACACCAGAGAGTCGTATCTTTGTATTAACGTGGATTTCGATACACTTAGTGTTTGCTTACCTTTCTTTCACGCTGTTTTATTTTTCAGTTGAAACTGAATGAAATATTACTTCAATTTTCACATAGGTGTTTCAAACTTAAGTTTTCCGTTTTTATTTTTTCCCTTGATAGAAGTGATCTTCGATATAATAAGTACGTCTTCTGTTTGCGCTCTAAAGGGATGTATATATTTTTTTAAATTCGTTTTTTGTGTTTTTGCCACGTAAAGCGAATTTCCGAAGCATTATATAGAGTGTGTGAATGACATAATAATTAAGAGTCCTACCTTATTGTAATAAATTTTCTTTCGCGTATTTAGCATGTATATTTTTCTGCAAATGTTTGAAAATTCGTAAATGAAAAATGGCACTGTGTGTCTTGGCTCTTGATGCCTTTAGATGGTTTCTTTATTCGCTTTTTGTTACTTACTTTTCATTTGAATGGCAGTGGTATAAATTAATTAGTATCGTAGGCTTCAATTTTATTTACCATGGCAATTAGTTTTCTGTATGCGCCAATATTTACCTGCAGGGAAAGTGAACCACTTCCTTCTGCCTCATGTGGAGAGCCTACGATGAGTTCCTTAGGCTTGGGAGTGGCTCCATATTTGATCTACGCGGGATCGTATGCAGGGGAGGAGGGGATTGAGTGAAGACACGTCGTCGTGACACTCAGCTTACGTAAGAAGCGAATTTTGGCGCCCTTCTTGATGTATTCGCCTTTCCTCCTCCTTCCCCCTAAAGCTCCTCTGGATAGGCTCCTATCTTCAGAGCTTTATCCTCTCCCTCGCCGGCAATGCCGCCACACGGAATCTTGCCACATTTCAAGAGTTTAACGCGCAGGTGTTTACCTGGGAATATCCATAGCTATGCTTGACTCGTCAGTACCAAAAATGTCAGTTACATAAACGGATTTAACCACTAAGGATATACGAAATTGAAAATGAAAACTAATTCCTCTCCACTCAGATAGAATTTATTCTGGAGCTATGGGCCCGAGCATCCGGCGCGAATGCGGGGAATTTGGGATCGAATCCCGATCCAGGTGATTATTTGTGTCATCTTGAATTACACTCATTTGTGTACACCTTCTCAGCTTTCGGATAAAAATCATGCCTAGAACTAGGTTTTGGTTTTAAATTCTACATCTACGAAGTACCGCGCAAGTCAACACTAGGGTGTGTGGCACGGGGTGATTCCACACCAGGCATGCAGCACTCGTCCCAGCACAAATCAGAACCTGGCACGCTCCCCCGGCCGCTAGGCGCAGGCCAAAAAGCAGTCAGGAGAACAGTGCGCAGTCCAACCGAAAACTGGGAGAGTGATACGTAAATGAACATGCAGAACAATACTATAGACACATCTAGTGGTTAATATTACTGATTCTGTTAATCTATTAATGCTACGAGATGCTACTTCATGCAGTGAACAAAATAAAATAATGCCGGACAAAACAACCGGTATGAAGTGTTAGTAATGATGTTGTGTTACTAAGCACAAGTGAACATTCTAATCTACCTATTGAGGGTGGGAGTTTCATATGATTGATTTATCGCAACTATTATGATCCCTTATTGTGCGTGGGAAAAAATGACCTTTTAAATTGAATTGGTTCTGCAATCAATTTCCTTTATCTTATTCCTGTGATCGCTTCTACCGTAGTACGATGGCTCTAGTAGTATATGTTGAACGTCCGGCAAAAAAGTGTCTATTCCGAATTTTCGCAAAAGATTTAGCCTGTATTTCTCCCTTCGATCAGGTAGAGATTCCCACCCTAATTCCTTCAACAATTCGGTAACACTGCTAAGTAACGCAATCTTGTCCGACTCTTTGCCTAGATCCCTGTACAACACTGCGTCATCTGTGAAGAGGCGAATTTTGCTAGTAACAACGGTATTGATGTCATTAATATACAAAAGGAACAATAAGGGACCGGTGACAATTCTCTGGGGTACACCTGATGTAACTTTCACTACATCTGAACTAACGCCATCTAGAACTACCCTCTGTTCGCGGTCGGCTAAGAACTCGCTTATCCAACATATTACGTCGTGGTGTATTCCGTCAGCTTCCAACTTAACGAGTAACTTCGAATGAGGGACCGTATCGAAAGCTTTTTTGAAATCTAGAAATATTGCGTCGACTTATGGACAAGCTTTTCTCCTGAGGAAAGAATGTCGTGAAGGAAGAGGGCCAACTGGGTTTCGCAAGACCTGCCTTTCCGGAATCCGTGCTGATTTTGCGTTAACAAGTTTTGACTATCCAAGTACCCCATAATCGTATTCACAATTATATGTTCCAATATCTTGCACGATATAGACGTAAGCGAAATCGGTCTATAGTTACTGGGCTCTTCCTTATTATAAATTAGCAGTTGCTAGAAGTTAGCATTGACATCCTCACTGAAGCCGATAAAAAATAAGGGTTCACATTGATTTTTCCCCTATTCCAACGAGTCTGATCGTTTGCGTTGTGATTGAGGTCATTCGTGAGGAAAATTATGGCATTTAGGGAAGAAATGATTTCCCAGAATTATATTTGCATGCGCATATAGGTCATCCAGGTGTGAATTTACTTGGAAGACATGAATTATGTTCATGTTCATTTTGGCACTTTGCAAAAATTACTCATCCGTCAAAACAAATTATTGGTAGTACTATTGGAATCAATTTACTTCAATTTGGAATTTTTTGTACTGCGCTTTTTGGTTATCTTGAATAATGATGTTAGATATGTCCATGCGTATTTTCTGCCTCCAGCTGCTCAAGATCAGTGGCGGCGTAGCTCTTTAAAGTGATTTGAAATTCTTTCGTCGGTGTTTGGTGATGTGAGAGCCAGCAGCATTCTACCTCGCCATTAACTAGCATGAGTATCATAGAAGTGTTAGCATAGACCTATCAGCTAACATGCTAGCCTCTAGACAGCTCCTCTATGTGGCATGTGATTATAATAATAGACATGTGAATACCTTGGCTAGTATTAATGATTTGACCCGTGGCATTCCCTGGCCTGTATTTATTTTGTATGCAAGAAATTAGTGTGGTTTTGTATATACAAAACGCTACATGCGCAAAGTAGGTCACCCTGGGTGCTTTTCTAGTTACTTGTACTTACCGAATGAAATAGTGAAAAATTTCCTCTCCCATCAACCAATAGTTTTCTTTACATGATACGCATAATTATTTTGCCGTTATGTCGTGTCAATTTGTTTGATGTCAACGTTCAAGATAAGATAACGCTGACCCATCGCCCTCCTTACAATGGCATCTTGGAAAAAGTACTTGTCTCTTAGGTTACACTCTTAATCACCGGAACGGGAATTCTTAATCATCGCAATAAAAATATCCTATTACAGCCATCCATACGCGCAGATGCCTGGCACCTTGGAAGTGTGATTCCCAATTGGGTTCCCAAGTGTGATTCCAAATTAATGAGTGCCATAAATTGGATATCTCGAACTTGTTGGTCACCTTGGTGAACTTTGCCCTTTCTTGGATTCCGTGTAGTTACTTAGAATTAAACAAATTATCCCCGTTGATTTTGGATTGAGCATCACCATTCTGGGATGATAAATTGGTGTGGTTATCTCTTGAAATCACTTATCGAAAAAGTATAACTTCCCTTTCACAAACCGCCAAGAAAACGCCTTCTTCGAGGCTCGCTCGTAAATTTTCTCTCCATATAATTATAGTTTAACTCGTGGCATCATTTGAAAGTACTGTGGATCTGGAAGATCCTGGAAGTGTGTGCATCTAGCCAGGGGCTGATCCAGGATTTTTCTTTGGGGGGGGCACAAGGGTCTGATGGGCTAACGGTCTTCTCATATTTGGGATTAAAAAACAACATACAACTATTGATGTACGAAATATATTTTTTATTTTAATATAGAGATCACTAATATGAAAATATTAATTAGTTACATATATAATAACGGCAGTTTTCTAATATGTTTCCTGCTGTAGAGTTCCAGTCCTGTCCATTATTTAAGCGTCTGGGGGGGGGGCACGTGCCCCCCCCCCCTAAATCCGCCTATGCATCTAGCTCAGAAAGTATTGTGGGTATCCACTGTAAAAACGAAAGCTTAATGCAATTTCGTAGTAACATCTCCGAATGTATTGGATTCGTCTTGCTTAAATCTTCAATCAAAAGTCACTAAGCTGCCGAAACATGAGAAAATCGTGAAAAGACTTACCTTTTTACTCTCACGTTCTGGCAACTAGTCAATTTGACGACAAATTTGCGATGTTTTGTTGTGGCTCGTATAGTTGGTTTTTTTTTATTTTTCAGTGGTTTCGTTTTTATTTCATCCGTTATGTTACGTAAGCTTTGTATCCCACGAAATTTATCGTTGGGATGAGCCCAAAGACGTGGTTCATAGGTCAGCGACTGTTATGGGCCTCTAGAATCAATGGAAAATTCCACCAAATCTGGAATATGTCTGTCTAACTGTCAATCTCTTTTAGTTTTATTTCAGAGCTGACATAGAAAGCCGTGCATTTTTTTGTGCGCCGTGCACAAGGGTTAAAGCATTAAGACGCGCTGAAATTTCGCGGTCGTGCCGGAACTTACGACCTACAATTGATGATTTAACTATGCGGATTATTTTTATGGCTTCATTGGTCATCACGCATCATTGAGCCGTGGATTTTTCTTCATATAGGAACTCCAATAATCCATCAAACGAAAGCAAGCTTTGAGAAATTTTCTCAGAATATTTTTCGTTCATGGAGAGATTAAAAATGGTTTCGTACATTTGAATTGAAACGAAATTTTTTTCTAGTTATTCACGCCAACAAAACAAACATTATCCAATAATTAGAAATGGATCAGTCCGTTTCAATGAAAAAAATCAAGCGCATGGATACCTCGTTGAATTCATAGCCCGCAATTACGTGCGGAGTGCTGTAACAAATCAAGCAAAGCGCAGGACGTCCTTTTTCAGTGTTAATTGGGTGGAGGCTTAAAATGAGATGTTCTTACGAGGTGCCGAGTACGCGTTGCCACATTCTTCTAATACTCGTGCGCTCTGTGACTCGCTCCGTTCAGTCAAGGCTACTTGAAGACACATACGTGTTAACCTTTGACGAATTTGAAGTTCTGCGGAATTTCCAGGGATACGGGTTCGAATATTAGTCCAGGAAGATGAAACCCTTAGTGAAGTCTGTTCGGGTTCTCCACCAAGCCAAACTCTGCATTTCTGCTGACGCTTCTATGTATGTACGAGAGGTCTCAAATGCAGATTTTGACCCGATGGAGAACCCGGACAGACTACACTAACAGTACTCGCTGAGGAAGTATCAGATCATTCTTCAGGTGAAACCCTTATTTTTCACTTTCGTCTTCTTCTCAATGCGTGACCTCGCTATGAAAATATTAAAGGCAATATTTTTTACTGGGTAATGAAGCGTGTACGTTTTTGTTTAATTTACTGTAGTATTAAACTCCTATTTGTAACTTCTATCAGTAGATTTGCATGAATGCTATTTGTGTTATAACCTCGCTAAAAATAGTTTCTTATATAAATAATTCAATTTTTGTAGCTAACCCAAGCTGTGAAGTCAAATAAAATGAAAGATGAAGTGCAGCCACTATTGCCTGGTAATCCTGAACCTGTAAATGATACTTATGAGAGGTAAGTAATTTTTATCATAAGTTCCCATTTGTTGCCAGATTAATTGTCATGATCTTTGAAAAGTCAAGTGTTGATTTATGGGAAAATAAAAACAAACCTGTTATATTTTCTCAAGTTTCCAATATAGAAACAAACTAGTGCAATTTTTAAGATGCATTCAAGATGCAAATTTAATTCAATAGAGGTTGAATGCATTTTGAAATTTGTGATTGTGCTACAGAGTAGATTGACTCGGGTAGATTTTACTGCCCAAACTCAATTTTGACACCTGTATTCCATGTACTTCAAATGCATTCAACTAAGCAAAAAATTTTCATTGTGAAAATCTCTAATTTCACGACAAAATTTAGCGATATTTCTGTTGAATGGCTTCATCTCATAATAATACGTTTTGGTTTAACTATAGCGCTAATTATTTTTCTACCTATATGGTGCATTACGCTTAGTAGTAAACTTTTGTTGTAGAAAAATTTCTAGTTGAGTTATATTTTGCTCTTCTACCCATGTGCTAGTAGGATCCCTGCAGGCCAATTACTGGCTTCCCTGAGTCTAAATCAGTCTTGAGTATCTCATCGGTTTTGAGCCCCCGAAATGTGGTTACGTGTTGTCCCACTTATGATAAATATTAATTGCACAACTGATTCACCCAATGGGGACTCAAATAGGGATTACTTTGAGAATGTATGTGACATTGATATTGAGGAATATAAAAACGTGTGAATCCAGTATTAAGCCGTTGCCATTCCCTGAATGTTTGATTTGAGGTGGTGGATGTGTCAATTCTAGGGATAAAAAACTGTTGATTCACTTTCATTTTGGCCAAGAATGGAATATTAATTCTGATAAAGAAACTATAGATCTGTGGTGGGAAATGAAATAAAGAGCAATTTTGGATTTGCCTTGGAACTTGTGCAGGGTGGCCGCTCAACTGTCGAACCGTGAATTAGCCGTGAGTTTCTAGTGTGAACTTTAAATTAGGGTACTTTTAACCCTTTTATTTTTTATCCTAACCTCCCCACGTGCGCTTAACAGCTTTTATATAGTAACTGCCATTAGCACGTCACATTCATTCTTACAAGTAGGGCCCATCGTTATGCGTAGTATATCGTTTACTGCGTTGAATTTTGCACGCTGATAGAGACCTACGTATTACACCTATTAAACCTTAATGCAGTCCTATAGAGCTCAAGAGGGATGGTTGGAGTTCCAATGTTCCCAAAATCACTGCTTTATATTTAGCGTCGGAATGAATGAAAAAATGAACCGTTTATCTTGAAATTTTGCGCGTAAGTACATGATACTTATTTCAAATAAAAATTCGAATATGGTCTCTATTGATACTGGAAATAAATCTCGCTCAAACTCACTTTAGGGAAAATATGTTCAAAGTTTATGTCGATCTTCCCCACGCACCCCCATTGTGAAACTGGAATACATTTTTTTAGTTTTAATGTTTTAAAAATAAACTATTTCAGTAAAATAGTTTAATACTATGCATTCAGCGACAAAACGGGCAATTTCCACTTGGTAAAAAAAACAAGTCAGTTTCTAGTTTGTTTTAATTGAACTACTATTAGTTTTTTTAGTATTAACTGTACTATATTATTTCTTACTTTTTATCTCTGCCGTTGAAAATCAACGGGCATTTCTGCTGGTGGGGAATAAATACCCATAACGAATCACCTGGGAATGATGAGTAGCTTTTCCCATAAGGAAAGCATATTCTGAGCCAAGGACAACGAATGAAATTCATCCAGATAGAAAATGTGGTTCCGGAGAAAAGGTCCACTTCCGGTTTCAGACCACGTGTTTTCATAAAAATAGTCGGGTGTTCACCTAATTTACGTACAATGAAGGCATTTACTTAACTAATCTCAACCTTCGGTGTTGCGCAATTTCTGAAATAAAACGGAATTCCCGAAGATTCTGCAACTAGGTCACTATTTGCGCTATTGGAACTGAACTTAGGTGGGAGAGGGGTTCTCTATGGATGTTAGAATAACTAATACATTTCACTCAGGTAACACAACAAACACACGATATTGCAGTTGGCAATTCCTCCGTCCGACTCTCTCCCATCCACAGGGCACTTGCACAGGCAAGTCCTTCTCTCTTGACAGCTATAACTCAACTAATGATCTCTTTATCAAGGTATTTTTGCTTTCTCCTAGCAAAAATACGAATGTAAAGGCGCGGAGCGTACAGCTCATGGAACTCGAACTCAGACAAAACGACAAAATTAGGCAATGATCCCCGTGATACGCGTTTTTAAGTCCTGAAGATGTCTTGAACCAGCTCTAGACGAACAACAGCCTACTACCATGCCAAGAATGATCTCCTTATCTAGGTTTTTTGCTTTCTCCTTGCGCAAAGATATTTTAAGTGACTCCATTTGTTATGCTCAAAAGATCCAGGAAGAGGTCTTTTGGGGAAGAGCAAGCCTACAGCGCCAGGGATGGCCGCGCTCACCGCTCAGAAATCAGCTTCTCGTTCAAAAGTTTGTACCACGAAAAATATTGGCATTAAGTGGCTATTGCCACTTAGTGCCAATACTTTTCGTTAGTTGTAACTTTACCAACTTACCAGTTATCTCTATAAGATCAAATCAATCGCTGACATTACCAATAATTGTTTTCCCGTATTACCGTGACATATGTCCTCACACTGAAATTTCCGCCTCCCGTGCGCGACATTTTTGGACGCTTTTATCTTAAAAAGTGGTTTTAATTACAAACTGAAAAGAATATTTGTAGATTTAAAAAAACGCGTTCTGCAGTAAGAGAGACTAACTGACATTTTCTGGAAAATTTGTTGCTATATGATGGAAAACGAACGACAGTTTTAATTTATAAGTTTCAACTTCATAGAAAAAAACCTTCCTTTTTTAATTTTTTATATAATTTCGCCAAAAACCCTGGAATATTGACAAGAAAAACTATTTAGGGTACATCCGGCACCATAATGGCAATCCAAATATACGTTTGTAGTCAATTTTTGACCATCTTGAAATTTAGCGTCTTAGAAACCTACCTCTTAGAAAGCCTAAAAACTGGCCAAGGCGCGGATGCGACGCAGAGGCTGAGAAGAAGACTAACTCCCCGAGGTGGTGTTATTTTTTAGGTGGGTCTCGGCTGGATGCTTCAAGGAAGCGTACGTACCTCCTTGTGTACGGCACAAGAAGAGGATGAAACCGTAAACGGACCGGAGTGTACCAGAAGGGGAGGATATCGCTTCGATTACGGCTAACTATGGAACAAAGAAGCGTATATGAAATGAATATACGCTTCTTTGTTCCATAGTTAGCCGTAATCGAAGCGAAGGGAAGCGATATCCTCCGCTTCTGGCACACTCGAGGAAACAACATTTTCGCCAGGGATTACAGCTTCAAAAATGTATCGACTCGCCGTCCCGATTTAACGGAGGTCACAGCGACAAGAAAATTGTCCTGTGCTAAGAGATATATATAAAGCATCCACGGCGGAACGAGCTCGTAAAATATTTTCCAGTATTAGGAACTCTGTTAAGCCGACAAGAAAAGGACTCAATATCCCTCAAGTTTTCACCGAGTGCCAGACGCTGCACAGTGGTCGGAAATCGAAAAAAGCCGGACAAAAGTCCAAAATTTCCTTTTTTGAGATAAAGACTTGAAACTTGGTACACATACTCACAAATGATTACTTATTATGAAATAGTAAGTCATTATTCATAGGTCCTACCCATTATTTAGACACGGAGGCTCAAACTTGACCAACATTAAAAAAAACACTTGTTTTCATTTTTCTTCGAAAATATTTAAAGTTAAGCAGATAGTGGAGTTGTGGAAGGATTTTAATGAAATAAAAAACATTACCATCGTTCACAATGGTGATTTTCCTGTTCTATGCATAAGTTTACGAGGTTATTGTCGATATTTGTGTGCTATCACGTCACAAAATGGCGGACGCTTTTTTCCGGCAAAATTTCATATATAGGTAGGAATTATTTTAATTGATATCACGAATATGTGAACGAAGATATTTATGCTGAGTATTAATTAAAGACATCTTAGTGTAATTCTGAAAATCTTTGAAAAATGTTTGCGACACCGAAAATAAATTCGATCTTTCGATCCCGGGTCGCGGCCCGGCTCCGCGCCAGCGGGATCTGGAAATGCCGTGACTCCGTTGGATTGTTCAAGTTGTGTGGACCTTAACTCCTCGAATTCGCCGTTTCCAAGCTATGAATGTTGTCACTGACTTCCTAAGATTCTATATTTAAGATACTGCGAGGATATTGGATTGATCGAGCGGATGAGAGCACGTGTGCAACTGTGTGGTAAATTTGTTTTTCTTTGGATACTTAATGGAATCATGCTGCAAATTATGAACTTCATTCAGCTCTTGAGAAAGTATGCGTGTTCCCAGGGTTCGAGAAAAGGCATCATCTGGGTTTCTTTCCCTTCCCCCCCCCCTCCACTCCCGCCCCCCCCCCCCTCCCCAACTACTCTCTCCACCTTTGCTCTCCATGGCGGGTCGCACGGAAAGGGACGTTTTATGACACCGTGCATTTAACACTAGTATACTCATTTCCACAGGCTTCTCCGTTCACTTTAAGAAATGCATTTTAACATGTATTTATAGTTTGGCATTGCTGAAGAAGTGTTGTGCTCTAGTGAATTTTTCTGAAATCAGTGGTATCTGGTGATTTGGTTCGTGAAATATTGAAATAGTTTCCGGCATCATTTACCTTTGCCGTACATCGTTGTTTGTATTTGCTCAACAGCCTACCCCTGAAATATTTCTCTCTTCGGATGGATTTGATCGAATCCGTGGAATTGATTAGATTCGATCAAATCCTTGAATCCTGGTCATATCACCATGTACCTACTTATTCCTCTAATCTCTGTTCCGCCTGTTGTTTTTTTTACAAATGTGTATCTTTTTGACAGGGGAACTCCGAGGCCTGACTTAAGGACATCTCCTGAAAATGTGATCCTTCATTTACCAGGGCCAATGGGCCCTGGAGAGCCAGAGTTGAAAGAGCAAAGGCATGGGGGTAATGATTCCTATAATCCTCTTCTGAACCGTGACCTGGAGCACCCTACATCGTAAGTGTAATAGCTTAGTTCCCTCTATGAAGCATCTTGTTCAGTGGCCATTTTATGTCTGTAGCACAATGCTTTCGAAATGCAGGAAAATTTTTGTTTCACATCAAATTCATTTTTTATTACATATTTCCTATTTAATTCCTGATATAAGAGAAAATTCTGCTGACCCTATTATTTTTCTGAAAATTTGTTGTAAGAGTAGGTATGTACTTGGATATAGTCTGCCTCAGGTAATCTAAAGCCAACAAAACTACATGGGTTTTACCTTAATACTAAACTCAGCTGGAGCTATCATATTACTGAGCTAACTAAAAAGTATTCCAAAGCTCTCTTTATTGTAAGAAAGCTAAGCTTGATAGTCCCTTCTGATTTCATGAGATGTATATATGCATTTCGATTTTTTAACAGCCACTTGGACCGGCTTGGAATTACGGGGGAAAGCCCCTGACATACAATCTTTATTCCTGTTGCAAAAAAATGCCATCAGAATACTTTATAAATCCCCATCTTGACACTGTCGCCCACTGTTTATAAAATTGAAAATTTTAACTGTTTATAGTATGTATGTGTACAGACTTTTGATACATGTGAAAGAAAACCTTGATCTCTTCCCTACAAGATGTGCAACTCACAACTACAGCACAAGGAATAATAATCTCCTATCCCTTAACCTATGCTAATTAACTAAAACCCAATATTCTCTGCCTAATGGGGGATTAGCATTCAAATGCTTTTTCGATAATACTGTTGAAATGAAGTTTGCAAGGGTTTTCATATAGATTTATGGAGTTGCTTCTAAACATTAAGACCTTATAACCAAATGACTAATCGTGAAAAAAATTGCATTTTTTTCTGTTTCCGCAAAATTACCTGTGACATCATTTCATCCATCGATCAAAGCCCAGTTGTTTGATTCCCGGTGAAAACTGATATTTTTTCAAATTATTTTCTAAATATTTATACTGTTGTATTTCCGGCAAAAGTGGACATCTTCGCAAAAGCCTTTTTAAGCCATCGTTTAGAATTTATTGGGAAGGAGCGATAGATGAAATGATGTCACGGCCGTTATGGGAAGGTCCATTCAACTTTAGACTCGTATATCTCTGGCAATTTTTGGAATCTTTAAGAGATGATTTGCAAATGATCATTTGTCATGGTCCCCTGCATGATAATGTAAAAAGCAAAAATCGTGATTAACCCCCATTTAGGTATTAGGCTATTTAATCGTCGACCCATTTCAGCCAGAATGACTAGCTTGACTAAATTCAAGAGTGTGGTTCACTCCTGGCTAGCCTTACATGCATTGTATTCTGTTGATGAGTGTGTAATACACATAACATTTGTGATATTCTAGCAGGTAACAGGTACAGAACTGTAATTATGTGTCCTTTTTTTTTGTTTATTTATGTACATGTGAACTTTTTCTTGATGAGGTCTCTGTATTTTCTGAATATTTTTTACTAATACATCATTATTATTAAAATTATTACTCTAGCCCCTTTCTCAATTTGGGTTAGTTAGCGCTTTGGTGACCTATCATAAATTGCTTCATTTTTACTTGCTCTTGCACCTAATGCTCCCTCGTGTACTCGTGGCCTCAGTGGTGACTGGGAGTCACGTTCTCAAGTGGTGACTTTTTTTATATACATTATATCCGAGGGTATGTACTCTCGTTTACCCCTCTTTAATCTGTATTTTTATCAATAGGTACATTTTATTTTACATTGTAAACATTTTGTAAATTAACTTTAGATTTAAATTATGCATACATCTGATTTTACGCGGATAGATGCCACCACATGAGGCCATCGCGTTCTCTTCGATTGTTCGTCGTCTTCTTCTCCTTTCTTTCTCCGACCCTGCACTTCTCCTTTTTCCGAGGTCTTCATTCTTCTTTTGGGACTGCTTCTTTCTTCGGCCCTTGTCTCCTCCTTTCGCCGAGGTCTTCTTTTATCTCTTTATTCATTTCTTCTCCCTCTTCTTCCTCTGTCCTTTTTGTTACCACTGTGATCAGTGGTCTGCTTGGGGCGTGATGCAGTCTCTCCAGTTCTTTGAACCTCCCATTTTTCAGGCAGAAGGTTATTAGATCCTTACAGCTTTCGGATCTGACTTCCATTTCTAAACTCAGTTTAGTTCGCCATGTTTCAAAAAGTGGTGACTAAACAAAATTTCTGTTGGGGAAGCGTTTAGCCGTTTCTCTGGAGTGCTTCTCTACTCACAGATAAGTCCCTGAAATCCACACTAGCCTCCGTAATTTTACGTAGTATTTGTTTGCTGATATGTTCCCCTTTTTCAGCAAGCCCATTGTTCAGATGGTGATGTGGGCTAGAAGTTCAAATTTCTATCTCTATTTTTTTTGCATTTTGTACATTCCCGTGAAAGAAAAGGCACGGTGTCAGCATTAACAATGCTATAGGCAGGCCATGGGTTGCAAAGGTATTCTTCATAGAGTTTATCGCGGATACTGAGGATTAATTTTGTTAGAGGCTCAATTCTAACCACTTAAGAATATAATTCAACTTATATATGTTTTTTGGGTTGTCCGCGTCTTGCTAGCTGGTTCGAAGGTGGCCGACGTTTCCTCTCCTTTGCCGGAGACTTCCTCAGGGCTACTGAGTGACCACTCCGGTTATGCAACTATTTATACGAATTTGGGGAGAGGGGGGGAAGGAGGAGGAGAGGGAGGGAGTTGTGGAACATTCTGGGTTCTTTTATTTCTTGCTAAAACTGGAAGCCAGGAACTGCTGATAGCTTGTCCTTGGTCACGGTTAAAATTGCAGGGGTGTTTCTTTATTTCTAGGGCTTCTCTAACTAGCCTTGTTTTAAAGTGCCGGTCCTTGGCAAGGATGATCGGCTTCTCGGTTTCGATTTCATGGCCTTTTGCTGCGTGTTCGGCGACCGCTGATTTATCTTGATGTCCGAGGCGTATTGCAGCCGCATGCTCTCTGACTCTCGTTCTAATTGTCCGTCCAGTCTCCCCCACGTAGACCCTATCACACGTGTTACACTTTAGCAAATATACGCCCTCTGTTTCTAATTTTTCTTTCCCTTTTACATTCCTCACAATGTCTCGTATTTGTTTCTTCGGTTTGAATACTGTCTTTATTTCGTATTTCCGTAATATCCGGGGTATCTTGTCAGTAGTTCCCTGGATATATGGAAGGTATGCTTTTTTCTGATCTTTTGAGTTTTTCTCCTCCGGTGGTTGGGGCTGAGGTCCTAATTTTTGTGAGATTGTCTTCCGTATCTCATTTTTTCTATATCCATTCTTGGCCAAGATTTCTGTGAGTTTCTTCAGCTCCTCATCTCTATGGTCTCCATCGCTGAGTGAGATGGAACGATGAATCATAGTTTTCATCACTCCATTAATCTGTGCAGGATGGTGGTGCGATCTCGCATGCAGATATTGGTTTGTGTTGATAGCTTTTCTGTACACCGTATGTCCCAGCGTGCCGTCTCCTCTTCTGTTTACCAGGACGTCTAGGAATGGCAGCTTCCCTTTTTGTTCTTCCTCCATAGTGAATTGTATGCGGTGATCAATATTATTTAGGTACTCGAGAAATTCATCTAATTTCCTACGTTCGTGTTTCCATACCACGAAGGTGTCGTCAATGTAGCGTAACCACATCGATCGTTTGTATGTAGCATTCTCTAATGCGGTGTTTTCAAAGCTTTCCATAAAGATGTTGGCAATGGCTGGAGAAATGGGGGACCCCATTGGAGCGCCTTCCGTTTGTTCATAAAATTCTCCCTTCCATTTGAAATACGTTGAATTGATGCATATTTCTGGCATGTCTGCTATGTTCCCATCGAACTTATCTCGAACTACCTTGATGGCTTCTTCCCTGGGTATTTTGGTGAATAGTGTCACCACGTCGAAGCTAACTAAAATGTCCTCGGTCTCCAATTTTAATCCTTGGATGCGGCTAAGGAAATGCTGTGAGTTTTTGACGTATGAGCTTGACTTTTCGACCTCTGGTTGGAGAATGGCGGCCACGTATTTGGCTAAACTATATGTGGGCGAGTCAATCGCACTTATAATGGGTCTTAATGGAACTCCCTCCTTATGAACTTTAGGTAGACCATAAATACACGGAGTCTTCGGATCTTGGGGCGTAATGCGTCTTCGTGTTTGTTGGTCAAGGATACTCTTCTTGATGATCTCTGTCATTTTCCGTTTGATTCTTCCTGTGGGATCCTTGCTCAGCTTGTTGTATTCTAATAATTTCTTTATTTTACTGTCGTATGTTTTCGTATCCAGGATAACCATCGCTTTTCCTTTATCGGCAGGCAAGATTACTATATCATGGTTCTTCCGCAACATTTCTAGAGCTTCCTTCTCCTTTTTATTAATATTGGATTGTAGTGGTCGTTTGTTCCTCTGGCGTAGAACTCTTGCGGTATCTTGTCTTATTTCTTCCGCTTCTTCTTTTCGTAGGTGAGTGATGGCAGCTTCTACGCTGCTGATTATTTCTTCAGGGATGACTTTCGGTGTAACAGCAAAATTTAACCCATTCTTGAGCACCGACGTGGTCGCTTCGTCCATATTTATTTGTGATAAGTTGACCACTACTTCATGATTTTCTTCTTTTTTGATGTCTATTTGCTGGGCTTTCAATCGTTGGAATTTCTTCGTTTGCGTCTTCTTTAGTTTTTCACCAACGTAGTGAAGCCAAGTCATCCGATCTAGTTTATCGAAATGGTCATGGTCCATGGAGTTGTCGTAGAATATAGTTGAACTACAGCTCTACATCACAAGGCCTGCATCACAAGATGTTCAATGATATGTGTTTAATTATCACAGTATCAACTTATGTCCATACAATCCTGCAATTTGGTTCACTCAACATCTGGGCAATACCTAATGTATGTTACCCAGAGTAGCCAACCTGGCTAAATATAGGCTTGCCAACCTAGGTGTGATGTGTAACATGGTCAACATAGAAATAACATTTCAGACTATCGGGATATCATTTGACTCGAGTAACATTATAAGTGTGTACAATTAGAAGATAGTCCTGATGAAATGGCTAAAATCTTCTTGCCAATAACTTTTCTGCAGCTGAGAGGAAATAAGAACCTGCTGGGTGTACGATAAAGACAGTAGTATTTCCTATAATTGAGATAAGTTTTCCGGGGGGTCTGTAAAACTAGCATTGTGGTACCCACTCAGGTCTGAGGTAGAACTCCTTATGAGTAGTTCCTAGAGTCAATCATCTACCGATAATTTCAGGAATGGCCAATATTTTTATAAATAAATTTTATGGTTTTGATGTATTATTTTTTACTTGATGCTTTATATTTTTCTATCTTTTTTCAGAAATCTTGACACCATGATTCATCTGCTTAAGGGTAATATTGGAACTGGAATCTTGGCCATGCCTGATGCTTTTCGAAATGCTGGTTTAGTGGTCGGAACTGTAGGAACTCTAATAATGGGTATCATTTGCACCCATTGCATGCATGTTCTGGTATGTAAATCAAATATTATTACTGACTTTGTAACATCACCCTTCAACACAGATTGTGTTACTAACCTTTTCTTTCACTTGATCTGCTCTGCTATGGGAAATTCTAGGTAGCCCTACTAAATATAATTATAACGATCGTGTTTGCTATTTAAAGATCCATTTATTTTTTGTTGCCCTGACTGCACAAGTTATTACACTGTATTTATCCTACAAACAAATAAATAAACACTTTACTTAAATCACACATATAACTCATTCATCACCAACACAGATTAACTTCCTTGCGTATGCTTTTCACTCATGAATCAATCACTTGCCCAACACATAAAAAACACTCAATACGGGCATAACACAACATAAATCAAATCCTTTACAATATCGGGTGCATTTCTCCCTTCAAAATACCTTGCTTCAGGTGTCGTAAGATGTATGGTATTGTCTTTATCCCCGACACCACATCCAACGCTTGGATCCTTCCTTTCCTGCGTCTCTCTAGTGGTTATAATCTTGGCTTCTCCCAGCTGCTCCTCCTGACGTCAAGGCTTGAACTTCTGGATCTCACTTCTCACGTTTCACAATATTATTAACTCCCTCCGTCTTTATTTCGCACCAATTATGTAAGATAAACTTCTTCTTTAACCGTATGGGCTTAGTTAGGACCGTTTTCGGTCGTGAAAATCGTACATTATGAATGTGAGTCTGCTATCCAGCATTAGGACGTACAGCACCTGGATTTTTGAGACGGTCCCAACTGTTAAAGTGCGTCGGTTTATATAGCAGATCGCTGATGCGTTGTCGTCCTTCTAGAAGCTTCACTACTGACGTACTTCCGTTTATCTGGAATGTTCTAAAAACTAACGTGGTTCTGGTTCTTAATTGTAATTTTCACGTGGTCATTAAATCCCACCACATGGTGTTCAATATGGAGGAATGCGCAATATTGTAACTCTTTGAATACGAATAAATGGGTCTGAAATTGGAATATTGGCATTCTAATTATGCAAAATTAATATAATAGAATAATCTGCGTCACCTTCTGTACAATTTGGCTGCCGGGGTTTCAAAAATATACATAAATGTTTTCTACGTGCGATCTTGCTTCTATGTGAGTACGTTACAACTTTATGACCACCAGAGTAACATAGTGGGCTTGTAATTATTTATCTCCCACGATAAAGATTCTTTTCCCCACATTAAAATGGTGCTGTTTCATTTGCTTGAAATGTGATGAAGTGGGAATCTTTGCTTATTTTTATAAGGAAACTTGTCAAATTTGAAACTCAGGATTACTAAACATATATGTATGTAATATATCCATTGTCAATATACCCAGGTGGCTGTAGATAGACTATCTGTTTGTGAGCACTTTAGTGGAGGCATAATTATGGTAAATGATATAAGCCAGCTGCTTAAACATATAAGGAAGTGGTGAACTTTGGGTTGTGTGTGCATATTATCATCTTACAATTCAGATTTTATAAAGATACATAAGCTTGATTCCAAATGAATGGAAATGCCTTGTGTCATCCAAAAGCAAATGCTAAATTTTGCTTCACATCACCTAATTGTTGCTTCACTACACCTAATTGTTGCTTCACTTCACCAAATTGTTGCTTCACCTCACCAAATTGTACTCAGCTATTATACACAATATCATATGGTTTTCTACTTTAACATCTTTGTCTAATTCACATAGTAGGTAATGATAGCCAGACCAATTCCACAATTTGTACATGAATTGTCTCTGCTAGCATTTAAAAGCATGTTTGGAAATCTCATAAATTACATTCCTTTTCTGATTGGCTCTGCCCATAATCCCTCTCTCATAGTTTTTGCCTCCTTTCTGTCGAATATTTTAGATAAATGGCAATGTCAATCAATTTTCTACTAATTAAGTTATAAGAGGAAAATAAGTCTTTTGGAACTTGAAACTTCTTATTAACTACAATAAACATAGCATATTAGCGTTTTTCAGCCTAGAGGAAGTCATGAAATATATGTTATAGTCATAATAATTGTCATATTTCCAGGTCAAATGTGCTCACGAACTTTGTATTAGAACTGAGGTGCCTGCCTTAGGTTTTGCTGACGTTGTGGAAACTTCTTTTAGCACTGGTCCCTTGGTTCTAAGAAGGCATTCTCGCATAGTCAGGTAATTAATCTTGTCATTATTTTGATGTACTGCTTAAAAACTTGTTTATATGTGGAAATGTGTAATCATCAAAACTAGAAATAGCTAGACTTGTGCTGGAATCACAGCAAGTTGTTTCGTCCAGCTACCTCCACAGTTTATTCCTCTTTGGTTTGTGCAATTGGAATTTACACTCCTGGCAATATCTTATGTGAACTTTGCTCCTGCATGTCTCATTTGCGCCCCTCGCTAGTGTTTCCTGACTTTAGCCTAGAAATAGGAAAATCTATGGTGTTTACTGGACATATTGCTCTCCATTTATTGATCACAGAATAAATCATTTTTCTCTTTTGTGACATTCTTCCAGTTGCAAAATACAAACTTAAGAATCAAAAACTCCATGTATTAAAATTGAATATTAAATTGTGGACAAATTTTAGTGTATTGCCTATGCTGTTAAGAAATCCTTTAGTTCGTTAAATGTTTGAACCTTACTTATTTGTCATTGTAAGAATTATTTCTCATGTGTATAGTGGTTAATATTCTTCCTGGAATGTAGAAATTGGTAATCATGCTGATAATTGAATTCCAAAAAATAGCTGAGTTGATTTGGAGCCAACCTGTTTAAATCTTTAAGTGCACTCTTGGGGTCCAAAATAAAAAACTTAGCTCTTTTATTAGCTGCAGTACTGCCTCATTAGATTGAAAAAAGGGGCCCTTAAGACCTTCAGGAAGACTTGTAGACCTTCAATGGGAGTCAAATAGGATGCCCCGAGAAAAGGTCTAGCTAAACTGCATAAATGTTGTGTATTGGAGAATTGGCCTATAAAAAGTGCACTAAAGCTGATTGTCCAATCTTTTGCTAGTTAATATTTGGTTGGTTGGTTGATCCATCCATCACATTAACACACGCAGAAGTATCCTATCCTGTAGACAATACACTGTGCAGATTTTTGTAAATTCATTGGTACAGCTCCTCTCAAAAAATAATTTATTATTTGATGCAACCCACTCAACACAACCATCGCGTTATATGATTGCCTGGCATGAAGGCTGACCTACTTGCGTTGCTTTTGAGTGAGAAGTACGCGGTGGCAGATTAAGGTCGTTCATTTGGGGGGGGGGGGGGGGATTGCGAGTTTCCGTAAGTCATGGAATGGAATACCTTACGTCCACCATTTTTCCTATTGTGCCAAGAATTTCGTGGGGGGCACTCATCCCACTCTGTTGTTTTTGTTCCGAATACCTTAAGGGGAGGACACCAGTTGAATATGCTTTGTAGAGTCAAAAGCATTCCTTTAGGAAGAGTCTCGACTCTCGAGCAAGACAACTCTCAAAATTTTGTCTTCTGATGGCGGGAAACATCTTGCTCCTGAAGGTCAGGAGGCTCTATTCCCAGAGACTTGCTTGTTATAGCATTGGGTGACTTAAGTCTGTGTAAACTGCTAAAGAGTGCAGACTGAGATGAATAACATGCAATGATAAAACATGGGCTATTTGTTTGAGAGAATCCGTGCAAAGTTTTTAATTTACTGATCCATGAAAGCCAAGTTAAAATTTCTGGTCCAAGATCTGGTCCCATTGGTGCAGAATGTAATTGGAGAATAAAAAAATAAAAAGTGATGTTGTGCATACGGTCGATACGGTCCAAATACTGTATATTGGTGTAGGGAGTGGCTATGATGGTGAAGTATACAAATCACATTTATCCGTTACTAGATATGTATATTGATCAGTTCTAGGCAGTGGCGGATACATATGGGGGGCGCGCGCCCCCCCTTGCGGGGCCGCCTGCATTGCCACCCCCGCCAGTCAGCCCGCACGCTATTCGTTCGTGTCTTTCGTCAGTCGACTCTGAGTGGAGTTATCGAGTAGTTGTACTTACTTATGTAGCACGCGCGCGCATCCGCGTCATCGTATTTTATACATTTCTGTCTGGCACATAGATAGCTAACCTACGAGAAAAGTCGCGGCCATTCTAGTGATCTCGATACGTTATTTTGTCTGGCATTTGTTCGAGAAAAGTCGCAAATATTCTACTGTTTTGTATTTGTTCACACTCCTTAAAAGTCTGGAAGCGAACATTCTGGCACCGAATGTTCTCGAAACAACCAAGCTACATATATAAGGGAAGCCGAGTCGCTGCCAGGCAGTCAGTTTGAAAGCTACAATCGTCACGATAACTTGCGCCCCCCCCTTGAGTTTTTTATGTATCCACCACTGGTTCTAGGGACAAATAAGTGGCTATGAGAATATAATCTATTGACTTGTGAGGTGCGATATTCCACAGAGGAAAAATCATTCGCCACGACCGGGATTCGAACCCGGATCCCTCGATTCGAACCCATCCCTTGACGTTCTCAAATCTGGTGAATCGAAAACAAAAGTGGACGCATTATTCCTAGATTTTAAGAAAGCTTTCGACACGGTACCTCACAACAAACTTTTATACAAATTACAGTCATGCGGCCTAAACGAAACAGTAGTAAACTGGATACGCGACTTTCTGAGTGATCGTAAGCAAAAAGTAGTTCTTGACGGAATTAGCTCTGATGCAGTTAAAGTGACATCAGGTGTCCCACAAGGAAGCGTAATCGGCCCCCTTTTGTTCATTATATACATAAATGATCTATGCTCTCGAATTAGCAGTAAAATACGTTTATTTGCTGACGACGCTGTCATCTATTGCGAAATTAATGATCACTCTGACTTTGAAATTCTATCATCGGATTTAAACAACGTTCATGTGTGGAGCCAAGAGTGGGGACTCGAACTTAATCTGAGCAAATGTGCGGCGGTACATTTCTTGCGGAGGTCGTCCAACTATCCCCGTGTATATGCTGTGGATGGCGTTAAGATAAAGGCGACAGATGAAGTTAAGTATCTGGGAGTTACGATAACCTCAAACCTATCGTGGGGAACACATATAAGAAATATTTGTGGCAGAGCTCTGAAGAAGCTAGGATTCGTCAAGCGTATTGTGGGAAGATTCTCAGATGAAAAAGTAAAAGAGAGGTGCTATTTCGCACTCGTCCGGCCACACCTTGAATATGCAGCAAGCATATGGGATCCGGTGCAGAAAGACTTAATTCGGGAACTTAATAAAATACAAAGGAAAGCTGCGCGATTCGTCAAAAACTGCTACGGGCGTACAGACAGCATTACGCAGATGTTAAACGAATTAGGCTGGGAGCCGCTAGAGACTCGGAGGCTGCGCGCTAGGCTTAGATTACTTGAGCAATTGAGAATAGATATCTTTCAGAGCGACACGGAGAACATCATATTAGAACCCCACTATATTTCCAGGTCCGACAGAAACGATAAATTAAGAGAGATATTTTGCCGAACGGATAGGTATGGGAATTCGTTTTTCCCCCGAACAATAAGGGACTTTAATAAATGCAAGGCGTAATTTCATAGAGCGTTTCCTTTTTATATGTAAACGGCTGGTGTCCTAACACCCCCCGCCACACGCCTATTGAGGCGGCTTGCGGGGTAGTATGTAGATGTAGATGTAGATTTTGCTCAGAGTGCTTTAACCAGTTAAGCTACAAAGGCATCCTCCTCCCCTGTGGATTTTTGCCGGTAGGATGCCTTGGTAGCTTAACTGGTTAAAGCACTCAGAGCAAAATCGAGGGATCCGGATTCGAATCCTGGTCAATGTGAATGATGTTTTCTCTGGGGAATATCGCACTTATGTGCACTTGCGGGTGGCTCCGTAAAGGTAAATACCACGGCTAGTCACAGCATCCTCAAAATTAGACTTGTGAGGTGTAGGGGAGCTGTTGAGTTTAGATGTATTATGGTCCAAGCTTGGGATTTTTTTGCCAGGGGCATCATCAAGGGCAGGCCCGTCGCGAGGGCGGGGCAGCCAGGGCATTTTGCCCTGGGCGCAGCGAGTTGGGGGCGCGCCGTGTTCGCCGATAGAAAATCTTTTTAAAATTTTGACAACAACGTTATCCGCTGTGTGGCGCTCTCGGGTCTCTTCAACTCAATGAAGGAGCTCCGAGACATCGCAGTGCAAATCTTCTTGCTTTTCAATCTCGTGGCAATGGATGACTCCCGGGAAGAATTTGACTTGGATGATCTTGTTCCTGACGATTTTTATGCGCTTTTTCTTGATGAGGAATTCCACCCTTATACGCGCGAAGATTTGCAGATATATGAGAGTGAAGTAGAGATTAGTGATTGTGAGACGTGTGCGAGTAGTCAAAGTGACAAAACCGACTCGGTGACCGACACCAGCGAGGAAGAAAATATTCAACTGGAGGGTGACCATTTCGTTGAGAACGCAGAAAACAACAAAAGTGAAGAGAGAGAAGAGTAGTTTCTGAGTGACGACGATTTGGCAAAATTTTCTCGTAGGTGCCGAGAAAATTCACACGCGCGAAATGTAAACAAACCAACCTTTTCGAATCGTCTGCTTCACGTTGCGAAACCCAGATACGGCTCGTGTCTTACGCGGTCCGCAACAGTTTTTTTACCGATAATTTGAGAAGTCAACGAATTTTAAGGGAAAGTTTCCGAGCTTTTACAAACTTTGTGATTTATGGGGGGGGGGGCGCACGATCACAGTTTTCCCCGGGCGCCAGATCAGCTAGCGACGGGCCTGATCAAGGGCATAGGCTGCTTATGCCTTATGCTCAACTGTTCTGTGCTTAGCTTACTAATGCACCCTGCTAGGATCATGATAGGAACCATCGTACTCCAAGTGCAGCCATTCCCAAAATCCATTGAATCACCATAACCTTAGCCTAGCTGATTGATTACTTACTTAGGTGGCCATTCAAACCGTAATAGGTTTTTGGCCTCATCAACCGCTTGTCTCCACCTAGCTGATTGATAGGAATTTTAACTGTGCTCGTTTATTTGATGGCAAAGGACCCTTCCTCTCAGCTTCCTCCCCCCTCTACTTCATGATAATATTTACGGGGTGTGATTTTGCCCACAAACCTGATGATCAGGGAAATTTCTGTGGGGGGCAGTTATATGTGGTCAGTAATCGCATGCTGCCCAACAGAGTTGTCAAGTCACCTCAGAAAGAAGTCGTGTGAAGCAGGTTGCTTCGGAATTAGAACTATTTTTTTGTTTGTAGCTGCACATAATTTTGTTTGTCCAAATTTTTATTTTCCATAACAAATCACCCGAAGTCTACTCTGTAAATGTGAATAAAATATTCTGTCAAGGTGCAGGAATGTATCTTGTGAACTACAAATGCAGCACCAATCCTGTCTGCTTGAGTTCCCTACTGGAAATTTTTCCTACTGAATTCAGTAGCCAACCTGCTTTTTGAAACAGTCTACTGAACTTCTAGTGAATTCATAAGCCTACTGAACATTCTACTGAATTCATTAACCTACTGAACTTCTACTGAATTCATTAGCCTACTAAACATCCCTGAAAAAAAGTTTATTAATGGGAATTATTTTTCCCTATTTATCTCCAGATTATATAGACTCATCTTGAATCTCGCATCTTCCTACGGTATGTCTACGGTACATCGCATGCCTATCGTGCTAATCTCTACGTCATATTCAACTCGTAACTGATACAGGCGTTGCTAGAAAGTTGTATATATACGGCCATTCCCGTGCGTAAATGTGTTTGCGAGAACTAACTTTTAAATTTAAATGCCGTGATAGTTTATGGAAACGTACCAACCAATCACGATAACAGTTTTCAGGCATTAATTAATTGAAACCAACGTTGCCACATTAAATGAATATAAAGTCAACATTAATGAGAATAAACAAGATATTTTCCAATTGTCACACGTTTGTTTACATTTCAATGAAGACGTAACTTACTCGCGGAAATTCTACGAACGTGAATATGCATGTATTATCAATGTTACGAACGTGGAAATGAGAAAACTGATGAATGTACCAATAAAATTGTAACAATATTTTAGTGTATAACGGAAATTAATTACACAAAGCTATGAATGAATTGTTGTTACTGGCAGAACCCAAGTCTCTCCGAATCGTTTCAAAGCTTCCCATTTATGCCAAATTTTCGGTCGAAGAATGAACTTCAGGCTAAACATGTTAATATGTATCAAGGATATATATTTCATGAAATAAAAAAACAAAGGATACAAATACTAAATATTTAAAGAATGAGTATTTATATCTTCGTCTTTCGATTGAGACTTTCACCATCTCTACTTATTCAAATGACTCCCTTCAGCGCTGTGGCAGCGCGTCCGCAACTTGCGACTTCAAACACGAGTTGCGAATGCGCATCAAATGCGTTTCTCGATAAATCACTCTCTTAGAGCGCTGCTGACGCGCTTCATTTGACATGTGCTGCACTTGCAGCGCTGACATCCTTGTGAAGCTCTGCTGCAGCCATGTGTGTTCACTGGGATTCTACTGAACCCTATTGAAAATGCCCCATTGGTTTCCTAGTGTTTTCAGAAAATACTATAGGAATTATGTACATTCCTATAGGAATTAAAATTTCCTATGGGAACAATAACTTTCCTATAGGAACAATAAATTTCCTATAGGAACAATAAATTTCCTATAGGAACGAGAAATTTTCCTATAGGAATGAAAAATTTTCCTATAGGAAATTTTTCTTGTTCCTGCAGGAAAATTTCCCACTCCTATAGGAAAATTTCTTGTACCTATAAGAAATGTATTGTTCCTATAGGAAAGTTATTGTTCCCATAGGAAATTTATTGTTCCTATAGGAAATTTTAATTCCTATAGGAATGTACATAATTCCTATAGTGTTTTCTGAAAACAGTATAGGAAACCAATGGGGCATTTTCAATAGGGAATTCATAAGCATGCTGTACATTCTATTGTACTCCGTAGCTTACTGAACATTCTACTGTATTCCATAGCCTACTGAACATTCTCCTGAACTCCTTCTAAATTCAGCTGCATCCCTTGCAGAACAGACTAGTGAGATTCTTGGAATATTCCTGAGGAATATTCTAGTGGAAACTCATAATGAGACGTACTCTGTACCTACACCTATATGGAACTAAAAAAAACAATTAGTTAGGGAGATTAGATAGAGGATAGGAAACAGGAAAAATATAGAATTTGACACCACAATGGTGATGTGAAGATGGAATGATGGCCGATTCCAAGTCAGAAAAAAATTTAAAAAATGTATATATCTATAACTGACTATGTTGTAATGCATTCAAATAGCCTAAATAACCTGGACTAATAATTAAGGGTTAATTTTTCATAAGTTAATTGTTTGATCGCAACTACACTGCTATAACTTCACAAGCATCACGAAAACGCATATTAATTGGATTTGTTGAAATATAAAATTTATATCTGCTAGTCTATAATTGAATCCTGTAATCTTGGCAATATTAAGGGTTTCATATGAAACCCTTATGTAGTAGTGTATGTAGGGTTGCCAATGCTGGGTTTCAAGAGGTTGCCTATATGGGTCCAAAATTGGCTGCTTGATAGGCTTGTTGGCCATTCTCTGGTTCTCATGTCATTACTACTACTGTCTTTGTTTAGACTGTGATATAGATATAAATTAATAGATGTTATCTTTGAATTGTCACAAGGAAAACCATTTATTTCAGTAGCCACTCAGTTCCTGCTAGTATTTTTTACTTGCAGGAACCAAAAACAAGATTTCCTTGCATTTCAGTTGAGTTCATTTCAGGAGGCAGCTGAATGTTCTTCAGTTGAAAAAATAGAAATCAGTAGAGTTCAGTTCATTTCAGTAGGCAACTAAACATTCTTCAGTTGGAGTTCAGTAGAGTGCAGTTCATTTCAGTAGGCAACTGAACACTCTTCAGTTGGAGTTCAGTTCATTTCAGTAGGCAACTGGACCCCGTTCAGTTGAGTTCAGTAGCCTATTGCCCTAAGTTCATTAGAGTTCAGTAGAGTTCAGTTCATTTCAGTAGATTTTGTCTACTGAATTCAGTAGAGATTTCCAGTAGGGTTTGTTGCATGATTTTAGAATGTATCAAACAAGTGTCATATTTTTAGTCATAATGGTTACTACTCTAGTTGCCTCTTATCTTCCTCAAAATCTTACCCAGTTTCTTTATTGAAAATATTGATACATAAAAGAATCAAATTTTTACATCACTTACAACATCCAAAGTGATCTAGTGAGTTTACTTGAAGACATTCTTAAGGAGTACATATTCTTCCTATGGATTGTATGTTGTGTAAAATTAAGCCATTTTGGTAATCCTTATACCTATAGTGAAAAGCCTCTGTCACATTATCATAACTCTTTGCTTGTGTATTGATAGAGTTTTAAAATTATTCTGCTATTTTCACTTATTTAGCGTACAAACTTACTTACTAGGGTAGTATATATTGCTTTGAGGGCACATGTAGATATTTAAATAGACAGTCATTAGAATGATTTCTTGCTAAACCTTTTGTGTTTATTAATTTTAATGATTTGCTTGATTTATTTCCAGATATGTAGTCAACACTTTTCTTTGCATTACACAACTTGGATTTTGCTGTGTATACTTTGTCTTTGTTGCGGCAAATCTTCAAGAGGTCAGTTAACTTTGCATATAGATGACTTCAAATTGTTGATTTTAATATCATGCACTCATTAAATTTGATCATTATTATCAGTGATCAGTACCTATTATTGCCTTAATTTCCAATTAAATAGTTCATTTCTTGTAAATGCTATGCTTGTTGTAAATCCTGCACATGCTTAATGGAAGTGTATACATAGGAATTTTTTTCTTTACAGTGTAATTATAAAATGCACTTTCTCTATTTTATTATTCAAATATGTACTGCTAAGTTGATGCCTTAGTTTGCATTGAAAAATTTTCAGGGCTAACACTCATGTATGAATAGACATTATCATCAAGGTCTCATGTGATAAATAAGATGTGCTGAAGTTCCTTCAAAACAAAAATTTTTATCAATATTAGCACAGACCATATGATTATGGTCTCCTGACTTATGAATGGCAGAAATTATTTTATGTGTTTAGACTTTTCTGTGATCATATCTCTCGTCATAAAATGTTCAAAGAACTTCTAAATTTTTAACTACATAATACTTGGATGAAAATGTATGAGAACCTCAATGGGTGCACATTTTCCATTTTATTTGTGTGTTATTACTTTATAATGTACTTATCCCTATGCTGGAATATATTTCTTTAAGAACTTTCATTTTTGTGCCAAGGTAATCTCCAGCTTATTCGTTTTCAATCCTTTGCAGGTGATAGCACATTATTTTTTCAAAATGGATATGAGAATCTACTTAATTGCATTGCTTCTACCAATGATTCTTCTCAACCTTGTGAACAATTTAAAATACCTTATGCCTGTGTCATTATTTGCATCAGTTCTCACAGTGATTGGTTTAGGAATAACATTCTACTACATGCTCCAAAATCTCCCCAGTACATCTTCTGTTGATTCATTTGCAACCTGGAGTCGTTTGCCATTGTATTTTGGAACGGCTATCTATGCTTTTGAAGGAATTGGTGTGGTAAGTTGAAAAAATAAAATTATTTATGCATACATTTAGCATTTTTACATTATTGTATGAAATTCCTAAGCGAAGTTGCTGATCTATTTTCAAAGGGTGCGACAGTTCTAGTGGAAAAATATTTACGGCACAACGATGTATTGTGGGTTGCACAAGGCCTTTACAGAATTGCCATGCAACGGAAACACCATACCAACATCGACATGAAGAGAAGATTAGCAATTTTTTTTTAAACTATTTTACTCAAAATATAGTTTGTGTATGGTACATTGTTTTGATTGCTGTTGCGATACTGAAGAGAAATGTATGGAATGTCGTATCTTCTCCATATAAGACTTTGCAATACCATTCTGATAACTATGGTTAAACCTGACAAAACTACTGAATCCAAATGTAAATCATATTATTCTGACACGGATTGTGACATACTTGTAATAACTGCCGAAATACTGTTATGTATTTCGGATGACCGAGCATTTAGTGCGGTATTTTCTGCACACATTACAGGAAAATGGAGTACTGGGGTTGGCTGTCGTGTTAAATAGCTTTACTCGCAATTAGTTAAAAGCATTGCAAAACTACGTAAAAATTAGGAAAATTCGATCATAGGGACCAGAGAACTGTGGTAAAAAAAAAATTACGAAAAATCGAGAATCTGCATAAAACCAAGAGTTTACCTTTGAGATACCGTGTGCTTCCTGGCTGGACTTAAATTTCACTATGCAAAACGAGTGTTTCGTGATATGAAGGTGCATAAAATCGAGGTTTTGCTTTTAACTGTATCTATGAATGCAGTCTGAATTAGAATGCCGGTATTCATTTCATATCAGCTCGTAGTTAAAATTCAATTTGCCTCTATCCTTTCTCCCTCTTCCATATTCCCTCCTCTTCATAGCTTGTGTCCCAACACCCCTTGTTTCACACCTCTGTGGCAGCTCGTATGGTAATATGTAGATCAAAAGTTAATTTTTGAAGTAGGCATAACTGCCCTTCTGGTGATTTGAGAGGGTGGCCAACATCATCTCGGCTGTAAAGGAAACCTGTATGGAGGGTGCTTTTTGGGAATTCATTGTTATGACTCTCGTCTATTCAATCACTTCAGAGAAGTCTTTTGAATGAGAAGAGCTTCCAGCTGCAAGAGCTATGAGATCACTCTGCAATTCAGAACTTTGACTAGACTGTGAAAAACGTTTTGGATTTTGAAATTTACTTTCCATATTTTAGTATAATTAATTTTGGCCTCTCAAAACAAAAGGCATGCTACTCTCTAATTTGTCTTTTTGCCATTCGTTTTGTTATTTTTCAGGGTTTAAACTGAGGAAAATATTATGAATATGCAATTATTAATTATGTTTCTGGCTTTGATGCGGTTTGGGCATGGACAAATCACTCTTCTAACAGTTTGATCTGTAAATTGGATAGATAATGTTTAATACCATCAGTGAAATTGTTCATTTAGACTTGAAAAGAGAGAGGTTGATGCCAAATTTAATGAGGAAAATGAGGAATGATGACAAATGAATAAGGTGAAACAGTCATCCTGAAAAGAAATAAAGGAATATTTTCTTTATTAGTGCAGCTCTTGCAAAAGCTTAATGCAGATGGATGTGCAGAATGCTGTGTCATGGAAGGGGTTAGCCAATTAGAATGGATGAAGGGGAGGGTTGGAGGGCAGAGTGAGGAGTAGAAGTGAAAAAGTCATTGCCTCTGAAAGTCTGATTTCCCATGGTAGGAGAATGCAGTGTGTTGGATGTGGGGTAGTCAAAATAGTTGGAAAAATCACTTGGCTATACTGCTAATTCTCCTGTGCTAACTCATTTTTATAAAGTATGTAGACCATTCCAGTCCAAAATTCATCCTCTGTGCATCTTCTGTAAGTTTCCATGTGAGCTTTTAAACAATTTTAATCTCTAATCTTATTTAAAGATATCTGTGCAATCTTTCATAAATTGATGGTCCTAGAAAAGTCAGTGAGATTCTGATCTTTAAGTTCCACTGCTATAAATCTTTTGCCATTTTTCAGCAATGTAATAGTTATCTTGGTGTGAATATACATATATAGAAGTCTTGTCATTACATTGAACTAAAGCTTATTGACTCATGCTTGAGGGAACGTTCACAGTCTGTTTGTATTGAAAATAAACTCCTGTTCGTTGTAAGTCAATCAAGGTGTCCCCCAGGGATCAGTGCTCGGACCACTTTTATATTTGGTGGTGATAAATAACCTTCCATGCAATGTCACAAGTGAGTCAATACTGTACGTGGATGACACAACATTTATATATATGTATTGCTAAGGATCTGAATAATATCCAAAACTATGGTAATTCTGTTATGGCTACCGCTCTTAGCTGGTTCACTGCCAATGGACTTATTTTAAATGGAGAAAAAACACAATTGGCTACCTTCTTTCCTAGCAAATCCATAGACGAAATTGGAAGCATAAAGCTGCTTGGATTTGATTTGGACATTAAGCTCCAGTGTGACTCTCACATTTCCACAATGTGCGTCAACCTGTCAAAGGTTATTTTCATGTAGCGTAAACTCAAGGAACTGGTACCCAATGACTATTTACGATCCATCTATGTACTTTGCTTTTTTTCATTGCCATTTGAATCACGGCATTGAACTGTGGGGCCACGCTCCCATGGTTAATGACATATTCTTACTTTAAAAAACAGCTGTGAGAATTATCTTGAATTCACCCTTCCGTGAACATTGCCAGCCCATTTTTAAACAATCCGGATTTATGACCATGTATAGTTTGTATATATACACATGTTTATGTAATGTTAAAGAAAATATGTAACTGTATAAGACAGCAAATTGTGTCCATTATCATGACACCAGAAACAAGGAGAAACTTGTTATACCACAATTTTGGCAATCAAAAACTAAAAATAAATTCAATGTGATTAAGCTGAATTTTTTAAACATTTTACCTCAAGAGGCTAGAACTGTATCCTACTTAAGATTCAAAAATGTTCTCCAAAGGTGGCTTGTATCAAAAGCCTTTTATTCTATTGATGAGTTTAAGAAGATTAAACCAGACATTGTTTTTTAAATATTTTTATGTGACTGATTATTTTTATTTTATTATTGTTTATCCTTTGTACAAAGACTATTGCAATTTACCTTGCTTAATGTCTAATAAATGATATGATATGTATTGGATGTTACCAAATTCTAGTTTATTTTTAGAAAAAATGTAGCCTTTAATGGAAAGAAATGTGGATATTCTCAAACCAGGTTATCATTTAAAGGTTATGTTGGTATGCATTCTGTAAATTGCTATTAAGGACAAGAACAAATTGTGATATTATCTCACTCATGTTTTTTTCTAGGTTTTGCCTCTTGAAAATAACATGAAAACTCCTCAAGATTTTGGAGGCTGGAATGGAGTACTTAATACTGGCATGGTTATTGTTGCAGCTCTTTATACATCTGTTGGTTTTTTTGGTTACTTGAAGTATGGAGACTGCGTGAAACTTGGAAGTATCACCCTTAATTTGCCTTCCGGTGAAATGTAAGTTTGCTGTGAATTTGGAAAATTCAGTCTTTATGAATACGCTAATTTTTTTCTTGAATAAATATTTCATAAGTTGATACACTATAGTCAGAACTGGTGTTTATTGTGGAGCTATACATAAGTTCCATGTGGTGGCATATTAAATGCACTTTCATTGCCTCAAAGGGATACAAATATCACCCCCGAAAATCTCTTCCTAAGGAGAACACAAAACTCATGATAAGCTCAAGATGACCTCACTTGGGGGTCACCTTCTAAAACTTACAATGACCTCAAAATGGCCACGTGAAATAATAATAATAATATTTATTTGCCTAGCGATCAAAAATACAAAATGAGAGCAGTATGTACAATGATATAAGGCACGTCAAAAGACAGGAAAAAAAACAATAAAAATACCCATACAAAGATACATTCAATTCAAAACAATGAAAACCATTAATTATGAGGGTACAGAAAAAAAATTTAAGTTAGAAAGAGTCATCCAAGAACTCATTCACTGAGTAATACATATTATTTAAAAGAAACATTTTAAAGCTACTTTTGAATTTTATTATCGACTCTGTTTGTTTAAGCTCACGAGGAAGTTTGTTAAACAGATGGAGACCCATGTTAGATGGCTCCATTGCTGATTTTTTAGTTCTTACATAGGGAACATGAATATCATGACATCTTCTGGTAGAGTAGCAGTGGATATCAGAGTTGAGAGTAAAATCTGTGTGACCTTTGGCATAGAGAGTGGCATACATAATGTATACACAGGGTAAGGGCAGGATTTTAAAGTCGCTAAACAGTGGCCGACAGGGTGTTCGTGGGCCAGCTTGAGCAATGATTCTGATAATTCTTTTTTGAATTTTAAATATTTTTATAGCAGAAGGAGAAGATCCCCAGAGAAGTATGCTGTAGGTAATATGGGAATAAAACAGGCCATAGTAGAGAGTAAGAAGGATATCAGTAGTAACAGTACGACAGATGGTACGAGTGAGGTAACACACAGAACTGACCTCATTTGTGAGTCATTTCCAACTCATTTGACCAAAAATTGGATCTGATACTGATATCAGTATCATTACTTCATAAACTAGGTTTCATACGACTTCAACATTGTAAGTGGCTTGAAGAATGACAATTTGACAGAATCATTAACATTGACTTAGCCCACCTTTAGTCTATACCAAATTATGGTTTTGGAGTACCCTGTGTCATGGTTTGTGCTAAATTGATCGCTGCATCGTTAAAGATGCTGATAAACACAGACTCTGAAATTTCATGGGAAACATCTCTTAAATATGGAAGGGATCTAAGATAAGGTCGTATGTAAATATACAAGGTACCCTGATGGCATCAAAAACTGATAGCTTAATATGGTCAAGGAAACCTTTACAAGAAATTGTATGATCAGATTGCGTCAGTTTCGAAATGTAATTCATGTACTGAGAGAGAACACACACAAGTCATGAGCATGAAAATTCTTAAATTACATCAATGCTAAAAAAAAATGACTCAATTTTCTTCATGATTGAATCCACTCACCATTCTTACTTAATGATATCCACCTGTTTGCTGAACATCTTCCGATTAGTGTGATTAAATCTGTATCTCTCAGCGAAAACACTTAATGTAGGTAATGAAGAGATGAGCATCTTGAAAAGTAAATGTCCTTCAGGAAAATTTGTCGTATGTTAAGTGAGTGAATGATTCAACTAGCCAATAGGTGAACTTTGAGTCTATGGATAAATTTTAAAATGTATTGTGATATTTTTTCTTAATTCCAAATTAATTTTGGGGTGAGTAGAATGTGCTAATAAATATGTTTTAATTACAGATTCCTTTGTGCATTGAGTTACTAACAAAAAGATGTTTTTTTTCAGTCTGGCCCAGTCTGTGAGAGTAATGATGGCTTTGGCTATTTTTCTGTCATATGGGCTTCAATTTTATGTTCCTGTTGGCATACTCTGGCCATTCATAAAACCAAGACTTCAAAGTGAACGAGCTCAAAAAATTGGAGAATACACATTGAGGGTTGTTTTAGTCATCATAACATGTAAGTTTTCAATATATTTGAACTCCTGACTTTGTTGTACAATCAGGGGTGGTCTTTTAATAATAGGTAGGCTGAATCTTTGTAAATAGCATATTTTTGAGATTTTTATATTTATTGAGTGCTTAAAAAATATTTTCTCAAGGGCATCAATATTTTTTGGGAATTTCTTATGGATTTGCTTGTTTTCTGACCTAACGTTATAAACTGTGACGTGGGGGGCATTTTGGCAAAAAGGCTTCAAATTAATTTTTTTAAATCAACAATATGTTTGAAAATGAAGTTTTTGAAGTTGATATTTTTGACAAACAAAAATGTGTGTGTGTCTCTGTCTAGATGCGCACACAGAGGCAAAAAAGGTGTGATATCTGTCTAGGACACAGACAATGCCTTGCAATTTCTAGAAGACCGCCTCTTGCTCATAGAGGCGTAGGGCAAGGTTGTCTTACTTATAGAGGTCATGACAAATTATCTCTCTTTCTACTTTATCACGTAAGAAGTTTAAAGGGGTGAACGTGAAGGGACCTGGCAATTAGTCTCGCAGAGTTTTCTTGATTATCCAGTTCTTGCTTTTTGTGATTTGACTGTACATATTCAGTTTAAGTGACAAGTCAGCTTTGTTATTAAAAACTCATTTCTTCGGGAAAAATTTTTGGATGATGCGGTAATGATGCCATTTGGCAACCCCTTAATTAACCACCAATGTTGGACACAGGAGATGTATCTGGATTAGTGGCGGTGTTTACTATGGTTAATTTTAGTGGTGTGAATGGTTCGATGTGCCTGCATGTGAGTGGCATTTTTTTTTATTTACCCAAGGCCTTTTAACCCTTTGACTGCCAGCCCATTTCGGGTGCGAAGGCTGCCAAGGCTATTTTCTGGTTTTTAAAGTTGGGCCGATAAATCGGCCGTTTACGCACATCCAACGTGGGCCGATATTTCGGGCCGCTGGCAGTAAAAGGGTTAAAAACCTCAGATTAGGTCTGTTTGCAGGTAAAATCTCAATCTTCAGATGACTCAATCTTTTTTTAATTTTTGTCTCTGTGAATTTTTTCTACAATCTTTGATGTCCATCAAATTAACTTTTATTTTTTTTTCTTCCAGTTGGACTAGCCGCTGCTATTCCCAATTTAGGTGCTGTGATTTCTTTGGTTGGGGCTGTAAGCAGTTCAACTTTGGCCTTAATATTTCCTCCATGTATTGAAATAATCACATTCTGGGACAGAGGCTTGGGGAAATATAATTGGATACTTTGGAAAGATATTTTTATCATGATATTTGGACTTCTAGGTTTTGGATTCGGAACTTATGCTAGTATTATGAATATAGTATCTCCAGAAAAATGAAGAATGTACTTTGATAATTTTGTATGTTCTTCCACTTACCTGTGATATATATAGAACTTCTTCCATGTCTTCATATTATTTATGCCAGAATGAGGCTGCATTCCATATTGTTATGGGATAGTGTGTGTGTGCATGCTAGAATGTCACCTTTATTCAGCATGGTTTACTATTTATACTTTTGTTTTTAAAAGTTTTGCTATTTATTGTGGTGACATTTTATGTTTGTATTGTAAGTGCAATGTACATGGTGTTGTATTTACATTGTGCAATTTAATCTCTTCATACTTAAGTTATGAAAGTGGTGATAGATTCCTATTTAGCAGATTTTATCATTATCTATATGTAATTAATTGATGGGAAGAGATATGTGACTAGATTGTTACCACTAAATTGTATTATGATGTGCCTGTCTTATGAAATTTAGGTTAAGAAATTCCTCATTCAGAATTCTCTTGATGTAGACACAGAGTCCCCTTCCTACATAGAGACTTTAAATAATCTGCTATTGAAAATCTGGAGCAATTTTGGATTTGCAAGTTTACTTACTTTAAAGATTTTATATTAAATGATATATATATATAGTATATTATTATTATCCTACTTGGGATGGAAAAGTTTTAAAAATAAGTTGAAACTTCTCTTTGATGGCTATTAATAACATGTTGCCTTTGTAGATAATTCTGCTGTTGGATCCCTTCAGTTCAGTGATAATTTATAAGACAAGAGAACAGGTTTATCATATATTTAAATAACATTATGCTATAAAACTTACTGTTGTAGTACATTTGTTCCTGTGATACTTCTCAAAATGTTATTTTTGGTGAAAGTTACTTCCCCCAAAAAATATTTAGTGCTCTAGCTGTACGCAAATGTATATATATAAACAATTACCCATTTCTTGTATGATTGTCTGTTTCTGGAGTGATAATTGTTTAAAGAAATATCATCATGTTGACACATTTATTCTGAGAGGTACCTCTATTTGATGTTAAAAATACCTAATTGAAAGCACAATAAGTGTTCTGCCATTTGATCATGTAC
This sequence comes from Pyrrhosoma nymphula, assembly GCA_963573305.1. NCBI lineage: Eukaryota > Metazoa > Arthropoda > Insecta > Odonata > Coenagrionidae > Pyrrhosoma > Pyrrhosoma nymphula. The sequence goes on along the minus strand of OY754331.1, from coordinate 158,923,144 downwards.
TTACTTCAAAATGCACATATGATGACAATACAGACCTGGTGGCAATTAAGTTTGCAACTATTATTAGCTTTACATGTTGTACTCAGATAAACTTAATGAAATACCAGTTTTATGAAGAAAGTTTTTATGAAAGTTCCCATAATTTTAAATTTTGTCAATATGCCAAAGCGCATGAATTAATATGATCCATGCATATGTCAAATTGCACAATATCTCCTGTTTAAGGCGTGAGTGTGCATTGTGATACAAAAAGTATTGTTTATTTAATTGGTGTTTGTTCCATATTTAGGTACTTATTTTTCATATATGGCATTCGTTGAGTCCTAATTAAGCCTTACACAATAGATATTTTTAGCAGGTTATCCAAATATACATATTTTATGCAGCTTTTACAGTGTTTGAAGTGACAATACAGTTAGATTCTCTGTAACCTGGCCTCAATTAATGTGAGGAAATTGGTCTGTGAAATGAGTTGGATTTTGAATAGTTGGTAAATTTTGTTTTTGAAAATGGTGAGTTCAGAGAAAAGACCATATTTTGCTGTTTGAAAAATGCATTCATCATTCTCCTAGTGAATATATGGTGTATGTGTACTGTTCTCTTTGGAAGCAAATATATAAAGCATATGTGTAATTTTACAGCATCATGCCATGAATTTATTGGTCTGGAGTTTGTCATAAAATGGATGGAATGGTTAATGTTAGTGTTTATATTCTGGAAGCAGCTTCGATGTGTTTTATTAAACTGCACAATACCCTCAGATAAGCATTGATATGAAACATGCTGGATAAAAAAATTCATGGTGGTATGAAAAAAGTTTGTGAGAAAATAAATTTTGAAGAGAAAAATAGAAATCTTTTGAATGAGCTTTAGATACCTACTACGGGGAATTTTCTAATGTGAAGCTGCATATGTATACTGTACATGAAACAATTGCATTTATTCTCTATATTTTAATTGTATTGAACAACTATATGCTCAGAATGTTAACTGAGATATGTATATGAAGAGCTTTAGACTGTTTAAAATGTATGCTGTTTAATTAGCCTGTGTCAGGTTGATACATAAAGCATTTATTCTGGATTTTTTGGTTTACCTGAATACATATCCAGTTTTTCCTTTGAATAAACAAATAGAATAGGTATTGCTTTATTTCATTATTTGTAATATATATTCGCAAATTGGTGTTAGTCATGGCTTTTGGAAGATTCCATAAAATGTGACTTGTTGTGTTAGAGGATATGGAAAATTAAGCTGGGTTTGAATCATTGAAGGCCAATAACAGTTATAGCTTACAGCGAGAGGGTTGTAGTGAGAGATTATTTTGCCATCATTGGTGCTATTGTGAAAAGAATAGTTCTTTTTCATGGTTCTGCTGCTTATTATGAGAGGATATTTCTACCATATCATTGTTTTTCCATGATGTTGTTCAGGTTGCGTAACTTAAGGGTGTCTTCTAATAACGTATGGGATGATTTTTTTCACTTGCAGTAATGCCTGACAAGTTAAGCATTCCTCAGTTAATGTCATGGGCTCATCTGTTACGTTGTACAGCCTCCCAGGTGTACAAGAGATGGGAGGAATAGGGAGAGGCTCCAGGGATATATGGCATGCTATTAGTTACGTATACTTGCTAATGCATTATTTTAAAATGCAAACATAAACTGAGGGGCATTTGGAGCATTCAATTCATAAATTCGTTAAAATGCATTGAAACTTTTGCTGTGATCAAAATTTTGATGCTGTTGTTTCAGGCCTACAGCCATATTTTTACAAGACTGCCCAGAAAAAAAGGAATTATGTTTTCAGCACCTGGCTATGTACATGTGTTTATTCCAATGTTACAGCCCAACCAATTTGATGTACAACTCCTTGATAGAATCCTTTCGTCACTGTGAGTGTCCAGGCTATTTATATTATTGTAAGTTTACTTCCAGTTCTGACTGAAAGTGGTATGTTTGCATGTTTATTCCACCATAGCAGCCCAACAGCTCTACCGATTTTGATGCACAAGCCCTGATTGAGGAATTAAATAGTACTCAGAAATTTTTAATTCAGATTGGCGACATTAAAAAATTAATTACGTGAATGTTTGCCTTAGTAATTGATATTTAGTGGCCACCAAGGTGATCATGCTGTCATTTGTAGTGCTCGCCCCCTCATCTTTCTGACAATCCCCAAGGCATCTCACCAGCACAAGATCATGGCATTTGCCATCTAAAACTAACATGTCTGGAGCACATGAACTTACATATGTATCATGTGTGTGTATATATATATTATATACTCAGTCATTCGAAATTATGACGCTCTAAGGTGCAAATAAATACATAGGAAATGGAAAGGAACACATTAAAGGACGAACACAGGGTTTGGTGGGGAAGATGAAAACAAGTCTAATTCAAACAAAAAATTTCACCTGACCTGGGATTTGAACCCGGATCTCCCAATTTCTGGCTAGGCATGCTATCAGTTACCTACACCGCAGCCAGGCAACTCAACTGCTGAATTCGACAGGAGTTTGTAGTACACCTTATTCATGACTTGAGCGGCCAAGAAATGGTGTGCAGGGACTGTTCACCCACCCTGTAGGAGATGAACACAGGTGGAAGAGGAAATGTAAAGAGGAATACAGTCATACAACAAGTACAGATGTGAACGGTGCGTTTAATGGCACGCATAGCCGAAGAAGAAGAAGAGCCAAGATGGCCAAATATACTCAGTCATTCGAAAATATGACTCTCAAAGGCGTGAATAAATTCATACAAACGTTGGAAAGGGATAGGAACATGTAAAAGGAAGAACAATGGGTTTGGTGGGGAAGATGAAAATATATCGAATTCAGACAAAAATTTCACCTGACCTGGGCTTTGACCCCAGATCTCCTGAGGTATGCTCCCAGTTACACCACCCAGGTTTCTCAGCTGCTGAATTTGATGGGGGTTTACAAAAACACCCAAAGCCCAACTTGAGCACCTGAGAGATGGCGCACATGGGACCGTTTCACCCACCAGGTAGGAAACGAACACGTGGAAGAGGAAAGGTGAATAGGACTACAGGCATACAACAAATACATTTATATGCTCATATATATATATATATATATATACAAAACGAAAATTTCGCCAATAGGCCACAACAATAAAAACACTTGACAGGGGGTGGGGAAAGAAAAGCAAAAAGAGAGAAGACTTACTGTATGTTTCGGGCATGTAGGCCCTTCTTCAGCTATAGGAAAAGTCATTTCCTATAGCTGAAGCTTTTCCTATAGCTGAAGAAGGGCCTACATGCCCGAAACGTACAGTAAGTCTTCTCTCTTTTTACTTTTCTTTCCCCACCCCCTGTCAAGTGTTTTTATTATATATATATATATATATCTATATATATATATATATATATATATATATATATATTCTTCTACTGCTAAGATTCTTCTACCGCTGACGATTGCGTCCTGACTGCCGAAACGTACAAGTTTTCTTTTGTGAGTGTCCTTTTTGCGTGTTTCTGTGTTTGTTTAGTGTATCACTGTTTTATTCATGCATGTGCATCGTCGCCGAGAGCGATTTTCTACCAAGACATATATATATATATATATATATATATATATATATATATATATATATATATATATACGAGTTCGTGGAAAATCACACACGCGATAATATAAATAAACTATGCCACAGGTGGGGCGGAATTAAATATAAACACATAAAAAAGAACACTCACACTATAAGTTGATATTTCGGTTGCTCTAGAACCTTTCTCAAAGTTAGATGGATACAAAATGATGGACAGGCAGGGAACAAGAGGTGGGGTGAGATGGGAGGAGAGAGGGGAAGGGAGGGAGAAGAGGGGAGGGGCGGGAGGGGGTCAGAGGAAGAGGGAAGGGCAAGGAGGGGAAGAGGCGGGAGGGGGTCAGAGGAGGAGAAAGGGATGTGGAAAGGAGAAAAGGGGAGGGGCGGGAGGGGATTGAAGGAGGGGAAAGGGGAGAAGGGGCGGGAGAGGTCAGTGAGCGCGATTTAATCCGGGCGGATTATGTGCGGAATAAAGCCAGATGCAGGCACTTTCTAGCGTACGCAATTGAAGGGGAGAGGCAGAGGGAGAGAGGGAAGCCAATACGCCTACACGGAAGCATTTATCAAAAATGAGATTGTGGGAGGAAGCATGGATCGGGATGGGGAAGGAGGCATTGGGCGAGGACGGCTTGCAGCTGGCTCGGTGGCCGGTCATTCTAACACTGAGGGCGTTAGTGGTGAGACCAATGTAGTATGAATCGCACAGGTTGCACAGGAGGATGTAAACAACATTGTGGGAAGTGCATGACCGAGAGGGGACGGAAGGAAGAGGGTGGGAGAGGAATTTAGCGGGGAGGGGGTCGGTGATAAGGATAGGGCACGTTTTGCATCTCGCGCGATGGCAGGGGTTGGGTGGGGTTTTAGAGCTAATATAGGGTTTAGTCAGCGGTTTGGTGGTTTTTAGAATGCTGGAGAGGTTGGGGGGACGCCTGAAGGTGAGAGATGGACATTTGGGGAATGTGCTTTTGGTGGTGAGATTGTCAGAAAGGAGTGGGAAAAGGTTTTTAATGATTTTTTTGAGTGCATGGACCACAATTCCCCAATCTCATTTTTGATAAATGCTTCCGTGTAGGCGTATTGGCTTCCCTCCCTCCCTCTGCCTCTCCCCTTCAATTGCGTACGCTAGAAAGTGCCTGCATCTGGCTTTATTCCGCACATAATCCACCCGGATTAAATCGCGCTCACTGACCTCTCCCGCCCCTTCACCCCTTTCCCCTCCTTCAATCCCCTCCCTCCCCTCCCCTTTTCTCCTTTCCACATCCCTTTCTCCTCCTCTGACCCCCTCCCGCCTCTTCCCCTCCTTGCCCTTCCCTCTTCCACTGACCCCCTCCCGCCCCTCCCCTCTTCTCCCTCCCTACCCCTCTCTCCTCCCATCTCACCCCACCTCTTGTTCCCTGCCTATCATTTTGTATCCATCTATCTTTGAGAAAGGTTCTAGAGCAACCGAAATATCAACTTATAGTGTGAGTGTTCTTTTTTATGTGTTTATATTTAATTCCGCCCCACCTGTGGCATAGTTTATATATATATATATATATATATATATATATATATATATATATATATATATATATATATATATATATATATATATATATATACACTAGCAACAAGGCGTTGAAGTTGGGGAAGGATAGGAAAGTAAATCAGTGGACACTCACTGGCAGATGATCCATGACGACACCGGTGTCCACTGCTTAGGGTAGCTTCTTAGAAGCCCTCCCAGAATCAGCGACTAATATTGTATTGAGGACTCGTGAGATGGCATTCATCTGGTTCTTAAGAGCATTTGAATCGCCTGGGCTAAACTTGGCCCACTGACCAATAGCAACCCCTTGCTCCCGCTCCCCACCAGTCCCCTTCCCTTCTCCTATTCCACCTCCCCCCCCCCCGAGGTAACAGACCACTAGTTAGTCTCTTGTCGCCAACGATGACGGCCTTGCCCATCGAAACGTCCCGTATATTATTTTGTGAGTGTCCTAATAATTTTTAATGTGCCTGTGTTTTCAAAATATATTTAAATTTGTATTTTTATTCGCCGAGTGCTTTTTCTCAGAAGATAATATATATAGTTTCTCTAGATAGCTTAGTGGTCAGAGCATCCGGCGCGAAAATCGGAAGGTCCGTGGTTCAATTCCCGGTCTAGATGAATTTTTTTCACTTGGAATCGGCCATCATTCCATCTTCACATCACCATTGTGTTGTCAAATTTTATATGTTTCCTATCCTCTTTCTTTCACCACCTGTTTGAACGAAATATTTATTATTTACGCCTGTGAGCGGTTTGAGTGAATGGATGAATGGTTGTATGGCCGGAATGGCTCATTTCTACTTCTTGGGCTCTGCGTGCCCCGAAATGCCTGTTCTGTATCTTTACCACTGTCTGTGTGCCTGATTCAAACTTTGCTTTCCTCTTCTGTGTACGTAATTTCTTCTCTGCCGGTGAGTGAAAATGTCCAGCGCCATCTCTCGGCGACTTTTACGGACTAATCTTGGGGGTGTTTGATTCATATAAACCCCCCGCCGATTCCAGTGTTTCTTTAGTAGTCTAGATAGCTTAGTGGTCAGAGCATCCGGTGCGAAAATCGGAAGGTCCGTGGTTCAATTCCCGGTCTAGATGAATTTTTTTCACTTGGAATCGGCCATCATTCCATCTTCACATCACCATTGTGTTGTTCAATTTTATATGTTTCCTATCCTCTTCCTTTCACCACCTTTTTGAACGAAATATATACTTATATATATATATATGTATATATATATATATACACACACACACGGAAAGTTTCGCCAATAGGCCACAACAATAAAAAATACACTGGACAGGGGGTGGGGAAAGAAAAGTAAAAAGAGAAGACTTACTGGGTACGTTTCGGGCATGTAAGCCCTTCGTCAGCTGAAGAAAAAGCTTTTCTCTAGCTTTTTCTCCAGCTGATGAAGGGCTTACATGCCCGAAATGTTCCCTGTAAGTCTTCTCTTTTTACTTTTCTTTCCCCACCCCCTGCCCAGTGTATTTTTATGCACTGGACATGTAGTGCATATATATGCACTACATGTATATATGTGTGTGTGTATATATACATATATATACTCAATCATACGAAAATGACGCTCAAAGGCGCGAATAAATTCAAACATTCATAGGAAAATGGAAATGGATAGGTACACATAAAAGGACGAACACAGGGTTTGGTGGGGAAGATGATCCCGGCTAAGGTGAAAATTTTTTCTTTTATGGATTTGACTCATTTTCATCTTCCCCACCAAACCATGTGTTCGTCCTTTTATGTGTACCTATCCATTTCCATTTTCCTATGAATGTTTGTATATATATATATATATATATATAATCTTTGGAAGTTTTCGCCAATTGGCCACAAATATATAAATTCAAACTTACAGGAGGTAGGAGAAATAGGAAAAGATAAAGAATTCGTTCTTACGGAACGTTTCGAACCAGTTGGTCCTTCGTCAGCTCTAGAAGTGAGCAGTTCGTACTGCCCTGGGGAAGGGGAAGGTAGGGGAGGAAATGAAGGAGGGGAGGGGAACTAGGAGGGGAGGGGAACTAAGAGGGAACAATGTTGCACCTGGCTGTTTTCGGATGTGAGAAGTTTCAAGCAGGGAGAATTATAACAATGTTGCAATACTGAGGGCACTAAATATTGAGGGTCAGTGACTAAGGGGGGGGAGAAATGGAGTGTGGGGAGGGGAACTGGAAGGGGTATTCAATGTGACAATGTTGTGTCAGCTAATCAAAGGAAAAATTTTGAAGTAGGGAGGAGTTCTTGAAGAGTGAGAAATGCAACAGTGTTGCAAGGCAGAGGAAAATTATAATTGTGACAATAGGGGGCAGAGGTATTCATGGGATTAATGCAATACATTGATTCCGGGTGGGGAAAAAGCTTTACAAAACCAGATCACGGACATCTCAGTATTTCTCAGCTGTGTGTTCGAAGTATTGGCGGGAAGGGTATTGAGGACGGAAAGAGAAAAGCATGAGTCGAATTGGAGTCCATGTTTTGAGGCGTGCCTAGGGACAGGGAAGTGGGGAGGAGAAGCTCCTATTGTCACAATTATAATTTTCCTCTGCCTTGCAACACTGTTGCATTTCTCACTCTTCAAGAACTCCTCCCTACTTCAAAATTTTTCCTTTGATTAGCTGACACAACATTGTCACATTGAATACCCCTTCCAGTTCCCCTCCCCACACTCCATTTCTCCCCCCCCTTAGTCACTGACCCTCAATATTTAGTGCCCTCAGTATTGCAACATTGTTATAATTCTCCCTGCTTGAAACTTCTCACATCCGAAAACAGCCAGGTGCAACATTGTTCCCTCTTAGTTCCCCTCCCCTCCTAGTTCCCCTCCCCTCCTTCATTTCCTCCCCTACCTTCCCCTTCCCCAGGGCAGTACGAACTGCTCACTTCTAGAGCTGACGAAGGACCAACTGGTTCGAAACGTTCCGTAAGAACGAATTCTTTATCTTTTCCTATTTCTCCTACCTCCTGTAAGTTTGAATTTATATATATATATATATATATATATATATATATATATATATATATATATATATAAATAAAAATAAACTTTGCCACAGGTGGGGTGGAAATAAATATAGAAACACAAAAAAGAAGAACACTCACACACTATACGTTCTGATATTTCGGCAGCCGAGCTGCCTTTCTCACAGAAGGAAGGATACAGAATGACGGATAGGCATGGGACAAGGGGTAGAGTGAGGTAGGAGGAGAGGGAGGAGAAAGGGGTAAGCCAGATTTTGGTGAGATTAGGAGCAGGCATGTTAAGGATATAAAGGTTAATGGATAGAGGAAGAGAGCAAGGGAGGGAGTGGAAAGGAGAAAAATTACAAAGGAGTGGAACAGTGGTGAAAGGAGTGATAGGACAGTGAGAAAGATTACTACAGCTTACGGCTTAGTAATCTTTCTCACTGTCCTATCACTCTAGAATCTAGCTCTAGAATCATCCAGGTTATGATTTTTTTCAGTGATTACATCCTACAACAGGTGAACCTCAATCAGCCGAATATTCTGCATTTTGCTGTTGTTGCGAATTTTGACACCGGAATTTTTCCATTTTGTCAGATTCCTTCTTTTGTTGAGTAAACCAGTAGTTCATGAATTTCTTTTTATTTTATTTTGTTTCAAGAACGTGTTTACTAATAAAATATAATAATTTTATTTTTCAGTCTTTATCAATCATTGCAACATTGTTTATTTCCTGTTTATAACGGTCTATTTCCTTTTTTGGTGAGTATTCACATTGGTATTTTGTTGTATCTATGGTTGTATATTTAGTTTTGAACGCCCGACTTTTTGTAGAGTTAATCCGCCTGTCAGTGAACCATAACAAATGCATGTAGCATTGTTCAGTATACCTTTTAAATTCGTTACTATTACCAATAATAGTGAATAATGCCAAGGGTGGTGAATATTACTTACTCCTTTAATTATGCCGTTGTTTGTAATCAATATAATGCCGGAAAGCATGCGTAAGAATAAAAAAAACTGCCGCACGATCTCACTGAACATTTTGATATTTTTAACCAAGCTCCTCAAGGATTCTAATTCGCATAGTGTTAAGCCATGTAAACTTTTATCCTATTAATTATATAATTTGTTTCTGCGACCAGCATATATTTGGAAAATTTGAGAAAAATAACTATCTTCCTAGTGTAAGTTCCCGTCAAACATGCAGCCTCTGAGAAAGGGTGTTTTTCAAGGTTGGGGACTGGTAAACAACAGGGTTAGGTCTTTGACATTCCCCTTATTTCAGAGAAAATATTCAGTTAGTCCTTTTGTCTGGTCTCTTGCCGGGGTGCCTGAGGCAATTGTCAGATACAATGAGGCAATATAGGTGGCATCGATCATACTGATCAGATGATGTCATATTATCCAATTGAGCGAAAGATGCTCAAATGGTATAAGAAGTTGGGCATTCACATTTTCCACCTTCTTCTCTTGAACAGCTACTACCTCTACAAAAATTCTCACCCCAGATCCTCTCAATACGACTTTCAGCTTTCGGTCGTAAAATCTCTTCTTTTCCCAGCCATTTCTCTCCCTTCCCCTTCGGACCCTTCCAGAGGCATAGGCCTGTCAAAGCATTTCTCTCAATTCCTCCCAACAGATGACAAAGCCAAAAGAAAGAGAACAATGCAAAGAAGGCGCCAAGAATCCCAGAAGATGGGGATACGTAAAGACACAGTATATTTTTGCCCAGCATGCGAGGGACACCCTCCCCTCTGGATTTAACCATGCTTTGTGACCTTCCATAGGAACATCCGAGCCTAAATGTAAGTAAAAATGTATATGTGTAAAGAAGGCAGTAAATTTAGGATGTTTTAAGTTAACGGTAAAAATATATAAAATGTTTTAATATTTTGGCATTTTATAATAATTAATTTTGTATTTTTATGCATGCATACGTGTGTCGTGATGTAAATATTATATGTTACTTTGTAAATAATGATTTATATTTTATGCAATTGTAATAAAGACTCGAAATTCAAATTAGTAAATGAATAATTTTTTCAAAAAAATTACATAATTATATATCGTGAAATTCTCCAAAACATTCAAAAATGTAGTCAAAGGTTGTGTTGTAAGGGATTTTCATAACTATATCCCATTACAAATCATCTCATTGAAAGCATACAAAACGTCTTTTTAGAACATCGGCATAAGGTCCACCCGGCAGGCAGAAAAATTTGCTCAAAATATTGCAATGAAAAGTAGTACGGAAATATTATTAGATAGAAATATAATGAGCTGAAAGGGTAGAAAATAATAAGCCCGCACTGTATTACGAACATGATAAGTTTTGAAGTATTTTCTTGTACTTTACGTGGAGAGGAATAAATAAAAAAAATTACAAGAGTAAAAATTATTTCAGGCGCAGTGATACTACCGAACATTACATGCTCTAATGAACGGCTGATGACGTGAATTCACGTCACTTTAAAAAAAAATTTTTAATCTCTTTTTTTAAAAGAAAAAAGGATATGTTTTTCAATTGACGAATTAGTAAGAAATCCAAAAAACTGCATTCAGTCAGAAGGAAGACTTAACAAATAATGGCTCAGCATTGAAAGGGTTAAGGAATGTTGTGCTATCTTGATGGTAGCACTAATCATCGCAACATTAGCTCGATTTGCTCTAATCACGCAAACAGCCATAATAAATGCACATATCATTAAATATGTAAATTTTGCTATGGTAAAACATGCAGTCTGTTAACAAATAAGGCTTAGAATATTGAATGAATAACAAATTATGGGTGCAAAAAATAGTTGAAATGGGAAATTTTAAAGGGCACTCGCAAAATCAGCACTCTTTGAAATTCCAAGCATGCAGATCGTAAAGTGAATCCATCGAAAAGCGGGGAACCACTGTAGCACAATGAAGAGCAGGAGAGGTGCTAAATGAAAACTGAAAAAAGGTAGATGAGTAAAACTAATGGGATACTATCTTATGTACACATTTCACTCATGACTGTTAATTGATCCTTAAATCATTTACCTAGTTGTCTCCTCGTATGGTGTTTAAGAAAGATCCATTCATTAACTCCCTTAACTGAGCTCCTGCATTGGATATGAAGAAGAAATAGTGAAAGAGGGTCATAATCAGTCGTAGAAAGCAAGAAGTTGGAAAAAAAATCATAGAAAGTTTGATACTCTGTTCATAATTTAAACTGCCCAAAAAGCAGGTCCTTCCATGCTCTTCCCCCTGCTCTCACTCTCAGGGGTAATGGGACTACTCCTCCTGATACTTTGAGCCACCATTGGCCTGGGAAGTCACATTAGCCACCCCCAGGACAGGATAAAAGGCGAGGCCCTGACCAAGGAAAGGAAGGTGGTGTTGACTACATAAAGAGTGTTTCCACCACCACACCTAGGGAGAATGAGGGCGATTGAGTGAACAACACTGCTTTGTACTCCTTGTTGGGCCCTTTAACCCTTCTGGGGTGGACCACCTCTTCCGGCCGTGGGCCCTCCACACCCAGGACTCCAGGCAAGAGCCCTACCAACAGCTCCCATCCCCTCATCATTGAAGGGATCCCCAGGTGATCCCTCTTCGGAAATGAGAGGGTGAATAGGGTATAGAAAAAAGCAATAATAATATATATAAGTAAACATTTGCCATTCCGATAATAAATATAGTTCCTGAAAATAGTGCTGCTTCCGGCACACCCTCCCCCGACCCATTGAAAGAGGATGAGGTGCCAAAGTGTCGACTGCTGTGCCACAGAGGAGACCATAGGACAGATGAGGTAATGGGGATGTAGAAAGAATAAATTGGTCGATTTTGATTTTGCACTATATGTACTCAGAAGCTGGAATACACAAAACTAGATGTCAAAACTACATAACTTTTACAAAGATCTTTATTGACACAAAATCACCAATATTTCTGTACAGATCAAAACCTTACTGGGGGCTGAAACTCTTCTCCAAAAGCCACAAACCCTATGGATTAGTTGCACAACTTCCACTATTTATTATAGAAAATTTCTACTCCATAGGTGTTTACTTGGCTTAATTTTGCATGAGAGATCATCCATTGTAAAAGGCATGTACTGAATTGTCCAATCCAGAATACAATGAATTTAAATATATCATCTTACTTTTTCATTTAACAGCATTGCTTCTACAAACATTTTTGACTGAATTACACATAAGATGCATGAATATTCTCATAGATCACTGAAAATGCAGCATCTCCTGATACTGCCATATAAATAGACTTATGAAAAACTTCTACAGAATTTAGCAAGGCTTTTGTTAATATTTCTTTGCAATGAGTTTAGAGGACCATCGTCTAACCATTAGCAAAACAACACTAAATTTCTAATTATTTTATGAGCACAATTGATTTGATTCAAGTAAAGCAAACAAAAATTCAATTAATAATCATAAGTGTCATGTACAAGTCCATATCAGCTGTACATGTCACATAAAATAAATTAAGGTGCTATACAGATTACATTATATTCACAAACAAAAAAGCAGATGAAAATTCTTTAAGTCCAAACATGTCACAATTCATTAAAAGCAGCTGGTTTAAATAGTAACCATTCAAGCTAGAACATCAAGAATAATGGAATGATTTATGCACCGACACATATTTACGAGGAGATGGAATAAATGTATGTTACTGGCACTGTTGCTTAGATAGTGATACTGTCAGCAGAAAAGTCTTAGGAAAAAGTTCAGTCTAAAAAAATGTCGAGAATCATAAATTCTGTGAAAATCAATCAAAGATGGCGCCAATACAGGTTATGTTACAGGAGAACTTCTCAAGTCTGAGAAATAAACGAAACATGACAAAATAAACACTCGTCATTTTTCAGTAGTCCACATTCAACACATTCTTCTTTCAGTTATCACGAGTGGGAGTGGGATATTATAAGCCATGAAATCACTAAGTAGAAGAGAAAAATGGGATACACTGCTAGGGCTTTCCGATTTGGAGGCTGGCTATCTCCCAAAAACTTGATAGACGCTGAAAAGATTCACAGGCCATTAGTTATACATATTTCACATGTAAAACACAATAACTGTCCACATACGTATGCATAAAAAGTACTTGGAGAAGGAAAAGGATTCAAGAGACATAAACTCACCAAATGTTGCCCAACCAAATCCTAGCATAGTGACTACAAGTCTAATGAAGAACAGAAGAGTTGTTTGCTTAGCAAGCAGTATGATCTTGCAAATCACAAGAGAAATAGCAGTCGGCAAAAGACAATATCCTAAAACACACACACTCTGGAAAAAGGATCTGAAATAAAATGTGCAAAGAGATATTATAGTATTTACAGAGTACACCAACAGAAAAGCAACTCCTGGTGGCCATTACAGCAAAATCACAAATGTGGAGGGTTGAGGCATCAGCTACTTTGGCTAAGGACAGATCTTCTGATTTCCAAGCTTTTCAATACAAGCTTTAATTTTTTGAAAATATTTTGTCTACTACGCTGCAGACTTTTTCAGGTGAGGATGACACATATTAAGTCAGCATTTCCCACCCCCCATTTTGAACCAGACCTGAAGAAGTTTGCAGAATAGCAAATGAAATGCTGTCCAAGAAATTGAACCATTCAGTGGAAAGCCCATAAATGAGAAGATCCATTCTACTAAACAACTATGTACTAGTAAGCCCTCCAGAAACCTACAACAAACATCTAAATAAACGATTTTGATGATGACATAAAAAGAGGCTAAAATAAGCAAACATTACACGACATTATTTCACTTCTCCAATGAAATGCAGTTTGACTTACATGTTGCCACCTAATAACTTGGAATTGACTGTGACTGTAACCGATCCAACCCACACAATCACAAACACCTCAGCAAACTCAGGCCCTCCATCATTAGAGCTTTCTGCTGTAGCAGTAGACCCTTGCAGAATCCTACAAGTCAAAATGGAAATGATGGAAAATAGTAATAACTACCACACCTCATGGAATATGTGAGCAGGGTATATAACACGTAAAATTACACCATAAATATGCTTACATGGCCATGAATGTGCATAGTATGAGTGGTCCCCAAAGGTCCCCTGAAATATAGCAATTTTTTTCAGTTCAAGAGGAAGCAAAATACTTTTAACAAAAATAATTTTAGGAATTGATTCAACCAAACAACAAATATGAAATCAGTTTGATGCCAAAACATAAAAACTAACAGCATGCACCACGATAATTTGCCCTCCATCTTCCGAAAAATAAAAACTAATTGGAAGATTGGAAAAAGAACTCCTGGGTCATCCCCAATTCACCGAACACTTGTTGCAGAACCATTTCAACAAAAATTGGTTTTGTGCCTTACAGACATGTAGTAGTAAGTGTATAAAATTTGAATTTTTTCTGAAATGGTGCTGCAACAACTTTTTTTAAATCTGGTGAAATGGTATGGAATGACCCTCCTTTGATAACATATGTATTTTAGAAATAAACCATGGAAATGTATTATGTATGCATAAATGTTTTACAAAAACATACAGCATGGAGTGCTGAAGCATTAGGATGAAGAACCATTCTCATTAAATATTTATGGCTGATGGAGTAATTGATCTTGATAAATTCCTGTAGATGTAATGATAAAACAGACGTATATTTTAGCAGAATTAAACATTTAAGAAAGGCATTGAGAGGTATCTTTCAATCATCATCCTGACCAAGAGTGATAACATATAGGTACTTTAAACTGTACTTTACTTTTGAATATATCCATACCGAGAGAGGCCCAACAAACTCAAGGGAAATGGGCCCCCAAGTGGTGCACAAGTAGAAGAAGGTTGGGAAACATGGCAAAGACAAAGTTAACGACTAGCCATGGAGCACATATTAAACAGGCATTACAGGCAAAATAGTCTAAGCAAATAGTGTGCATGGAAGTTACACAATTTTTTAAATGAATAACTGGAACTACTGTCAGAAGGAAAAATTATATAACCCTGAGTTTGCAGCCTGATAGCTAATGAACGAATAAACCTATATGAACAATAGTTACGCCAAATTTTGGCGTAACTTCAATTTTGTGTTTTCTCGTTAGGGTGGGCTGAAATAAGTTTTTTTCCCGAATCAAATTTGCCTTGTGCGGGAAAGTTGTGTTCTGATATAAGGATCTCACATGCAAACTTTTTTAGAAGTCAGATAATATTAACCACTGCTGCCCAAGCCCTAAAGTTTAAAATTTGCAAAAATACAGATGCAAATGGGAAACAAATGCCTATGGAGACTAAGGTATGTATTTCAAAAACCGACATTTTAATAAGCATCAACGATGAATTTATTTCTCTTTATTAAATTTCTGAAATTTTAAATTAATTTAATGAAGTCTATGGTTCTACGACACCAGGGAATAGTCAACAAATTTTGAGCATAGGCAACCCGCAAACCAACCAAATATTCCGGTGACACAGGACATCACTTCAAATTTTGGCTTTTGGAAGGCCTTATGCCATAATTTTCGTACTTTTTTAAACTTTATTCCTTTACAAATGTCTCAGTCATCATTCTGCATAAAGTAATCAGTGGAAAAAACCTACAAAATGATAGTTTGAAATTAGCCTTAATATTGACAAATAAATACGTGCACGACATTCAATGCTCACCACAAAGATGGTTCAATGAGTTTCATTCTCCTCGCAATGTTTCATTCCCCTCCTTTACGGGATTGTCAGTATAGCTTGTTTGAAGTGAGTCAGAGATGATAAAGATGTCGAGTGGGAGAGGTGGAGAAGGAATGACCGAGATGGGGATTATCCTAAACAGGACACCAGCGAAGAGTTGATCTATGAATTGCTTGCTTATTAAGTGGACAGAATTATCAGACAGGTCATATCACAATTCAGACCCTCCTTCAAATGATGTTTACACTAATTTACCACGTGCTGCTACTATTGTAATGACAGTATTCACTCTATTAAGTCCACCATATTCGCTACAATGTTTCATTTCATTTGGGTCTTCCCATCCATTACCCGACAAGATTATAGTGTGTATTTCACATCACAAGCCTCAAGTAGCCAGTCAGTTCGAGTTCATTTCTCTGCGTGACTAACTACCTTGTGCAGCATACTGTAGTTTTTACTAAGAGAAGCTTGGAACAATGGTGCTGCAGAAAAAGTTTACAAAGTGTGGAGTGGAGTGCCAGAGTTATATGTTTGGCCTACTTATGAGGAGATGATGATAATGTTTTTGTACTCTCGGTTCATTAAAGAAGTGGAATTACTGATTTATTAGTGCCGGGCATTGCATAAACCATGGAATATGCCATAGAAGACATTTGGAAGACATCTTCTATATCAGCTGTTGGACACAGGCAAACAGAGCGATGGATTGTTTAATACCATGGAAAATACCTTAATATTCTTCGAGCTGTCAACAAGAAGTCTTTCATTGATCTCAAACAAGACTTCCTTCACCAAGCGTGTCAGCTCATTGACCTTACAGCATGTAAATGCTCTATTGGAACTGATTGTGTTTGCGATAATGCTACTAAGGTGCCTATTTTAGAGCGTGAATTCCTTCAGGACCAGAGGACTGAAAGGAAAATGGTTATTGGTGGAGTTGATGTCCAGGAGACTATAAGGAAGCGGAAAAGGTTAGAAAGAAAATGATTAGCAGATTGTTCTTCGCAATCTGAGTAGCAAGTTCATGATATTTGGGAAGAGTCAACTGGAGAAATATCAACAGATGATGAATCACACGGCCCAAATGATGCCGATAATTTTATGGCAAAAAAGGTGGGTATGCCTCTGAAGAATTTAAATTTGCCGAGGTTCGCATCTCCCTATGAACGATTCTGCATATCGAACCGAGCTGCTGCAGCACTCACATCCACTCTACTAGTAGATATTGGGATGGTTTCTCAAGACCAGACACTTGTCATTAACAAGAACAAAGTGAGAAGGGAATGAGAAAAATTGCACTCCTCTCTTCAGAAGAACGTGGGAGATGTTAAACTCTATGCGTTGAACTTCGACGGAAGAAAAGACTCTACATGTATGCAATACGTTAAAATGAAAAAGAGTAGTAGAGGAACATAGAACTCTCGTTGAAGAGCCTGGTTCTCATTACTTAGGAGATGTCACTCCCAGTATAAGTAAAGCAGTGAGGCTGAAGGATGCAATGACAGTTCTCACAGCAAAAAAATAGACATCAATGGACTCCGAGCTATAGGGTGTGATGGAACTGCAGTAAATACTGGCAGGCATACTGGAGTAATCAGGAGTATAGAAATGGCACTCGGACAGCCATTGCATTGGTTCATTTGTCTACTACATTACAATGAACTCCCATTGAGCCACTTACTTCATATGCATGATGATCCAACTGTTGGCCCAAAAGCTTACTCAGGCCCGATTGGCCAATCTTTGAGCAAAAGTGACGTCATGTCAGCAGCTAAATTCTCGAAAATTAGTACCTCGATTCCTGCTATCAACATAAAAGATGAGCAGCAACCAAAATTACCTTTATGATATTGCACATGCTGTTTCATGTGGAGAATGTCCCAAGAGCCTTTCAGCGAGAAGTCTGGGAATAATGGTTCATTCCAGATGGACCGCAACCGCAATCTTTGATTATATGTTTCAACAAAGAACCCTTCAAAATAACTGAAGATATTGGCCATGTTTGTGATCAAAGTATATGTTACCAAGTAGTGTGCAATAAAATTGAGGCTACTAAGCATGTAAGACCCAAAGCATATCATGAATATGATACATTTCATGAAATATCTGGATCGTGACATCAAAGTGCATCTTCACTCAATTATTCAGGGAACTTTTTTTTGCTCAACCAAAGAATATTCTACTAGCAATAATAGCTGATGAGCTAAGGCCAATCTGTGTCATGGCTGTTGAAATAATATAGTAAAATCAAGGGGAAATCATTAGAAAGATTTGAGGAAATTTGAACTCCCTACTTTAAATTTTGATGCACAGGACTACGTCAACTTAATTGACTAGGTAACAGTAGAGGTAACTGAACCACCTTTAACAGTTAGACTTACAAGTAAAGATTTGGGAGACTTTCTGGAGGAAGGGGCTTTGTCTGAAGTTCCTCCCTTCCCCTGCCACACACAAAGCAGTGGAGAGGATGGTGCAAATGATTACGGTTGTTTCAAAATCCGTGTGCAGTCCGGAAAGCAGGCATGGATGGGTATCACATATCATGCATTAGAGACCTCCAAGTTCAACCAAACTTTGGACATAAAGCACAATATAAAGTACTGTAACAATGTACGCTAAATCACATATGCACATGCCTCATGGAAGGGTGGTTTTGGGGGGGGGGGGGGGTGGGCACAGGTGGAACACGAATAGTAGCCACCTCCTCATGGTGAGTTCTGGGTAGTTTCTCTATGAAACTAGCTAGGAGCTACTTAGACAAGCACTTGGTGATCAAACTGTACCCACATGCTACCCTAATAAACTAAATATTTTTTGAATCAAAATAAATCATCAGAAGCATATTTATTAGTCAATATTAAGGCTAATTTCAAACTATTATTTTGTAGGTTTTTTCCACTGATTACTTTATGCAGAATGATGACTGAGACATTTGTAAAGGAATAAAGTTTAAAAAAGTACGAAAATTATGGCATAATGCCTTCCAAAAGGCAAAATTTGAAGTGATGTCCTGTGTCACCGGAATATTTAGTTGGTTTATGGTTGCCTATGCTCAAAATTTGTTGACTATTCCCTGGTGTCGTAGAACCATAGACTTCACTAAATTAATTTATAATTTCAGAAATTTAATACAGAGAAATAAATTCATCGTTGATGCTTATTAAAAATGTCGGTTTTTGAAATACATACCTTAGTCTCCATAGGCATTTGTTTCCCATTTGCATCTGTATTTTTGCAAATTTGCATTGCTTTCGCAAAAAATATAAAATCAGAATTTATGTTTTACGGTGAGTGTTTACTACTTTTAAGCAAAATTCTACCATCAATATTAACTGAAACATTGATATCAAGATAAATAACATACCAATGTTTGATAATGTTAATATTGATGGTAGAGATTGATTTAAAATTTGTAAATGCACAGTAAAAAACAAGAAATTCACTTTAAAGTCTACAATTTGAGAGCAAGCAATAAATATACATGTAGTAAAACCAACAGATAAACAATTAGTTGACGGCGAACCCATGCCGCTGGAAAGGGTGGAGAAATCTGCGAAGGGTGTGGAGCATAACTGCCCCCAGAGTCCGAGATAATGTCCAGGTCCCCACTTTGAGGGGTCGAAAAAGGTAGGAGCTTAGTGTGAGTGTAGACCTGCGAGAACATACTCCACGGATGCCTTATAACAAATGGTCCGTACAGAGAGAGGAAGGAAGAGTCTTCTCTTGGTACTCAGTTCAGTTAGACATAGGCATAGGAGAGAATTCTGTCGTCTCGAAAGGGTTAATGTTCTCACTTGTGCCTAAATGTGCTTCCCCGATCTCCTGTGTCTGAAGGCAAGACTGTGTGGTTTTTTTTAATTGGAGGGGGAAGAAGTTGGTGATAAACATTATTCAGTGTATGAAAAAGTGTCAAAGTGTTTGAGGGTGTCCAAGACGATGGTGAAGTGGATTGGTGCTGCTCACAATGAGAATACTTGTAAGCTGATTCAAGAAGAAAGAAACTTTGCACTTTGGGGAATTCACTCTGGGAACGGTTAGGAGAAGTATACATGATGTTTACAGGCGTAATCTATTTCCAACTACAGGTAGCCAACATTCCAAACTCGTGCATAATATGATGGATTTTCTTGAAATTTCTCAATCAATCCTTCTAAATACTGTCAAAAAACTCGGATTCCATTTTTAAAACTTAACAAACAGCCCCTCTTAATGGAATTTGTGACAGTAGTAGCATCACACCATATATTTTTAAGGAAGATGAAAGAACTTCGTTCTGAAGGGTATATGTTGTTTTTTAGGAATATATGTTTATATACGTTTGTGAAGCAAGAACCAGATCAGCCAAGAATGAATCAGTAAATGTAAAACCCTAATTAAGTTGAAAGTATCAAACGACAACTTGTGGAAATGAGTGACTAATAAAATTATCGCAGGAAGTATTTTTTTTCTTGTGATAATATTATACAAGCATAAAACCACACACTGGTGTGTCACAGAAGAATGTTAACGATAGAAAAACAAAAACTCAACTAGAAATATACTTACATTCTTTGAGAAGAGACTTTTTTTCTTTTGGGTACAACACATGATAAAATTTCGTCCCAACTGCTTTCAAATCTCTAAGCTATAAAAGAAAGAGTTGCCACATTAATAATAGTCACAGTCACCCGTGTCGATGCTGACGTTTCCACTTAATGCACAATATGGCCAAAAACAATAATTTACTTTTCAAATTACTTAATTAGTCGACATGCGACTGACTAACAGATCCACTTAAGAAATGCAATCACAACTGGAATTTGACCACGATAATACAAACCACTGTGTCCTTAATTGGTTCATCAAGAGTATTAAATTCGATATCACTTTGATCATTCTTTCTTGAACCATGGGTATTGACAGTTATTTCACCTTGAAGGGAATCTGAATCCCCAAAATCATCGAAGACCTGTCAACATAAGCATGGAAAGATGTGTCAGTCCTTGATGTAAACAAAGTTTACGTCTGAGGCAGAGTCCACAGTAGTTGAAAGTTACTTTTATTAAGCACGAAAACGTAAATTAAAGTACACCGTCAGCAACTCACGTCAATTTTTGCTTCATTGGTTCCTTCCATGGATTTTCCTTTCCTGTATTCTTCAAGTTACCAATGTTTTGCTACACCATGAAGATGAACTACTCTGTAAGGCACACGCGTCTTTTGATACTAACTAAATCTCTCACCAATTTAAAAACTAGGGACATACGTCCCTTATATGGATTATTGTTATCACGGTTAGCTCTTATCCTGTAAATGATGGTTGACGAATTCACAATTCAACTAAACCCACTCCACAAACAAATGAAATACGATAAAGACGTGGGCAACAACCGCAACAACGGCAACAAGCGCAACAAAACAAACGAGTCCAACTTATGCTTCACATAATCCTGCCGGATAATCCTACTCCTTAAAATTCTAGGAATTGCCGCAAATCTTCATTATTCCCGTAGCATATGGAAAATCGTCACCTGATTGCGATTCCACGATAACGTGGTGTGAATCTACAATATTGTTTATATTTAGTCAGACCAATGCGAAATATGCTTTGTACCCTGTTTATCCCACTGGCTGTTTGGTATTCAGCTTCAGCGGAAGATAAACAGCATGATCAGGAAACAAATACCACAATGGAAGCGGATCGAGCACAAGCGATATGTAAGCCTGCACCTATGATTTTAAAGTGTCATTCTAATTCTTCCTTGATGTGATAGTCAATGCATTTCACGGAGAAGAACGTATGAACTCCCTAGTTAGGGCAAGAAATTATGTGTGCTTGCATTCACCCTTGGTGTGATACCGTGTTCCGATAGAGTGGATTTCACAAAGATATCGAATCCAGAATATCAATGACATTCCATTCATTTTTATTACTTATTTTAAATTCACGCGTTGCCAGTCATCTGTGCATCGGTGTACAGAAGCAGCACACCACTGATACTTTCCACATCAGCTGTTGTCATGGGTAGGCATTAAAACTGACCTGATGCTATTATAATATATTTGGTCTTCCTCTACGTCGAGTAATTCACAATGCACCAATTTGACGCTCTTTTCAGTACTTATTTTTTAAATTTTTTTCGAAGTGTACCAGTAGTTCATAGTAGTATTAATTCGCAAATATATACCCTCAGGGTTCGTGTTATTATAGTCTTAATCGTCTACCGAATATTACACCTACATCTTAATCACATTCATCTGGTACATCACCGACTGAAAGCTTAATTTTAGTGTACACTTGGAAGAAAATTTTTATGATGCAGTTTAGCATTATTGTGCCCTGTTGAATACTTGAGCAAACATTGGAAATGTAATATTATTGTATTTTCTTATTTTAATCAACACTAGTCCAGCGGCTATACCGGAGGAGAAGGGTTGAACAACTGGCTGCAGTGAAGAGCTTAATGGAGTTACCAGAATATGAAAAGCAATACAAGATGGTTATTATGATTGCAGAGAAAGTCTACAATGTTTGTGAAAAATGATTTTTCTCACTTTTGGTACTATGTAGTTCATTTTTCTACATGGTGTTTTTATTCCTTTTTATAAGGTGATTGAGTCCAGTAGAGTGACATTGGAGAGCTCAGGATATATTCCAGGGGCACAGTTCCCAAAGGATGAAAATGTGAGAGATGGTGAGTATAAATTTTGAAATGTGAAGTGATTTTGTCTTTAGCACTTCAATGAAGTGCTTATGGTTTTAGATGTACACCACTTAAGTTCATTGGTTCAAATCATATATAAATATTATTGTTGGGAATTGGACTTTAAGGCAATTTAATCTTCATAAAAGCAATTTTACTTATTGCTAGTTGGTATTGGTGGGGACTGTTTACGTATTATAACTTTCCATTTGGCACTTCAGCTGTTTCCATCTTCAGCATCAGGCAGGTTTCTATATTCATGATCAGACCATTAAAATCTGTGTTGATCCATATGGGCGCTTCGAAACTTTTGTCCAGAAATCTGGATTATAAGTTTTATCACATGCTTGGATGTATTCTTCAAATCATGTTCGACAGAATCAATACAAACTTTGTAACTTTTGCAGTGAATTTTATTTAATACATATCCCACATAGCACACTCACCGAAAAAGGTGCCTTAAAGTTGCCTTTCAGGTGCCTAAGGCATCCAAATAAGGCTATTTGAAGGTGCCTAATAGGTACCCATTTGTTCCACCCTACATGCACCTTGAAGGCGCCTAAAATAGGCACCTGCATAAGGTACATAACAGGCTCCTATTAGGGTACCTAGTTTTTTTATTCCTTTCAATCCTATCAAAATTCAAGACCATAACTTAAACCAAAAGAAGACTGAATGCACTGCTTTTCTCTCTAAATGTTGTGAAATGTGAATGTGAGAGATCAGGGATGGACATATTCCCTCGGATGTCTGAGAAGCTGCATGTCGTTGAATAGTAAAATTCACAATTACTTTCCAACCCGAAGACATTTCCACAGGTTTCTATATATCACGGCCCCAGGCCGCACCATATTCTTAAGACAATTGTCCTGTAAACGTGACTCGTTGTTAGCTAGGGTGAATCAAGGGAAGTAACGCTGCGAAATATCATCCTTCAATTGTTTGACCCATCAGGCCACAGAGTTCGCAGTTTGAACTGAAGACCCCCATTGCCACCGTCAAGTTAAAGTCATCGGTGTCTTTATCGCTACATCAACCTTAAAATAGTTTAAACATTTCTGCTGACAAAATGTATACGAAGTATTTCAATAAAAATCTTCTCTGATCTCCTGAAGTCTCACTCACTGTAAAGGCAATGTCAATGGGTGAAATATTTTTTCAAACTTCTAAACAAGAATATTAACTAAACCACATTATAGAATGTTTTTGGTTAGTGGAAAAACCAATGAACGTTCTTTTTTAACTGTCAGTTACCAAAAGTTTGGTAACTATTAGAGATTAATCATCATTTAAATAATTAAATCATAATTAAATTTCGCCAAGCTGCCTTATAGGCATCTAAAGAAGGCGCTTATGGCAGTGAGCTGCTGGTAAAAGGTGCCTTTTTTGGAGACTGTGCTACGTGTGATAGTATTAAATAAAATTCATTGTGAAAGTTACGAAGTTTGAATTGATACTGTCATTATGGATTTCACGAAGTTACGTCTAGAATATCGAGTTGAAATCATGAATGATTTTTTGACAGTTATTTTGGACTTGTGAGGATTAAATCTATGTCTTGAAAGAAGTCTTGATTAATATTTTTATAAGTCTTGAAGACATCATCAAGACCTCTTAAAAATGTCTTTTATTGCATAGTGAAAAACTTTTATTGCATGCTTGGATGTATGTATTCTCCTAATCATGAAGGCGTGAAAAACTTAAGTAGCATAGGGAAATATTAATATTCCTTCCTCCATACTTTTGATATGTCTGATCACTATGCAGTAGTAATGCTGAAGCTAATTCGTTGGTCAAAATTTTCTATTTAGCATGCTGTAACTAATCATTCTTCAGTTTCCCACCATTCACCAGTGCGGGTCAATATGATTTCAATAATTGGTGCTTCTTTAAAAGGTCACTTTTTTCTTCCCCAAGGCAATATTCCTAAGCTTATATGTGGAGAAATTCATATACATGTACTCATGAGAATGAAATTGAAATTTCATTTAATCATAAACATTGTTCAAACAGGTTTTGTGGATGCATGCCTTAAAGATGCCTTTTGTGTGTCTTGCAAGAGGTCTTGAAGACGGCAGTGATGACATTATCAATATCTCCTGAGACCTAATTTTGCAACTTAGTAAAAATTTACCTTCCTACAAACTTCTATTTTGCCTCTTATCACTATGCATAGCAGTGACGTTTACCAGCTGGCATTTGGTGG
The DNA here is from genome assembly GCA_963573305.1 of Pyrrhosoma nymphula. Taxonomy (NCBI): domain Eukaryota; kingdom Metazoa; phylum Arthropoda; class Insecta; order Odonata; family Coenagrionidae; genus Pyrrhosoma; species Pyrrhosoma nymphula. The sequence continues at coordinate 158,898,516 of OY754331.1, read as the reverse complement.
TCAAAATTTTATCTAGATCATAACTGTCCATTCTTCCGTGCACTTCCATTGAGGTAGGAAACATTTACCATCAAAATGGTCCCGTCTGCTTTCTCTTTTTTTGCCAAAGTATTCCATTATGTCTTGAGCAGGTTTTTAAGAAGTTTTCAAGACCTCATTAAATTATACCACCATATGTTATATTAAATTATTTCATTGATTGTTGCAATGGTATCAAATTCTTTCTACTAGATAAGGATTATTTAATCCTGGAAACAGTTTTCACTAAAGGTTAAATTTTGCCCAAGTATCAACCTGTTATTAATTTATTAAAATTATTTCTCACGGTCACAATAGTTCTGGAAAAATGTGTTATATTTACTCAGCGTATGCCTCCCCTCATCATGAATAGCCTATTACATACTAGAGGTTAGTTCGGTAATTCAGCGTATTCATGTGAATTTAGGATCAGAATTTATGAGATAATAGGAAGTAATATGCGGGCCTATATGTAAGTAGATAGGCATTCAATATAATGTATTTCAATATTTAAAAATCATAAATTATCCTCATGATGTACATTTATAATAATTTTACACATAAAATGCTGTTAGCTAAATTTTCATTGTGGATTGGTCCCTTTGATGTAATACATAGCATTAAATTACCTCAAATATGTGCGCAATGTGAATTGCCTAATACGTAGTGAACAGATTGTAAAGATAAAAAAGGTTTTATTGCCATGGTTATGAGACAGTTTTTCAACCATCTTCAAGATGACCTCTTGATATATTTTCGACCAATGAAATGAAAGTCTTACTTCGGTCAAGGCCATGTACATGAAATCTGTTTTTTTGGGCCATGGTCTTGAGACTTTTTCAACCATCTTTAAGGGATCATCTGACGTCTTTTTGACTTGTGTGTTCCACCTGGGTGCAGCTGTATTTGCTACGAACTGACTTTTCTGGAACATATCCAGTGAAGTCTTCTATTGAGAAATTCTATATGCATTATATGGAACTTTTTATTTGTAGCTGTTACTTAACTGTAACAGCTGTTACCTGCATGCCTAGATGGATTGAAGGCCAGGTCTCAATTGTCTCCTTAATTACAATCCAGTTATATCAACTATGAATATAATAAACAGGACTTTTCTGTCCAGTCGTTATGGTCGAGTCTCATGTGATGCATTCCATCAAGTGGCAAGTGCTTGATATTGGAGAGACGTACTCACCTGGATTGAAATTCACTGAAATCATGGGTCGTAGCATAATGAATCATGAAGTCTCTCTCTCAACTCTATCATGTGGTCCTTTTCAATCCCTTATGGTTTAAACAATCATAAATAATGATTTTTCCTTTTTAACTTTCCTCAATGCAGCAAGCTTATGTGTTTCCATTTTTAGAATGAGATATTTCCCAGTCTTTTCCATATCAGAAGTCTCCATTTTATCATTTCACTGAATTTTTGATGAAAATTCTTCTTGTCTTCCGAATTGCAAGTACATAGTGAAATTGTAGTATCATGGGTTGCTTCGTATGTGATCATGGCAAAACTTTGGCGTAATTTGCAATGCAAGTAAGTTGTGAAATTTCTGATTTTTCAAATTAAAGTAAAGTAGGTATTTCATTTGAAAGAATAACACTAATTCTCAGCTAATTTAAAATTAATTACAAAATAACAGCTCAGCCAAGTCAAAATTAATTACAAAATTACAATGTTGTTGTGCTGCCTAATTTTAAAATGGTGTTGATGTATTAATACTACATAGTACGTATTACCCTTAGTATTATTACTTGAGGTGATCTACTTGTTCAGGTATGTTTAGATGGAACGTGTCACATTTGCTTGTCTTTTACAGACAGGCACATACCTCCCAATACCTTTCTCATTCTTCACCTTTGCATATGTCCCACCGAGGCCCGGCTTAAGGCCTGGGCAACACGGGCAACTGCCTGGGGCACCACAAAGGAAGGGGCTCTGTGCTTGTGAAAAAATATTTTTTAAACAAGTTTTACTGGTTAATAGGTTTGATATGCGGTGGGAGGGGGGTGCCGGAATACTGTCTCACCCAGGTTAAAATTTTGTCTTCAGCCGGGCCCCACCTCTCTTCATCCCATCCACAAATATTCCCCTCCCACGCTTACCCGACATCTTCTCCTCTTCCATAGCCTTCAGCATCCCCTTGCCCCTCATTGCATGTTCCTACCAACTACTCTACCTCCTAATCTCTTCCAGCAGTTTCCTCTCCTCACCTAACATGCCGAGCACTTTCTTGTTCATCTTTCTCTCCATTCATTGCACTTCCTTCATTCTCCTCCACTGCCACATTTAAAATGCCTGCAATCTGCTCTCATCTTTCTTCTCAGTTCAATTTCCTGCACAATACAAGGCCACGCACTATAATAGACTTTTTGACAGTCTTTTATTTGCATTCTTACATAATGTCCCCTTCTTCAGTTCTCTCCTATCAATTAAAGATTATTTTTGCTTATGCAATTCTCATATTGTCCTTGCTACTATACCAATTTTCCTTCAAAATACTACCTGAATGATTAAATTGTTCTACTAACTCCAGTTTGCACCCTCCTACTTAAATCATCAATCTTGCTTACTTTGTCATAGAAAATCTCATTATGTACTTTAGTTTTCTTGCGATTGATCTTTGTTTCTCCCACTTTCTACCAATGATTTTCTATTGTACATATTTTCAGAGATTCATATTTCATCTTTTTTGCTAATTTACATGGTATCTCAATTCTGTAAATATTAAATATCTAACCTCGTAATTAATTTTTCAACTTGAACATACACAGTTCAAAGGTGTGGAAAAGTTTTATGCCACACTTGTGTTGCAGGTTGCATACAGTCTTCACCATGGTGCAATTAGGCATCATCATGGAGAAGACATTGTCATAAAGAAAATTTAATGAGATGATTAAAACAGCATAAAACTCTTGTTGAGAGTAAGCTAAGCTAAACAGCTAAGTTGTTCGCCTTTTTTTATTGTGTACTACGGTTGTACACAAGCAGAAAAATATGCAACCCACAGTTGTGTTGCAGGTTGCATAATGTCCTCACCAATTAACTTATTATGACATTGTAATAATCAGATAATAATATGTTTTACAAATTCTGAAGTGTTTTAACTATTTACTGATGTAAGTAATATTTGCACGATATAACCATTTTTCACCTCCATTTTGGGTCATCAGCCATGGAATTTCTTTCTTCGTGATCAAAAATAGCCTTCCTCCCATCTTCTTACAGTTGACATTTGATCAAAAATTGGGGGTTTCATGTTAGGACAGACTCGGTAGATAGCTTTCCTCCTACTTTTATTCCAACATCTAGTTCTTTCCATGCCTCTCACAATTTCCTGGGAACAAATGTGGAATAGCAAAAGTGGCAACAGGCAACCTCAATAATAATAATGTCTTTATGGGTAACAGCCGAAGCCAATTTCTATCCATTTTATATATATATTAACAAACACACACTGGGAGATGGAAATCCTACCCAGGTGGGATTCGAACCTGCGACCATTGGTTTGGCAGGTGAGAACTACTTTACCCCGCTGCCACCCACCTTGTTTACCCTCCTGCCCTCTCTGATTGTCCATCGTTGTCGTGTGCTATCTGGGCCATGCACAAGTTTTGAATGAGTATTCCCTCTCTAGCCTACTCCTATATTCATATTAGTAGGTATCTTTAATAGTTTTTTTTTCAATCCTTTCTGTCAAAATATCTTTTGTAATTGTCAAAATGAGCAAACACTCTGATCCTCTTTCATTTAGATTTTACCACAAAAATTACACCATGCATTGTCCTCCAGATGGTGAGCTGGTCTGTACCTCGTTGAGAAGTTGTTCACCCTCTTCTCCAACTTTCTGTTGCAACTCTAGATAATCACCGTTTGCATCCTGTGAAATGTATCCAGTTGTCCCATTGTCTTTGCATTAGGAGGCAATCACAGGTTTGACTTCATGGAATCTTTCCATGTTGAGAAGAGAGGGAAAAAAAACTGCTCTTCCACGTAAAATATTTTATTCCACCTAGAGATTCTGCACATCTGCGAAACAAAATATTTTATGTGGAATAGCAGTCTTTGCATTAGTCACTTATTATACTCTAAGTGCCTTTCTATTGGTGGTTTCATCACTGTAATTACACATAGGAATGTCAGCAAAAATGCCTTCACTAACACTTCAAAAGTCTTCACTAGCAGCATACAACAGGAAAGCCTTAGATCTTTCCTCTGTCCAATCTTTACTTTGCGTGAAATCTAACTTGCTGGTCCATATTCCTCACATTCTGATGCTTTCTTTTTCTTCAGGATAGGGATCAGAATTATTTTTGTGAATAATAATAATATTTTCTATATATAAAGCACCCAGGCAGAACTCGAGGCCACAACCTTTGGGTTGGTAGGTGAGAACATTACCCCATCACCACAGAGGCCGGCGGTGAAGTCTTCTGGCCTTGCTCCCTCCTTGTAGATTGGAAATTAGTTCAGAAAATCTTCACCTCCCATTATCTCCTAAACTTTGCAGTAATTTTATCATCTTTCATAGTTTTCCTTGATCTCATTTACGGTGGGATTTCTCTATTTTGTTGTCTATCATCCCTGGTCTAATTTTATCCTTCTCTATATCTAAATTTGCAGGCCAATTCTCTCTGTAAAGTTCTTCCAGGTATTCCTTCCACCGTCTCTTCCTCTTCTACTAGTATATCCCCTGTTATCTTAATATTTATTATTGTTTGCCACTTTGTCACTCTGATGAAAATATTATCAAACAGTTATTCTCTTCTTCCGCCAGTTCGCTCAATAACTTCCTGTAGTTTTTCCATTTTTTCACATTGCCCTGTCCACCAGTTTTCCTTTGCCATTTTGGTTTCTTGCCAATGTTTTTTTACTTTTATTTATACCTCCTCAACATTCCCTGGGACTACAAACTTGATGTGAAGGAAGGACTTGAATGTTGTGATGACCCCTAGAGCTGAACTGGCATCAGCAATTACTCCTAAACAGGCAACTCATACCAGTAAGGTCAAACGTTAGCAGACACACAAATGATTATCTGTGCAGCATCTGTACTTCAGTGAGGCAGCTGCAAAATTCATTTTATCCTAGAGGGGCCTAAAAACACCACGTATTGAGGAAGGCCACAGAATACTACCCCAATTACCTCTACCTTGAAATTATGTCTTTTGTGGAAATGAATCCAATGAATCCTTAACCAAGGGACTAGACTCCCAGACTGGGTGTCATGCTTGGCTGTAGTGGGAGAAAGGCTCCCTCAGCCATCATCACGTGAATCCTTTACTCTGTAATACTATGATAGAAGATGCCAATTAAGTGCATTCAGAGATCCTGTTCAACATTTTAATTTCTCGACCAATTTAAAAAACAAGACAGGAAATGTAAGACTTGATGTAAAAACAAGACTTGGAGGAGCTGTTTTAGTTCAAATAAGAGCCTGTAACCTAGAAAAGTGACTGGCTCCTAGTCATACCCCATGTGTTTTCTCATATTGCACTTCTGATAATATGCCAAGCCAGTCAATATTATTTTCATTGCTAATATAAAGGTTAATGTGAGTGATACTTACGTTATTTATGTATAATATTTTATTTTACTTTACAGCATTATCTAACATCTTAGAAAATACAGCTCTTTTAGGGGATGTCTTGCTTCATCTTCCTGACATAACTCATGCAATCCTTGCTTACAATTATGAATGGACCGTTATGTTTCGATGGAGCATAGGCTTTTGTAATGAGACTATGCTGATGGATGCCAAGACAGTGAAGATGATCAATTTGGTGAGGGAACAAGTATTAACTTATATTTAGACATTGCTCTTTCTGGGTAAAGTTGAATGACTCACTTTGGTGCTTTGAACTTCCTCGTTTTTACAGGTGGCTCAAGAGCTGAATATTACAGATAGAGATCCATCATATGTAAACCCTTACAGGAAGGATGTAAAATTAGAAAAACAGGCCTCGGATGTAGAAATAAAAACAAGTAAAAAGAAGAAGAAAAAAGACAGACGTAAAGGTCCAGCTCTCTCATCTCCTCAAACAGATTTGTAGACAGGTGTCATTCTCTTCCTTTCTTCCGTCGTTTTAAACGAATTGTCTTAACTTTTGATAAGTGAAACCATACTTGAATATTTTATTATGTGCCTTATGTTGCATTTCATAAAAAGCCATGTAAACATCCTGCCCAAGAAGTGACTGATATTTATTAATATTTACAATTTTATACAGTGTTATGCATTTATGTTGCTTAAGATGGGCAAAACATCTTAACTTTGTTTGGTATCAAAGCTATGTGAATAGGTCTCACATCAAAGTTTTCTTTATCAATATATATCCACTGCTCAGGTTCCTGTGGAAGAAGAATACCAGGTAGTGATTAAACTTTTTGTACAAATTAATTTATAAAATGACAACAGAATTGTAACAAAGGGAGTAGGTATGGGCTATGCTCTGCAATAATAATAATGATTGTAATTATGTTGGTGAAGAGGTTGAGTGTGCATAGTCATTACAAATTTTCCCCTTAAAATCTGCATGAAATATGACATTTAATGTATATTAACACCCAAATTAAATATTCATGACTCCTGACTATCCACACTATTAAATTATAAAATCAACACGACTAAAATGTTTTACTAGAAACAAAATGCAACTATGACCAGAAAATTCCTCAGCACTTAATTACAAGATTATTAGAGCAATCGTTTGTCTTTCTGACACACTTTAAGTATTGCTCCAAAAAATAACCTCAACACTTTCTCACTATCTAAAGTCCCAACAAAGACTCAAATTTAGAAATATAGGATGGAATAACTATGCTTTAATAAAAAAAATTAAAAACTACTAAGAACACAATAACAAGCCTAATCTAATGTAATTATTAATAAACAATTATACTAACATTAAAGTTAACGTGATTTTAAATTTCTTCAAAAAAGGTTTTAGCTGAAAATATTAATACTAAGCATCTTTTCCAAATGGCTCTAAATGTTTCCTAATGCATTAATACAATTGACAAATTAAGCTTGCCCAATATACAGGGAATCATTCTCAGTGGATAATCAGGAGATATCTGAATGTTTTTCATAGATCATTAGCTATAACTCAAATTAATAACCAAATGTGAAAAAATGCAAAAGAGTAAATAAATGTTTAAATCAATGTTCTGTATTATTCAACTTATGTGATATATATCTGGCATTCCAGCTATAAGTTTAATTCAAATCTTGAAGTATGGGGTAAAGCTACATAAATATTAACAGCTATTTAACTGGAATTGTCCAATTTCTTTGAAAGCATTAGGTTTCTACAAATCACACTTCAGGCCATTATTTCTTAAAAAAACAAAATTTAACTACTACAAGTAGAAATAAGCAATACAATATAGACTAAATTTCATACTCAAATTTCATTAGTTTCATCAAAACATTAAACAAATGTGTACCATCAAATTCATTGAGCTTTAGAAATGACTATCTACATGCATTTGTATTGAGATTTTGCTCTTTTGTATCATTTATATTTTTCATATGCACTCTTTAAGTACCGTATATGGTTGACTACTAACACATTAAATTTGGGATATTCCTTGACAGTATATCCTTGAGTAAGACGGCAAGAGGCACTGCATGATGCTTTTGCTAGAGTATCCTTTCTCTTTAATGCATGAAACTTAACCTAATGCTATGTTGCTGCATGCCAGACAGGGGCATGAGTTTGAAGGTACCTAGGATTTGAGTTTATATTTACCATGTGCTTTTGGCTTGGTTTTATCTCTATTTCACTCGCATAGAAACTGTCCTCGGTCAGAGATTCCTTTTCATTATCTCTCTTCCAGCCTTCAGATATAAAGTCTACCATTCCAATTGTCTGAGGACCTGAGAACAGTAAACATTCATCACAAAAATTACATGAGAACTGATTATAGCTATGAAAAGCTACTCTAACTTTGGAAGGTAGCACTTGATTACCTATTGAAACCTTCAGGTGAGGTGCAGAATTCTTATCATCTTTGCCAATATTCCTGGTGACAACTGAAAAATCAACCGTGGAGCACGACTTGGAATGCCACTCCCCACAATTAGGGTTGCTCACAGCACTGTAGTCTACTGCAGGTGCTCGTCCAACTGAAATAAAGGAGAATAATATTGATCACTGTTGAAATTGGAAAAATTTCAGAAGAAATTTGGAGGAATTCAATGCAGAAGACCTCACTCATCTGGACCCCCACATAATCAAGACAAACCTCTCTGCATGTTGTGCTGGTGCTTTATTAAGGGGTCGTGAGATTGCATCACTACTGCATCCAAATTATTTCCTGAACGAATGTTTTTGGTTGATACGGTTGACTTGTCATGAAAACTGAATTTGATTTGAACAAGAAATTGATTTTTCAATTTATGTTTTTGTTACCACAAACGTTAGGAAAAACAGGTGAGGAATGTGATATGATACACATATATCGAAATTTGCACAGAATATCACTGGGAGTTCTAATCCTAATCATGTTCACCAGAGAGGATAAGATCACAGGAGTAGCTGGACGAGACTTTTAAAAACATAGCTCAGAAGAAAATTCTTGCTTTCCACCCATGAATGCAAACCACATAAACTCGTACTTGTTACCACGAAAAAATGTTGTTAGTAACTTAACCCATTTTAATATTGCTTACATTTTAAATTACTCTTCATTTTTCATCCCGTTAGCTTAGGATATCAGCATTAAATTGTTTTCAATACACTTCATTGATACTTAACCAATATCATCTAGTCCATCTGGCATCATCCAATCGACCTGAGTCCCGGGATGAGGGAAACTCAGATTCGAGAAAACAAATTGATTTTCTGCTGCCAGGTACTCGACCAAGCAGGATTCACTTAGGCTCGTGTCCTTCGGAGTCACACCATTTAATTTTGCCTCCCGTGAATTTCAGCCCCGTGCAATTGGCAGAAGTTAAAAAAAGCAGGCCACAGAAAAAATGGTGTTTAATAGAAGTTTAAACTTGGCACTCTACATTCATTGTTGCACATGACATCGCATGTCATTTTCCATAGTTGTCGTCCACTAACAAATAGCCACAGGGTAAAGTTAAAGTTCTGCAAAAACGTACATACATTATGAATTTCTCTTTTTCTTAAAGTACTTCTTGGAATTTGCTTTTGGAATAAAATCCTATAGCTTTAAAACAGTTTACTGACTTTATGTTAACATAATGTATGCTTGTTTTGAGTAATATTTGCGTTATTGTGTTGGATGCTTTTCAAAGCCAATTTTTACTTTAAGCTGTAAAAGAAGTTTATCTACAGGCCAATATAAGAAAAGTTATTCATATCATATGACTCTGCAAAGACTTAAGCGAGTAATCAAATTTTCGATCATGTGGCGGAGTATGGGTCTGCACTCTGGCAGCTGGGCATACAGTGAATCAGCTACTGGATTCATACGCGACCGGCAAACAGTAATAAACTGACTGGCAATTTATAAGTTTGAAATCTCATGGGAATACTCAAAGTTTTTCAATAATTTGGGCTTTAGGGCCATGAAATATGGGAAATAGAAATATGTATACTGCAATTAATGATTGCTGCGAAGACTTTACCAATGTCTTGATATGTAGTACCCATCTTCTTCAAATATTTTGTAATATTGCATGCTTTCTTCAAAAAGTAGCTCTCCAAAACTTTACTCTTGTAAAGCTTTGTTTTAAGTGTAAATGAATCACAGTATTTCCTGGTAGTGTTCCCATCAGCTTTATTTATATCATCTGCGAAGATAGCCATTACCTTGATACAGGGGCAGATCCAGGAAGCAATCTTGGGAGACAAATTGAATAAGTTTAGTATGAGTGCATGGGTATGTGCGTGCACATATGTTTGAGTATGTTAATGAGAATCTTATCTCGTACATCTTATATTTACTCATAACTGAGCCTGTAGTTTTTTAGCATGCCAATTGGCAAATTATTTATTATAATAAATTATGGGTTTGTGAATTCCTCTCCACCCATTGTATCCACGATCTGGCGACGCCTGTATATAGTCAAGGGAACAGCAGAATGGACAGGAAGCAACATTCATTGCATTTTTTACGTATGTCTCTCTTTATTCTCCCATTCTCGATACCCACATGCGCTCATGCCAATTACCAGGGTCACTACTCTCAGGCAGCCTTCTTTGCCTGCATTCCTCTTTCATTGAATTGTAACAGGCTATGTTACTTTCACATTTCACATCAGACAACTACTGCTTAGCTCTTGTATGGAACACTATCTGCATCAGGGGTCAGCAAACTTACATACTAGGTACATACTAGGTACATACTAGGTACTAGGTTATTTCAGGAGGTCAAGAAGGCACACTAGGTCAGAAGAAACTAGGTGACAAGGAAAGGTTTTTTATTCAAAAATACAGTATGATCACTGGGAAACATGATGCTGCATGTTCTCAGAGAGAGATACAATATTAGGTTTTAGTGATGAGGAGCTCAGCAATTATTTAATGAAGGTTTTTAAACAACATTATGTGATACGTAATTGGAATGCAAATAACTACAAAGAGCACGGCATATAATACATCAAGGTCCTTTAAGAACCTTGCCATGCAGTGCTCTACTTCAGTGTCATCTACTGGATGAGGCATGTACCATCTAGTAATGGCATTACTAATGCCATGTTTTTACTAATACAATGTTTAGTAATACCATGCCATCTAGTAGTTCTCTGATACCAGCACCTCCCCTGTTTGAGGTGGAAACTAATCAATCGGGCCAGAACCCACAATAACTCAGTGTTTCAACCTAAAAGTTGGTTTTGGATGGGTGAGAGTAGAGCTCACCCTGTATTAAGCCATGGCACATGTACACATTCAGGGTAGGGGGGGACAGTTCCTTTCCCTGGGCCTCCTGCGATTTTCCCCAACGTTCTGACAATCAGAAAGTTGCACTGCGAGGCTTTTGGAGGGTGTGTCCAGAGAGGCTTCACCCGGATTTGAACCCTGGACCCTCCTGTCAGTAGCCCAGCACTCTACCCACCAGGCCAACACATGGATAATCAAGTGTTTACTATACTGCATACTTAATATCACTGTTTTCACACAATTGTTATCAACTATAGAATAAAAGGATTCTGATGATTCCTTAGAGAGAAGTTTAGTGAAAGGCTGATGGCTATCAAGTTTCAATATTGATAAAAGATTGCCAGGAGGAGGATTGAGGAGGCTGGTAGTCTGGCTTTTGTACCCAATATATTATCATTATTTAATATCCCGCAGGAGAGAAAGGCCTCACTCATTTAATCTCATGAATTCCCTTTATAAAAATAAGGGCAAAGTGAAAATTGAGTCCTCTGCCATTAAACTGAAGAACTCTACTAATTCTGATGTCATAAATTGGAGCTTTTTAGTGAATTTTATTCGGGCTCTCCACTGGGTCCGAAAATGGCATTACCGCCGATGTTTTGAAGGACCCTGAAGATGACGGATGACTCGTCCTTCGAAATGTCGGCAGAAAAGTAGAGTTTGACCAAGTGGAGTACCAAAACACTTCACTACCAGCATACGTCGGGAAAACATCAGATCTTTCAAGTATGTAGCCTTGTACTTAACATTCATGCAGGCTACTGAGTTTAAAGGGCATTCCAGGGTTTCCTGCATCTATTGCTAAATTGGTTGAAGTTTCCTTTACGTATTGGAAAATGGGATAGTGTTTGTGGGGTACTAATAGTCATGGTTGTTAATTTTTTCTTCCCAAGCATTAGAAATGACGACAATATAGTGAATGGAATGTGTGAAGCATCTTTTCCGTGATTTAGAGCAGAGTAGGATCCTTGCTTCTGAGATACCCACGGTATTTTCTCCTTGGTGATAATAGAAAAGATGATGGATTTGAATGGGAAGGAGGGGGGTGAAAAGATTTCCTCAGAAGATATCCCTTCGTCAGTGACTCTGAACAGTGAGATATATAAGATAGAACATAAATAGTAACTTGATATTCTGTTTTCGAAAAAAATTTGCCAGCTCAGTTTTCGGGAGTCACAGCTGTGAGGGTGTCAGGTTGTGCGGTGGAAGACTTGGAAGGGGAGGGACTTTCATGTGCCATCGTAGTTCCAGATGTATGCTTAGGAGGTCGCGCAAGTGGTGTACGACCATCGTCCTATCTTGGGAGGGAGATTCACACCAACTCACTGTCGTAATTGGCCTTAAAATCAAGCCATGAGTCATATAAAATTTGTTTTGACGAGTGATTTTGATTTGAATTACCATATTTTTATGGCATAAAAGATGCACCTTTTTCCTCAGATTATCTTTCGAAAATCACCCCTGGGTTTTATATGCAAAGGTGACTCCACAAGCAGGCTGAAGTTATCTTCTACTGAACACAAATTTTAGCTCAGATGGTCTGTACTACCCAGCCCTTCCCAAGTACTATTATTCATTACCCCTATAATTATTATGAACAGTAATAGGGTCAATATATATATATCATATTTATCCAAATATTGCCCGCACCCAATTTTACATCTCTATTGGAGAGGATACCTAATTTATACCCATATGTATACTTGGATAATGAATTTCCTTCCTATTAATCTCCCTTAAATAAAAAATAACGGTCGTTTTTTTCAGTGTGTCATGGGTTGCATATATGGACTTTTCTGGCAACATACTAAATGGCATTGTAGATTTATAGAAACAATGCCATGATGGAAAATAAATGAGATGATACAAATATTCATAAATCTTAGAATAATTGTTGAATTTATGGGCAAAGTTGCAGATCTATGTTTGACAGATACCTCAGTTCGAGTGAAAAAATATTTATGATGTCGATGCACTGTGGGTTGCATAATGTTTTTACAGATTTGCCATACTGGTGTAGTAATACAATAACATCAACATGAAGATTGATTAATTTAACAATAAAAGAATTTTTGTTTTATTCAAAGTATACCTACTTAGTTTTTGTCTGATGTGTGTTATATTAGTGTATTACTACCTGTTTTTATCTGTTATCATGGATCATTAGTCCAATGAATTTCAGAATGTTTTTCTTCTTGCATGCTTGAAAATAGCTCCCTTTTCCCCTTTTGACAGGCAATATTTTTCCAAAAATGACGGGCATATTTGCACATGTATGGTATATCATTTTGATTGATGTTGGGATATTGAAGAGCAATACATCGAATGTCATATCTTTGCCGTATAAGACTTAGTAATATCATTACTCTAACTATGGTAAAACCAGACAAATCTAAAAAACAGTCTCCAAATGTAACCATATTATTCAGGCACAGGATTATGACAATTTTAATAACTACTGAAATAATGTTATGTATTTTGGAAGACTGAGCATTTAGTGCTGTATTTTCTGCGCATGTGGCAGGAAAATGGAGTGCTTAGTTAGTTATGTCTGTTAGCATGTTGGGGTTGGCTGTCGTATTCATTAGGTTTGCTCGCAATTTGTAAAAAGTATTGAAAAACTATGATAAAATGAGGAAAATTTGACCAAAGGGACTGAAGTATTACTGCGAAAAAACAAAATTACGTAAAATCAAGAGTTTAACAATGAAATACCCTATGCTTCCCCGGCCATACTTTGATGTTGCTACGCAAAACTGAGAGTAATGTAAAATCAAGGAGCATAAAATCAAGATTTTACTGTATATTATTCTTACGTCTCGGCCACGACTAGGGCCACAAATTACCAGTGCACAAAGCTTATTTTAGGGGCATAACTACTTCCTTAACACCAAATACCTCATTCAAACAAGGTTCTAAAAACCTTAAATCTACACCCCAACAGACAGTGCCTAAAAAGGTACCACTCACTTTTTGAAACAATCACATTTTGACGTAGAAAATCAAATTTCCAGACTAATTTATCATAGTCCAGGAGGCCTATTCTGAATCGGGGCGAGCTATTCCATGATCAAACTATTCCACACCTCATTATAGCTCAAGTCCATATTCTGAATCGAGCCGGGCAATAAATAGCTTGGGAAAACTAGTTTATGTGACGATGTTGTCTTTGCCCGCCTCTTCCGGTATGAAAAAATAATTCAGAACGGTAATTTGAAATTTCAGCAGCCAATGAGAAAAAAGCTGGCATTGTAGCTTCGATGAAATATTCATTCCCTCTTATAATCTATGAATTTTTTATCTCTTAAATAGATAAAATTATAAATATAATACTTTTTACGCATTATAAGGTATAACTTTTAACTTACAAGGTCGAAGAAATATATTCCACATATTCTTTAAAATTACTTACGATAATATTATGGTGGAGCGGTGAATGCTAATTTGAGTCTTCTGGTGTAATAAGATTTTAATGTTACATTTTTAAAGTTATTTATGTAAATAATGCCTGCGATCCCAAGTATTAAATAATGTATGGATTTTCCTCTTTCCCTGTACCAATTTTGTGATAGTAGTGAACCTTGTTATGCTATCGGTGAGTCGTATATCTCTTGTCGACATTTGTATTATTGTGACTGGCTGCTTTGACATGCAAGTTATTCATCAGCATTAGCATCATTATTGTAATACATGTTATTCTACTCTGTGATTTTATATTCAACTGGCAGTAATGGCCTGGGAGCTCCCATTGACTGTTGTTAAAGTTTGTAGTGGCATTGACGCAAAGGTAAATGTAAGCGAGAGATGGGCATAGAAAAATCTTAATATCGGTCTCAGTTGAAATGATACAGAAATAATTTTACTGTCTTTATAATTGTTGAGGATTGACTATTTAGTAAACACATGAGGTTTTTGTGGGTAATAAAAAGTTTATGAATTATTTTCCCTGAAGAGACCCCATTTACGTGATGTTTCACGGGGCGACTTTGGACTTATTGTTGATTTTTACTTAAGTTTACCATTACGATACATGAAAGTGGTGTTCTCTTTTTAATTCAACCCTAGTATACTTGTTTGTACATATGCTTGGGAAATTCTAAAATTATAACCAAGAATTTGGTAGTGTTCGTCTTCCCTGTAAGAAGGAATAAGTAATGGGAAACATGCCTTTGTGCTGGCAAATTGCATTACGGAGTATGAAATTATTCTATCGCATATTATAATGTTATCCTGTGGCCAGTTACAATTATATATTACATTCAATTCATAATGGGAAATAATCCACAACTGAAGGGCAGATAGACGATAGTTCACTCGTCGTAAATATATCGGTCTCCGTTGAAATGATGCAGAAACAATTTTACTGCCTTTATAATTGCTGAAGATTAGCTATTACGTAAACAACTAAGGTTTTAGTGGGTAATGACTAGAGATGGGAAAATTACCGTAATTGTCATACGAGGTAAATCACCACGGTAGAGTACGGTAATTTTCGAAAATGACCGTAATTTTCCTGTATTTTTTAGCTTTAAATATTAAACAGCAAATGTATGGTTAAATAAGAAAGCCAATAGCAATATGAAGGGAATAACCATGTTTAAACCATACCTAATACAACATTAATCTATTAGAAATGTTTAAAATTGTAAAAAGAACTATGGCAGCAACACGCAATCTGGCTTTCTTTTGTCAAAATATGAGAAATTTTCAAGAAGAATATTCTAATGCATTACACTTATAATGTTATAATTGAAGTAAAATATTCCAAAAATGAGTTGTATGCATGCCTCAATTTAAAATTAAACACTTAAGAAATGTGAACTTGGCTTAAAGAACATGTTGGGAATTTATCTGAATGAAAGATTATCTCAAGCACGGGTGAATTATCTAGAAAATTACGGTCATTTTCAAGGGGCGCGGTAAATTACGAAAAATACCACGGTAATTTACGAAAATTACCGAGGTAATTTTCAGAGTGGACCATCTCTAGTAATGACAACTTAATGCATTATTTTGAAGAACCCATTCAAGTGAATTTTTACCATTTTCTTGGGGTGAAATTGCACTTGTTTGAGTTGATTTTTTCTTGAAGTTTACCATTACAATTCGTCTAAGCGAATGACATTTAAATAAATTTAAAGTGCTGTTTTAAATTATACTGTCGTATACTTGTGCGTACATATATGCTTGGAAATATCTTTGATTATGGCGGGGGCACAGTCTAAACTATCGAGGTTTAATGTCCGCTTTTGTCACACCAGCCTAAACGTCTTTTTCACCCAGTTAAAACTAACGTATTGCCATGAAATCCATGTCAGTCATCCTGCCAAGTATGCGCATTTATAAAAACTTTTCGCTCTGCAAATTAACTCATTTCTCTTGAAATAGTAATGTGTCAAGCCAGAGAAGTGCGATTTTCCCTCTCCGCCATCCGTGAGAAAGGGTCGAGCTATTGAGAATAGCCCGGTATCAAAGGCGAGCAATAATATTTTGACTGTGACTGGTGCTATCCACCGTTGAGAATACTGAATAGCCACCGTGCTGTTGTCATCTTTAGAATAGCCACTTCCTGTGGCTATTTCAACATTCAGAATGCCGAATAGCCACTGGGTCTCCAGAATCGTGAAAATAGCCACTTTCTGTACTATTCTGACGAATAGCTCGGCCTTATTTTCATTCAGAATACGCCTCCAGGTTTTCCAGTTTCTTTTGTTTATAAAAGGTATCAAAACAATATTACATTATTTTTCAGGCATAAAAGCTGACTTCGAATCTTTGGCACCACAGAGATTTCTGTTTCCCCATTATGGCCAGTTGCAAAATGATCTAGTAGGTAATAAATAGCTTAAGTCAAAATCTGGCTCTTATCTTCCATTAATGCAAATAACCCTGGCCAATAATATTTTGATGCTGCAAGTATGATGATTCTACCTAAGAATGAAGGAATACAGGTCTCGGCTGCAGAAGAGATTAAGAGGTCAGCTCTTGACTGTGAAAAATAATATAATTGTTTAAACGAATTTTGGTTTCAAAAAAGTAGAAATATTTACCATTTGGGTATGTGAAATAACAAAACAGCAGAAGAAAAAAATGTCCAATTCTAGGATTTGAACCTAAAAACATTCTATTACTAGTCAACAACTTCCTTGCATCTATATATGGAGGCTCAATTCTATGATATATCATTGCAGTAAAAATATTTTACCTCCTTTATTCAAACTATTGGGTCAATAACCCTAAAAGCAGGGTGTTATAAGACTCGTTATTCTAGGACTAACCTCCATCAAAATCCTAGACACAGTTATTGGATTGGGTTTCACTTTTTTAAACTGAAGACCAAAGCAAACTGCTCATTGTTCCCAATATAGGTAAATAAAAATATGTAGTTATTTTTTTCTCACCTGTTTTCGGTTTCCTGGGAATGAATGACTGCCACCACCTGGTATCCTTCCCTTTACTGTCTTTGGAAGCAGGGGTCTCAATACTTCCTCTTGGGATACCATGGCATTTTGAACAACCACTGCAGGGCAATACATACTTCACATCTCCTCCACATTCCCAAGTAATGTCTTTGTATGAGGAGAATACATATGAAGCATAGGAGCGCAGAGAGCCCCAAATCCAATATTTGTCACGTCGAGCATAAGCATCGTGGAAAGCACCCCAGTCCAAGCGACCAGGAGAAAAAACTGGCTTGCCTACAATATCGCCTTCTTCCTGTAATGTAGAATAATATTACTTTCTTGAACTGAAACCATGGCTTTTTAAATCATTTTCATATCATCAGGTATTAACCCTTTTGGCACTCAAGGTGCTGATACATCGACTTTCTCATTTTGCCTTAAAACACTCAAGGTGCAGATATTACGGCTCTAGATTGAAACAGTTATAAAAATCTTTGTATGTTGCATTTTGGGTCACATTTGTAATCAGACAATATCACTTATTTTTTCTATAACTCCACTATAATGGCTTAGTTCTTTAGGTTTTAATACATAAAATAAACAAAGGTTATTGCTCTCTCCCCCATCCGTTTAATGGAGCAGACTCGCAGAGTGCTACCATCAAAAATATTTTTTTGATGATGATACAGCCCATATAACTTCTCACTTCCTCTCTCTCTCCCTCCTTCCCCCCTTATCACGATTCTTCACCATCTTCCACCCCCATCACTCCTCTTCTCACTTCATCTCCCTTCTCCCCTCTCTCACTTCCTTGCCCTCCACCTCTCACCGTCCTCATCTTCAACCCCCATCACTCCTCTTCTCACTTCATCTCCCCCTCCCTCACCCTCTCTCTCTCCACATTGTACGCGATGAAATGTAAAATTTCATATAATGGATTTTATCTTATGTATTAAATGATTAATTTGAATCAAATTTTAACATGTGACAGTGTAAAAGGCAATATTTTTAATATATATATGCTTATGTACGATAGTTGTGGAGTTTATGAAATTATATAACTTTACACTTTATTTATTTTCCAAACAGAAACTTTAAAAAATAAACATTGCTTAATAAAAACAAACATTGCATAATCTTATAAAAATCTTTAATTTTATTTTACCGCAATTTCTTAAGCTCATATCCAGTAACAATTTCATTAATTGAGGTGAAACACGTGACTCATCAAAAATATTTTTAACAAGAGTTGCAATTTTCAAATATTTGTTGCAAGCTTTGTGAAAGTGAAAGAGCCGAATGCCATGGGTGCAAAAGGGTTAACTATTATACATATTACGTAAACTGAATGTGTGAACTTTGGCATCATGCATTACCTATTTTGAAAATAACATAAGTTTTTCCTCGTAAAAAAACTTAAATACCAATGTGACAAAACATCACATCATAAAAAATTAAATTAAAAGTTACTGTTTCTTAAAAAGGCTTGCTTCATGTAGAAACAATGAAATGCATCCTCTGGTTTATCAACTAGGATGCCACTTTTCTAAATACATATGTATTCTCTCTCCTATGTAAAAACCAGAATCAATCACAGTCCATTAGGCAGAGAAGCAAGTTAAATACTTTTCGATGACCCATTGAATGAGTGATCACCACACAACCACAAAGAGAAAATATTCCATGTCACTCCAGTATTATTGATTTCATTTTATTGGTCCATTCTTCGACGTTTGGATAAGCTGGAATTTTTTTCTCAGTGAGGGATTGCCAATTTTGGTATCTCAGTAACAACTCTTTTATGGAGTTTAATAAGTTCTTAATAATGGCTACTTCAGCAGAAAGTCAATGAGTAGAGGTTGACTGAAAGTTTACAGCCCCTCAGCAGAAACCCACAACTGACTTGGGTGAGTACTGAAGTAGTAAAGTGCCCTAATTGGAGTGTGAACGAAAGCAAGAATTATCCTTCGGGACTTCATTGAGACCACTTTTTCTCGCTGCCAACATAATCACTTTTACTGCTGCCCTGAAATTCCTTTCACTTCTGTGACTCACTGATAAGCCTCCCAAAATCATTCCCATGCTACATACATAATAGCTTCCCTACCTAATCTCTAGCTAAATATCTTCTTGGCATAAAAACTTAAGTTTATACATTCTCCCACACATAATGCTCATGTCAACTAACCAACACACTGATTGGAAATACATAACCCAAACTCACACCTAACTCAATGTTAACGTAAAGATGACAACATCTTGCAGTTAATGCAAACCAAACATCATAAACCAGCCTTAGAGGCCATAAGCTTTCAGACAAGCTCTAAATAATCTAATAATGTAGCTGTACCTAAACTATGACCACATTTTCCATTCAGGGTCCAAGACACTAGTAACCCTGAATTATAACACTCCCAGGAGCCAAACTTAAAAAACAACAATCCCAAGCAAGTTACCATTGCAGGGATTTAAACATAATGGATTTTTATATAAGGTAGTTACGATAAACCTGGAAACATTATTCACTTTAAGTGGTTGCTTGGCAAATAATAAAAAAATATTGGATTGCTAAAATGATTAAAAAATAATACATAATAATATTTAATTTCAAGTATGTATGGATTTCCTCTCACTATTTAAGTCATTTACCAAAAAGACACCAGACTCAACATGTTCCACAACTCTCATTCCTTTTCTTGTTCAATTGCATGAATCATGAACTTCATCAGATAAGACACTTGTCTTCAACTAGGGAATGGCCTGCCAAAATGGAAACATCGGTCCCTGATCAATCACTGAAGTTACACATCGTTAGGATCAAATCAAATTTGGAGGAATGATCCTTCAATTAGTACAAGTGCGGTTGCCTCCATCTGCAAGAGGCTGTAAGTCAGAAATGACCTTAGCCATCAATGGTTCAATATTCCACAGTGGAAAATCATTAGCCTTGACCAGGATTCGAACCTGGATCCCTTGATTTTGCACCGAGTGCTTTAAACAGTTAAGCTACCGAGGAGTCGTTCTCCCCTGTGGATTTTTTTTTCAAGGTGAATGATTTTTCCTCTGTGGAATATCGCACTTATGTGCACTTGCAGGTGACTCCATGCCATGGCTAGTCCCAGTATCCTCAAAATTGGCCAAAAGAGCGAATGCCTCACTGTGATCCATGTATGGCTTTATCCTCTCGGACTGTGGCACTAAGCGCACAATTTGGACTGCTTATTGACATCATATAACTAGCAGTCCTGAACACCTTGTTCCTATAAAGCCCTCAAAAAAGTCCACAGGGGAGAATGACGCCTCATAAGCTTAACTGGTTAAGGCACTCGGCGCAAAATCCAGGTTTGAATCCCGGTCAAGGCGAATTATTTTTCCTCTGTGAAATATTGCACTATTGTGCACTTGTGGGTGACTCCATAAAGGGTAATACTGTGGCTAGTATCCTCAAAATTGGCTATCAATGGTTGTTAAACTGAAATATTACCATTGCAGTGGACAAGCCCCATCTGCGGTTCCCATGACAACAGTTTCAGTTTTCCATGGTTTACTTAGCTCAGAAAAGTAGAAGATAATTTCCTGAAATAATCAACCCTAAGTTCAAATGTGTGCCATTCTGCGAGGTGGAACCTCATCTCCGAGCCCTTGGTGGATGGCTTGTTGCACTCTGCCCTCAGCCTCCCTTCATGTCAGCTAAATATTCATCAGTGAGCCTTCAGCATTCTCAGTACATATCCATATTTGTTGCTACAGCATGCACGTTTCATTGTGGCACTTACCCTTTATTTCTTCAAGATGGCTCCCTAATGTAGAAGTAGCTAAGGCAATTAAGCAAAGGTGATGTAAAGGTGAGGAGTGCTCAGAATCAAGGAAAAAATTGCTAAGTCTTGATTTTATTCAGAAAGGAAAAGAACAATAGGCACTAAACGTCACTCGAGTTTATAAGGACAGATAGTCCATGGAGTGAAAAAAAAATCAATCTGAATTATATATTTTAATGAAATGAATATAAACATTTAGTATTTTTACAGTATATGAGCCTGAAATATATTTAATATACCCATTTGCATCCGAGGACGACAGCAATAAACATCCAAAGCAAAAGAAAACATCTATCCTCGCATACAACAGGGTTTGGCTGGCAATGCAGGGAGGGCTCTTGGCCCATCTTGACATAAAAATTTCCGAAGGAAGGGAGTGGAATGTAGGGTTGGGGAGTGTCTTGGAGCAGGTAAATGACCCTTTCAATAACATCTGCCATCCCTGATCGTGCTGAGCTTGGATCAGGAGAATTTAGGTTGGTGGTATCAGCTGGAGGGAAGAGCTGTGTGGGTCCATTGTAATGCTGTTGAGCAGCAGATGTTTTTCTTTGAGAAAAGTTCATGGAAGGAGAGTATAAGTATGAAGGAGGGGCAGGATAATGAAAAAAAAAGGAATCCTCGTGCCCCTGAGACAATGCATAGCATAAGAAAATGTCAGCAAGTAGTGTTGAATTTTGTGATGGCAATTGACATAAAATTTCTCTTCACAAGATGAAAAATGGGCTGTTAAAAAAACCCTTAGTAAGGCTACAGGGAAGGTTATTTTCCAAGTATGGTAACCTCGCAGCATTTACGTAATGGAGAAATGATTAGTATATTGCGTCCACATTACTCAGTCGTCCTCATTTTTCGTTCTGCAGTATGTCTCGGAACATACCTATCATGGATACGGGGGTCCCACAGTACTTCTCTTCATCTTAAACACCCCATAAAAATTAATTTTATAGTCGCCCTTATCCTCATTTGTATCAGACCCACTAGGCGAGCATTTACTAGGAATGCTTATCTTCATCTCTGAGTTTAGTGTTCTTTCTCCTTTATCCACCCTGGGTGGGCAGGGTGTAGTTATGTCCTCCAAAAGTACATGATTACTGAACATTTATCTCAAATTTTTCTTGACGACTTATAATTAGCAGTGATCTTAATGGTTGCACGTTTCTATCTATTCTACAATTAGATATTTAAATGAGTGAAGTTTCCAACCAAGAGGCCTCCTTACTCACTGCAATTTTCCTTTTTAAAACTTGAATAGTTTTAGGTTTAACACCATCAAACATCTTTATCCTCACATTTTTTATGTAACTGCACAAATATTAGTACAAAAATCAACCAAGTATCTACAAAACTAGTTTAGAATGAATATATGCATTTACACTGACACCACTACATACATAGTAGGTTGGATACAACTGCTATTTCAAGGCCCTTCATCATTATGTACCCAATTGAATGGAATTATACTATAATTGATTAAATTTCACTGAATATACATAGCAGCAACAAATGGTTGCAACCACTACGAAGATTGGAGGAGTGAGGATAGAGTATAATGCTGTATGGATTCAAAGGTTTCCTGCTCTACTTTGTGGAGTTTCTGAATGTTTAAATAATAAAATACAAAGTGTTTTTATTATTTCAATCTAATCCTGTATATTCAGCACAAAAATCTATCTAGCAAGAGGAAGATGGGAAGGTTAGTTAGTTGAAGGAAGTGGTTATGCTCTGGCATTAACAGATTTTATCAAGTGTAAGGTTAAAAACAAAAAATCATCAAAACTTATCTGCCCTGGTGGCGGTGGGGAAATACCCTCCCTGGTACACTAGGGTTGATTTTTCACCACCAAGGGTATGGTTGTGTGTATTCGTCTTTAATTATAGGTATGTCACTATGCTCGGTGTAAAAGGCCGTGTCGGCTGTTTTCGAGGGGGTTGAAAATAAATAAATAAACTAGGTAAATGGTTACATTAAGTATGCATTGCAGAGTACTGAATGATATTATTACCATGAATGGTGCAATATAAGTCTATTCACCATCCACAATGCATATTATTTATTTATTTTCAATATCCTTGTAAACTGCTGATAAAGCCTTTAACATTAACCACTGTCACATGTAATGAACGATGAGCACACACAACCATACCCTGAATAATGAAAAATCCATCCAGGTGGGACTCGAACCCATGACCCAGGGATAGCAGGCAAGCATTGTTCCCCACTGCCACCAACGAGTTTAAGATCATTTCACTACATAAACTACACAACTTACATCCATCACATTGATTTTCATGACATCAATAGGCTTTACAACTTCTTTTACAACTGCCATAGATGCTTTCATTAAGGCTTCTTGGCTTTTTACATTCTTATCCCCACAAAACAATGCTTTGGCCACGGAGTTGGTTCTTCCCAGGGGTAATATCCCAATGGGCAAATTTTCAGCCACACTATCTCCATCTTCTCTTCTCAACATTCCAGTAATTCCCTGAACAGAAATTGTAAATTTTATTTTCATATTAGACTTCCACCCTTTGAGAATGCACTGATCCCTTCATTCGAAAGCCTCAAAACTTACCTCTGATAAGGTCCCATCCCCTCCAGCTAAAACAACTGCTTGGGTGTCATCAATAACTTCCATATATCCCTTAGTTTGGCCAGCATTTTCAGTTTTTACTAAGCTCACACTGATTCCAGCTAGATGAAATATCGGAGCGCAGTATTTGTCAAACAAGTCAACAGCTTTTCTGTGAAAATTAAACAATGTTTCTTTGCACATACTTGCTTTTTTGCCCAAGATGACGTTTTTTTATCCATTCAAGAATTTTTTCTTGGCCTTTTTTTTGGTACTTTTTAAGAGAATTCATTTCTTTGACACCAAAATGAAGTCCAAACAGTGCAATATTTGATTGAGTAATAATAATTATACATTTATATGCCACAAAGGTTATTCATATAGGACTCTTCAAGAGATAAAATATTATGGAAAATTTTGAGGGCATCTTGGCACCTACTACTACTTGGCACTACGTTGAAATTAACCACTTTGGTGTGAACACCTCGGAGCAGGCCAGTTTGACGCTGGCTAATATGGTGCAAGCCACTTCAGCACAATTTTTCTTTTTCTGGTATCAAGGCAAAAGTAGATGGAATATTGACTGGGATCCAGTCCAAACCTGGGAAAACCTATCGAAGAGTCCAGCTTCAGAGAAATTTTTGTTTTTTTTGAGAAACGTGGGGATGAGGGAAAAGAGAGAAATGTAAAAGGTAAGTGTAATGAATGTGCATTATGGAAATGTGAGAAACATACCCGTGGGATATGTACTTTTTGAGAAAATAACATTTGAAAATGCCAAAAATAAAAAAAATTTCGTGAGATTTTTCCGCCATATTGTGAGGTTTTCGGAAGTCACGGTAGAGAGATACGGTCCAATTTCACGTCTAAAATATGGCCTTACCCCACCCCGCCAACAAAGTTGCAGGCCTATGGAGTGAAACAGGGGTGCCAGGGTGGGACAGTACGTGGCCTCTAGATGGCCATTTTTATACACGAAAAAGGCATTTCTGGGTGTCGAGGGAAGGCAAAAATCAGTTTTGAGAAGACGTGAAGATGGAGAATGACATTTTTCAGAGGTGAAAAACAGGGAAAAGTGAGGAAATGGGCGTAAGGAGGTCAATGACAATGGCGACTTATTAAAAAATCCCCCGAGTGGGTTGGTTATTGCAGTGAGGCCCAATTGTACTATCGTCAGTGTTGTAGCGTGTTTTGTTAAAGAAAAAATCCCCTGAGAGGGTTGGTGTTTGGAGGGTGGTGTATTTACAGTGCGGTGAATGTTGTAGGGTTATTGTTTTAGACAAAAATCCCCCAGAGTGGGAAGGTGATTGCAGAGGGGTGTAGTTGTAGTGTGGTGAATGTTGTAGCTCTTTTTTAAGAAAAAAAATCCCCCGAGTAGGCTGGTGATTGGAGGGGAGTGTTGTTGTGGTGTGGTAAATGTTGTAGGGTTTTTTTCTAAAAAAAACCTGTGTGGGTTGCTGATTGGAGGGGGGTGCAGTTGTATGGTGGTCAATGTTGTGGCGTATTTTTTAAAAGTAAACTCCGCCGCGGCCGCACGTCTGTTTGCCTGTCTATTTCTTTCGTGCCTCTTACTGGCTTTTTTTTTTGCTTCAATGCAAGTTTTCTTCCTATGTGCACCCATAAGTCCCAATCCATCTCCACCGTCATCAATTCCGACAAATCTGTGCTATTCCTGTGCTCCAGTAGAAGTTTTTTTTCTGTGCTCCAAGCTGTGCAGGCTTCCCTTCGTCCGCCATCCCTCCCGGCCATCCCCCGGCAAAGCTGTATCCCCGATGCCGGCGTTCAGTCCTTACCTCGTGGGTGGAATCCACGCCATCGTTCCTGCGCAAATAAGTGTCCTGATTTACTAGGCACGACCTGGAGACACCTTGTACTCTTAATCCTTCTTGCGGGTGATGTGAATGTTAATCCTGGTCCTGTTTACAATAGCTACTACCAAAATATTTGCAGTATTCAGAATAAACTCTCGATACATCATATATAACTGATGTCTTATTTTAAAGTGATCGCCCTAACAGAGACTTGGCTCAACAATTAATATTCCTGACTGTGAACTGGATTTCCACATATATCTCACCAAATATTTCGATGTGATCGGAACTCTCGTGGGAGAGGTGTGCTATTGGCCATAGATTCAAATCTTCCAGCCTCTCGAAGGACAGATCTTGAAACAAACTGTGAGATAATCTGGACAGAGGTTCAAGCACACAACCATCCAAATAGTGTAAAGGAATTATTCATTGGTTGCCTCTATCGCCCACCCAATAGCAACTTAAGTGTTCTGGAAGATTTCTTTGATTTGGTAATTCGTGTTCGCTCTCTTGGTGATGTCCTTATATTTGGTGACTTGGCTCGTGCAATACAACCAGCATCCCACAAGAAATTTAGCAATGCTTGATTTGGTTTTATCTTCCCTATGTGTTCATTCAGTCTCCACAAGTAAAAACATTTTCCCATCCGACCATGAGTCGCTCGAGTGCTCCCTCGTCCTTCCCATCCCCACTCTTCCTCAACCATCGCCGCCTTTTGTACCGCCACACGGACATTTAAGATCCTTTTGCTTTCCGGACAGTATTTTTTGGTTGTGTCCTTCCTATTTTAGTATACTGTGCTCCAATTTGGTCAACCGCTTGCCCCACGGCCTTCAATATGCTCAATTGCCCTGTTAACTTTTTTCTCACCATTGCCCGCCATCGAATCCCTTCCCTCAGAAGCCTATCAAAAGAATACATCCTTTCTTCCCTTTCAATCCCAAACCTCTTTGTCCGTCACGTACTATGCTACATGAACTTCCTCCATAGCATTTGGAGTGGCTCTCTCTGTACCAACTGCCTTCTTCCTCTCTTTCCTCTTCATGTTCCTCCTCGTTCCCTAAGCAATAACTCCCTTCTTGACATTCCCAAATTCAGGCTCTCAATATCCTAACGCTCCCAATTCTACCGTATCCCAAAATCTTTCAACTCCCTAGCCTCGCAATTACCCTCCCTTGACCTCGTCTCCACACCCTCTCCGTTTTCAAATCAGTCCTCAGGAAACATAATATTGCCGAGTTGACTCCCTCTATCCCATCTCCTTGTCCATACATCCCAATGCCAAGCTTTCTTTCCAATGTATTTCTCTGTTATCTTTTACATTTTAAGGGTATATTTTGTTAAAATTTCTATTTATTTGTTTGCTTGTCGACCAATGTAATAAGCCTTTGTGCCATTTTTGGGGACTTTTTAATTAAATAAATATTCGGAGTGGGTTGGCGATTGGAGGGGAGTGTAGTTGTAATGAGGTTTATGTTGTAGCGCATGATTTAAATAAATAAATCCACCGAGTGGATTGTTGATCGGAGGGTGTCGTAGTTGTAGTGTTGTCAATGTTGTAGGGTTTATTTTTAAGATAAAAAAACCTGAGTGGATTGGTAATTGTAGGGGGGTGTAGTTGTAGTGTCGTCAATGTTGTTGCATATTTTTTAAAAGAAAAGAATCCTACGAGTGGGTGAGTGATTGGAAAAGTAATGCAAATGAAACTATTAGGTTGTCAATAGCAAAACAGTTATTGCGAAGAAGCTGTGGAAGGTAAATGAGAAGAGGAATGTTGGGAAAAAATTGCAGAGAAATGTGTGAAATGGTAGGGTAAGAGTTTGTGTGAAACTCGAGGTAAAGGGAGAATAATTTAAATGGAAGGCAGGAAAGTCACGGGAGAGCTGTGTGAAGCACGGATGAGTATCAGCTCGACCGCTGAGCCATCTCAGGGAAGTAGGAGGAAAAGGTGCGATTTTTGAACATGGCGTCGAGAAATAAATGAACTTCACAGGTTTTAGCGAATGGTATTGGAAAGGAAAAATGTTAATGAAGACAATGAAATGTTGGTATAAATGTGTATATGTAGCATAGAAAAATATGTGAAATAGGTGTAATTTATGCCGAGGAAAGCAGGTGAAATCGAGGAATCCGCAGACTGGATGCTTCGAAAGTATTACCTCAACCTGCTTTAATCCAATTAACTCACACTTGTTCCTAGTGTATGAAGGCTTGGTTACACAATACATGAATGCATGTCTCATCAAAACTAATTGGTGTAGCCATATCAACTAGGACAAATGTGAGAATGGATGGCCAAGAAATAACCAGCTCTAATCCCACTCATTCATTCAGGCATGAACCCATAAGGGTTACGGGTCTTCCTAACCTCGTGGAAGACCTGTAAATACTACCAAATAAACATTCAATTCAATGCTACATTCAATGATGTCCATAAATTCATTCCAGTCTTTCATGACCCTCTCAGTCCTAACTCTATCCCTCCTACTTTTACTGCAAACAATTATCAGATACCCCATACCAACTGCATTTAACCAACACTTATGCTTAGTCTGGAATATCAAAATTTAAAGCCATACAGTAAAAAAGGGTAGAGTAAACTTTAAAATTTGGATTTTTGGTTCCTTTCATTCCAAACATCCACTCCTTAATATGCTCCACATACAACCCCCGTATTTCCTTGAAGCATTCTCAGGCAAAAAAATCTATAATCTAAATAAACTATAGCTACACTCTAACTGTACTCAATATCTGGACTGGGGCTGCACTAAAGACTGCACTTAATTGAAATTTTACCCTGCTAGAAATTTCACCTACTGTTTACAGTAGCCTATCGGCTTTTTGGAACACACTTCTGTTTTCAGTAAGTGTACTGTAATCCTACTGTTTACAGTAGGTCTACTGCACTGCTACTGTTTTTACTACTAAAAAAAATAATTTGCCACTAATCAATTTAATGCTATTGCGCAATGGCATTATTTAGTTTGTCACAGTATATACTATCTTGCATCCACCTACCATTTCATTCCCTGCATGACTAACTACTATACGACTCGACGCACCTATGCACCTCGACGCATCCATTACTGATGTACCAGTGTTGAGAAAGACATATATATCTAGTCACTTCTGTGGATAAATGTGACTTCGAGAACTATAATCATTAAATGAAAATTCCGTGATAATTTGAGGAAATACCATAAAATCTTGATAAAAGTTATTTGCCATTAATTAATGCCAGATAACTGTTATTCTATATTACCACATAGTATGAATATAAATGCAATATTACTGCGAATTAACAAGATTTTTCCAATTCCCGCATGTTAGCTTCAGCGTCGTAGCAAGGGGCTGGCCAGGCGGTGTCGTTTCGGGGCAGCTTGATTCTTCTTGAATCTCCTTGTCCTACCTAGAGAGGAATAGGTTGTTTCATCTCGTATTGTATGGTTTCAGCTAGTAACACACTACCTCGTTTCAAATTGTATAAACTCGTTTGAAATGTGCAAGAATCAACTCGTATGATGGCGTAATATAGGCGAACGAAGGCAGTAAGTGGAGTAATATCGCGGGGTACATTGTGCACGCTACTTCAACAGACAAAGAACCGTACACAAAGCGGCAGGAAGCAGGCGCGTATCGAGCACCACTTCCGTACGTTTCGTGTACGCTACTTCAACAGTCAAAGAACCGTACCTACACCGAACGTTGATTCGCTTCCTTAAGCGAATCACCGCTTCGTGTACCCTTCGTGACCGGTCGAGGAAGCAGAACATTTTTGCTAGGGAGAGACTTGGGCCAGAAGAATGACTCCTATGTTGAACTTATTGAGGGATCATTCGGTAAAATTGTTCATATAGTTGCTGTGGGGATGAACATGTGGAACTTTATGTTGTTCTCAAGCTGCTTCGTACATTAAATGTTTGTGGCCTAGATAACCTGAAAATTGTAGTTGGTAGAGGAGGGAAGTTTTGTGCACAATTTTCCACTGTTAAATGTGTCGCAGTTCAAATTCAGGTTGATAATTGTGAGTGTGTAAGCTCAGTTCCATTTAAACACTTTTGTTTAAATATGTAAACCTGCAATTTTCCACGAAGTTCTGACAATCAGGAAATCGCACCGTGAGGATTTTAGGTGGGGGTGTCCAGAGAGACTTTCCCAGGATTTGAACGTGGGATCCTCCGGTCCGTAGGCCAGTGCTCTACCCACTAGGGCACCATGACCTCCATCATCAATAGCACTGGGCTATGCACCGGAGGGTCCCGGGCTCAAATCCTGGGAAAGTCTCTCTGGGCACCCCCACCTAAAATCCTCATGGTGCGATTTTCTGGCTATCAGAAATCATGGGTGGCCCATGGAAAGGAACCGGCCCCCAATCCTTGAATGCATAAATTTCACACCGCAATGACTTAGTCCGGGGTAAGTTCTACCCTCACCTATCATAATCAACCTTCAGGTTGATATAGAAATATTTTAGGCAGGCTACAATTCAATCCTATGTTAGAGATGTTTTATTGCAGTTTGTGCCACAGTACACTTCTAGCAGTGCTATGGCTCAGTTTGATCAGCAGTACAGTTCTAACCCTGTGATGCAGCATTGTTACAGTACAATTTGTGTTGCAGCACAGTCCAAGCCCTGTTAAGGAGAGCTCTGTTACAGTACAGAAGGAACCACAGTGCACATCCAGGACTGTGTTACAGCACTGTTACAGTACAGTTGATGCCACAGTACAGTTAAAGCCTTGTTAAGAAGAGCTCTGTTACAGTACAGTAGGCACCACAGTGCACTTCCAGCACTGCTACGGTACAGTTGGTGCTACAGTACAGTTAAAGCCCTGTTAAGGAGAGCTCTGTTACAGTACAGTAGGCACCACAGTGCACTTCCAGCACTTTGTTACAGCACTGTTTCAGTACAGTTGATGCTATAGTACAGTTACAGCACAGCGATGCAGCACTGCTACAGTGCAGCCCTACCCACAGTACAGTTGCTGCAGTACAGTTACAGTGTTTTTCACCCTGGATTAAATCTCCCACAGTACAGTCCAGCACAGTTTGCTGGACTGGAACTGAGCTAAATTCCCAGTTTAGTCCAGTTTTAGCTTAGTCGCAGTTCACCCACAGTACAGATTTTTTTGCCCGAGTTAGCACGCCTCAACCCCCTCACCTATCCATACGCCAAGATAAAATTCACCAATACTTTGTATTACATTCTTACAGAAGGGAGGTTTTAGTTGGCATAATCAATAACTAAAATTTAAACATTCACAAATGTTCAGAAATAATAAAAAATGACAGAATATAAACTACAGGAGGGATAAGTTTTCAACAAATAGACACCATCTTCTATAAGGAACACAAAGGAGGCTTTATCAGCATCCTGAACACTTTCAATAATTGACTAGTAACTACAGCAGACATACGAAATTTTACAATAATACCATTCATTTTTGGACCCACCTTTAGACACAATGGGTTTGTGAGGAATATAATTGAAGAGGAAATAGAGAGTAAAGCAACGAAAGGAAGGACAAGGGAAAAATACATATAGACCAATAAACGAGGAAACTACACAAGAAAAACTTACAGGGGGTTAGGGAACTAGGATGTGGAAGGCTGCAATTAACCAATATTGGATTCAAGGATAGAATGACCAATCACTTGTGAGTAAAACATGATTTTACACATTATATATAAAATTAACCCTTCGGCGAGGTCCGTAACTTATAGGAAACTACCTTCTATTGGCAGCCGGATTTAAAATGACAGTGATGTGTCGAGGTTTAACTCCAATGGGTAGAGGTAATTCACCATATTTTGCTGCTTCTTCGCAATACGCACGCATTAATTCAAAAGTACTGAAAGTGAGGGTAGAATTAAAACATAAATTTCACTGATAAAAAGCATCTAGATCGAGGTGGGATGGATTTTCATAGCAGATGTTGTGATACAAACTCATGTCGTTCTTTTGCATAGCTAACGCCGTATGAAATCGCTAAGAATGCAAACGTTGACTTTTTCCAATGATTCCTGAGTGTCTTCAAAACACGAAGGACTTTTGCCATTTTAACAAACACGAAGCGAAATATGTGGCACAGCCAATGGGAGAACCAAGAAAATTGTTACACTCCCCTCCCCCATCAGTGTCTTGCGAAGAAGAGGAGGAGTCACATGATTATCCGAATCTTCACAGATTTTTTGTTGTAATCCAGTTATCAAGTTGATATTTTAGTCTAAAACATTTCAAAAATGAGGTATACACTCGCCAAAACCTTTTTTGGCTTGGCATCGCCTGCATTAATTACGATCAGTGAGTATCAACGTTGAAACGTTTTTATTTATGTTAAACATTTCATTGGCCATATTAATTGTGCACTTCTGATCATATTGGCTTTCACTAGTCAATTGTGATTAACAAAGCAAAGAATAGGTTCATAAAATTGAAATCAGCTTCATTCCTTATTCTGACAACGTCGGTTCTCTAATGGAGCATTACTTCTGGTTAGAATCCAGTTGTTTCTTTGTATATTTCTAAATACATGAAATTTGTCTCCTTTTCATTTCGCTACTTATAGCCAACGAGTGTTATTACAATGTATAACAAGGCTTAGTTAGTTATGCTGTTGTGTAGTCGCAATCGTGGTGTTTCCTTAGATGGTGATTTTAGGTAGTGTGGATTAGCTTATGACACATATTTTTTACCATTGCCGGTAAAATTGATGGTATATTTGCATGTTTCTTAGTTTGCCTCCCTATTGAATCAATTCTGTAGTTAACACATGAAGATCTGGAACTCTAGTCAAGTTAATAATAGCTCTTGTTTCCTAAGGCTATACAATTAGATACATATTTAAACTTGATGTTTCAATGAAATCTCATGTAAATCAGTTACGTTTCTATAATTTTTCAGTGAATCTTGTGTCCAAATTAATATGACATAAATTAATATGTTCCCTCCATAATCAGTGAAGCCCAAGGTGATCATTATTATTAAGGTGTATTAAAGGAAAGAAGCAAACGTGCGATGAAGGAACCTTAGGGAAAGCATCACACCACATACAGTATTGCAATTAGCTAGTAATGTCACCGGTAGTAATTACTTTTCTAACATATCACAATGGTCTGCTTCTTTTGGGATATCTAACCTGGATCTGCCCATTGTGACATAAAGGTCACACGATGTATTCCTCCATTCTAATCGCTCTTTCTTCGAAATGGGACACTACACTGCTACTTCTTATTGTTATCACGGATCTGGAAGCTTACCACTTTTACTTAGTTTAGTTAATTCCCAGTAAAAAATCACTTGTATTTTTCTGAAGGCTCTGGAAGTTCAGCTTCTTGCATTTTCTTATAGGTTTAATGAACAGGGTAATTTAATTACATTGCGTGGGTATTTCTAACAATTTTTGCAGTAATTACGTCTTGCTTGTCAGTGTGACCTAAATGTCACATTGGGTGGAGCAGTATGCAAATGCTTCACTGTGCAGAAGTTGTAACTATTCTGTTTTTTATCATCGTCTCCCAACTATAAATAATTATTATCCAGCTATTGAAAGGGAAGTAAATGCTTTATAAAATGTAATGCCATCAATATTTAATGAGAAATCTCATCCTATGCCGACTGGGATATCACAATAGTACATTATCAACAATTCAAAGATATTACATTTCTCAGAGCAATCAACCTTAAAAATGGAGGCATTGATGATGTGGTTTCTATCTATCTTGAACCGCTAGAACCTACTGTTTACTCTGATGATGACTGTCCTGATGTAGATTCCAGTGGTCTCCACGATAACCTGACAGGCAGACAGATGTGCAGGTGTGACGCTTGTAGGGAGAAGCCGATCGCTTGAGTCCACTTCTGCATGTTTGAATCTGATAACATTTCTAATGTTGATTTTCCTATGGAGGGGGATTTCTTCTTGATAATATCTCATCCTAGAAAATCGGACAAGGTATAACGAGTGGCGTTAAAGTGAAAAAAAGTTCTTGGTGAAGGCAACAGATTTTTCCAAAATGTGAGTTTTGCCTTGAACTATTTGAATCCATATTTTACCAGTGATGTATTTTATTTTCTTGTGAAGGAGCTGTAAAAATATGCTGATTTCCTTGGCTGTTGATCTCCTTATATTACATGAGTGGGGATAACATTTTTTCATTGCTATACTCATTTATACGTACTATAATCGTGTCCCTTCAAAGCGATGCAACTGTGGAGATCATGGTGATTTGGAAAACACAATGGTTGGTTATGCAAGGAGAAAAAAAATAAATTTATTAAAATTTAAAAACTTCTAATTTTGTAGACAATACAAAGCCGGACATGAGAGATAAATTGTAATTGTGGCCAAAAATTGATAAATTCAGAAAACATTTTAGGGAACAGTTCCAAGTTGAGCAGAGCCTAGTATTCATTTGATAGCATAGCATAGCACGATAGCATATTTTGGTTGGCAGTTTTTTCAGAGTATCCCTATTGACTTAGGATATTTACTATGTTAAGTTTGGTGTTTGAATCGTACCGGTGGCAATCTAGTGGATTTTTAGTTATACCTACATGAAAACCCACGCTCTGACCTGAAATTCAAAAGAGATTAGGAGAAATGTGCTTTTCCCTTGATTTCAATGAAAGATGAGGTTCAAAATGATAAGAAGTCCTTGTCTTTCCAGATTAACCTTTTAAATTATTCACTGGCATTCGTCCTCTCAATCCCCGTAGATATGGTACAATTAAGGATGGAATGGAAGTTACTTGAGCAAGAAATGGGAGAGGGGTTCATTCGAAATACTTCAAAGGTAATTTGCTGATAGGGCCTTCCTTGCTAGATATGTTGACAATTTCAATGTCACCATAGCTATAACGTGCCATGGTTTCCACCCCCGTAATAGGATTGATAGCTACTTCATATATAATATCATTCTATTCATATCAGTTCATATGTCTTCATATGAAATCTATTACTTGTGGCGCAATCTTTTTCTCTTTTGATCCATCATGAAGTAATGAACAAAATGTTTTGGGAGAATAATAAAAATTTTGGAGGAACATATCATATGGGCTGAAATTTTGCATGCATTAGAATTTCCATCCATGGAAAAAATTGTGGTAGAGTATTTTCAGGTGACTGGTGGTTGCTGCTGTCCATAATTCATGGTAACTAAATACATAGTATATTCAATACAAGTATGTTACTGGTGGACTTCAGTCTGAAGTTCACCTACTACTTTCTTGAATTGGTATAGATTGAAATCCAAATACATAGTACCATTTGTTGTGGTGATGTATCTTCTACTCTCTACCGCACTGCAAGTTTGAAGAATTTTCTAAGAAAATATAAAATCTTTGTATAAATTATAAAAAATGTCTTAACTGTTAGGTCACAGGTGGCAAAGGACTGTCAATTTTTTAAATATCATTGCACAATTCATATTGGTACTATAATGTATAATTCATTGATATAAATGTCAGGGTATACTTTCAAACAATATCAAATACAATGCAGCTCTATCCTCTCTAAAAGACAGCATATATGCCCAATGTGACATGTATGTCACACGCATTATCTAGGTATTACTGGTTTTATTAAGATAAAAATAGTACAACAGCATACTTGCGAGTTACTAAGAACATTGTGATAGTATGAACAATTTATCTCTTCAAAAATATTTTGGGCGGATCCAAGTTTAGTTGATAATGCAAAAAATTCAAGTTATAAATTCACAATCAAATTTAACACCTCTTCCCTAACAATAATCTTTCTCCCTTCTTGTTTATTTACAATGTTTCCATGGGGCGTTCTTGGTTCATTACACTGCCCCCTCCGTGGCTCCATTATGCCCTGGAACAGGTTCCAATACCCCTCTAAACCCAGCCAAAACCTGGCCAAATTCACAGGCAGTGCTCTTCGTGCCACCCTTGGAACTGCCTTGCCTGGAAGAAGTAACAGATGCCCTTTTATTGTGTTGTCTAGAACCACTAGGGTTGAAACTGCAGACAAGGATACTTATTCCAGTTCCTTGAAAGACCACTACCAACATGTTTTGTAAGACCCTCCAGTTGAATCCACCCAATTACCTGGAACTGAAGTCTTCCTTGGTCACCAGATAAAATATCTTCCTGGCTGGCACCGGCTGATGAAGGATACTCACTACTTATGGCCGTTTCAGAGACTTTCAAACAAATCCAGCTGTGCTGCCCACGTAACTTTACTATCGAACTCAAGAATCTTTAGCTTCAGTGTTGGGTATGCTTTCCTTTGCATCACTTGCGGTCCCTCTTTCACCATCGATTCTTTTTCACAGGAAACATTTTCCATTGCAAGAATTTTTCCTTATGGTTCTAGGTAAGTGGCAAATAATTCTTTACAGAGCTAGGTTGAATTTTCCTGAAGTTCACATGAGAATTCCATGTGTAGTGTGTTCGAAGTTTGCTGAAGATTGTAAATTCCTCTCATAATTCTTATTTTGTTAAAGTATCTCGCAGACTGCTTGAGAAATCTTCTCTCAGCTTCTCCAGATTTTTAACATTTTCTTGAAACTTTTGTTCTATGCTGGGTCCAAGCTCTCTCACATTTTTCAAAAGCTCCAATTTTAAGCTCTTCAGAGCATCCATGACATTTTCTTGGGCATCGATGTGAAATACCCACGGCTCTTCTCCTTCTGCATTCAACGTTTTCCAAGGATCTTCCACGAGTTGAGCTTTATTGCTGACGATGCCAAAGTCCCGCTCCTCCAACTTTCTTCAGCTCTGCCACTTTCAAGTACTCCAGTGTAATTTTCCTATCACCATTTTCAAAAATTCCTCTTCTGAAACCAAAATAATATGTGCAAGTGAGTGAATAATGCTGGAAGTTACATTATGGCTCAAACAAAAAAAGTATTTGCATATTCGCATGATCAAAAGTAACATACGTGTCTCCCCTGACAATAATTGTTCTCCCTTCTTGTTTATTTACAATGTCTTCATGGGGTATTCTTGGTTCGTTACAATATTTATGTATATGTAAGTAGTTGATAGGATGTCTAAAATAGTTAAATATTAATATTAGTTGACTAATAAATTTCTTTCTTTCTCTCCAGTCCTCTACTACATTCTTACTGGCAAGGGAGAAAGAATAAGTATAGGATGGTGAGTGACAGTATTCATTGACATTGTTATTGAATCGTTTATTATTTATGAATTAATTACAGTGTTTTTCTTTTATCTAATGAATTTAATTGAACATTTTCTTTAAATCTCTTATTAGGTTTCTTGAAGAAGTTTCACCCAATATGTGGTCTCTACTGGGTGTTGGGTTTGCAGTTTCACTTTCTGTGTTGGGAGCTGCTCTGTAAGTAATATTGAAAATTTGCAAAGCTATTGAATTTAAATTTTTAAATCATTTTAATTCTCATTTGACGATGGACAATGAAAAAACATTAGAGCAGGTGATGGATCCTGGCATATCACCATCTCTATTTAGTTCTCACAGCATATATTGAGTGAGTGCTCAGAGCATATGTAGACCATAAGTTCCCTCTGTATATTAATAATTAATATTCTCTCTTTATTTATGTCTGATAATGTGCTCAGTGAACTAACTCATTGTCAGTTTTGGTGCTAAGAACAATTTTATGCGCTAAGTCATGGTACTGCGAGTTAGCAAATGCTTAAAGAGAAATTCTCTTTATTCAAAATCTTAAAATAACAGAAAATAAAATCCTTTTCCCTGTTTTTTACAGAGATAAATCTTTCCAGATTGGGATTTTTCTATACATATTCAGTTACAACTGCAGCAAATATTATGGATCAGATGTGGAGACTAATAAACTTTTCAAATAGGCTACCTATTAATTATTCTGAAATTAATTTGGGAGTAGCAGTTTACTAAGATTTTCTGATCTGTTGTCTTCATTTATAATAATATGAAGAAGATGCTCTCTTATGTGAATACAAGGATAACTCTTTTTTTACTCGAAATTTTTTTGAGTACATTATTGGAGGTTCACCTATACATCGACTCCATTAGTAAATTCTCAAAGATCACATTCTAAACTTTTTCAAATGCTTCATTAATATTTTGCTCACCATGAGGATTCTTTGAAGTAGTTTTCCCAATCTGTGGCCATGTTTGGTGCACAACAACTTGTGATTTTTATTTGAATGAATCATGTATCATAGTTTCATCTTTTTAATTGGCCTCTATTTGCACATAACTCGTTCCACCTGGAGTTGTCTATTTTATTTGAATGAATCATGTATCATAGTTTCATCTTTTTAATTGGCCTCTATTTGCACATAACTCGTTCCACCTGGAGGTGTCTATTTTATTTGAATGAATCATGTATCATAGTTTCATCTTTTTAATTGGCCTCTATTTGCACATAACTCGTTCCACCTGGAGTTGTCTATTTTATTTGAATGAATCATGTATCATAGTTTCATCTTTTTAATTGGCCTCTATTGCACATAACTCGTTCCACCTGGAGGTGTCTATTTTATTTGAATGAATCATGTATCATAGTTTCATCTTTTTAATTGGCCTCTATTGCACATAACTCGTTCCACCTGGAGGTGTCTAGCTCTAAATCGGTATCAATTTGTATTTTTATTTTCATAATTTTTATTTACCATTTATTTTAGTGTATAGCCTGCCTTTTTGGGACCAAATCTTTTAGCAAAAATGGGTAATTCTGTCTAATGTGGTCAATTTCAAGGTCAGATATTGCCTTTGACCTCCAACAATAGGCTTTCAAGCGTAGCATGTAGCCAGTTAACTGGATTCTGATCGGGTGTCATTGTAATCAGTACCAGTTTTACTTTAGATTTATCTGTTGAAATAATCTTATGTTCTTTGAAAATTTGTTGGAATCTCTGTTAAACAAAATACATACGTAAATAAAAATAAGCGTGATTAAATCTTGGATCATGCCGCCATATTTGTTCCGTTATTTGGTTCAAGATCGCTTCTCTGATTCACCGTAAGCAAGTATCTAAGGAAAATTGAGAAGTTGTTTATTTTTTTCAAAATCTGTGGTCAAAAATAAGTGGAAATTAGGATATAGGATACGATGTTGAAAACTAAAATCATTCTGCTTATGTACGTTGATTGTGAGCTTCAAGATATCAAAATGAAAAATATCGATCCTGGTAGATACTAAGGGTTACTATGCATTCAGTGTTCCCAATGATGGAAAACCTTGGGTCAGACTACATATACAAGAGATCTGGTGCTTTTCCGGCGTGTGAGATTCTCAAATTTCTCTTGGGTTTCCCACCAGGTCAGAGGGTCCATGATGGTCTTATGAGGGACCCTCTGGCCGAGTGTGGAACCCGAGTGAAATTTGAGAATATACATGAGATATATATGAAAAAATTCAATATTTTGTAGGAAAATTAGGGGTGTAGGACTATACACAAGTGTATACGGTAGCTGCTGTTCTTTTTAAAATTCAGCTCTTGCCTAAACTCTTGGTATAATATTTCAATACATAGCTGATTCCATTAGGTCTTGAACGAATGCTTTTATTTTCAGAGGAATCCACACCACTGGCACGAGTATTGTGGGAGGTGGTGTGAAGGCACCAAGGATAAAGACAAAAAATCTCATTTCCATCATCTTTTGTGAAGCAGTGGCTATTTATGGATTAATTACTTCGATTGTGCTTTCTGGTTCACTCAGTGTAAGTATCAGTGCTCAAGGGGACTGTTATAGTTTTTAATAGTAATAATAAATAATATTCTTATTGTTAGGTGCATATGGTACATCGGTATCTTCTGTAGAAGGAATGCTATTGTTTATGTAATAGTAATAATAAATTATATTATAATTGCTAGATTATATGGAGTGTAATAATAGTCTATATCTGAAGGTAATCATCATAGGATCCCAGCCTTGTTCAGGTTTCCTACAAGCTGCACGTGTGATCAACTACCCTTTCCTGGTTTAGGGTGCAGGACTGACCTGGTTTAGTGGTCACTGAGTGAATCTGATCCTCAATCCTCATGGTATAAACCCTGGCTATGGCATATAATAGGGTGTCCGGCGACCTGGAAAACCTTGAAAACCGGGAAAACTCAGGGAAATATTTTGTTCTGGAAAACTCAGGGAATACTCAGGGAATTTTTGTATTTTTCCGAAAAACCCTGGAAAATGCATGGCAGCCGATTTCCATTAAGACAAAGAGAGGTTTAACCTGTGCCTTTGCTTGCATTATGCTCTCGGCTCAGCGTAGCCTTGCACTCCCTGTTCATTTCATACTCTTTTCATAGCTGTGCGCCCGTTCTCAGCTTGTGCTTCGTCATCCCACCCCACTCTCCCTATGCGCAGTCTAAGGGGCCGATTGCATAACAAGGCAAATTCCACACGGAATAATTCTCATGTAAAATGGCCGCTACGAATGGAATCGGAATTGATGCCGAAATCTGTTACAGGAAACAGAATTTCTCGCGGAAATCAAGATTCTGTTCGAAGAGACGTACGAATGGAATTCTTGGTGTGGCCAAATTTACGATAAATCTAAACATCTAAGCATGCGCAGTGGCATTTCCAGCATTATACGAAAACCATTCGGCCGGCAGCCTAAATGGATAATTGGGTATTGTTATATATGTAATTGATAATCCCTTCCCAATAATCTCTACCCTCCTCGTTTTAATGTTTGCAGAAATGTTTTTGAAGGAGCGGAAATACATTTTGCGGTCACTGCGTATAGAAATCACGGCCCTTGGGTTCGTAGTCGACAGGGCCACTGTACAGGGGCAATCCAACCTAATTAAAATTCGTGAATTGTCCAACAAATACAATTTTGTTTTACATAATTGAATTTTTTTGGGCGTTAGATCCGTACCTATCACAAAGCAATTAATTTACAGTTTCCGTAATGTTCATGTAAACTACAGTGAAGCCTTTTGGGAGAAGAGGAAAGGTACCAAGACCTCAAGAGAAAAAGAATAAGAAAGAGGTACATACTGCAAAAGGTTCAAGAGCTGCAAACCAAAATAACGTAATTTCTTGAAAAGCCGAGAAATTTGTTGCTGAAATTGAATCGGAAATGCACTCATTAAAAAATGTCACACCAGTTTC
Source organism: Pyrrhosoma nymphula (assembly GCA_963573305.1). Taxonomy (NCBI): domain Eukaryota; kingdom Metazoa; phylum Arthropoda; class Insecta; order Odonata; family Coenagrionidae; genus Pyrrhosoma; species Pyrrhosoma nymphula. Next base: position 158,857,964 of record OY754331.1, on the reverse strand, counting down.
TTTTATTTACATGTCCTTTATCAAATTAGTCTGAATCTACTTTTTTGTGTTCAAAGTGCACCTGACTCAGAATTTTGTTGTCAGTTAACCGTTTTTGTTTATTTGTTGGTTGAAATAAAACCCGTAATACTCCACATTCTTTGTATACTCGTACGTTTTTAACTCAAAGTAGAGACCAAAATTTCTCGTTTTTTCATGTTGGCAAAATTATGCCGATTTTATTAGAAATTCATTAAAAATATGTTAGAAACAAAGTGCAGCAAGACCCTTGAAAATGCAAAACATTTGCCTGGAAAACCTGGAAAACTCAGGGAAAAAAGAAATTGTGATTCACCGGACACCCTGTATAAGTTACTCATCCATCTCCTTTTTAGAAAAATTTCTCAAACATTATTTTTTTGATATGTAAATAACTTATCATCATTAGAGAAACTATATGCTCAGTTAATACATTAGTCAACGTATGAATGTCAATCTCTTCATGTTTCACAACCAACTAAGGATGAAATGGGATTTCTTCTTCCTCTGTGACTGAAACTAGTGCAAATGCATGTCAATCTTTAATTGATATAGGTTTTCTCAGCCACTATTGCAACCCAATATTGCATCTGACAAGGAGACATCGCGTGACTGATGTTTGGGATCCCAATGACGCAATTATTTTCTGAAACTATAGAGAAAATGCGGGGAAAGTGTCACGGCTTTCTTCCATTTGGGCCCGAGTTTACTAAAGTATTTCCCGCCGTATAAATCCTTTACTATGCGAAAGCCTACCAACAGAAGCCGTGGCCGAGCGGTTAGAGGTGCTGGACCTGTAATGGACCTTCAATATAATGTTGCTACGCAGAAAGGTCATAGCAACTATTTTTTACATAACCTTGGAAACAGTTACGATCTCTTTTCTACTATATCATTTTCACTATTGAACGAAAAATTTAGTCACAAAAGTCATTATTCGAACGCAGTTCCTGGGAAGTTTGAAGTGCATGCAACTCTGTATATTAAAAAGTAATAATCCGTTCATTGTTTACCACCTTGAGAAAGAGCCACGACCAATCGCCGCCCATCCTATTCACGGAAGTATCCTTGTATTTTCAAAATCAAAACATATTAGGCCTGTCGGAATGTGAAACCTCTTTTCGGCCGAACAAGAATCCCGAAATTAGCTTCGAAAGTCTCACAAGGGGGTTGATTGAAAATCAAGAAAATAGGCTGAAAATTAAAAAATATTGTTTTTACTGCCATAAATGTATGGGATTGGGCAATGTACAGTGACTCCGTAAAATATAAGAAAGAAAAAAAAATTGACCGGATTGGGATTCGAACCCGCGCCACATTACTGGGATTACAGGTCCAGCACCTCTAACCGCTCGGCTGCGGCTCATGTTGGTAGGCCTGCGCATAGTAAAGGATTTATATGGAGGGAAATACTTAAGTTGCATTTTTCTCTCTAACTCAGGCCCAAATGGAAGAAAGCCGTGGCACTTTTCCCACATTTTCTCTATAGTTTCAGAAAATAATTTTGTCATTTGGATCCCTAACATCAGTCACACGATGTCTCCTTGTGAGTTTTTTGTCTGTTATTTCAGACTTTTCATCGGACCGAATAATCTGAAATCATGTACCATTAAAACGAGAAGACAAAGCAGAATAGTGTTACGTTGTGATTATTTCTAACCCATCCTTGACTTACCCTACCTTTGAAATCTACGGCATGAAAATTCTTGAATCATGAATTATTCTTGTGAAAAATTGTGGTTGGTGCCCTTTTTTAAGTCTGTTCCACTGATAATCAAATTTCTAGGTATAAGTGTAAGTCTCCTTAGATCAGTGGTTCTCAGCTGGTGTGCCTCGTCACTTAAAGGTGCCGGAAAAACAGCTAGGGATGCCATGAGTTTATTGCGGGGAAAGAAAAAATGTTTAGTATGACCAGCATATGAATTGATTACTCTCACGCCCGACAGATGGTGACAGTAATTGAAGAATGTATTCCAACCTGAGTCCAGTAGTATACTATACCTAAACTATACCATATTATATGTTGGTTGGTGATTTTAATACAAACAAAATAAACAAAATAAAATTGAGGAAGTATTTATTTATTTAAATGTGAAGTTAAAATTTTCCTAATGCATATTCTACTTTAATTATGTATTTTTTTAAATTAAAAAATCTAAGAAGGGTGCCCCAACATAGTAACCTTCAGTCTGAAGGGTGCCGCGAATATAAAAGGGTTGGGAATCACTGCCTTAGATTGTAATTAACAAGCCAGCATGGAATGAAAAAGAAGTGTAACCTCTACCATGTCTTTCCTTTAGCAAAATTGATGCTCAAAACTTTCAGATTTCAAATAACTTGTCACTAAAATGAAGGCTATAAATTTTTGTTTACCCTACTTTTTTCCTTCCCCATCAGAGAATTAATCTGGATATGTTAACACTTTTGGAAGTGGAAGAAGATGTGTTGGGGAGCCAGTAGTTTTAATGTTGAAAGATCTTAGGTTTTTTAGGTAAATGCTTAGGATGATAACTTCACGGAGTTCCTATGTTGTTGATTGTTTTTTTTTGTGGTTTTTACATTATTTGTGCCAGAAATATGTTTCACGTGCCCATCTGTGCTTGAGAGTGACAGCAATAAATAATCAAAACAAAAGAAAGCATCTCAAAGGGAGAGTTTGACTGGCAGTGCCAGATGCAATGCCTGGGAGGCTCTAAGGTCTTCTTGACACAAAGATTTCAGCAGAAGGGAGTGGGATGTGGGTCTAAGGGGTGTTTGTAGAGCTGGTAAATGACCCGTTAAATAACCTCTGTAGTTGCAGAATATCTCAGGTTTCACTTAGTAGAATACTTTCACATTGAACATGCTAAATTTAATATGTACTTCTATTCCACGTTTTTTTAATGTCTGAAAATGGACCGTGTCTTCGGCACATATATGCCATTATCTAGGTAATGATAATAGCATATAGATACAGCAAAACCCCATATTTGTGCTTTTCTAGGGACACTAGAAAAAAGTGTAGATTGCAGATAAGTGCAAATAGTGGGAAAATGAGAATGTTCCGTTTAACACCATAGATGTAGACTGGTAATCTGTCATGTTTTTCCAGGTCAGTAGAGGTTCCAAAAGAAGAATCAACATGTTTTAAAATTTTTATTTTGTCCACGGTTGAAATCAATTTTTTAACCTCGTTTTTCTTTTGCCGATGAAGATAACATTCAGGTTCCGTAGTAATTGAGGAAAACGTAACAATACCTTAGAATCTGAGCTACCTCACTGTTCAAATAGTGCAAGCAGCCATCTTCACACTTCTTCAAGCCTACTTAATCATTTTGTAAAAAAAATGTTCGATTCATTGTGGCTTACAATTAGATGCGATGAAGCAAGTAATCAATTACTTTTTTCACGAAGTACTTGCTTTTTTAACGTTTGAGTGGGAAGCCATTTTTCTTTTTAGTGATTTCAACTTGTATACAAACTGAATTATCTCCTGCAGGAGTTCTTACATTGTATAAATTGTATAGCAAATTCCGAGTTCTTCATTGCATTCATTTCATAGTACTACATAATTTTTCTAATGGTGTGAATCTTTGCCTGAAGATTGAGATTACAAGTTGAAGTAGTTCAATTTTCCATCGCCAGTGGCACTGTGTACACATCACATAACTCACCTCTTATTTTTGGATAACTTTCGTTTGCGTATTTTGGCATACAATAATGATATCTGCATTTCTATAAATTATTACTACTGTTTTTAACATTGATGAAGCATCGATTGTTGACACAATAAGAACTTAATGGACAAATTTTGCTCATAGATATTCAAGGTGAGAAGGGGATGTTGCCTAAGTATTTATGATAATTTACAATTTCTGTACTACTTTCCTCCCAAAATATGAAGCCTGACTGGATATTGTGGCGGCAGCGCTTGCCAGCGTTGTTGTTTTTTTTATTTATTTAAGTGAAGGTTTATTTCCATTTGAAAGAGGACGGAGTTTCCTCTCCCGTATTTTCTATTTTTTTGAAGTGTGTTCATTATTTGTTTTCATTAACTGTAAGTGTCGAAGTGTTATGTGTTCCATAAGTGCGCGCCAACCGCGCGAAGATGACGTACAAGTGATATAGGTGGAACTGAAGTGCCAAATACTAATGTAAAATAGGTGGCGCCGTGAGAAAACCACGTGTTCTCCCCCCCCCTCCCCCTTCCCTCGACTGGACAGTGGAAAAAAAAAGCACGAGAAGCAAGCGAGAGCTTGGCGGTGGCTGAAGCGAGCTAGATCCTGGCGGTGACACAAGCAGTTGACCCCAGAAGGCGTCGGGTGAAACCCCGAGCCAGATCGAAGGACGGGTCCGAGCAGACAGTCGCCCAGCAGAGGGGTGATAAGCGGCCGGGTCTTCCGCTCATACACGAGCCTAAAACCTGGGCTGCCAAGGATCACCGAAGGAGGCAGGCCAAGATATCGGCCTACCAAATGCAAGTCTTCTCAGCCACGAAGCCCTTAGCCCGGAGCACTAACGTGTCGACAATAAAGTAAGACCGGAGGTGTTACTTCCTCCGACGAATCCCCCTGAGTCCCCCCCCTTTTTCCCTATCATCGAATCAACTCTGACAGAGCAACCAAGAAAGACTGAACTTTCGTGCCGCCCCCGTTGAGAGTGTCATTATGTTTATTGCAAGTGAAATTTAATTTTTTTATTGATGACTTGTTTTTTTTTCTTAGTGTTTTTTACAGTCATGTATTCATTTAGTGTTAAGTTTTTTTTGTTAGTAAATTTGCCACCCCTACTAACCTTAAGTGAAATAAACCTTGCTCATTTAATTGTAAATGTGTCAGTATTTTTGCATTTGTGAAGACAGGTTTCCTAATTCCCTACCACCGAGTCGTTAATCCTATTCAACCCGCTTGTTTCCCTACATCGCCCCACCCTGAGAAAGCCGCCCGTCATAATATATGAAAATAATAATTATTTTTGCATATGAATAAGACCCTAAGAAGAAATAAAAAGAACATTTTGCCCCAAAAAATGACTGAAACCAGTTACAAGCATGAAATCTTGCAAGAGGTCATGTTGTAAGTTGGGAAAGCAGCAAATTTTTTCTCACATTCATCGCAAGTGGCTTGTAGCCTGATGGATGGAATACTTCCCTGTCAGTGGTGTTTTTTTAGTCTTATTATTTCTAATGCTGGATATAAAATATTTTCAAAAATAGTGTCTGGGAGTCTTACCAAATAAATGATGAAGGATTTCAGGCTTTCCCGGCAAAGATTTTTGTCAGGGATCTTTCGGGGTTTGTACCGGGTAGTTAGGTCCATGTCGGCCAACATTTCGATGCTCGAGTCGAGCATCGTCCTAAGGGCAGAGGTGAGTGCCTTGAACTAGCGGTGAAGGTTAATATATACCCCATGGGTAGGTCAGGTCCGAAATTTTTGGCGGGAAAATTAGATAGCATCCGGTGGTCTTGACTCTCCCATAAGCTTGAGGATGGGTTTCCAAGAAAGACGACACTTTAACCGTGACTCCGGTTACAACCTGAGTCACACTTGGAAACCCATCCTCAAGCTTATGGGAGAGTCAAGACCACCAGATGCTTCCTAATTTTCCCGCCAAAAATTTCGGACCTGACCTACCCATGTTGGTTACATATATTGATCTACACCGCTAGTCAAGGCACTCACCTCTGCCCTGAGGACGATGCTCGACTCGAGCATTAAACGCTGGCTGCCATGGACCTAACTACCCGGTACAAACCCAGAAAGATCCCTGACATTACCAAATAAAAATTTGTATCTCTAGTTCTGAACATTTTCTTGGCGACTATGGGCGTACAATTCGGGATCCTCGCGGTAGAAATGGAATTTATGTGCTGATGCATGGCTTCGTCATTACCATTCCTTGTTCTAAATTCTGTGACAATTCCTCTTGGAGCATCAAATTGCAACTATTCAATGAAAATGAAACTATAGCAACATGCACTTCATCAAAACATGTTTTTGAATCAAAACCGGAATGTTAATGACAACTATGCAAGTGAACTGAATATTTTTTTGCAAGTAACTTTCAGGGTTGTGTATTGTTGTGGTTAGAAGAAAATTGATATTTAATCGATAATATCTAGCACTTGCGTGCACACCTTGCAACTAGTTTTCCATGCACTTTCCGTGATTCGTGGATTTCTTTGGAAATTGCAGTAAAAGTCAAACTTTATGTGACAATGTGAAAGGTCATTCAACTCATTTCAAGTATTCTTGAACAATCGTCATCGAAAGGCCACCTTGATGGTATTGAATGAACGTAAAGAGTTCAAGATGTGTTGTTCAACGTTCCTGTTCAAGACTTCTTGAATAGTGTGAAGGGGGCTTAAACACTGTTTGACAGATATAGACTGGGTTCATGCTTATGGTGATTATAATTTTTTTTAAACCTATATGTTCAGAGAAGGGGAAAAACTTGATGCTGTTATCTCTACCTGGATTTGGCTATGATCAGTTAGAAAGTTTCTGACGAAGGTTTTCACGGCATTCAGGTTTGCTGACAGGCAGGTTTCCGGGATTCGTCTGCGTTGTCATTTTGGTGGCGACGTTTCACCTACTATACTGTAGGCGTCCTCAGGCCAGGCTGAAGTGGAGGATGCTTCGAAAGGGCTGGTATTTATGTTGTACAATAGGGGTGTCTTCCCGCCAGTTCTTCAATTGATTGGTCCTTGGCTCACATCCGCAAAGGGAAGTGGGAAGGGTCCTTTTTGGGGCCATGAAATACACGTTTCCAAGTGTTGGAAAGGGTGTATCCATCTTCCCTATTCATGTTGTGTGGCCTCTTGATTATTTCCACAGCTTCTCTGATGAATCTTGAGAAATACCTCTTTTCTTTGGCCAGGATGTTTGGTTTTTCGAGGTTGATGCTGTGATGCAAGGCCAAGACATGTTGAGCAATGGCTGATTTTTCTTCCTGCTTGTTCTTGAGTGCCCGTGCATGTTCTTTCAGCCTACATTGTATGGCCCTCTTGGTTTGGCCAACGTAGGATTTCCCACAGCTGCATAGAACTTCGTAACCCCCTCATGGATCCCAGGTGGGAAAGGGTCTTTGGCTTGAGTGAGGAAACTGGCTAGTTTGTTTCCGCATTCAAACTAGGTTTGGATGCGGTGCTTAGCGAGGACCCGTGATATCCTCGTTGTGGTACCACTGACGAAAGGGATGAAAGCACGAGCGACAGGATATGGGTTTTCGTCCTTTGGTGGCCTTGGTTGCTCATCCGAAAGGCCCTTTTCAGGACCATGGATCTCTTGTATCCGTTCTTCTCCAGGGCACTAAGAATGTGTTTTTCTTCCGTAGGCAGCAATTCTTTATGGGAGATGGATCGGGCCCGATGGGGTAGGCTGCTTATCGCAGAATTCTTCTGCTGCCGGCGGTGGTGAGAGTTAGCGTGGAGGTACACGTCCATGTTGGTCACCTTTTTGAAGACTGAGTGCTTTAGGGAACCTTCTTTCCTTGTCACTAGGATGTCCACAAAGGGGATACAGCCCTTGGTCTTCTTCTCCATGGTGAATTTTATAGAGTCGTGCAAGGATCAGTTAGAAAGGTTGTACATATATTGTAGATATATATTGGCAATCCATTTACCAGTAGAGAAGCTCAACTTAGCTTGGAGTCTACATATTGCACAATTAAGCTATCGGATTCTGCTAATGGCCTCCTATCAATCGAAATGTGTGCTTGGATGAGCATTTCACCAGCCTTTAAAAATATTGGTTGAGGAGTTTTACAGTAACCGTAGAAAAGCTTGTACTGATATTTCCTATCCAGTTTCTTACGTAGGCATTAAATTTTCCTGAACTTAATCACATGATCTTACTCTTTTTTGATCTCACATTTTGGAGAAATTACACTAGTAAACTTTTTTTCCATGTGTATTTTTCTATTACAGATGCCAAAAGCAGATGATGACAGTGCAAAGAGAATTCAGCAGTACATGTCTGGATATGTCATTTTTGGAGCTGGTATCAGTGTTGGATTGGTGAACTTGTTTTGTGGCATTGCTGTGGGAATAGTTGGTGAGTTTTCAGTTCACTTTTTGGGTATTATCTCTGCTCGTCCATGATTTACTTTCTATGATTTTCACTCCGTAATCAAGCCTGGGCATATTTGATTGCTTTCTGAGGAAATTTCATTCTCGCTTCTTGTAGTATCAGTAGGTTAGCAAGGCTTGGATATAACCCAAGGGCCTTAGAGGATATTCATACTTCTTCACTTTAATTGTATACTAGTGATTATTTTATCTAAATAGTTACACATAGCTTTTAGTTTACTGCTGGTAGTTATCAGTTGGGAATGTGCTTTCCATTCAGAACCATTTTTTTTCTTAAATGATTGGGCCATTTCAAAAAATGATTTAATATAGAAAATGCTTTTTGTTTTGGAAAAATCATTCATCCATAACCTTCCATATGCAGCAGAGAGGCTTGACTGGGATTCGACTTGACTTTATTCTACATTCAACTTGACCAGCATTCAAACCCAGATATGGGTAGCAATCCCGGTCAAGTCAAATGATTTTTTCACAGCGAATTTCATCCACTTGATTTATATCTTTTCATCCATGAACGTGCATCATCATTTTATCAATGCAATGATTGGAAAATCAAAGTTAGTTGTTCTAAAGTGACAGTGTTGGGTTTATCCTCCATGGCCATGACTTAGTAAGCACAACCACGTACTTTTGTCCCACAATGTGCACACCAGACGAGAACACCAATTTTACATCAACCCCTACATCAAAATTCCTCTTGAATTAAGATGGCTTGGTGGTGGTGTAGCTAGCTGCCTAACACACACCTGACCGGCAATTGGGGATCCGGGTTCAAATCCCAGTCAAATGATTTTATATCATGGTGAATTTATTCCACTTGGTGTTTATCTCAGCACCCGTGTGCATACCACAGCATACCGCATTATTTGCTCTGCAATGGTTGGGGGGAAAAGGTGTGTTTATTCCAATGACATGAACATCTACAGTTTTGTACATGGATCAAGAATGAAATATGGAAATGTTCCACTAATATTAGCATTCAGAAAAAAAGGGGGGGTGGCTTTTTATCTCTTATGTTCCTCCTTTCTTATATGGTTTGAATACTTAAGTCTTAAATGCTAAAATGTTTATGGTTTTTATTGGAGTATGAAGGAAACCTTGAATGTAGTATATTATTTTTGTGTTCATTTTCTCAGGGTCTGGTGCTGCTCTTGCTGATGCTGCTAACTCAAATCTATTTGTTAAGATTCTTATTGTGGAGATCTTCGGAAGTGCCATTGGTCTCTTTGGTCTTATTGTTGGCATTTACATGGTAAGGACAATTATATTTTCTGTGAGGTAGCTTCTTATCAGATGATTGGTTAGTGAAATGAATAGTACAACCTAGCAAGTAAGTTCTCCATGGTTTTCCAGTCATTTGTGGAAATGTTTATGCATTTCTTTCAGGATTCCTCGTTGTAATATAAAAGTGATTTTACATTGAGGATATGCTTTGTGGTGTTTTTTTAAAGATTTTTAAAGTGTGAGATTTTAGGCATTACACCTTAATAATTTAGGCATTAAACTTTTATTACACATTAAACCTTTTAAACTCTTTAAAATATAAAGATTAACTAAGTCATTGAACATTTTTTTCCCAAGTTTTTGTCTTCAATTGAATATTTTTCCTTTTAAATTCCTTATTAGTTCATGGCAGTTTTTTTAGGTTTGCTGTTGATCGGTATAAGTTAAATGTGGCTTGAAAAAACCTTGCATCATAAAATGGTTTACATGAATCGGTATCAGGAACTAGGCTTACCTTGATCCATATTTGACATTTTATCAATTTTCAGAGGTCTAATGTTTCGATTTTTGAAGGCATTGAATTAAATAATTGTTGGTAGAATTTTATCATTTATTTATATTTTTCTAAATTTTCCTCCCTAATTGCTGTTTAGAAGTTATTTCACTTTAAGATTTTAAAATTTTTAAGTTCATGAGCCTCTTTTCTAATGATTATGATAAATCTTAATTGTTAGGGCAATGATGCGGGACGGATGGAAGTATTCCCATTTTTTTTCAATAAATATCGCATTGATTTGACAGTTGAATTTTAATATTCTTTTTCACAAAATACTTTTTTAATAAATAGAATAATGTAGACCTACGCTTTACGATGGGTTCACTTTACAATCTGCATGCTATGAGTTTTAAAGGGTGCTGATTTTGCGTGTGCCCTTTAAAATTTCCCATTTTGGCAATCTTTTGCACCCATAATTTTTCATTCATTCAACATTCTAAGCCTTATTTGTTAACGTTCAGTATTTTTACCATTGCAACATTTACATATTTAATTATATGTGTACTATGAGGTGTTCGTGCGATCAGAGAAAATGTTCCGATGATTAGTGCTACCGTCAATTATCTCCAACAAGATAACACAACATTCCTTATGTAGTCAGGATCACATTTGTGATCACTCAGTTTGAGGCTTACATTTGTCATTAAAGAGACCTTCTGTTTCGTAACTTGGAAAAATATGACCATTTCCACCAAAATGTAACTTATTCTTAGAGCCGATTACCTACCAAGGAAGTGATATAATTCCTTAATGGATACAGATGTCGCAACATAATAGATCACGTCAATGAAACGAGTTTAATAATATCGTAACATTTCTCTGAATGATAGGGATGTAATGGAATGGTTTATCTAAATTTTTATCAAAATTCACAACCTGTATGACTTTGCACCAAGGTGCAGTAGAAGCCCCAAATAACGTGTAGGGCATATAACGAGAATCTCGAATTTGTGAGGGATGGCCAAAGAGCGTTTTAAAACCCTATGATTTACATGTAAAATAAATCGGTATTAGCGAGGACAACAACCAGCCTCCACTGAGGTTGTTTACTATTACGAGTGGCAAATGTCTACTTCAATCTCGGCAAACGTGCGCAAACTTGTGCTCATGTCCTCTGTCATTGAAATTACATGTCTATCAGTATATTTTCTGCACTATTTGACGTTCAAATACACATTTCCGACATTCACGGCATGCCCGTATTCACACAAATAAATTCCTCTTAAGTCCGTGCATTTTTTTGTTCTTTTGTCATCCTCCCGCTTTTTTATCAAGTTCAGTCCAACTGATACAACATCATGGCTGGGAAACGAAAGTTGTTGGATCTGAAAACTAAAATACGAATTATCAATGAATGCGAATGTGGCGATGGGTCCAAATGCGTGATAGGGAGGCGATTTGGCATATCTTCCTCGACCTTATTCACAATTCTGAAGAATAAGGAAAAATTTGGTGCCTCAGTGCTTCAAGAAGGATGTCCAAACAGCCGGAAAAATTTGCAGTCAGGAGAACATACGCAGTTAAAATCTGCCCTTATCTCGTGGTTTTGCGAGCAGAGAGCATCCTGAATTCCGGTAAATGGCCCATTGATGAAGGCAAAAGCGGAGTATCTAAGTGAGAGGCTTGGTATTGACAAGTTTAAATGTTCCGATGTTGAATACGTAAATTGTTATGAATTCGGATTCCCTATATTTTAAGTTATCTATGCCTTGTATTGTCTTTTGTAATTGTTTCAAAGATTATAAATATTGAAAACAGGTCAGGGATGATTCATTTCGATATGCAGGAAAGGTATGTACTATAAATCTTACGACCATCTCGCAGCAGGGAGTGTAGTCAGTATTCATCATCAGCAAGTTCCCGCTAGATGTAAGTACGGCAGAAGATATTATGTGTATCATGATGGAGTTCATTTCGGAACTTGAAACCTTCGGAACTTTCTGCCTCGCATTCGGAACTCACAGCAAATCACATATATGAACCATGGAATACAGTGAGTAAAATAGTGAGCCATAAAAATGTTGATGTGCCCTGCCACCTAGCGGCTGCATTATCACTTGAAAAAAACGTATTTCGCGGGAGCCGATACCGTATTTGCTAGTGGTAAAAAGTTTCACATCTTTTCTAAATGCAGTCGATCCTTGAAAGTCTGCGTTGTGTTCCCGCTCCATGCTTACAACTTTCATATGTGGACTTTCTTGTAACAATTATGTTTCCATAGTTGCAAGAGAGTATTCCACGCATATTTATTGTAATAAAAATAACACAAATGACAGTATACTGTAAAGGGCTAATCGTAAATGCTGGTGATATTGGGCTCTATAATTCCGAAAAGCCAAAGTCAGCTGTTTTCTGAGCCAATCTTATAGACATTGAAGTCCTCTCCTTTATTTCCGCTATTTAACTGGAGAAGTTAGCAGCCCAGTGCTTGTGTGGAACAAAATCCCCGTAGTTTATATCTTGGTCATTAAGTTATCTAGCATTTTTGCAAATTTCAATTAATAGAACTTTCTCTGAACCAAAAATCCGTTTTTATACACTTTTTAGGGAGGTAGGAGGCATGAAATTTTTTCTTGCTTCCGAAGCGTTTGCCGTATATAGTCTGTTGCTTTGCTATTACTTGCAGCCATGACATATTTGGCGCACCCAAAACAACAGGGCAATAACAATACAGCAATACAGTACAGTACACGTGTCGTGAAGTGTCAAAATTCAACATTTAATATTTCAGTGTATGACATCTAACATAGAATTTTATGTCATTGCAAGTGAATAGGATCATAAGTAATTGAAGTGTTCGAAAATATGATTTTTTATAGTTATCTCAATAGAATGTTTTCACCACTCACCAAAAATCCCATAATAATGGCTGAATTAGCGGTTTCAGTTGTAGGAATTGGCTGTGGAGTGATTATTAATCAACTTCGGTATTAACGCGAGTTTCATTTAGCGAGTGATTTTTCAGATCCCGAGAGCTCTCGCTATATAGGGCTTCTACTGTACCTAAAGAATGTGTGACACGCTGCCATCTGGGTTGCTGATGCACCCTCCCGTTGTGTGAAGTTCAGTTTTTGAGTGTCTCCCCTGCGAAGTGGTATTGTCAACCAATCGTTCAGTTCATACTGTGAACTGTCTCGTTTCGAACCACGTTAACTATTTGATAATTGAAGTTTCCAGAAGTTAGTGGTTTATTGTGGCAAGTTTCTGTAGTGACCATGCCCCCTAAAGTGCAACTGAAGCAGAAAATAATAATTAAAATCAAACGGGAGATGGTGAATAAACACATTGAGGAGGGTGTCTGTGTTAGCACTTTATAACATGAGTACGGTTATATACGGCTGTCCACTATATCAGCAATATTTAAAAAGAAAGAGCACTTGAGAGGAGAAATTAAATTGCGTGTGATGGATCCAACACTCAGTGAAACGGAAGAGATTAAATTTCTGAAATAGAAAGACTCCTGTTATTGTCGATCAGAGGTAAGGAGTTGAACGATGGCACTGTCCTGGAAATTTTGTATGTGAGAAAGCCGTATTGATTTTTGACAATTTAACATCCAAGCACCTTCCTCAAGTTCTGAATGCTACGTCTTGGAAATTGGGTTCTTTTATTTTCTTGTGAAGGTCTTTCAGTAAGTGATTGATTCATTTCAGGAACAAAAACTGCCTTTTAATATCACAACTATTACAATCTCACTCTTTCCATAATGGCTACTTTACGTACTCACATAACAAACACAATGGTTGGCAAAATAAACACGCAAAACAAAGACGTAACGAAACATGCAATATAAATAAGACTATATAATACATAATACTTAATACATACATAACTAACACCTCCCCTTATTGAGTATTGTGATTTCAATGTACATTCCAAAAACATCAGATTAAACAATTATTGCCATTGAACTTCGAAATTCCTTTCTTGCTTCACATTTTAAATGAAACACCTTTAAATAACACATCATTAATACCAAAACATTTTAAAGAACAAGTATTAAGTCACAAGATTTTAAATCAAACAAAGTAGTTCAAAAGGATTCCATCCCTAACTTATTCACAATCAACTTTATTCTTGCACCTGGCAAAGCCTTGGTCATCATATCTGCCAGATTATGCTCAGAGGAGACATACTTAAAGCTCACGTTGCTATTTTCCACTTCATCCCTTAAAAAATGATAAGTTATATCAATATGCTTTGACCTATTTGAAGTTCCTTTATTTTTGGCTAAAGCAATCGCACCTTGATTGTCAGCAAAAATTATGCAAGGGTCATCCATAAAGCAACCTTGTCCTATCTCATACAAGAAATTTCTTAGCCACTTCACCTTTTTCACAGCTTCACCCATTGCAATATATTCTGCCTTGGCTGTTGATGTTCCTACTACTCTCTGCTTCCTACACTACCAAGTGATTGCCCCCCCTGCCAAAGTAATTACAAAACCATTGAAGGACTTCCTTTCCTCCACGTCATTCGCCCAATCTGCATCAGTATATACTTTTACTGACTCCCTTTTTCTCATATTTTATGCCCATACTGACTGTACCCCTCAAGTATCTTAAAATATGCTTCATCTCTGTCCAATGTCCTACTGTGGCTCTATTACAAAACTGGCTCTGACGGCAAGTTGCAAAAGCTAAGTCTGGCCTTGTTCCTATTGCAAGATGAAGTAGACTTCCAATACCCTTACGGCATTGTTTCCTCCTTTGGAATTTCCATTTATGGCAATTTATTCTTCTTTTTCTGGACTTCCAATGGTGCATATAGGCCTTTTGCTTGGTCCATTCCAGATGGCTCCAGTATTTGCTTACTGTATGCATATATTGATCAATTTGGACTGAGTTTTTGGAGTGTGTGGAAATTCTGATTGCAAGGAGGTGATTCATGGGTCCAAGATTTTTTGTTTCCAGTACCTTGGATAAATTCTCCTTAAATTTGTATATCTCTCTTTCTTCTCCCCACAATCCAATAGTGCACACATGGCTCACACATGCAAATCTATGGCTTTGAGCCTTTTGTTTAGATGCTCATGCCAGTCTTTAGCTGCCTGATGCAGACCATAAAGGCTTTTATTCAATCTGCAAACGTGTGCACGGTCCTTGAATTCATCCTCAAAGCATTCTGGCTGCTCAAAATATACATCATCCTTCATACGAGCATGCAAATAAGCTGACTTGATATCAATATGTTCAATATGTCCCATCCTTTTTCAACACCAATTGCTAAAAGTACGCGCACGACCATAATGCTCACAACAGGACTAAAAGTTTCTAAATACAGTCAACTCCTGGAATCTGGGAAAACCCCTGAGCTACAAGTCTTGTTTTATACCTAGTTACCTTTCCATTTTCATCAGTTTTGATCCGAAACAGCCATTTGGATCCAATCACCTTCTTATTTTGTGGCCTTTCCACTATCTCCCAGCATTTATTGGCACTCAAGTTGTTCATCTCTTACGTCATTGATTCTTTCCATTTGTCTGCATTCCTTCCATTTAAAGCCTCTCTGGCATTCTTTGGTAATGCATCTGCACCGGACTGCTGATATCTATTTTAAAACTCACACTGTGTGCATTTCTTTGGATGCATGATTCTTTGGCTTCTCCTTGGTTCAAGGGCATCCACTTGTTCTTCCAGTAGTGCTTCTTCTCCTTCAGACTCTTCAATCACCTTCTTCAGGGTCTGTTTCACAATCATCGGATGTTCCTTCTATCCAAAAGGTTTTTCTTCCATTTGATTCACCAGAGTCAGTCATTTATTTCTTGAATGGAAAAACATTTTCATTCAAAATTACATCTCTACTTATAATCTTCTTTCTCTTTAAACTCCATAGCCAGTAGCCTTTTCTTCCTTCAGCATATCCCATAAATACACATTCTTCGGCTCTTGGATCTAGCTTTCCTCCCTTTACTTGAATCCAAGCTTGTCAACCAAAAACTTTCATCCTTTCCAATTCTTCCCTTGAAATATTCCTTTTTCTCCATAGTTCAATGGCTATTTTGAAATCAGTTGCTGCTGATGGACACCTGTTCCTTATGAAAGCAGCAGTGTTTAATGCCTCTGCCCAAAATCGGTGTGGCACACCAGAATCAATTAACATACAACACACGAGATCAAAAGGTGTAAGGTTCATGCGTTCTGCGTTCCCATTTTGCTCTGGGCAATATGGTACTGTCAACCTTCTAGCTATCCCACACTTATCCAAATGATTCTGAAAATTACATATTCACCCCCATTGTCACTTTGAAGAAATTTTATTTTCTTTTCCTGAAAATTCTCAACCCGACTCTGATAATTAATAAACCCCATAAGTGCATCACTCTTTCTTTTAAGCATTTTTACTGTCACATAATTAGAAAAACCATCAATAAAAGTAATGGCGTATTGTGCCCCTCCTCCTGTCACTGGTTATTTTTCTAACAACATCAGAATGTATAATATCTAATAAACCATTTGCTTTTGTTAACCCAACCTTAGGAAACTATCTTTTCTTCATCATTCCCTGAATACAAATATCACACGTGCCTTCGCTTTTCTTCGATATGTCAAGTGCAGGCATTTTTAAAATAGCCTCATTATGCAAATGCCCAAACCTTCTATGCCACGGAAAGGAATCAACAACATCAACAATCTAAGCTGCAAAGTTTCTGTTATCTATCTTTGCTGTTTCTCCTTTTCGAACTCTAATTCCTTTTTCCTTAACAGCATACATGCTTCCCTTAAAAAAAGCAGTAATCACAGGGACATTAGAAGACATAACCCTCAAAGAACTATTTCTTATAACAATATCTAAACCCTTTTTTTCAATTTCGTGACAAGATATCAGGTTGCATGCTAAACCTGGTACATACAAAACTTTGGATAGTTTCACTTTTCTGCCACCATATTCATGCAGGAGTGTAAGCTCAACATCGCCATAACCATCGGCACTCGGGGATCTTCCGTCACCAACATTTACAAAACCACATTCTTTTGATACAAAATTAGAAATTTTACTTAGGTGAGGTGTCATATGACTAGATATCCCGGAATCAAGGAGCCAAGTATTGTTATCACTAGACATTTTTACACTACTTAAGTACAGGGACATACACTCCTCTTCTACTACACTTGCTCTTTCAGTATTGTCTCTGCTTTTACTCTGCTTTTCCTGGAATTTCAACTGTTGTTCTCCATTTGGTCCAGGACAAGCGGACGAAATATGGCCCCAGATGCCACATCGGTAGCATTTCTTCGTCTCGTAGCTACTCTTCCAGTCCATTGGCACCATCATTCTTCCCTTGTTGTGTGGGTTCCATCCTCTGGTTTCAAAGGTTCCGCGGTTTCGGGTGCCTCCACATACCGCCAGCACATGTAGATCTTCATCTATATCAGGGATCTTTCGGGGTTTGCACCGGGTAGTTAGGTCCATGGCGGCCGACGTTTCGATGCTCGAGTCGAGCATCGTCCTCAGGGCAGAGGTGAGTGCCTTGACTGGAAGTGGTCATCAATATATACCCTATGGGTAGGTAAGGTCCGAAATTTTGGCGGGAAAATTATGTATCATCCGGTGGTCTTGACTCTCCCATAATCTTGATGATAGGTTTCCACGTGTGACTCAGGTTGTAACCGGCGTCACGGTTAAAGTTTCGTCTTTCTCTCCGGATCTCGATGGCCTCCTTGATGAGCCGGTCCCAATAGCCAGATGAGCGGGCAATTATTTTTGTCTTCTCAAAATGGATGGCATGGTCCATCATGATGCTGTGCTCTGCAACAGCCGATTTTTCCGGTTGGCCCAATCTAAGGTGACGCTGGTGTTCCTTGATTCGCGTCTCCACCGTCCGACTTGTCTCACCCACGTACACTTCACCGCATTCACACGGAACGCGGTAAACTCCTGATGTCTTCAGGCCAATAGGGTCCTTTGCTCTGACTATGAGCTCCTTCAGTTTGGGTGGCGGTCGGTGAATGGTGTCTATGTTATGTCTGGCTAAAATCCTCGATATTTTGCCAGATATCGAGGAGACGTATGGCAAGTAAGCTCTTGAGGAAGGTTTTTCCTTTGCTGTCTGCGTCTTCAAATCCACTTGCCTAAAGGTCCTTTTCAGGGCCAACGTTATGTCCCGTTCTCCGTATCCGTTTCGTCGAAACGTCTTCTTAAGGTGCCTAATCTCTTGCGGTAAGCTTTCTTCGTCCGCAATAGATATGGCTCGATGGAGAAGAGTGGACAGCCCTGCTCGTCGTTGCGCCGGATGATGGTGACTTCTTCCGTTCAGGTACAGGTCCGTATGGGTTGGTTTCCTGTAGACAAAAAAATTTCGGACCTTACCTACCCATAGGGTATATATTGATGACCACTTCCAGTCAAGGCACTCACCTCTGCCCTGAGGACGATGCTCGACTCGAGCATCGAAACGTCGGCCGCCATGGACCTAACTACCCGGTGCAAACCCCGAAAGATCCCTGATATAAATCTTCGCCGGGAAAGCCTGATATCATAGATCTTCATCTGTTTCCTTAGCAGCCCTTCCGGAGCACTCGATCGCATCCAGTCGCTTTTCTTCCAGCAGTAACTTTGATTTTCCCGCTCTAAGAGTTAAATTTGTTTCAGGATCTAAACTCCATATCAGGCTTTCATATTTCGACATCGGAAGACCCATAAACATAATATATGGCAACAGACTTTCTCCTAAATCAATACCCGTCATTTTCAGTGTCGCGGCTTTCTCTTGAATTGGGGAAATATATTTGTGTGCGTCGTCATTTCTTCCGTTTTCTTAAAGGTCACCAGTTCTTGCAACAACAGGACAGCATTCACCTTCAAAATTGTTACGTTAACATCTTTGAGAATATTCCACGCATCCTTTGCGAGTGATACATCTCGGATGTCTTGACGAAAACTTTTTGAAATATGACACTGAATCAAATATAGCGCCTTTCCGTTTTTAGTCGCCTGCGCCTCCATCCATTTTTTAATCTCGCTCGGGTAGCCAGGATCAACGGCATCCCAATATTCTTTCAGCGAGAGAAATCCTCGCATTAGCACCTACCAATCTAAACAATTATTTTCGTCCAGCTCACGTACTGCAGCTTTTCCTGTGACCGGCACCTCCATCTTCTACGTTCTTCTATCAGATCATCGAATCGCCAATTTCTTCCTCTTTTTCTCTTTCCAAATTGCACCACCCAGAAATCAATTCACACCTTTGTGTTGACCAAAAACCAATAGCAAGCGTGTCTGGGCCCATAATCTCTTGGAAATTGGGTTCTTTTACCTTCTTGTGAAGGTCTTTCAGTAAGTGATCAATTCGTTTCAGGAACAAAAACTACCTTTAAATATCACAACTAGTACAATCTCACTCTCTCCAAAATGGCTACTTTACGAACTCACATAACAATCACAATGGTTGGCAAAATAAACACACAAAACAAAGACGTAACAAAACATGCAATATAAATAAGATGATATAATACACAATACTTAATACATTCATAACTAACATTACGAAGACTTGAGTGAGAAGAAGTGAGCAAAGGTTGGTACAATCATTTCAGAGGACTTTCAGGCATTATAGGTATTATAAGACATGGCAAAGCCAAGGGTGCAGATAGAGAAGCCGCTAGAAAAAATTTTATGTAATTCAATAAACTTATTTAAAACAAAGGTTATTGCCCACAGCAGGTGTTTAACGTAGGTGAGACCTCTTTTGGAAAAAATGCCCAAGAGAACTTGTATCACTAAAGAAGAGGTTTCCTTGCCTGGGCATAAGCCCGTGAAAAATAGGCTCACTCTTTTGTTGGGAGTTTATGCTTTAGAAAACTTGAAACTGTGGTCTATGCTCGTCTATCACACAGAAAATCCAAGGATCTTCAAGAAAAATAAAGTTAACAAGTCCAACCAGGGTGTCTTTTGGTATTTTAATAAGAAAGCTTGGGTGACACCCCAAGTATTTAATGAGTGGGTTTTATTCCAGTTCTACCCTTCTATCAAAAGTTACCTTGAGAAAATAAAACTGCCACTTACAGAAGTATTGGTGTTGGATAATGCCTCAGGTCATGATTCAGATCTTGCCGCATCCCTTAATGTGGAATTCAGCTTTATTAAAGTGCAATTCCTCCTTCCCAATACCACTTCTTTGCTCCAACCAATGGATCAGAAAGTAATTGCCAATTTAAAAAAAAAATATGTATAAATAGTGTTTGCCAAGTGATTCAAGGAGATCAGCAATCTTAATTCCATCTCTTAGAAAAATTTCTGGAATTTGCACTTCAGCATTTTAGATAGTGCACAGTTGTGGACTCCTCAAATGAAGTTACCACCATATTTCTCCATACACTCCTGTTACAATTTCCGCTGTTGAGGCAATAGCAGGTGTAGGTAAAACGATCCTTCAGCAAACAATCGCAAAGCTAAGGGATAATCAATTACTTAAAACAAGAAGGGGAAACTTAAATGCTGACGCGCATGAGAGAGGAAAATCCCCAAGGTCAGCAAGAAAAAGAAAACGGACAAAATAAAGGCCCAGAAATACAAGCGAGCACCCTGTGACAGTCGAGAGAACTTCTAAGAATCATATGGAACCTTCAAGAGTTCTTCAAAGCGATCGGCAACATAAAACGCTTCTCAAAACACCATGCAGTAATGTGGAAACTCACCGGGTGCATGTAATCGTCTTTCACGCAGTGGGCATGAAATCCACAGGGCACATTAACTGCACTGCACGATGGGCAATTCGATGGCCAGACATGTATACACGTCCACAGCAGCAAAAGGGATGATAAACATTCTTGTCTTGGAAAGTTTCTTCTGTAGGATGTTCATAGCCACAGTGTGTAACAGTGTGTTAGCAAGTAAGGTTGGTTGACGGATAGTCCTTGTCCTTGAGTTATAACGACAAAATTACATTCAGGAGGTCTTAAAATGAAAAAACAATCGCCATAATGCAGCACATGATGCCTAATACATTTTTTTAGTGTTAAGTGGTTTAACTGGAATTTATGATAATCCAGGAAAATTATTTCCCTTTCATCCTGGATAATGGAGAGTCTACTGGAATAGGCTAAAAAATATGTTAAGGGGGTATCTATACTTGGACTTTCTATCTAGTTTCAGGCTTATACCTATTTCCTGGTAGTGGCCTTACCATGTTAGCTGAAGCCTTGCAGTCTGTTTCCTCTGTAGATGAAGAATTATTTGTTACTTTGAATAGAATAATTTACTCATAAAACTGTTGCATTTTTTAAAAGAATTAGTAAACCTTCCTATTTTTTGGTAATATTCTGAGAAGACTTCGCAAAGGCTAGAATCAGGAATGAGGATTTTCAACCAATTCATAACAAAGACTGGTCCCTCATTTAAACTAACAGTCCACTACTATTGATGCTGGTTTCGTATTAGAATACTGTGAGGAAAATAATTCAAGCCTGCATTGTTCTCTGTGGGCATGATCCGAGGAAGAATGGCAAGTGAGGATATCGCTGGCATAGCCCGTTGCCAATATTTTGTCACCGCCACGTTCACTTATACACTTTATATTTTATTTTCTCAAAATCATATTAAGTATAATCTAGCCACCATCTTTAGTCAGGAGGTTCTCCTACATCATGGTAAGTGATTAATAATCGTCAGTGGCTGAGGTTAACAAAAAAAAACTCCATCAATGTTCCTTTCGAGAAATCCCTGGATAATCTGAGCCTTCTTAATCTGGGTGACCTCATGCCACATATTTTCCAGATTAAGGACATGGATTTTAAGGGTCTACTTTATTAACCTTGTATAGTTAAATTCCCATTTTTTCACCCATAACTGTACTTATTTAAGGTGAACTTACAGTTATATCAAGTTGTGTTATAATTTGTGTATTGTAGTTTAAAAATTACAGGGTATCTACTAATTAGTTAATTTTTTTACAGACTTCCAAAATCTAAATGGCCTAGTGGGAGCTTACAAATCACTGTAGTGAGTGCATCAACAAAAACTTTAAATTATTTCATGTGGTGATTATTTTTGTAAAAATCATTTAAAAGGAAATTGTTAAGAGGGTTAGTTGTTAGAGTTGTGAATATTTTTATGTCTGGTCATTGTCAGAAGTGTTACTTTTGAGTTTTATAGAAATGGTGATTGTATTATATTGTGAATTATTTTTCATGAAATCTGAAAACTCACTTTTATTGTGGTCACTCTCGAGACCAATGTCTGCTGATGTCCCTAATGGGTTTATATAACCATGTTGCCCCAGACCATAAACAAGTGCTTGCTGTTTATTGGAACCTGGCCATAGGGGTTTAAGAGAATAGTGACTAGTTTGAGTGACCATCCAAAATGAAATTTGCAATTGGTTGGTGATGGCCCTGAAGGTTAGCAGAAGAAGCACAAAAACAACTCAGGAGAATGTTTCAATCCTGAACTCGTAATGTTTCATGTTAGTGCTTGGTTTTTGTAGTAAAATAAATTGTGTAGTTGCTTGGTTGGCCTCAGTTTTTGAAGAGGATTGTAATTACTCCCTACTACTGCAGAAAATTGAAACCACATTATACTTGGATGACATTTGTTACTTAAATTATCCCTCTCTTCAATAGGTCATTAAGCATGTACGTGTAGGTAATAGTTCATTGTAAACTAACAACATATAATGTGAGAAATAGGATGTGTGTGATATCATAATCTTGAATACCTCTAAATATTAATGGATAAAGGCATTCCCTTAAATGTACAGTTCTATGAGTAAGTAATTTTATCATGTCAAGGATCATTAGGTTTCTGTAATTAGTCGTGGTCATACTTTTTTCCTGTCATAAATTTCTTATGTATTAATTTGGGTCTTTTCATTTTAGATTTGTTAATGTCTGACCCTAGAACAGCCTACTCCTGTGTGTGGGATTCACTTCTAACAGTATTATTACAAAATTCCAAAATGTATATGTATTTTTTATCTCACTTATGGAGTTCTTTTTCTTTTCAATTTAGTTAATTTTGCTGATTATTCATCACAATGAACACTTTGAATTATGGCAGCTCTTAACATTGTTTCCTTTCTGTCCATTACAATGTAGGGAATATTCTTTCTTTTTTGGTCATTTTCTGCTTTACTTGGTTCTCAAATCTTGAAATTGCATTCCATTATTTCAGTTCTAAAAATATTGTGTTGTGAACTTGACTGTCATCAATACTGCTATTTGCAATGTAAACATGGCAAAATCAACATATGGTTGGTAGTGGTCGCCTTCTGTGTCTGTGTTGGGTACACATTTGAAAATTGTAGGAGATTCTGATTTATGAGTCTTTTATAAACATTATATTTTGTTTGTAAATATTTGTAAATCACTGTACAGACCAAAATATTAAATGTTCATGTTCATTACTAATTTTTTTAATCCCAGTATGAATCAATAATGTGATATCATTAAGCTGCCATGGTGCTTGGCCATGCCAAGTTTGACTTGATGAAAGTCTCATGAAGTCATAGCTCTTAGGCCAATTTCACAGGGATGCAGACGATCCGTGCTCCGTTCTACGCACGTGGAGCGTCGCGTCCTTTTGCATTGCCACGGACGACATATGTCCACATAGGACACAATCCCAGTTGTGTTTATATTGCCAAGCTGGAAGAACGTCACACAACCTAGTATAATATTCAAAGGAATTTGTATATACCATGTTATGAAAAAATAGAAGAAAAATTCCCGCCAAAGGTGGTTATGGGGTGCACCCTATAGTGGCACAGACATCTTTAAAAGGTGCTTTCATGACCCTATTTGTAGAACTATTTGCCAAGCTCTCACAACCTGCTTCATCTGCACAAGCCGTCCATGTTCATGTGTAAGCACCAACCTGTCTATGTGGCCCATATGCGTGCAGATAGACCACGGCGCGGAGGGGCAACACGGATGGTTCCACCACGTGTGGATGGTTTGCGTTCATGTGAAAGCTTCCATTACTGCCAATGGAACTTAGTCCACGCGCGTAGGGCGGATCATCCGCATCCATGTGAAACGGGCCTTATGCTGACTGAATTTGTGTAGTTAGGAAAAAGTTTTTGCCTGGATTACTTGATTTCTTTTTTTTGGAAGCATTTTATTACAATATAGTATAATAGTTTGAGTGTTTAGGTGTTCCCTGGAAGGCTTGGTACAAACCAGAGTGAAGTTTTGTATACAAGTCCAGGCATATCCAAGCTATAAGATATTTTTGTTGCTGTTTTCTCTGCAAAACTATGTAAACATTTTATATTAGGGAAAGGGACTTGTTTATGATTTGCTCATAGTAGTCTCAAAGCAGAAGGCCTATATTTGAGCATTGTATTTTGTGAGCTCTCTTGTCACCTATCAAGCCAGTCATGGTGTTGCAGAAAGTTGTGGTGGGTGCTTGCATATTTTTGGAAAAAGCCCCATATATTTCCTAACTTAATGAACTATCTTGTTTGATTTCATTAAGTAGTGTATGAAAATGACTGTCAATCACTTAGATATTTCATCTTTTTGTAAATTACATTTAGAAGGAAAATGAATAATTGATGTTGTGAATTCAGGCTAGTTGCAGATGTATAATTACTTACTCTAGTTATCTGTACTGAGCTCATCTAATAGCCTCCGGCTAATGTTAATGCATTATATCAAAGCTGACTGGAAGTTTAACAATGGACATGGTGCTAGACATTTTCTGTGTATCAGTGACCAGTCATAACTAATGCTTCAGTCAGGCACTGTGCAGCGGGCTTTAATGTGTTATGGAAAGTACGCATTGGAATATAAAATTAAAAGAATGATTGCTACTCCTCCATGAAAAGTTGGAAAACTCATTGAAATTGCTACCCTTTGGAAAACTTTAGGAATTTACTTAGATTTTGGAATGATTTGGGAAATTATCCATGATATTCTCTGTGTATATAATGGCATGGAATGTTTCCTGGTTATTTTACATTATCACGAATTTGGCCTTGCATTTAGTTTTTGAGGGCTGCTTACTTTTTCACCTGAGATTATTACTTTTGTATATTTTTGTGATCACTTTACTTGAAACCTACATATTTATTTCATTTAATTCTCCTTATGATCTCGTCATAGTACCTTTCCTGCTTGCTAGGTATTATTTTTTTCTCTCAAGTGTAGGCTTTCTGGCTGTTGATAGATGCTGAATGTGGCTCTCAAGTCTTTGGTTGGAGCATATTTAACTATTCACTTCTCTTTAGCCTTCACTTCCCTCCTACTGATGCTTGCTGTATTGTGAGAGATACGTGGAGTGATATATGCTCCCGATGCAGCAAAACTTGACAACCACATCAGCACAATTTCTTCTCTCTGTTTAATAGAGAGACTGGATTACCTAATTTGCACGAATCTAAGATTGTTTTTTTTCCCTTCCTGGCTTCCGAAGAAAAGTGGGTTTGTCTTACAATTGGAAGCAAAATCCATGACTTTTTTCCCATTGTGGATTTCCAAAAAATGGGGGGTTATCTTAGAATTGGGTTCATCTTAGATTTGTGCAAATACGGTATGTTTATTACAATTAGAGAATATTCAACTACATCATGTTACAGTTCATTATCAGTGAGTTGCTGGAAGTAGGCAAGCTGTTGATTGAATACTATGAAATAAGCAATTTAGGGTCATTGTCAACGATAAAGCAGAGTGCATTTGTACAACCAACCTTAACCCTTTCGTTTCCAAGCCATTTTTCGGTATACATGTCCAAAAATACCAGCCCTATTTTTAAGAAATTTTCTCTCTTCTTTTAAAAACTTATGTTGTTTTTATTTTACAACATTTCAACATGAAAAAAGCACACTTCTGTTAACATGTTGGTTGTTTACATTAACAATTTTATTTATCCTCATTCCTGCTAAGTTTGGTTATAAAAAAATAAAAACCAATTTTAAATTTTTTATGAATATGTAATGTGTTTTATAAGCTTATCCCATAAACCGTTTTCATGTGTAGGGATTATGAGGTTTTTATTTATATTGTATAATTTATTGTTAATAATTTAGCTAAATTTTGTTCATGTTTTTCCATAGCTTATGGCATAAAAAAATTATTGAGTAAATCTTCGCAAACTAGCACTATTGAGGCCTACTCTCGCTTCGTAACTTATGAAATTACGCAAATGTTAAATTTAGTGAATAGCAAAATGAATACGATAAATAACATGATATATATATACATCCATTCACTCACTGGCGTAAATAATAAATAATATCGTTCAAACAGAGGGTGAAAGAAAGAGGATAGGAAACACAAAATTGTGAAGTCCAATGGTGGTGTGAAGATGGTATGATGGCCGATTCACAGTGAAAAAAATTCGACTAGACCGGGAATTGAACCACGGACCTTCCGATATCGCACCGGATGCTCTGACCGCTAAGCTATCTAGTCTACTAAAGAAACACTGGAATCGGCGGGGGGTTTATATGAATCAAACACCCCCATGACTAGCCCGTAAAGTTCACCGAGAAATGGCGACAGGGCGTTTTCACCCACCGGCAGAGAAGGAATTACGTTCACAGAAGAGGAAAGGAAAGGTTGACACAGACAGTGGTAAAGAAACAGAACAGGCGTTTCGGGGCACGCAGAGCCCAAGAAGTAGAAATGAGCCATTCCGGCCATACACCCATTCATTCATTCACTCAAACCGCTCACTGGCGTAAATAATAAATAATATCGTTCAAACAGGGGGTGAAAGAAAGAGGATGGGAAACACAAAATTGTGAAGTCCAATGGTGGTGTGAAGATGGTATGATGGCCGATTCACAGTGAAAAAAATTCGACTAGACCGGGAATTGAACCACGGACCTTCCGATTTCGCGCCGGATGCTCTGACCGCTAAGCTATCTAGTCTACTAGTCTATATATATAACTAAATCTTAATAAATATATCTCTCATAGTTAATATATTAGTTAATTAGCTGTAATGACTACACGGCATGCAGGTTTAGGCGTGAGTGCCGTAGCGTCCTGACGCATTTATTGGCGCCAAGAGAAAAACAAATGAAATACATAATGTGCTGACATATGAATATCACTATGCGTATTATAGCAGACCATACATTACATCCCTCCCCAACATATATGTGTCCAGCACCACCTCCCGCCCTCAAACAATACATTTTTATCACATCCCCAGCAGATTATACATTACAACACATATACCGTCACAGTTTGCTAATCACATCACAAGTCCAATATTGTCCTACTTTTACGAATTCTCTGTGGGTATCTTCTGCTGACTTCTACCCTTGGTGGTTCCTCTTCCTGAGCTTGCACTTGGTGAGCTAAAGGTTCCCAGTACCTAGGTAACTCATCCTCCTCACATTCAGCAACCTGCGGCACTAAATCCTCACATCCAGCTCCCTCAGGCAAAAATGCTTTTTCAGGTCCAGCCAACCCATCTTGTTTGCCCATGTCCTTTTCTATACTCTGGTCCCCCCTTTGCCTTAGTTGATCAATGTGCCTGTGGATGACAACACCTTCATCGGTTAAAACCGTATACAGTCTAGACCCCAACACTTCCTTCACCACCCCTGACATCCACACCATTTTTCCCTGCAGGTACATTTTAGTCATCACTCTTTGCCCTTCACTTAAAACTCTCAAACGCGAGCCCCCATGAGCCTGGATATGAGCATTCTGTTTTTCATTTCCTGCTTCCCTATATTGGGTTTAGTCATTGCCAACCGTGAGCGAAGAGCCCTTCCAAACATCAACACACTAGGAGGCTCTCCGGTAGTCATGTGCGGAGTTATTCTATAATTAAACAAAAAAACGTGGCAAGGCAATGTGCAAGGGTGTTCCGTCACTTATTAAAGTTTTCACTTTATTTTTAAACACCCTGACCATGTTCTCTGCAGCACCATTAGAAGCTGGATGATATGGGGGGGAAAAGATGTGTTGAATTCCATTTTCTTTACAGAATTCCCTGAACAAGGATGACGTGAAGGGAGAACCATTGTCAGAAACAATTTTCTCTGGGAGACCAAATGTGGCAAAAATGTGTCTTAGGTGCATAATAACCTCGTCTGATGAGCTATTACGTATTTCCTTGACTTCTGGCCATTTAGATTAACTGTCAATGACTATTAAAAACATTTTTTTCAAAAAGGGGCCAGCCAAGTCAATGTGTAGTCTTTCCCACGGTCTTTCTGGCCATTTCCAACACTTCAATGGAGCCGTGCATGGCGATGGCTTATTTGTGAGGCAAGCTTCACATGCACGGGCTAATTCCTCTAAATATTTATCTAGATTTGGCCACCAGATATAGGACCTGGCAAGGGACTTCATTTTTACTATACCCATGTGCCCCGCATGCAGCTCCTTGAGTAAATCCCTTACTCTTTGGTTACTCTTTGGGAATTACAACTCTATTTCCCCACATTAGACACCCTTGTTCTACTGTCAGCTCTGTTTGCCTTTGAAAAAATGGTTTTAATTCATCAGTCGCTTTGCTTGGCCACCCTTACATGCAAAAATCAATAACTTTTTCCACAAGTTTATCTGTTCTAGAGTGTCTGGCAATTTCTTTTGAGGTTACAGGAAGAAACTCCTTTTCTCCCATGTCCAGGTATGAAATTTCCTCTATTATATCCCCTTCCTGATTTAAGGGAAGTCTAGACAACCCATCTGCCACTTTATTATTTTCTGCCTTCACATACTCCAGCATGCAATAGTACCCTAGAAGAATCACAGCACAACGTTGCAAGCGACTCGCTGCCATTTGCGGTAAACCCTTATTTTCCCCCAAGATGTGAAGTAGTGGCTTATGGTTAGTCCTCAGGACAAAGTGCCTCCCATAGAGGTACTGGCTGAATCTTTTGACCCCAAATACAATCACTAAAGCCTCTCGATCTATTTGAGAATAATTTCTCTCAGCTTTTGTTAATGAGCGGGAAGCAAAGGCAATAGGTCTCGACAATCCATTTGGATACTCATGTAATAAAACACCCCCTAACCCATAGGGAGATGCATCACACTCTAATATGACAGGCAACGATGGATCATAGTGGGCCAGTACTTGCCCTGATGTAATTGCTGACTTAACCAATTTAAAGGCTTCCTCACACTTACCATTCCAATACCATTTCACATATTTTTTTAGGAAATCATGCAACGGAGCAAGCATTGTTGCTAGGCGCAGAATAAATTTGGAATAATATTCCACAATGCCCAAAAGGGCTCGGAGCTGGGATGCATCTTGTGGTGGGGGTGACTTAATAATAGCATTAATTTTTCCTGCAGTCGCATGCAAACCCTGCTTGTCTATTTTATGGCCCAAGAATTCCACTGATGCACATAATAAGTTGCACTTTTTCGGATTTACCTTAAACCCAAATTTTTGTAACCTTTCCAAGACTGCCTGTAAATTCTTAACATGCTCCCCTTCATTTATCCCTGTTACAATGATATTGTCTTGGAAACATGCGACCCCTGTCAATCCTTGTAACACTTGGTCCATCGTTTTCTGAAAAATTGCTGGAGCTGAGGAGACTCCGAATGGCAAACGAGTATACCTGAAAAGCCCTCTGTGTGTGTTTATTGTGCAAAGTCTCTGTGCTTCTTTTGTTAAAACCATTTGCTGAAATGCCTGTGACAAATCAATTGTTGAAAACATTTGGCCCCCTTGCAGTTTCGAGAAAAGCTCTTCAACTCGAGGGAGTGGATATCTTTCGACCAATAATTGAGGGTTTACAGTTATTTTGAAATCTCCACAAATACGAATATTGCCATCCCCCTTTACAATTGGAACAATGGGTGTTGCCCAGTCACTGAAATCGACTGGATACAGTATCCCTAATTCAAGAAGACGGTCTAACTCTCTGTCGACCTTATCCCGCAAGGCAAAAGCTAATGCTCTAGGGGAGCAAAATACAGGCTTAGTCCCTGGCTTGAGGTGGAGTGTGGCTTCACTACCCTTGAATGACCCTAAAGTGCCATCCCATAACTCCCCGAAACGATCCCATAATCCCTGAATGTTTATCCCACTTTCCTACAGATATCACATCTGAATATGCAAAACTTGCACGAAGCTCTCCGGTGCCCTGTGAAGCCGCAACAATAGCACCTTTCCCCTTGGCCTGGTCCCCGCGATGGCAATGAATTTGTCCGCATCCTCCTCGGTTGCCTCGCCATTTTCTGTCCCCTCACCCGGTGGACGTCAGCCTCCCCCCCGTCCTCTTGGAAAACGTCCTCGATGGCTGCATCTCGCTGCACAAAATGGACGCCTTGCCCACTGTTGCCTGCTGCGCTCGCCGACACGTTCTCCGTCGCCTTTTCTCTGGCGTAAGCCAATTCAATGGCCTTCTCGAAGGACAGGGTCTCATCCTCTAAGTAAAGTGCACGCACAATCGCCTTATCGGAGAGACCCAGGACAAATTGGTCGCGGAGGGCCTCATCTAAAAAACTTCCAAACTTACAGTACCGAGAGGACTCTCTGAGGCCCGCCGCAAACTGATGTACATTTTCGCCAGCTAATTGGACTCTCTGGTTGAATCGGTGCCTCTCGGCAATCACTGACCGGTCTGGGTTAAAATACTTTGTTTAAGTTTGTCCGTTATTTCAGCATAGGTACACTCTGCTGGTTTTTTCGGGCGCACAAATTTCTCACCACAGTATAGGCATCCTTACCTATGGAGGACAGCAGGATGGCACGCTTTTTACTCAGTTGTGCCTCCTCACTCCCCAGGTCCAACACAACGAAGTATTCTTCGAGTCTTTCTTCATAAGATTGCCAGTCATCGACCCCTAGTAGGAACTTCTCCATAAATTGAGGCATCCTCGTCGCCATGTAATGACTACACGGCATGCAGGTTTAGGTGTGAGTGCCGTAGCGTCCCGACGCATTTTTTGGCACCAAGAGAAAAACAAATGAAATACATGATGTGCTGACATATGAATATCACTATGCGTATTATAGCAGACCATACATTACATTACCTATAAATAATTGGAGTGACATAGCATAAAAATTAAATTTTGTTAAATGTTGAAGGATAACATATTGCATGAAAGCATCTGCTTTTACTACACATTGTTCGGAAGTATTTTCCGTGTCAATTATGAGGTTAGTAGCACTTATGATCTTCACTTTATCACATATTTATGAAAATTTGTAAGCTACTCATGCCCACTCGATCTAGCACTTATGCTTAGATAAGCATTCGCCGTGC
Source organism: Pyrrhosoma nymphula (assembly GCA_963573305.1). Classification (NCBI taxonomy): domain Eukaryota; kingdom Metazoa; phylum Arthropoda; class Insecta; order Odonata; family Coenagrionidae; genus Pyrrhosoma; species Pyrrhosoma nymphula. The sequence goes on along the minus strand of OY754331.1, from coordinate 158,826,962 downwards.
AATCCCCGGTTGCATCGGACGCACACTGTCCTTGATCTTCTCCTCTGCTCCTTTGTGCTGCAGACTCAGCACCTGGACTCTTTGCGGCCTCCCAATTTCCTAATTCCTGATGAACCACGTCCACTCACTCTGGAATCTTCCCTACTACTCAGCCATTCTGCCCCTAACACCTCTAGCACATTTGTTACATACAAAAGTCTCGGAAAGAGGTTTTCCAGGTTCTCTAAAATTCTCTTTGTATAATATGTAGCTATTGAAAACCATCCTTCCGATAACATTGAATGCTAGCTTTTTCCAATATTTTACTGTTTTCCTTTCATCTAAATATGTGTACAGCATCATGTCCAATGTGTCCACTCCTCCCATGAACTTGTTGTATTCTAATATTATTCCTGGCTTCACATTTTTTTTTCTCCCGGCCGTGCCTCACTCTCGTAACTTCTCTATCCTCTGCTATTGACTTGCTCGAAAGGAGCATCACTGGTCCTTTTTGAGAACTTTTTTCCCTAAACGCACATCCTAAGACACACCCAGCATGGCAATACACCTTCTCACCGATGGAAAACTTCTTCTTGAAAAGTTCTGGTAGGTGTTTCCGATTTTCCCTACAGTGCCTGTAATTTACGTACCCTTTTGATAAAGATTATGCACTAGTGGAACTGACATGAAAAAATTGTCCGCAAAAACATGGTAGCCCTTGTGCAAATAATTATTCGCCCCAAGATGTTTCATCACCACCGTGTATCCCAGCCCATGTTTCTTAATCTCCACTCTTTCTTCCTCACTTGCCCTACCTTTATACGTAAAGAAATCCATGCAATAATTTGACACCGCATCGCAAAGCATCCAAAATTTGATTCCCTTACGGTGATGGTGCTTATTTGGCAAGTACTGCAACAAACTTGATCGGTTTTTTGTCCCTACTAGACTTTCATCCACACTTAGTTTCTCGTCAGGGGTATAATGATCTCTAAATACTTTATTGGCAGGGTCTAAAAGGGGTTGGTATTGGATACATGGGTCATAACCGGGATCATTGTGTGTTTTACACTTTTTAGAGTCTACTAAATGAAAAAATCTCAAAATTTGCTGAAAATGATTCCTAGGAAACATTTTTCCGAACCAGGGGGTACTTTGGGATGTCGATTGTGACCAGTATGAAGCATTGGTAGGTTTCTGGATCATTCCCATATTCAAAATGCATGCTAAGAATCCTTTCATTTCTGCAGATGAAATGTTTTCCCACTTCACTGATGGTGATGATCTTCCAGACTGAGAGGAGATATACTGTTGTGCGTAGCGATTAGTTTCAGTGACAAAGAGACTAATAAGGAAATTGTGAAAAATAGTTTAAAATATTGAATTGGTGGAGAGTTATGGGGAGGCACACGCTTGGGGCCGCTCATTTCCTGGAAATGGTAACGTGTGGGAGTTGTTTCTTCAGGTGGAACTACTTCCCTCCATTCTCCATTAGAACTGTCTTCATCACTGCACTGCTCATCAAAGGACTGTGATGAATGTTGATCTTCATCACTATCATTTCCCATTTCACTGTCACTTTCAAAGAAATCAGTCACACTTTCATTGGATGAATGGTCTAATATATTCAAAATATCTTTTTCCTCGATATGTGATGGTCCAGCCGTTGTGTGGTTATATTTTTACAAAAAATATTCTCCACTGCAAAAGTATGCTAGTGTTTCACAAAAATTCATGTATTGTTACACTATCAAATGAACAACTTCAGAGAAACAAAACGCAAGAGAAGGTATCCGAACAGCACTCACACGCGCATGTGGTTGCGAACTAAGCCGTTAGAACTCCATAGGGAAACACGCAGTCAAAGACTGAAGGCCATCTGAAAAGGCGTTCACTCAAAGGAAGCGAAGTCAGCAAGGATAAAATGATCCCATTACGAAGATAACAAAGTATCACTTGACGATAGCAAGCTACGGACGCATTGCTTCTACAGCAATTCCTCGGAGCATTAGTCAGTCAGCAGTATGCTGAGAGAAAAAAAATTATTTACTATGCCAGACGATATCACCTGGATATACCTATTCAATGTAAATGAAAAGGTATATTGTATGTTACCGACAGTTATAGTAATAGGCTACTATAATACATTTCCAATGCAGTATATTTTTATGCATACCTTTTGATTACATTTGAAATAACAATATCCTGAATTTATCACCATACCAGGTGAGGGAGGAGGACTATTCGTTGCATATTTTAGGACTAGAAAATTACGTAGATGCATGAACGCATAAGAAAATAAAGATATTAACTGTAAGAAGTAGTTGGTAACATCAAATCTCGCTGAGAAATTTTGGGTTCACTGCGAACATCAAGGGAGAATTAGCCACCTGCGGAGACATTTTCCGCGATGCAATGAAAATTCAATAGATCAGTAATATCGTTATAATTTTAGTCGTAATAAACAAGAAAATAAAATGTCTTTCGATAAAATAATGTCTCCAATTCTTTTTTCCAAAAGGTTTGAACGGAGACTATATAGGGTTCAGATCTATATAAGTTAATCGAACAGCGTACAGTCTTCGCAGCAGCATGAAAAATATTCACAAAAGGTGCTGAAATAAAAGCCACTAAAAATACTTAAAATGCCGTAAATATTTTATAATTACTAACAAATGACGTACAAATATGTTGTCTTTCATACAAAAGGCATTTAAAGTGCATAGGACTTTTTGTTACTGAGCAATATCCTCCGAAACGAGCGGCCGAGATATCGGCCGCTTGTGAGTTTTGGCTACTAAGGCTTCAGCCAATATATCAGCCACTTGGGAGTATAAGGGTTAAGCACAGTACTCATCTCTTTTCAGACCGTAGTAAGTACCGTCATCCTTGAAGGGAGGTACTAGCCACTGTAAGGAAGGGGAGGCAGAATCTCCAATAATACACCTCCCCCATGGAAATAACTCTTCAGGTTCCTCCTTTGCCACCCTGAAAATCTCAGACCTAAAAACTGTTGCGTTATGGAGGGATCCTGGCTCACCATACACCACATTTATATATTTCATACGGCTGTCTACAACACCCTGGAGAATGATGGAAAAAAAATTTCCATTGCGCAGTAATCCCCAGAATTTTCCTGGGGTTGTTTGATAGGAATATGGCCCATCAATTGCCCCTATACATCTATGGATGCCCCTTGTGGTCTCAAAGTCCGGCCCAATTGCCTTAATACTGTTAATCCATGGCTGCTTAATTTGGTCATTGATAATTTTATTTAGCCACTCCAAAACATGCCTAATAAGTCTAAAAGAGGAAGAAATAGATATATTAAATATTTCTGCAACTGTTCTAGGAGGCTCAGTGTTATACAGATTCTGCAATGTTATTAGAAAGCTTAATTCTGAAGATATTCCATCTTGTAACCTACCTCCAGTCACAATTTTTAAAATATATTAAGAGTGACGAAACTTTTTTTGTCCCACGTTAGAAGCCAATAATGAAACCTACCTTCCGTGATCACAGTTTTAAAAGGTTATTCTGCTCCTTTCCCGACACTGAACCCTACATCGTCTAAGGAAATTAACTTACGTTGACCAATATTTACCTTTTCCTGTCCCGATTATCTTCTGGTTTCTTGGTTTTATGAGGGATAAACACAGAATGCACAGCAAAATAAAAAAGATATGGGTTCACTGTGCACTAATTTCAATCTTAAATTTAGAAATTTATATTCAACTCAAAAGACTTATTGGGCCTAATTTACACACATACATAGACATATATATAACCCAAGGTCAACTTTCACAGTTAATTTGATGTGTATTGATATTTATACAATCCCATCGACAAAATTTTCTCCACTTATATATCTCCCATGCCTCTTTCTCAGCTCCAATATTGCGTCTGGTCCCTTCTCATTTTCACTCGGTTCCTTTTCTGCACACGTTCTCCGTCCCCTGGTACTAGTCATCCAACTCATACCTTTTTTCCTTCCGCCCGCACAAACTTTTGTTTTTCCACAACGGGATACAAATTATTATAGCTTTCAAATACGCGACATTAGTCTGCTCCTCACGGCGGATATCTTACGACTCTCCTTTACGGGATATAAATTTTAACATTACCGCACACACAGAATCGGTCTGGTCCCCATAGCAGATGGCTTAAGACTCCGCCTTTACACGTTTTTCCTATTGTTCCTCTCTTGCGTCCTTAGTTCCCTATTCTTGGTTTATCTCAAATTGGCATCCCATGTTGATGTTACATATTTATCACCCCATGTTTACCTTGAGTATATTACAATCTGGATGGTTTGGAATAAATCCACTTTCTTGGAGGTCATCTGAAACGAGTAATATACTACTGACTACAGTTCTTTTATCCCTTGAATTTCACCAAAGAGTTATAATTGGGATAATGCTCACTTATCAACAAAAAAGCAGCTAAACGCCTCAGCTGAAAATGACTTTGGAAAGCTTATCGTCATAGCTGTGTACTGTGTCCAGGAAATCGGAGACCCGCACCTGTCTTCTCCCACGTAAGAGTAACTCTAGCAAGGGGAAGAGCACATTCTGGTCCCCCCCTCCTCATCTTCAGAGGAAGTGAAGATATTAAAATTTAATATCCTAGTGAGTAATTACATGTCACCTTTTCATTTTCAACTAATGGGTATTGACTCAAGAAAACACGGTTGCCACAGACTAAGAATATAGAATTCCAGGACAAAAGTTTAATTATTTCCATGCAAAAATTTCATTCTTTGGAGTGAATTTTAAATAAGGTGCGAGAATAGGAGCACAACGCATCAATGCATGTACTATGAGGGCCATGAATTACCTGTGCACAATCAGAGGAGAAACAAATATTTCATCCTCCTCATCTTTAGTTTAAAAAATAGCTCCAAAAAGTTTATTTAAGGAGCATTATTAATCACTAAACACCAAATAAGAGCTCCAATGCCTCATTCGGGCAAGATTTTAAAAGATTGCTAAAAAAGTGTGTAAGTAATTTTTACAACATTCTACTCGAAATTCTTTCTCTTAATAGTCTTGTGATTTACCCATGTAAAATATCTTGTGAATACAGCTGTATGTTTGTAAGTTGTTAATGTATGGAGTGGTGCTACTGTTTTTGTACTGGCAAAAAGTGTGCCTATTTTCATACAAGCTCACATAAAAAATATTTAAACAGTACTAAAAAATCACAAAGTAAAGCAGTTGGACGGACGTATAAATTATCTTTGATATGCAGTTTACTGTGTTGCAATAGATTTATTGGTTAATGAGATATAACATCTCAAACTCTGGTATCTCAACTTTTTGCATGGTTTAGTAAGTCCTCACCAACAGACAGTATCTAAGAAGGTACCTTTCTCTCATAGAAAATAATCATATTTTGCCTTTAAAAAGCAAACTTCCAGACCAATTTCTCATTTCCCGTGACCTTTACAGGTTTTCCATGCCCGTTTTCAATTTTCATGCCCTTTACAGGGCTGTAGCAACCCTGTGACACATCGTAAAAAACAAAGAAACCAGAAAAAAATCACTATGATTACACGAACTAGGTACATACTTATACTTTCCAATTCATTGTCACTGCTGCTGTTGCTACAACTCAACATTGGTTGCATGGCATAATCTATTAGCTGCTGGTCGTCCATCAGGGTGTATTGGGTTCCCTTTGCGGCTGTTTCTGTTAGTTGAATGTAATGGAGATATTCATGGCCAAAAAGTAGCTCACGATCTAGTAAAAAAATTTGCTGCACAATGAAATATTACGATAATACATAAATGAAAAAGAGAGATATACTGTGGGCAGGTTGGACTCTTCTGATGTGGTGGAAGAAGACTTTGATCTTCCAGCAAGAATTTGGTATTCACATAAAAAATGGTAATAATAAATGGAAGATGAAATGAGATGTGATAATGATAAATGAAATGGAATTATGAAGGATGAAAGCTCTGAAATGAACTGTAGCGAAAGCTCTAAATACAGCAAAAATCTCAAGACAGGCACAAAGTGTCTGCAAGAGGCAAAAGAACAGCGAAGTGGGAATAGAGAGAAGAGGAGGTAGATAAAGTAACTGCCATGAAATTTTAATTAGTACATTGTGACACAGCATTTCTTTTCTACTAATGATCACAGTCGCTTGTAGTAAAGAAAATTAAAATTCTTTTGAAATATAAAATGTGGATGGATTCTTAGATAGGAAAATATCCTTTTCATTCAATAATTTCACAACTGGTATACCTATTTCAGCTGCATCAGGGTATCACAAATTTCATTTACATGTAAAATTTCTTTAGTAATAGGTCTGAAGCTTACAATTTGTATCTGCAAGTACAGTTTCATGTATCGCATGTGGAAGTGAATGTCTTTTTGTACATTCCCTTAAATTACATAGTGGGTATAGAGAGAAGAGGAGGTACATTACAGATCAAGCAACCTTTTGCTGCTCGGTCGCTCCACCATATTGTAAACACTTCAGCGCAGATCATTCCAATTGTCGACTTCAGTGTGCACCCCTGTGTTCCCATCTGCTATGATCTGCACTAATCTGTGCAAAGTGATTGGAAAGCACCCAATATAAAAACAATTTGGCATAGGCACCGTACACTAATCTTAAGTTCGAAGCTAAACAGTAAGATCCAGGGAAAAGGTTACTTGCTCTTTAGAGATCCTCTGGATATAGGCAATCCTAACCACAGGAATGAATTACCTGTTGCCTATATGCTAGGATGACAAATCCCTAACCAGGATAGCATTTACGTATCTTGTTTTAATATTTCTCTCTAACGACCGAAAAGAAAGGGCCTCGATATGATGAAGAAATATCAATGTAGCATCTATCATCCCTTATGGACTCTTAAATCGAATTCATTTAAAGTATGTTTGGAGAAAAATTAAGATGGGAAAAAATAAAAAAAGGGATACATAGTTTTAACCGTTAACCATCCAATCTGTATCTACAAGAGTCAGGAGCATTTTTTTTCCTCAATGCCAACCTGCCTCTATAGCCACTCAAATGTCTTATGTATTCCAGCTAACTCATTCAACTGATGTGAACATAAAATATCTAGTATTTGCCTTTGAGCATTCTTGTCTTCTGAGTTAGCTTTCACGCAATTTCTGTTGGACCCTTCCAATTTAAGCACCTTCCTTTCCATTTTAATTATTAGGCTTTATATATCTTTCTTCAGTTCTTGTCCAAGAGGTTCCTGAAGTAGTTCCAAACTACTTATTATATGCGAAATATGATTTAAGAGTGCCAATATGGTGTCATTTATTCCCATAGTGGTTTGCTCCTGGCATGGTTAAATTGCATATCAAGAGTTTGAGTTTCATCTCCATGCATTTCTAGGCAATGGGGGACAGCAAAACCCTCTCATGACTCTTAATGTGTAACATCCACACAATCTTGGGGGAGTAAGAATGTTTGGATTGTTAATGGAAGGGTTGGATGAGGAGTACATACATGATGGAAGAAAGGGAATGAGTAAAATTATTGAAGAAAAAGAGAATGACATGGCAAATGATCAACAAAAGGTTAATTGATGCTGGCTATGTCCCTAAACAAGCTTAGATAATTCTCAACTAATTTAATTTATCATCAACAAAATATTCTCAGATCTTCCTCCATGCTTAAAATAGATGATTCCATAATAATAATAAAGTAATTTAATTTATTAAAATATTATAATTAGAACACACATAAGTATGGAGGTGAAGTGGGTAGGGTTGAAATGAATAGGATAGGTGATAAAGGCAGCTTGAGTTACAGATGATAGTGAACTTCAGTCTCACAGTCAGCTAACAACATTTTTTTAGCACTTCATAGGCAGTCAGAAAATTTATGATACAACAGCTCCAACATTATTAATAATGAATTTCGCTGCAATATTAATTAGTATATTCAGTCTTATTCATCTTTCTGATTGGTCCTGATGCGTTTTCATCAGTAAAACTCAATCCTATAAAAATTGATCATGGTGTCCTTCAAGCACCTGTCCTTGGTCCATTGTTTCTATAATCATGGTAAATGACCTTCCTTCAAATGTTCCCTTGATATTACTGTGCACTGATGACACTACTTTAATTCACAATTTAAAAAACATTCATAGAAAATGGCATTTCTGAGTCCATTATGCCTGTAGCCTCAAAATGGTTTCACACTAATGGGCATGACCTAAAGAACAGAACACAGGTAGCAATATTTTCTCTCTGCCCCCAGACAAATCACAGAGATGGTTTAAATACATTTGGTTTTGATTGATTGATTGATTTATTCACCATAAAAGGACAAGATTACACTTGTATGGGTTTTGTCAAGTTTTACAAATAAAATAATACAAATAAAAATTACAAAAATAAAAATGTTACAATAAAACATTCACATAAAAAAAGAAAAAATCTACAAAAAAATTCCACACAAAGTTTCAAAAAGAGAAGGGAAAAAAATATTTATTTACATTGTTATGACTTTTTATCTCTCTATGTACTCCTGAATGCTGTAAAAGGTATTTTTTACAAAAAAATCTTTTAAAATATTCTTGAACTTTTTTTCTAGGCTATGCATTGCTTTTACTTCTGAAGGAAGTTTATTAAATAATATTTTCCCAGAAAATTCTGGGGTTTTTTGAAACATTGATATCCTGCAATGGTCACTGAAAATATTGAATTTGCCTCTGGTGTTATATTGATGGACATCTGCATTTCTTGTCAGAGAAATGTTTTTGTAGCATGCATAGAGAATCACTTTATACATGTATTGTCATACTTTTATGCAATTTAAAATATTTCCTGCAAGACTCTCTTGCTTTTAATTTTAAAATAACCCTTAGAGCCTTTTTTTTAAGGGTAATTACCTTTTTTATATTTTCCTGTGCTGAGTTTCCCCAACAGACAATACCATACCTAGCCACAGATTCAAATATACCATAGTATGTATATAGGGATTAGGATTTCTGATGGGCAGTAATTCACCAGATTTTTAAAAAGAAATATGGCTGAGCATAGCTTATTACAACATTTATTTACATGTAGCTTCCAATTTAACTTATTGTCAATTTCTAGACCTAAGAAGTTTATGTATTCCACCTCGGAAATAAAACTATCTTCTACATTGACTGAGATGCTTGTCCAGTGATCTTTATTGCTAAATATCATCAAAACTTTTTATCATCTATCTATATATAAACTATCTATTGTGAAATTTGCATAATTTTTATCATTCATAACATGGAAAAATTTCACGTAATACACCCTGAAACCGCAAGTTTTCTTGTTTTTATTATGTTTAGTTGCAAATTGTTGGCAACCAGCCATTGAGATATTGTGTTCACCATAGTATGCATGTCAATTTCCAACAGGAGTGAATTTGGGTGGGCACCTATTAGTGAGATATCATTTGCATAGAGCACCATGTGGCTATCTATCTCTGGAGAGAGTATATTGCTTTTTCAATATCATTTATGTACACTAAGAATAGTAGCGGTCCTAGTATGGACCCTTGTGGAACACCATATTTAATACTTTTTATTGTCAATCTATAGGGAACACCATCTTTTCCAAAAACTTCCACATACTGTTTCCTATCTTCCAAGAAAGATTTGAGCCAGTACCTAATAGGCAACTCCTCGGACCCCATACCTTTCTAACTTCTCCAAAAGAATGCTGACTTTCACAGAGTCAAAAGCTTTTGACAGATCTATATTTACTCCAATAACTTCCTTTCTATCATTTAAGGCTTTTGCAATTTTAGTTATATAATTAGTACATGCAGTTTCTATACTTTTATTTTTTGTGAAACCATGTTGTGATTGAGAAAGAACTTGGCGTTTAGTGAGGAATTTTAAAAGCATTTCTTCCATTAGTTTTTTGAGTATTTTTGAAATGCCAGATATTAGTGAGATTGGCCTGTAATTCTCTAATTGATCTTTGACGCCTTTTTATGTGAAAAGTGGAATAACTTTGGTTGTTTTTAATTCTTTGGGAAACTGACCAGTTAAAAAAGATTTATTCGCTATATTAGTGATAGGTATGATGAAGGACTCCTGACATAGCTTTATAAGATAATTTGATATACCATCATCCCCACTGGACTTGTTATTCTTCAAGTTTCTGATAATCTTTCTGACTTCATTTTCTATTGTGGGGTTAAGGTAAATGGATTCATTTACACATTTTAAGCTACATATTTAGCTTTTTTGTTTATTTTTTTGTCCCATATTTTCCTTAACAATATTTATGAAGAATGTATTAAATTCGTTGGCAATATCCTGAGGGTCACTACTTTCTTTACTGCTATTTTTTTAGTGAGCAGCAGCTATTTTTTCGTGGTTCCGATACTTTCCTGGAATTGTCATTTTTTACCACCGACCACAGTGCTTTCGTTTGATTGGAAGAATTATCAAATATTTTTTTCACATGAACACTTTTTGCCTTCCTGATAAGTTTCCTGTAGTCTGATTTTAATTTATTTTTTACAGCCATTAGACTAATATCAAGTTTACTGGCCTTGATTATAGTCTACTTCTAGCAACAAGGACCTCCTTTGTTATCCAGTTGTTTTCTCTGTTCGATGTATTTTTAATTACCACCCTTTTTAACACATTCAATGCGGGCCCGATTTTCATCGTCAAAATCGGCTTTAAAAAATTTAAAGGGCTTCCAAATGGAACGACCACGTCAATTGACGTGCTCCGCATTGAATGTGTTAATGGAAAGCAAACGTCCCAATAATAATTAATAATTGATTTGAAGTTTTTTAACTTGTCTGCTACAAGATTTGCATTTATTACATCAGTCCAATCAGCACCCATTTGAATAAATCCATGTTTTCCTGTGAATATACATGTGTGTAGATTGGGCCAATGTCTCCCTCATTTCCTTCCAGGGAGTTATGCGTGTCAAATTCAATTATTTGAGCATGATGGTCTGATATATTTGTTTCTACAACTACTGATTTGAAGTTTTGTTTTTCTAAATTTGTAGCTATATTGTCTATTACAGTTTTTGAGTGAGCTCTCTCTCGTGTTGAGGTCCCCTGCAATTATAATATTTTTATTTACAACTCTTTTCAGTATATTTTAGAGTTTTTCCAGAAAGTCATCCACCAGTGCGCTTGGAGATTTATATAAGACAATGAAAATGTAGCTTTCATTCCCCCTAGACCATTTTGATGCTGTTATTTCAAAATTTCTCTCCATCCTGATTCTGTTTTTGAGATTTTCATAGGCCCTAGTGATTGATTTTAATTTCGTTTTGGCAAAAAATGCAACGCCCCCGCCTTTATGTTTTTTCCTGCAAAATGATCGACCAAAATGTAGTTCTTCAGTTTTAGACTAGTTATTTCATTTTCCCTTAAACCATGCTCAGTTATACATAGAAAATCTGGCATCTCCTCACTTAATAAAACTTCCAATTCCAATTTTTTATTTGCCAAATATTGAATATTTTGATGCAAAAGCTTTACTGAGGATCTACTTTGGTTATCAGACGTTTGGCCTGCATTGTTTTTTATATTTTTATCGGTAGATTGGGCTAACATTACACATGCTGGTTCTGATTTCTGTTTCCCTTATACACACAAATACCTGCCACCGACCCGATCACCTTGCTTAATAAATAAGATCCTTGTCGATTAAGATGCACGCCGTCATGAGCTAAACAGCAATCGTTAAGACATTTGTTTACATCACAGAAAATAGCCTTTAAAATACAAGCCCATCGAATGTTTTCATTAACCTTTTGCACATAGGTATGGTCAAAATCACGCCAACGTAAGATACTATTTACCACTACCACCGACTTTGAAAAGTGACTCTTTGTGCACCTGATCAGCTCATACATTCCTCCCATTACCCCATCGGGAGATCTTGAGCTTCGAAGATTGTTTGTCCCCATATGAAGATAAAATAGACAGCATGTTAAAATGGGATTATCACATATTTTCCACTCTTGCCTGTCAAGAGCATTATACATGCTACAAGTCTAAAAACATAAAACTGCAGTTACTACCTGCCGCAAATTTATTTTACCTCTTTCCAATACCATCTTATACGCGATGTAAAGTTATGGGGCCATTCCTATACCTCTGAAGAATTATTTATGCTGCAAAATAGGGCTATCAGTATTGTTTCCCATACTTAGTCAAGGGAGCATTGCAAGCCTCTCTTCAATCAGCTGGGTATCATGACCCTCAACAGTCGTTAATATATCTATAAAGGTATTTGTGAGGTAAGAGAAAGCCTTAGTTCTTTAGAGACAGGAGTGTATGTTCCAATGTTCATCTCACCAGGAAAAAGGATATTTAAGTTGTACCTCACTGCAGATTATTCAAAACAGTCAATTCCTTTAATGTTCATAGGCTATAAGGATTCTAATCTACTACCCCAAAAGGCAAGAAATGCTAGCCTCTCAAGGTTGAAAAAGGTTATCAATGGTTGGCTCTCTTGTCAAAAGCCTTTCACTCTTTTCGGGAATGTTGTGTGTGAAAGCACTGACGCTAAATTATAGCTGCTGTCATATTTTTCTACTTTGAGGATGACTTAATTTTCCACACTTTTTTAATACACTGACCGGTTTCGATGTCACAAAATCATTATCAGAGTTCAACGACATTGATGTAGTCAAATACTGATGATGATGTTGTTACATCAAAACAGACCAGTTTATTAAGAAAGTGTGGACAGTTACAAAGTGATTTATTCTTCAACCATGTCATGATTCCACATAGTCACTTCGCCTACCATCACGCAAATTTTTAGGTTGGTATCTATTGTTCTTTAATGGGACAACTAAAAAATACTATCTATGTACTGCTATTAAAATCTTTCAAAAAGTGGTCCGGGGAGAAGCTGTCGAATTACCAAATTGGAAAGTCCGAATTGATGCAAGTATCTTGCTTACAGCAAGTATTACAGGAACATTAGCATGAAATGTTGACAGAAATGGGTTAGATAGTACTTATTAGCAACTGTGATAGATATTTAAAGGGTATGATTACAGCACTTCTCCTATAGATAGGTAGGTAGGATAGGTAGGCGCTAAAAAAAACTTATGGGACATAACTTTTCAGGAGAACTCAAACTATCATTGAATAATAATGAGACTAAATTGTTTTCATCACCCTCATCTATACTTTACTCTATTAAAATTGCTTTCAAAAATTAATTTACAAAAATTACATACACAGACTACTTACATACTGATTTTTTTATAGGAAGCATTACAAATTGACAAAACAACATTACCTAAATATCTTGATTATTACAACAAACTTATGAGAGCAACTTCCTCTCAAAAAAAAAAAGAGAAATCATACATCACCTTTGCTTTTGAAACATTCAAATTCTTACACCATACTCACTTAAGCTTGCAATTCTTTATCATACAGTGACAAAATGTTACAGACCAGGCAGCAGTATTAAAAATTTGCAGAAGGCTCTGTACAGTGTTGAACCATTATTATAAATATAATTGTATTATCACTTAAGTACAAAACTAGTCTACATAATAAATTTTATACATAATTCATTCATGACCTGAAATTAATGGATGTGCATATCACTTGTTACACAAAAAAATCAAGCACAAGAACATAAAATTTGTAAAAGTTTAAAGAGACTAGAGGAATCATTTCAAATACTTCAGACCTGTTTCAAACAGGTCAGTTCTAATGTCCTTCAACTTTTGAAGAGTCCTTCAAAAAACAAGTATTAGCTTATTATTGATAAAAAATTGAGGATAACCACACATTTGGAATACACCAAAAGAGATTATCAAAATCAGCCACATGTTCATTAGTACTGCCAGACAATTGTTAGCCGACTTTTCTTGATGGTTTGTAACAAATTTCAGTCAATAACTTCCATGATCTTGTTACTGCATTTTGGACACCTCAAACCTTGTGGTTACTATTTCCTGGAAGAACAAATGATTTATCATTAGATATACAGAAAAGATACATAGAAAAGTGATGACTTTGTATAATTTAAAGAAACAATAAGCTGATGAATAATGTTATCTTGCCATGCAGCCACACACAGTTTAAGATTCTAAAAAAATTGATTCATAATTTCACCAACCTCATCTGAGTCCATAATCGGAAGTGCTCTGAAATGAGTTTCGGAGAAAGGATTAAATTAGTGAGGTAGAAAGGAAAATTAACAGAAATATTAGCATATTGAAAACCTTATAATTGTAGGTTAATTATTTATATTTATTTCACTTACACAAATACTAAGCATTTTCATAATTTTAAACTTACGAGTCAGCTAATGAGGAGGGGATGTGTTCTTCCACCCACTTCAAATCATCTTCCTATAAAAGAAAAAATGAGAGACACGTTAATGAGTCAATATAATTTCCACGAGTCACACGAACAAATCAATACACTAAATTAGGTAATCATGCATGTCATCACAAGTGTGCCAAATTAAAACTGTAATAAACTGAATAACAAACAGTACAAAAATATTTTTAACTTACAGGAGAGTTGTTTGATTTTGGCTTTGGAGAATTACTTCGAAGGCCTCTCATTTTGACACCTGAAAATTTCAAAACTTAAATGAGGACATTGTTTTATTGGTTCTTTTCAGGGTAAGGGTTTAGAACAGATCAATAAGCTATGGACCAGAAGACTTAAGTACAATGTTATGACTGGAAATACCTCAAAAATGTCCTAAATCTGCCTTAAAACTCAAACAAATCATTAAACCAACCAATGACATTTGGGAGGGTGCCTAAAGATTATTCAGTCCCATCCTTCAGGAAACATCATTATTTATAAGAGATAAAAGAAATATAACAATTTTTTAACTGTATTCCTTGATTTAAAAAAATTTCTATGAAATAAAAAGGAACTTTGCAAACATTTTCAAAAAATATTATCACAAATGTGGTTAGTGTATATGCTTTTGTTTCATTACTGCGGGTAATTATATTCTTTCATACGTATTTTATTTCCCCATTAACAATTTACTGAAAACATCAAAATAACAGTTGAGAAAATAATGATAGTGGTAGGTATACTACCAATTTTATTTTTATTTCACAATCGAAGTATAGTAGAGCACCGATTATCCTTGGTAATGAAGGGGGTAGCCAAATCAGATAATCGAAAGTGACAGATAATCCATTCATGAACAATTACCTATTATTTGTGGCTTTGGTTTCAGTACCATGCTTTCTCCTGAATCTTTTGCACAAAATTTATTGAAGTATGCACTCGTTTTTCCAACCATTTAGTTTATTGGCCTGTCAATTCCATTTCATTTTTTGAAATATCATCATCAGTATCTTTCCAACTTTTGAGCCGTGAATATGCACTCTCTGGAGCTTTCTCGCTGGTATATTTACAATAATTAATGGTTTCGTCCACGATAAACTTCATGAGATCCACTGAATAAACAATTAACGAAAAAATCTAGTGTCGCACAATCTTCGGTAGCACTCGTCTTGCATCTAGAATCTAAGAGGATTGCATCCATGAATTCCCGGATTCAGATCCTTAGAGTGCCATATGTATTCCGGGAATTTCTTCTTTGAATGTGGCAGTAAATCATGAAGATACGGGTCTTCCATGTTGTACTCCACGTTGGTCCATCATCTTCGGTCGACGGTTTCGCCGGCGTTGCACGGTCGACTCTACACCGACTATCGACTTTGGCAGTTGTGAAGTGGTCGACTCAATGCCGAATTTCGACCACAACGCCAGCAAAACATTTCATCCGAAGATGATGGACCAACTCGGAATAAAACCTGGAAGACCTGTATCTTCACATCCATCAACCCGCGGAAGCCTACACAAGGCGGTAAATCGTCTTCATTTAAGCTATCTTTAGATTCCAAAGGTGAACTTGGAAATTATTTTTCTTTAGCAGAGGCTCCCGCCCGACGCAGATGGTTTAGCAGATTGAGCTCTAGAAGCATCTTCCTATTCCTCCTCAGTGCCTAAAATTTGCACGCTTTCCCTCTCGCTCTCTTTCAAACAGAGCCATCGCTCAAAATTTTTTTTATAATTTATTTAAATCGATGAGTTTTTATGGCGACGTGATCGGGAGGTTGGGGAAAGGAGGGATATACAGTAATCTTCAGAAAAATTGTCTAAAAACTCTTCCCCGCGCTCATTTTCTTCCAGAATTTCTTAAAAACCTTCCGTTGGAATGCTCTTCTTAAAAAATACATACGTTCTTCAAGTATTTTTGGGCGTAGAATCAGTGAATGTCTCACTTGGGACGGTGGAGAATAAGCCAACGATAATCAGAGGGCAAAATAAAGCCTAAGTTGCAAGGATGCCGCAAGACAGCCAAAATAAAGCCCTGCTACCAATCAAACGCAGAGGTCAGTAAAAAGTCCAGAGATGAATGACCAAACAAAGCAGGGGTCAATACCAGAACAGAAATCTAGGAGGGTCCAGAGAGATTAACAACAAATGCACAGTGGACGTATTTCCAAAGACAAAGTCCAAACAGCATGTGATGGGTCAAACAATGAGCGAGAGGAAACGCAGAAAATCTAACTCAAAAGGCTAGCGCAGTAGAAGAAAATCATCGAGTAGAAGGACGCATAGAGAAAAAAATAACGGTAAGGAAGTACGAACAGGCAATAAATCTAACAGCTGTGAGTAATATGATACTCCAGAAGCACTATCGAGAAGCTAAGGGATAACCATGGACCCTCATCAACTCCCAAGGCCAACGTGCTTGGGAGAGGGAAGTTCTCAAGCTCACAAGCTGTCAGCAGGAAAAAGATAACAGACAAAAGAAGAACCATAAATATGAGCGAGCAACCTGTGACGGTCAAGATAACTTCTAAGAATCATGTAGAACCCACAAGAGTTCGTCAGAGCCATTGGCGACATAACAAGTCTTTCAAAACACAGTGCAGGGAAGCAAAGTTTTTTTTACCCCCGAGCGTCACTTCCATACTTCAGCCAATGGATCACGGAGTCATTGTGTCAATGAAAAGGAATGAACGAGTTTGTCTTCTCAGGACGCTGGCCAATGAATATGATAATTTATTGAAATTTTAGAAGAAAATGGCAAAATTGGATGAAATTCACAGTGCGTCACAGGCCTGGTCCTCGGTGAAACCTGTTACACTAGTTCGTTCTTGGAGGAAACTTTTGTTTAACCTCGAAGGTGATTTTTGGGGATTTTCAGAAACTGAAGTGCACGACACCGAGTTGGGGGGTTTAGTGAAAACCATGAAAAGATTCGAAAATGTTGATGCGGAGAACTTAGAAGAATGGCTAACAAGAAATGAAAGTGTCCCAGGCTTCCAGCATGTGACTGGTAGCGATATTGTTTACGCCCGCGATCGGACAAGGAGAAGAGGTGAAGTATCGGGGATGAAGACGAGGGGAGCAGCGAATGCATAAATCACAGCCAGGCACTCAACTTCGTAGATGGTTTGCTGCAGTATACAGAGCAGTGGGAATACTACACTACAATGGCATTATAGCTGCTAAAAAGATACGTGGTGGGGTGAAGAAAACTCACAATTAGTCTATGAAGCAATCTAAAATAACGGAATATGTGCGAAAATGATATTACATCGTTTTTTTACGTATATTATTGATATTATAAGAAATAAAAATGAAAGTTCGGATTATCCGTGTTTTCTGATTATCTTTGCATCCTCCCCCCATCATTAGCCTGGATAATCGAGAGTTCACTGTAATTTAGTTTTTTTTTGCTTTTGAAGTCCATTAGTGCAATCCCATTATGATGGATAGTCTTGAATTTTTTATTGTAACGTGCACTGTAGCAATGCCTCTGCTGAAGTGCACTGCTAAATTAGCACGTGACATTCCCTACGATGCACTTCCAATAATCCTCAACTTCGCGTAAATATTTACCGTGACACGCTTTCTCATTTGTGAAGGAAAGACATTTTGAATTAATAATTTGGCTGAAGAAAAGTTTTTGTGGGCTAAATGTAGCAATTTTTAGACCCTAAAACAGCCACTACCCATGAACAGTAGCGGTGGTATGTGGGTTGGGAGAGTATTTGGTGGATGGATTATTGGATCTGCTGTATTCCATTAAGACAGCCATCCAATAATCATAAAAAATTGTATTAGTTCAAAGCTACCTCATTTATTATTATCCATTTATTCCCTATAAATGTTGTAAGTGAATAGTAAAGCATATGCTGCATTTAAAATTAAACTTTTGGTATAAGGGTCTTCTCATAAATTTGCTTTACCATATTTTTGGGATGGGTATAGAAAACTACCTCATTCTTTACAGTCAAAAAATAAATCTACAAGATTATAATGCAAACTGAGGGTTTCTTAAAGGTGTTTGGCAACTAACTTTCTTCTTAGGCTCCAGTGATTCTAAACATATTTTATACAAAGGGCATGCTCTCCCCATGAAGTTTACAGAAAATCCCCGGCCACTTTACCTTCTTACAGTCACAACCAGTCAAATGGGGCAACATGGAGTTCTCAGGGTTGTTATGATGACGTCCTAGTTCAAATCATACCACTATATTTGATTGTATCTCAGTAAATATCACTACTCACTTTTACTGCTAACAAGGCCAGAAGTAATTGAAGGGTTATTATGTGTTTTTCCTAAACATGCTATCAAAAATAAGTATTATACTATGGAAAATACGGTATATTGCTCCTCTGGCATTTCAATTTGCTGGCTTATGATGATGTAAAGCCTATGTCATGCAAAGAAACAACAGGGGTATATTTACAGCTCTTAAAAAGGCCAGAGACATGAAAAATGGGTCATATTTGGCTTCTAGGAGTACCCATGATCAAGTCATTTACAATTAAGCAACTGTATTTGAGACATGCATTGGCATCCAGCGATACTGGTCTATTTCAACACTATCCTCTGCTGAAAATGGTCCAAACCTAACATAAAATAATTTATTAAACATCTCAATTATCACGAATTGGCTCACCAAATGCATCATTAATGAATGGTTCCTCTTCTTCATCTTCCGGAGCATCCAACAATGGTGTGAAAGCATACCTGGAAGAGGAAAAACAGAATTCTGAGTTATTCAAACTTGACAGTAATGGTTTTGTTACCTGAAGCTCAAATTATAACATTCAAGTCTGAAATTATTTAACTCATAAACCAGGGTACAATGGCCAATTTTGGCCCCGGCACCGATTGTCATCAATAAAAAAGTAAATGTGAATAGCTCTATCAGCACCACAACTTTGACCACGCTCAAACCATGCAAGCTTGTTCAGAAAAGCTCAAAGACTAACAACTATCAATGGTCCAGAGAAAATTTTGTTAATTTCAACCAGAAACAATAAAATAAATAATGTTTAATTAACAACTACAAATAAAGAGATGCCAAAAATCCCAAATATTACTGGCTATATGAAGATCCTTCCCCTAAGCTAATGAGGAATAAACATAGTTCTCAACCCACCATAATAAATCAAAATGTCATCCGTATTATGTACAGAAATAGAGCTGAATGTATTAAGCTCCCACTATGAGCTTACATGAAGCCCAAAGTTACCCAATTAATGTTGAACAGGCAATGGTCTTCTCATGGATGAACTGACACTGATTTCAAAAATACTTATACATTCATTCACTTTATACCATAAATTAACATTTTCCCAGCAAAACAATGGTGTGTATTCTCCAAACCATACTTCCAACAGTTGTAATAAGTTAACAGTGATGAATCAACAACATTCTACCTTATTCCTGAAGGGCTCACGATCCTAATATTGGAATTAGAGAGAAACCCTTTGCATTCATTATATTCTCCGGTTCTTTTTAGTCATTACAGAGCTGTGTCTCTCACTTTCATTGTCCTGTCAGAATTATTTCCATCCTAAAACTAGCTGCACTCTAACAATAGTTAGGAGTGCACACTGAAGGCCATCAATGATCCACATACGATATCTATGTATTTTCATAACAGAGTTTAATACAAGAACATGCATTTTACAATTAGGAAAAATATTTCCCGATGATCACTTACCTTTGATTATTATTTGTTGGCCTCCAAAGGAACATGATCACAAGAAGAATTAATGAAAAGAGTATGTGCCAATAGGCTTCATCAACCCATAACTCTTTCCAATCCTAGAAGTGTGGAGTGTTAAACATAAATTTTTGCAATACATCCAAATTTCAGAGAAATAATTGTAATTAAAAATACTCACTGTTAGACACAACGCCAACCTATGTGCTTTGATTGAATAAAGCATAAAAATAACAGATGAAATTACAGCAAAAATCAAAGTATTGGTGAAGTGACGGTAGAGTGATAATTTAACAAGATTCCTAAAAAGAAAAATTTGATTCGTAAAAACAGCTCAACATTCAAATTTGGTAGTAAATAGAAAGTTACTTAAATACAAGAATATGGAAAAACCAAGAGCAACCATAAATTAAGAGGATCAAACACTAATCTTGTCCTTGAAAGCACATGCTTTCTCAGCAAATTCAAAATATATCTAGCGAGCATGTTTAACTCGGAAAACCTCAAAATAGTATCTTACCTTCTGAGGCGTAGTGTGCGTGTGGTTTGAACAAGTGATGTGAATATCCACCAACATATGGCAGAATCCACCAGGGCAAGAGGAGCAGAGGCAAGAAGGACCTGAGAGGAGGGGTCATTCTTAGGATTCAATACTCGTAGGAAACTCTCAACTGACGCAATCACCAGGTAGACTACACCCACACTCATCACGCGGTGAAGCATCGGTCCTAATCTTGGCCTGAAATGCATTCAACTCATCAGACAACCTGGCTTTAACAATTTCTGCAAATTCTGACAAAATTAACATAAAGCACTGAAATTGGACCCGTCTGACTCAAATCAGCAACATCACATGTTGATGCATTGATACACCCATCTTCATATCACCATTGACACATTTTTTTACTAAAATTTAATCTCTTAGAAAATAAAATAATTGTACAACTCCAACCACTTAGTATTCATACCAAAATTAATTTTATCTCGTTAATAGCTAATTTTCCTGCATTCTTTAGTTGGAAAAACAAACAAATTGAGGCATTGACTTAATAATTTGTAAAAAAAGACCAAAAACAAGGAATATCCAAAACGAAGTAAACTGTGACAAATGTATTACAGGTATTGGGGACTACAAATGCCAGCTAAGATATCATGAAACTAACCCATCTGGGACACTACATGCCACACAAAAATCAAAATTATTGTTGAAACATCATGAAGGCTTCCACGGAGTTTTGTTGATGAAGAGAATGGTTTTTCGGGTTTCCATCCGCGTTTATCCATTTTTGGTGGACAATATTTCGCCAGCGTTCCAGCTAGCTTCCTCAGGTCCGTTGAATTGCAGGGTTTGGTCCGTCCTTTTATGCTATACCGGTTTCGTGCCTTCGGGTGGAGGTGTGTCGTGATTGGTCGGTACTATTGAAGAGCCGTTTCCAAGCGGTGGCGAGGGTGTAGCTGTCCTCTCGGTTGAAATTTTGCGGTGTTTTTTTGCTATCTCTATTGACTCAATGGAGATAGCAAAAACACAGCAAAATTTCAACCAAGAGGACGGCTAAATCCTCGCCACCCCTTGGAAACGGCTCTTCAATAGTACCGACCAATCACGACACATCTCCACCCGAAGGCGCGAAACCTGTATAACATAAAAGGACAGACCAAACCCTGCAATCCAACGGACCTGAGGAAGCTAGCTGGAACGCTGGCGAAATATTGTCCACCAAAAATGGATAAACGCAGATGGAAACCCGAAAAACCATTCTCTTTATTGTTGAAACAGCCCAACACTGAACGTCAACAGCCTCCTGACTGAATATCTGAGGCCATTGAGGAGTATGACAGCCTTCATAAATCATCAGTTATTGCAAAGAGGGTGGTAGGATGCCATGGTTTTGCATCCAATGCATGTGCCACTGGGAAATAGGCCACCAAAGCAATGAAAATTCTTGGTTATTAAAAGTTACCAACTTACTTAACAATCCCAAATCCTAGACTAACAATGATGACAAGCATTCTGGCCAATGTCCTTTTGGCACAAGAGACTAATTCAGCAATTAGGACAGCTGCTTTGACAGATTCGCCAGTGGAGTTTATGCTTTGGTATTCTGCATAAAATGTAGCCTGAAAAATTAATAGCCATTTAATAGAGGAAAAAATTGAAATTCCTTACTTGCAGGCCTTAAATTTTCCTTAGTACCGCAGAGTGCACACAAGACAAGTGGAGAGAGCTAAGACCACCTCATGCCAATTTAAAATAACTTCACCCATTATGACCAACTAGTAGCATAGTTTGACAAAAATGTATCTCTATTGCATCAATATATGAGCAACTGCACCCACATAGTCTTGGGACACTAATAAAATTATTTGCCAAAGGAAATTGAGTTTTGATTGATTTTTAATAGGGGAGGCAAAGCCACAAAAAGGGACTGATAATATAAAAATGACATAGAATTGCACAAGGCCACTCTTATTTCAATGGAATCCCATCAAATGCTCAAAAAGGAAATTTAAAAATTACAATCACTGACAAAAAGCAGTGATCATGTACAGCTTACCTTTTCAAGCATACCCAAAAATATAACTCCACCAATCCAAAACTGAATCCTGAGAAGGTCACGCCACTGACAAAAGGACACAATGAGCCATGCCAACCCAAAAACGACATATATGAGGCACATAACACCATAAAACTGGAAGTGAAAATAATTGACAATAAATTCAAATGTCAGTTACCTTTTGTAATAAAATTAAATGCTTCCAGCTAGCAACAATGAAATCTTCAAACCACAGACACTCACAGGAAGTAAGGGCCAATCCAATGCAGACAAATAGCCATAGGTGCCCATCATTTCAACATGGACAGAGGCATTGAACTTGGTTCCTTCTCCGTTCATTTTTAAAACAAGCAAGTAGACTCCATCTTTGGTGATGGTGAAAACTGGATGAGGTGCTGGCTGCAAAAGAGAATGACTAGGTTCACATTCAGAAAATAGAAAGTCGATCGATTCATTCTACCAATTTCACCAATAGCGAAAGTTTAACTCTTTAAATGATCCTACATAGTATTTTGTTCCAAAATTTGAATCAATATCAGACAATGACCACACTTGAAGTATTGATAATTGCAACAACAGTTGACCTTTGATAAGTTCAATATGTTAGGAGCTGAAAAATGTTTAAAAAGCCAAAACATTTTAAATCACGGAAAATGTATTTACACTGTAAGTAAAATATAAGGAACACAAATGTAAATCATATTTCTTTTAGGGTTGACAAAATTGCACTTCAAGTAGTCATACAAGTTTTTACTGCAGTTACATACAGATGAATGCTGTATCTTATACAGTGGAATCAAAGATTTAAAAATAACAATTTCTCAAGCAACTATGAACTGATAGCAGAAATTAATTCAGCATGTGATTTTTAAAATTATAATCGACAATATGCCTGACGTGCATTGATGTGAATTTGTTGAAAACAAAAAATAAAAAAAATAATATCAGCCTGAGAGGAATATCTAATGCAGTATTATATTTAGAAGAGATCATCAGTACTGGCAGCAGTTTTGTTAATAGCCACTACGAGAACTCTTGATCAATAAATTTGTATTCACAATGCTTAAAAGTTGTAAATATAATAGTGTATTTTTTTATTACATTTAGAATATGGATGGAGTCTGAGATGCCAAAATTCTGAAATATTCTGAGATGGTGAAAAAGAACTTACTCTTCTAGGATGATTGGGGTCGATCTTGACAGAAGTAACATTCTGGGTGGGTATCTTGACTAATTTGCCTCTGGATCCTTCCAGAGTACCTTCCTCCCGCTTCTTCTTAGACGGCAGCACATTGTCTTCATTTAAAAATCCTTCATCACTTAGAGGTTTTTCTCCTTTACCAGCATATGTCTACAAGGATAAGCAACGAGCTATTTACGAACACCATCAACTGGTGTTTGGGTATGACACTTATAGAAAACCTATTCATAACTGGGAAATATGAAAGGTAATTCCAGCAGATTTAATGCAAGATGCATAGTACGTGTTAAAAAAATTGAAGGATAGAATTCACAAAATTAAAACTGGTAATTCTGGAGTAAATACCATGGATAAAAATGAGGCATAATATATGGCCAATTACACTTCCTTGTGGGACACAGGATGCCAAACCTTATACCGTTCCTTTCATCTTCCTACATTATTTCCAGCAATAACTTTTAGTTAGTGATCAGTCAGAAGCTAATGAATCAAATTCCCTACTTGTCATTTATTCAACACCATTTCAGCCTAACATTATTCTAACATTCAGTTTGTTGAGTGGAGCCAAGTCAAAAGCTTTCTTAAAATAAAAAATAATGGATCAACATGCTTTTTTGTTTTCTGGATTTTTGGCGAATGAGAATTAAACAAATCCTTAGCGAACTTTTAAATTGTTTAAAAAACTCCCCATCTACCACAAGAAACAGATCGAAATGATAAGAATTACCTCTTGTGCTGATGATGGTATCAGCTCTTGAACCATCTCATCCTGCAATGTTGGAAAAAAGGAATCAGTACAAAAAAAAATTACCCAATGAAAATCACAAGATTAATTAAAAACTGTCAATTAGACAAACCAGAATAATATGTCCTGAGCACTTGTAATTCTTCATGGGAGATTCCACAAAACTTAAAGTTCTGTTATCCAAAGTCTGGTGAGGGGATCCATAATTCTGTATTATGTCATTGTTACTCAGCTGGAAAATGGCAAAAATGGAATAACAGCGTGACTAAAATGTACCTATGTGGTTATCATCATAGTTATTACTATTATTAAAATTATCGTACCCTGTCTCCAATGTGCAAATAGTCCTCCCAACATGCTGTTTCCAACAGTCTCCAACCAATAGAAACATCTTCTCCAGGAGGATCAGAATCACAGATAACTTCAGGAGGAGAAAGAAAACATAACATGAGAATGGAGAATCGAGAAAATAAATTATAAAAAATACACCATCTATCATGCAAATCTGAGTTTTCTTCAGTTTGATGAACAGATACCGTATTTGATGGCATATAAGACGCACCTTTTTTTTCAAAATTAGGGCTAAAAAAATCACTCCGGGACTTAAATGTGAAGATACGGCCTTCCACAGGCTAATGGATGCTTTTCTTGAGTGTACCCTACTGAAATTGGGGTGTGTCTTATCTGCCGTCAAATACGGTAGTTCCAATTCACAAGGAAATTTAATTACACATACATATCTTCAATGCCATAAAACATTTTCATTTTCTAATTTCAATGACACATAATAGTCCATTGCTTAAAATAATTAAGTTAATTAATGCCACACCAAGAACTATTTAAATGTACCTGCAAGGAAATTCTCAAACAGCTGCCTATGTTTAACACTAGAAGGACGGGATGGGTCATTTTGACCCATAACATGTGTTCAAAATCAAATTTAACTACTTATTTGTGGTTAAATTCCTTTTAAATTTTGTGACTGTGCATTTTGGCTTATAATTTACTAATATGGAAAGATAATTTCGTAATTGCTGATGCTAAATGTTTTAATTGATGTTATACCTATAAGGGCGACTATGGGTCATTTTGACCCATTACATACTTCTTTCTGTATTAGAGTCAAGTTTTCTCACCATTTTCTTCTCCAATAGATCACTGATATGTATTTACATCAACTAAAATATATCAGTGCACATTTTGATCAGTACTTGAAGCTTCTTTATTTCATTTCAATGCCATTTGTCGATAGCGGAGCTCTCCTGGTTGCGGCTTACCAAAATTGCGGAAATGTTTTACTTTCAAATATTCTTTGAATTTGACTTACAATGGGGAACATGCACAATTTTTTATAACCACTTATATCCGAAGGACACTATCTAAAATGGATGTAGCGAAAATTTCACAGATGGCAAGTGGTTTTTTACTGAGATATCAGTCTTTAAAAATAATTCTTTCTCGCCAGCTTGAAAACACTACGTCATCGGGGAATGGACGCGTGACGTCACGGAACGGTAACGCTAGAGATTGTTGTTTACCTTCAGACGAGAAAGTAGGCAGATGTTATTGATGGAACGAGCATTTGGCGTAAAGGATTGCTTTTATTACATATTTACTGATATTCACTAATCTTACTTGATCATTGCATTTGATCAGAATGTATCTAACACGAGAAAAAACCGGGAAAGGTATATAAATCCTGCATCGTGCCTTGTTGCTCAAATACCTCAACTTCCACGCCGGAAAATGTTTTTATTTACGTCCCGAAAGACTCGAAGAAGAGGAGAAAATGGTTGATAGCCTGCTGAAGAGACGGAAATTCTCTCTCTAAATTGTCGACGGCTTATTGCTGCGAGGATCATTTCAACGCAAGTGCCGGTACCACGTATTGCAAACCTTATTTTTGTGAGGTAAAAAATGTTATAATTAAGCCAAATTATGTTGTTGCCACGTACTATAAGTTAGAAAGTGAAAAACTATCACATCAAAGGAAAAATATTATTTATGAACGGAAAGTAATGACTTGATTTCAACAAAAGTATTATTATTTAAGTATTCTACCGCCTAAGGTACGTTTACATGGACCTTGCATACTTCACTTTTTCAATTCATCCATATATATCCATAAATAGAATGAAAGGGAATAAACCTTATATGATTGAAAAGGGAAGAATGTAAGCTGAATGTAAACCTACCTTAATATATTTAATACAACTTACGTCTCTAAAGTAACAGGGAAAGTAAATTTCCAAGCTTTTAACGTTATTTATATGCGAGCAGTAACATTTATGGCTTTGAAAATGGTTAGATAACTCATGAAATACCTATTATATCTCACTATTAGTTCATGATTTGTCTGTTACACGTTTTTACCATTAGTTTGCGAATTATAATTGATAGAGAGTACGGGTAGGCGTAAGGTTGTAGGGCTCGATGAGATCTATAAAACGCCGTCAACAGATTGGAGATGAGAATGTTAGTTTAGAAGGTTTCGCTGAGAAACCGGGTCTTTGGAGTTGGGTATTCGCAGTCATTAATGAAAATTTAGGGAGTAAAATAAAGCAAAATAAGTTTTAAAAGGTATTGCGATGATGAACCTAAAATTTCCAAAGATGTTAGTGAAACTTGCTATGAAAAAAGAAGAAAAATAATTTCCCCATAATGGATTCGTACTCCCAAACTACCAATCCAAAACCCACAACCTTACCCCTAGGCCACCTATTCCTTGTGAGAGAGAGTGGAAAATTTGGCTTATATTCTGCCTTTCTTATATCTGCCTATCATAATTTTCTAATTCAGATGATTGTTTTATGGTTATCGTGAGGTCTATGAAGAAGCGAAAGGTATAAATCTTTAGGAAATTTTAATGGCTACACAATGAACTAGTCGAAAAAGGACAGATACTAACAGTTTAGGAGTAATTGACGACTAACCGCAGGCTTGCGCGTCACAGCGGACGAAAAATCCGAACTTCGGGGATTGCGAGGTAACTCTTCGGGGTAGCAAAACGAAAAAGACATCAACATTTACGAAATTTCAATAGCTACTAGAGGAATTCGTTACATTGGAAATACGTTTCATACTTTAATAACTATAGACTGAAAGCCGAAATCTACAATACAGCAAATAAACTGCTTTGCCATGGACTTCCCTAATATAGTCTTCAGTAAAAATAGGTAATACGAATAAAGATTTATATCTATTCAATAGAGGGGGAAACATTACGACTGCATGGGTTAAGTTTCGGTAATAAGGAAATTTGAAAATCAATAGATTCAGAATATGAGACACATTGAGTTTGCTACATATTAATGCAAAACTTAACATGCTGACTCTTATTTTTGGCGACTGAAGCCGTTGCGATAATTTAGAATTATTTAGACATTAATGATACTTGAAAGCTGTTTGTACATCAATTTATTTTTTCCATAGTTGTATTTTAACAACAAAGCAGCTGATATAAGAGAACCGCATAATGTGTCGCATGAAAAGTTAGGTATTAATAAAATTATTGGCAGATGATAATTTACAGCAGTCGGTGGATAGTTTATTATATCCTAAAAATAAACATTTATAAATTTATATATTTATATATTAAAACTTAAAGTTTTTCTTATGCATATAATAGTTTGCTTCCTGCTCGCTTTTACTCCACGCATCTCGGCAGCGACGAAACAATCGCTGTTTTTCAGGAAGGCGGCCACCATATGTGAGTCAATCATCGGTAAATTATCCGACTGTGCCTTCTTGAATCCCACTTCAGTCATTTCTTCTATCGAGAAATTACCAGAATAATTTTAATAGCGAATTTGCTCCGATAACTTCAACAAGGCGCCTATCTCTGCAGCTGCGAGGACTTCAGTTCCGTTCGGTGACGTCAAGCCAATAAGAAAGCGTTTCGAGTCACGTGACTTTCGGCGATTTTTGCTAACTTTTAATTAGCATTTTACAGCATTTGTAATTGACGGAGACAGCTTTGGCTTACATATTCGGATTCGTGAGAAAATTCTCTATATTGTGGGCTACAGTAACGGGAGAAACAATTTTCCATGCATGTTCCCCAATCCAGGGGAATAGGATTGAAAATATGTCACTTTCATTCTGCCATTGTATATATTATTGTTTCCATAATAAAAATATGTAGCATAAAATATAACAGCTATATGATAGGAATGTAATCAGCATTGCTTCCATTCCATGCTGAAGGAGAGGTTACAGCAACCAGTGGTGCGACAATGGAAAAGGATAGTCCTGACCATCACTCACCGAATTGTTTTGACCTCTCACTAGAGATACGCACGTTCGCCCAGATCTTTTTTGTCGTGGAAGTGTTGGCACACTACTTCTGAAAGCTGTCAAGAGGATGTGCCGTTCTCAAGTTGTAAAATTATTTCCGAATCCCCTATTCTTTAGCTTTAGGCAAATCACTCTGTGGGATGCAAAAGAGAGGAGGAAAGAGTAGTTTTGGCTCTTATGATGAGAGCAGAAAAGCCCATTGCTTTCGTCCCTCCTAGGATTAGTGGGCACATTTTCCGATGCTGAAAAACTCGCCAAACCTTCCGTGTATTTTCTTACTGTCGTCGGCTCCTTTTATCGCAGGTGAACGTGAACTAAATCCCTACCGTAGTGGCTGGCAGCGTGTGTCATTCACATACTCTAGGACCGGGGGGTTTTCCCGGAAAGGAATGTGGTTGCCAGGCAGATAGCGGAAGTGACGAACAGCAAATAAAAATCATTAAAGATAGAAGAGACGAATAGCAAAATAAGTAGAAAGAAGTATTATCTCCATCGTCTCTGGCTCAATCTTGTGGAAGTTCATTTAATCGTAAATGAAAAGGAAAACTTTGTTATATTCCACCAATTTATTTTCAGGTACTACTAGTTTCGACGCAGCGGCGCCATCTTCAGGTACAAATAGTAATAAAAGCAAAAATATGATCTTTATATACCATACCTACGCCATACCAACGATATACAATACCAACGCCTACCCTAGATGGTATATAAAGATCATAATTTTGCTTTTACTCTTTGTACCTGAAGATGACGCCGCTGCGTCGAAACTAGTTGTACCTGAAAATAAATTGGTGGAATATAACAAAGTTTTTCTTTTCATTTACGAGAAAGAAGTATATTCAAAGACTAGTTGAAGAAGTGGTGGAATGTTAATTGGAACGAAACCCTCATCTTCCCGGGAAATGCACACCACTACCCCAAAGGGTCAGAAAAGAAAATTGTCAAATTTTGAAAAATTGCACAAAGAAAACTGCCAATGTATGTCTTCAATGCAATAGAAGTGTTTGTGGAAACTGTGCTGAAAAAATAGCTATATGTGTAAGTTGTGTAAAAAAGTGATCTTACATCTTTCCAAACATATGCACATGTATTTGTTAGTGCACATGTAAATGCCTTAGATTCTAAAATATGTTGACTGACAGTTTTTAATATGTGGAACCAATGGTTGCACAGAAATTATGTTAAACCTGTTATATGATAGTATTGTCAACATTTAATGAATCGATTTGTGTTTGCACGAGTCCAATGTAAATAGGCACCAGCATAATTGCACTGATAAATATGAGCATAGATTACGTGATATGAGGTGCAGTTAGAGAGAAGTAACCTTCCTCTTTAGATTTTTTCATTTCAAGGCTTTTTCATTAATTTAGGGGAGATTATCATTTTCAAACGATATTCCTAAGAAACCTTAACAGAATGATATGCAACATGGATAAGTACTAGATAGCTTCTGTACAATAGTCTTATAGTACCATACACATTGAAAATCTGAAATGAAGCCATTTGATATATCCACAATACATCTGGAATTCAAGAGGTAGATGTCAACATAATAGGTTCAATACATGCTCTCACTGCCTAACTTGGAGACCAAAGTGCTTGAAGTAGACATGTGTATCATACTTACATAGGTGAGCTGCCTTAGTAATCTAATACCTGCATTTAACACTAGCATATACGGCAAAAGAAGAAAAATATTCGACCCATTAATTGATCCAAGCAGCAAACTTGATTAGACATCCCTAAATCAGAAGTTTTAGCATAGTTGCCTGGTTGAGGTGCAATCACATACCAACTCCAACTGGTGTTATAGCTTTTTGATTCTACCACGACCATTTAAAAAATGTTAAGAAACAAATGGTTGTTTATGAAGCTAATCATATTTAATCAGGACTGTCGATGAAGTTGCTATATCCATACTGCTCACTAGAACTATCAAAACCTTCCAGGAAAGACAATGATCCACACAGCATTGCTTAGTTTGGATAAAAATATTCTAGAGAAGTATCAAAAAACAATGGGAAGCAGGTGACTACAAATTCATGTGTGAAGAGTTGGACCAATCACTTGGTAATCAAGAAAGCAAGGAAACATAGTATCTCTAACAGCAGCTGCTGAATGTAGCCAGGCACGAGGCAGCTAAGATAGTTATAAACATTGCAAATTACTACATTGAGATAGTGTAGTAGGGGTTTCTCGGAAACCCACTACCGAACGTCATCCATGCCAATAAGACAATGCCCACTGCCGAATTCCCCCTCTTGGCCAATAGTCATCCTCCTGAGGGAGCAACGACTGCGCTATCACCTTCGTGCGTCAGCGGCTACCTTTGACCCTCCGAGATGCCTTATAATGCGAGGCGATTTCGGAGCAGGGCATTCTCCTCCCCGTCCTTCCCCCTGTTACCACCTCTTCTGAGCAGCGGGTCGTACTTCCTACCACCCTCAGTCTCCCTCCTTGGCCACGGGTTGCTCCTCCGACCCTAGCCGAATCCCATCTCTCCCTCGCCTACCCCCTGAGAGCCTTGTCCCGTGCCCGTCGACGGAGCTCCGAGCCGTGGGTTGAAGGATGTCCCGACCTCTTTGGAGTCGCCTTAAGTGATTATTCTCCCCTACACCCCAGTGCCTGACCCTCTTTTGTGTCAACTAAAAAGGGCCAAATAAAAACATGCGTACCCAACCATCTCTCTCATTCAACCAAATCCGTGATACGCTCCCACCAATGATGTTATGGTCGCCAACCACGCGACAATAGAAATGCCAATGCCAACAGAATTTAGTAGCGAGACAACGAAAATTGTTTGAACAATTTCAGAGGGGGGTGTTGTAACAAATGAATGGCGATTATGCACATGACGCTTATGAACAAATGACGCTTGACAAATTAATGGCGAAACAAATGACACAATGACGCTTATGAACAAATGAATGGCGAAAGTTTGTGGTTGTTGCTTAAAGGGGAAAGATGTTGTAACAAATGAATGGCACGCGGGCAGCACCCCGTATGTACAGTGTTTGGTCGAGGGGACATTAAAGAGAGAGTTGTACAAGCAGCTGGTGGTTGTGTTATTTGCCTTATCAATCCCCGGTTATCACAGGGGGTAAAAATATAGTGATAGGACCACACCTCAAAAGCACATTTCAACATAATCAATTCTCCATAGCATCTTTATGGTGTTCATTGCCCACTATGGAACAGATTTGGAAATAATAAGCAATGGAAAATTATTAGAGAATTTCATTCATTATAAGGCCGACACAGCTTATGATTTGGCACTCCGTCACAATGTGAAAATGTACCAGCCTTATTTATTACGTTAAATTACATCACGAAAACTCTCACAAGATGAATCAATCAAAAAACGGTGAACTTCATACAGACGAACTTTTTAACTTCGTGAGGTCTTCATATTCAAAGGCATAACATTTCCCAAAAGCTTACAAAAACAAATGTAAAAAAGAGGAAATATATTTCCTGGAGGTAGAGTGAATACAATAAGCCAGTCTTAAATAGTAGTAGCCAATAATGTTCTAACTTCAAAATATACTAATTCCTTCTATGAGTCATCGATCAATTACTCCCCTCTGCCGGATTTCATTTTACCTTGTACATCAGCATGAGATCACACGCTGGCCTTTGTCTTTTCAAACCAATTAACTCTAACTGCAACCAAAATACTTTTATATCATACTGCCAAGAAGCATTGTTTCACTCCACTGACACTGAGGGTAATCAATAATTTATCTCCCTGAGATATCCTAACTCAGAGACCGGGTAATAACTTTAACGACAAGAATTGTAAATGGGATTAACTTCTCGTTTAAAACTTGGATCATAGCAAATACTTACTATCAATGAATACCTGCGAACCCTTATACAAGCTCTTGGGTACAGCAAAGGAGTTCAGTTTCTGAAAACATAAGATGTTTACATAGCTTCGAGAAAATAAAATAAACTGTAAGAATGGTTCAGGACATTAAAAGCAATTAGATCAGAGCCATTTAAATGTCAAGTGATTAAAATAACAAAAACAATATCACAGAATTAACCCTTACATTCGATAACGTTTCGTCCCATTTTCCTGCATCCGGAAACGCAAAACACGCTCTAAGAGCATTTAGCAAGAATAAAAAAGATGTAACAGTCGCAAAAGACATAATCATTTACGTGGCTTACAGGTAATCATTCTTCGTAAAAGGTGTTATCGTTTGTTTTGCGACAGTGCCTTGACAGAATGCGTGGAACTACCACCACTTCCGTTACGTTACCACAAAATTACCCGCGGGAGGCCATCAAAAAATATATCGCCTGAATTTTGAAGGAAAATCAAGATAATATCATTGTTTTGATTCGAACAGCTAAGGAACTGCTGACGTCTTTAGTTATTCGTGCCATTCTTTGCGGCGCTTGAGGGGGGAAGCATTAGCTTACAAATAAGATAATCTGTATCATATTTATGTTGTTGGCTACCTTGTTGTGCTAGTCATGCGCAATATCCGCAATATTGAACTGCAATTGTTTTCCCGCTCTCTCAAAAGTTCTGAAACAGGTTTTATAAGTCTGGGTTTTCAGAACTTTCGTTGCAGAAAACGCAGAAAGTTTTATTTCAATATTGTATTCGTGGGTAAAGGTATATTGTAAATTTTGCGTTATTTTTGTTGGAGTTATACTTCTATGGTGTAGGTAACTACTGAATCTAATACTACCATGGAAACTCCACCCTCTTGCAGCATCTTCTGTCACACCTTTGGTCTTGCCTTTCCTTCTCCAGAGAAGCCCTCGTTTATATAGCGGTATGTGCAAGGAGGATTGGAGTACCATGGTCACCCAAGAGCATGGTACAGAAGCCTAAATTCTGCATTGTGCCGGTAAAATTCAGCCCCTAAAATTCCACGTCACCTATATATGTACTCCTCCCTCTATTTCCTCTCATCCAAGGCTGTTGAAATACAGAGATTGTCTGCTTATATACATAAGCAAATTATGGGTGTCATCCTTCGCACTTAGGCAACAGATTATGTTTATTATTGTTGCTTTGGTTCATCATCTTGATTTTATTCTTTTCTCAAGTTTAGTATAAATAGAACCTTGTTCAATCCAAGAGTTCTTGTCACTGAAATTCAGCTTTTGCCAACAATGGCTTACCTATTTCCAATATCCCACTCCACCTTAGCCTTGCCTAAAAACGCCCTCTCCATCAGCTGTTCCAGCAGTCGGTTGGCCAGTCCTTATCTAGACTTTGACCAGTGTACACATTACCAACACTTCTTTTCCAATATTATTCTTCCCTGAGAGCTTTAGGTCTCGTATGTTCTTGTAAAATGTTTTCATTGATTCTAGATTGACAGATTTTCAAACGATTAGCTGGCCCTTGAATTGTTGATCTGTGATTTGTTTTGGTGTTGTGAAATATACTTGTTGATTTTAGTTAATGATGGAGAATATTTATTTCACGTTACATCCTCATTTCTCACCCGAGCTATTCTGAAGATTTTCTTATCTAGAAGGCCATAGTACGAAAATGAAAGTCCTTCTCTCTTGACACTATAGTACTAACCCTTGTGCAGAGAAATCTATGATCTGTTTTCTGATAGGTGTGCTGCTGTGTTTTTGACCAGTTCTTTTTCACTCAATGGAGTGTCCACCAACTTGGAAATAATAATACCTGTTATTATCCAAAGATCATGTGTACTAATTACTATGATATAGGACCAGTATAGGGATATATATAAATGGGACATATGATTTTCTAGAAATCTTTGAGAAACCCTGGGAATTTGCTGGAGATGCTATTTATCTTTATATGCTAGAATTTGGAGGCCTATATCCTTTCAGGGGTATCGTATATCATAGTGAGATGGAAGTGTGGCAGATGAATGTAAATAATCGCAGAATAATAAATTGGCAAATGAACGCATTAGTGAGAACCGAAGAGAGAGCAGTCGATAGAGAGTTGTTGTCGTCAGCGTAACCGAGAAATAAATGATCGTAAGTATGGCATGGCATTGATGGGATCCCCTGCCTCACACCCCTGAGGTGGCTTGCAGGATATTTTGTAGATGTAGATGATGGCATGTGAACACGTTGAATCTAGTCCATGAGTCATTTCATGCCTTCTTTCCAAACTCAGTATACGCTGTAGATGGGCTCATCCCAATGAACAATTGCTATGCCTGAAAATGCTGAAAACACATCTGTACTACGAAATGACATCACAGCTCTGAGAATATGGCTGCCTGGTGTTTCAGCACAACATTAATTTTGCAAATTTTAATAATTAATACTTATCTCACTTAAAAAGTACCTCACTATTCTCAAACTCGGGATTTAGCCTAACTGAGGTTTAAATTTTTTATAAGATCGCTTCCCAAAAATGTGCAAATACTCGATTGGAGAATTCATAAATGGTTACAATGTGTGAGTTTTGGAGTTCATCATCAAGTCAAATAGTTGATAAATTTTGATCAGGATGGTATCATTTGTTTATTTACGTTTTATGCAATAATTTCCCAGAAAACACCCGGCAATGCCTTTTACATCGGGTATGTACTGCAATGTGTAACGAAGGACTAACACACAGCCATGTCCTGTGTGGTGGAACAACCCACCCAGGAGGGACTTAAGACAACTCATGACCCTGTGGTAGCAGGTGAGAAATTTAACCAGTCACCCCTGAGGCTGGTACTTACTTCAAATGCTTGCGTTTTCTCTGGCTTACAACAAGAGTATTAAAAGATATTTATTACCCATCCAGATTCTGAGTGAGCCTACTATCCTTGTCATTATTTACACATATTGTTGATAATTATAAATCCATTATCAGTATTTTTATAAAATATGTTTTCAAGGGCAGTTTTGGCATGCTAAATGCAAGGAGAAAATTGAGTAAACTCCCCTGAAAAACTGGCAATCTTTTAATTGCCAAATGGTGGGCACCCTTCTCAACCATCTTTGGATCCTCCTGAAGACCTCTTTACTTGATGAATATGTATATGCATGAGTGGATGCTCAAACATTTATGGAGTTTACATCCATTCAGTTAAAAAGTGGTGAGTTTACCTTTGTGCTCATGCATTTGTGCTAGCTGATGTGTTCACAAGTTGCAATTTTGAAGACAAATTTGCTCATGCTTCTATTTGCACAAGTGCATGCATCATGAAAACAGGCCTTAGGAAAGTAATCAATTTAGCATTGCAAGTAGCTAAGG
Source organism: Pyrrhosoma nymphula (assembly GCA_963573305.1). NCBI lineage: Eukaryota > Metazoa > Arthropoda > Insecta > Odonata > Coenagrionidae > Pyrrhosoma > Pyrrhosoma nymphula. Next base: position 158,790,990 of record OY754331.1, on the reverse strand, counting down.
GTGGCCACATGTCTGGGGAACATCAGGTAAAAGAGGTTGGCTGTCAGGGATTTTCATGTCTTGTCAGGGAAACTCGTAGGGGTCGCACCTCTTCAAATGGCTTTGCTCATGTTCCATGTACTTCTATCGTCTCCGCTGCTGTTCAATATATGCTGGGCCACTCATTGCCAGTTCTTTCTTCCTTCCCTTGGCTCTGCCTGACCATTCACAGCTACCTTTTCAAATGTCTTGGCAGAAAGGCAGGCCTAAAAATGTGTGGGGATGGGTACCTTCCGGGTAACCCTGGAACAGTTCCAAAGTCTCCGCTGCCCCAGGGGAGGGGAACTGCCTCTGAGAGGGGCAGTTTGAACACGGCGTTGCCGAGATATGCTTTGCTTCTTTGAGACCCTTATTGGGACAGCGTTGGAGGAGAAAAATACCTCACGTTTTGTCATTTGCAACATTGTCGGAGGCTACGCCTGTCTCTCTGTTCGCCCGAACACTGTTGCCAAGTTTCCACTTGTGGTTTCTCTCTCTCACTCGCACATCCCCCTTTGAAGGTGCATTGGGCATATCGAATTCTGTATCGAATGCTCGTGGCGTGAGATCAGGAAAGTTTCATCAGAAAAAGGTCTGGGACAATTGGAGTCGACTTACGGCATTGGAGTTTTTGCCCTTTTCAACGAATCATAGGTAAAATTTTCATAATTTCTCTGCGATAGACTTACTGCCACAGATGACCAGCCAAAGCCACCTTGGGCTGCGTGGTCGAGCGCAGTCTCCACCTCTTAGGGTGAGCTACTTTGTTTGTCCGGTGTGCAAAGTTCGGGTCATGCACTGGTCGTCCTTAGGTGACTTTCTCAGAGCATTTCACAGAAAATGTGCCAATTTGCCATTAGTGAGGGAAAAATAGTTGTTGAAAGCTATGTTACATCAACCATGCATTTCTATTTCTTCAATGCTTATAGAATTATGTATTTCCACCACTTGTCCACTGGCCGTTCAGTTCATACTATGTAGTACATGATGAAGGGAAGTCCCTTGCCCCTCCCACCGCCTGCCTGCCTACCAGCCATGTTTTCTGCATAGTATTCCTTATACATTGCACTTTCTTCTCAGTCTTAGCTACTCAATATTATTATTCCAGGTTAGAGTTTTAATATTGACCTTTAAATGTCTTTTATTCTTTAGTATGTAATATGTTACTATTATATTTTGTACTTTCAACATTTATTTAAAAAATAATGACAATTTTTATAACTGACTTTCGTAATGCACTGATAGTACCTGCATCTCAAATATAGCAATGCATTTATTACGTATCGTGCCATCATTGAAACAAAAAAAATCATAAAAATCACTGTGCACTTTGTTTCTGGGAGACATTTTGTCAGGGAATTTCGTGGAAATGTCTGGGAATTTTATAAATAAAAGTTTGTGACCACCCTGTAGCTCCATCTATGTTGATTGTAAATTTATTAAATCTTAGGAACTCTTCATTATTTTTCTCACAGCTCAAATCATGGTGCGGCTGTTCCTGAATTCATGCTGTATTATTGAGAGCTTCCCTGAATGCTACATGGTTGCAAATGAGCAAGGTTTGAATATTTAAAAAAAAACAAAGGTCATTTTTACAATTTTTTTGGGTTGTATTCTTCCTGTATTCTGAAAAGTTTACTTGCTGAATCTATTGCTAATCTTAAGGTTTCTATGGTGTTGGGGTGCGATGCACCTTCTTCTTTGTCAATAAGCACCTGGTGATTTTAGGAATGTTCCTCTCTTTAAGCATTTATTTTACATTTGGAGAAATAACTGATGGCATTAATGGCCAATTGTTTTCATTCATCCCAGTTCTAGTACCTTCTGGTTTGGAATTTAGCTTTCAGTTGGCTTCTGTTTGATCTCAACTAATTTTGATCCATATTTCTGTGGAGTTTGAAGGTGTTCCTGATTTCTTGCTAAATGGCTTGGAATCAATGTTTCCCCTTCATATCATTATTCATTACTAAGCCGTCCAATGCCATTCTTTTCTTTTGGGCGCCCCTTAGTTGAGATTTTGGCTTCTTTTGATAGTCATCTGAATATCTTTTTGGAGCATTTGTACACCGCTAGCCAGGGTTGAGTCAGTAGGATACATATGAAAATGTGTGATCTATGCATGTATGTATTCTGCTGTAGCATACGTTATAATATAATATTTATTAAATGCCCTGTTAAAAGGTTCCAGGGCATTCCAGGCTATTCCCTCCCAGGAACGTATATGGGAACAAGCGTTCCCCCTGGGAATTTACGGGAACCCTTGTGTTCCAGGGGGAACACACACGGGAACAAGCGTTCCCCCCTGGAAATTTATGGGAACGTTCATGTTCCAGGAGGAACATACATGTATGGGAACAAGCGTTCCCCCCTGGAAATTCATGGGAATGTTCATTTTCCAGGGGGAACATACATGTATGGGAACAAGCGTCCTCCCCTGGACATTTATGGGAATGTTCATGCTGGGAGTAAAGGATTGAACACTGGTAGCACCGCTACGAAACCATGGTCGTGTTTAATAAATATCTAAGTGGAAGCTGCAGTGTTCAATCCTTTACTCCCAGTATGATTGACTTCCACAAAGTATTGCCTGAAACTGTGTCGGGAATGTTCATGTTCCAGGGGGAACACTGGGAATCATTCATGGGAACAAATGTCCCCCCTGGAAATTTATGGGAACGTTCATGTTAAATGTATATGCACTTTGAAATTTTAGGCATCAATTAAACATGTAAAAGATCATGTGCATAAATAAATATTTAAGCGTCACGTAGTTATAAAGTTTTGCTAATTTTTTTAAAGTATGGCCCTCATTTAATGTTTGTACCATTAGCTCACAAGGTATGAGTCATAGAGTGTAATGTTATGCATGCTATGATTGAACTGTTGGAGCTTGATTTTATGCTCTGGGAACCTATGATCTGGAAATATAAGGTTGGGAGCAGGGGGAATGAGCGTATATTGGGTTTACATTGCTAACACCACTTGCTGATGGGTACGATGCTGGTCCGATGTGTCATTTGTGAATTCCATAAATGTTTGTACTGTGTGCTCCACTGAAGTATCCAAAGTGGGTCTGAGGTCGCAGTCAAACATAATTGGACTATAGTGGGGATTCATTGGTCCCCCATATTGCCTGTATGTTAGCAATGAGAGGCTACCACATGAAACTCATAATATTATCAAGCCAACATGCTTCCATGATTGACCAACCAATATAAATTTTAAATATTAAAATGCAATTACTATGTGATTTCGTGATGCTTGTGAAGTTAAATTAGAGAAGTTTCCAACATTCAATATACTCATAAAAAATATTACCATTAACGTATTGTTCATCTTAATAAAGCTTATTGAATGAGTTACTAAATTTACAGCGACAACTGTCAGGTATATTACAAAATACTCGGAGCCCGGGCTCCAAGTATCCTGGCTACTTCTCTGCTGTGAGCAATGCTTATAACCTTAAATATAGTATAGTACACATATAATACCGTAACTTATTGCATTGTAATCAGTCTTGGATCAACCAATCCTTTAACCCTTTTGCTGCGGCACGCTCGGCAGCAGAGACTGAATTACTCCCGGGATTATCTTCCCTCCCATACTGAATTTTTTTTTTCGGAGTACACTTGACAATTTCGCATCCTTCGTTTTCGAATTGCAAACGTCCTTTGGAGACTCATCAATACAAAGGTTTTAAAAAGGGGTCAAAGCATTTCTGAAGGGCTTCCAAAGAGTGTCAACTGTGATCCTAATTTTTGCCAAGTGATCATTTTCATTCATCATATTAATAATCATCGTCGCAGAAATGTAACATGAAAAGCAGGTTACGGTATCTATCCCATGACATTTCACCAAATTTTGGTCTTCTGATGAGTGAGTCCTTCTGACCAATACTCACTGTAGGATTTCTTCATCCATACTTCATCCTTGACATGAGTAATGTTACTGCTATGAATAGTAAAGTAACTGCAATAACAGCAAAACATCTCTTCATTGTCAGTATCTTTCCAACTTTTGATCCGTGAATGCTCACTCTCCAAAATGTTCTTGCTGGTATATTTGAAATAATTATTGGTTTCATTAACAATAAACTTCATGAGATCCACTAAAAAAAAACAAATGGAAAAAATCTAGTATGCATTGCATTTTTTTGCTAGCACTCGCCTTGCATTCAGAATCTTGGGGATCAAATCCATGAATTTCCGGATTCAGGTCTGTAGAGTGCCATACAAATTCCAGGAATTTCTCTTCCAAAGGTAGTGGTAAATCGTCTTTGTCTGAGCTATCTTCAGATTCCGAAGGTGAGCTCAGAAATTATTTTTCTTTAGCAGAGGCTTTGATGCCTGACGTAGATGGTTGGGGAGATTTAGTTCTTGAAGTGCCTTCCCCTTCCTCCTCAGAGTAATCTTTGGAAAATTGTTTAAAATTCATCTCTGCTCTCATTTCTCTCCAGAATTTCTTAAACCTTCCGTTGTAAAGCTCTTCTTGAAGGACATATGTCCGTTGTTTATATTTTCGTGCAGAGTCAATGAGGATCTCTAAACTGATGGTGATGAATAAGGCAACGCTAATCCAAGCACAAAATAAAGCCCAAGTTACAAGGATACCTCAAAAACAGTCCAGAATAAAGCATTGGTCAATAAAAGAGTCTCAAATGCCATGAGAAATGTCCAAGATGACGCGCAGGACAATAAACAAAGAAAACACCGTTCAGGTAATACAAAGAACGCCCTACCATCAATCGAAATCAGAGGTCGTTAAAAAGTCCAGAGATGAATGCCCAAAACGAAGCAGGGCCAGATGGGAAGTGCAGGTGAGTGCAGAAATATCAATAAAATACACAGTGGAATTATTTCTGAAGACAAAGTCCGAACAGTATGCGATGGATCAAAATATGAAGAAGAAGAACACAAAGTCAAACTCAGAATGGCAAGGACAGTATAGTAGACTGAAGCATCAAGTAGAGGGATGCATTGAGAAAAAATAACGGTAAAGAAAGCCTTAGAGGCAATAAATCTAGCAGATGTGGGTAAAATGATCCTCCAGAACAACAATCGCAAAGATAAGGGATAAGATAATTTGCTTTGCTTTGTACGAGAAGGAGAAAATCCAAGGCCTACGTCCTGAGAGAGGGAAATGTCCAAGCTCAGCAAGAAAAAGAACGGACAGAGAAACAGACAAGGAAAGGCCCATGAATACGAGTGAGTGCCCTGTGATAGTCAAGATAACTTCTAAAAATCATGTAGAACCCACAAGAGTTTGTCAGAGCAATCTGCGACGTAACATGACTCTCAAACTGAGACAACGCTCCCGTTCATCTTGCGACAACAACAATTTCCAGTGATTTCGGCATATGCGATTACAATCAACAAGTCAGTCGCAGGGTCAGTCGTTTGACGTTGTTGGACTTCTACTCCAAACAGCAGTATTCTCACATGGACAACTGTATGTTGCTCTCTCTAGCAAATGTAATGTTTTTAGTGTTGGGAATAAACTCATGATATCAAGTGTCATATAATTTCAATATCTTCCTTGAATAAGTGGGTGCTACGAGTGCCTTTAAAACCTAGTAATAATATAATAATATGTAATTCTTTATTGCTCTGTTGGTCCAGTAAGAAACATAGAATATGGTCAAAGATAAATAGGAAATAGATGCCCTTACAAAAAGTTAATTACAAATTATCACTCATTAATTCATCCATATTGTAATAGCACTTGTGTAACAGCAGTGCTTCTTAAGTTCAAATTTAAGAACCTTGACAGTGGATTTATTTTTTAGACTCATTGGCAATTTGTTGAAAATAAGGGAGGCTGAGTGATGCGGACCCTTCTTAGAGTTAGAGTACAAAATTCCACCTCAAATGTACATCATCTCTTCCACAAACATTCAGTATTATTGGACTTTATCCTGAATTCCTCTTCACAAAATAGGGAAAGACCTACCTCAGTAGATACGGGAGCAATGAGTGCCTGTGTGACAATGTAGTTTTTTCCACCATAGCTAAGGTTTACCAGAGTTGATGACCTTAATCTCATACTTGCTGCTTGTCTGGTTAGACAAACCTACAGATCACTAAACACCCTCTGGATCTTACCAGCTTAGTGGGTGCATGTTACAATTGAGGCACTACTACTATACATATTTTCATTTTCTCATGGTTTATCCATTCAAAAATACATACATACATCCAGTACAAAATTCCACCTCAAATGTCTGATGACGCCTCGAGTAGGCTCCCTGGAAGGCCTCCCAACAGGGACCTGACGGAGAACAGGCTCAGCTTTAGCCATTGATGGGTACCCTGAGTGCTCGTTGTCATCGACGGTCTCCTGACCCTCCCAGAACCTCTTGTGCTACTCAAAAGTTCAGTTCTGTGACATTGTGTCATCCCTGAAGGCTTGCCTAAGCATTTTTAGCTTATCCGTGCCATTTTTACCCAGTTTAACGCAAAATTTAACAAGCGTATGTGGCCGGCTGTGGAAATTCATTATCAGAACTTCTGGGATTTTCCATAGTTCTCTCTAGTTTACAAATAGCAATGGCTAATTTGTGGACAAATTCTGCCTATGACCATAGAGTAACACTGTGCTATGACTTTCTTCAAAAACATCCAGACTCAATATTGGGGAACTTAACCTGTCAGTGCCCAAAGTTTTTTTTGTTTAAAAAATTGTTCATTTTTCTGAAATATGATGCTAATGTGCAATGAAGATTTTTTATAATTTTTTTTTCCCCTAATATTCAGTAGAACCGGAAATACACCCCGGTGCCATATGGCCCCGCTGGGCGTTGATAGGGTCTTTTCGCTTATGAATGTATTTTTTCGTTTGAATGAAGAAAACTGCGTCAACTCTTTTTTAACTTCTATGTTTATATAGATTTCACAAATTGATTTTAGAGTGATAAGGGGCAAAGTATTTTACACTTAGTCCAATATTACTTTTCGAACATTGAGTTCTGGTTTGTGACGAACAATAATTTCCATTACATTTCGCCGACTTCTATTTTGAGTGGGAATTATGAGGTGAAATATCCCGTTAAATCGTTGTATGTTTTCTACAGGTCGTCTTGTATCTTTTCCTCTTCGTTGCCCCTGATGTTGAATAGTTCTGTATCTGACAAGGTAAGTTTGAACAATTACCCCCCTTACCTCTCACTCCAACATATCCACTCCCGTTTTCCGCATTATTATCCAAGCATTGTGAATACACACGTCAATCAGCGAGGTAAAAAGTGGCCACCACCATTTTTTACTCCGCACCCCAACCCGATAGCAATTCACTCCGCCATCCATGAGGCCAGTACCACTCATATTCTAGTTGTAAACCTCAAAGAGCTTTGGGTGTGGCGCGGCAATTGTTTTTTTGGAGGTACTTGAATTCCGAGCAATATTGGAAACAGGTTTCACACCATAGCGTGTGAATGCACCCATGACAACACTATTATCCACCCATTGAACAAGCGTAATTGATACATCCTTGTCAGTGAATACTCATAACTTCCCCGTGTCTCCTTTTGAAAAGCAGATTTCGGCACGAGGAGGTATCCTTTTGGCAATTGGTTGTTGCGGATAGTACCTGTGCCACTGCAGCCTCTATTCTTGAGCTCAACCAGGAGATTCATTCCTTGAACAAAAAAATCACAATTCACTTTTCCTTGAATTCATGGTATCCATATTGTAATATAATTTAAAATGAACCTCAAAAGTATTACCTGTGAAAAGGTCGAAAACGAGGTTGTGCGGCAGGTGCCGTGCATCTTCTCGAAGATTGATAGCATCGGTGCCACTGCATTCCCATACCGCTTTTCGTAGTCTTCGTTTCCTTCATGTCTCTTCCTTTGCTATGCCTCAAAATCAACCAAATATCCAGCTGCTCTGTTCAAACAACACACCTTGTAGCCGAATCTAATAGGCTTGCCTCTGATAATTGCTTACAACCATCTGATCCATAATAAGTGACCATACTTTCGTCATAATCAAAATTTTGCTCAGGTCTAAATTGCTTCCTCATTTGTTCCTGAACTAGGTTCATTAGGGGTCTCAACTTCCAATATTTGTCCGTATGGTCAGGAGAATTGTTATCTGCGCTATGTAGAAAGCGTTCTCTTTCAAGGAAACGGTGCCTTCGCATTTAATTGCACACAAGACCATTCTAGACGTCTTACGCTTCCTCCCAATAATGGCGTTTATCGGGGACATCATTATATCCTGACAGAATTAGAATTCCCAAAAATACTTTTCTTTTTTGGGGTCAATGTTAGGCGAAGGGCAACTGCGGAATATAGCATACCTATTACTCTCAGAAGCTAGGAAATTTACAACCTTTTCATTTAAAAAGTTCAAAAACATCAATAGCAGTTAGATTTCAAAGGTGAAAATAGTCTGCGTTAGGGAATAAAGTATCTGTCACATTTATATCTGTGTTGTTCTGCCATTTAAATTTAGGATTTTCATTCTGTTTCTACACGTTGTGGTTCGATACATCACAATCCAGTTCTCCTCTTTGTTTTTTTAGGATTTTCTGTTAGTGTCATTTTCAATACGTGCAAGGGTCCGGCAGCAGGTTCACAAGTCTCTGACTGAGCTGTTGAAATATTATCGTCACCCCTCTCTATGGAATCCTCATGTTCATTTTCTTCTGCTCTTGAAAACAACACTTCTGCTCTTGCTCTAAGCTGACGGCCAGATAAGTTATCCACCAAGCCACCCTCTTCATCGCCTCAATATTCAGTCATAACAGTAATCTCTGGTGGCTCGAGAAAATTTGGTGGGCATCGTCTATTTGTTCCTCCTCTAGCGGATCTAAAAATTCTTGAAGGGTCAATTTCCTTAGAAACAAGGTTTTAACTATAAGTCTCGATATGTGCACCTCCAGGTTGTGTGACATCATCAATTTGAGCATTTAACAATGGGTAAAATTATGCATAATTGTGTCTTTTTGAGCATGGGAGTATATTTATTTTTGTATATTTTGAGTATATTTTCACTTGTGCAAATAATATACCGTGTAACAAATGAATGAAACTGGCTAAATAAATAAATCAGGGAACAAATGCAGTTCGGAAAAGGTTCTAACTATGCAAAAGGAATAGCACGAAGGTGATGTTGGAATAATTTTACAAAGAAAAAAAACCTTACGATTCCTAATCCCGAAATGAACCCAGAGCCTTAGCGATGGGAAGCCACCACTCTACCACTTGGTGCAATAGCTTTGGTCCACGATATAAACTTTAGTTTTCAAGATCTCCCTATTAGTTCTTATAGTCGAGGGAAATTACTTGCAAATAACATTTTGAGCTAAAAACCGCTTTTGTACGTAAGTAATGCAAAGATAGTGATTTGATGCGGGGAATGCCCAGCGGTGCCATATGGCACCGCTAAGATTTGTGTTTACATATCTCAAAATGTACTAATCGCAAGTAGCTATATCATAGGAAAATACTAAGTTGTACTTTATACTCTGCGAAAACATCACTGTCCAATTTTTACAACCATAATTATAAGTAATAAAAAACACTAAACTTGACCGAGTCACCATAATTTGTGTTCTAGGGAGAAGCCTCTTGTTGTGCAACAAATAGAAGGATCAGTAACGGCGGAAAACACAATGCACACTGATTATAAAAGAGATAAAGCCTCCTGCTTTGTAAACGCATCATTAGAAGAACTGGGAAATGCATATTAGATACTTAGTAGCAGTTTGAGCTCTGCTGCACAAAGCGATACTGTATGGCACCCGTGGGCGCTGACAGGTTAATGGACTTGACTTGCTGAAAAAAATGCTATTTCATTTTGCAAAACAATGGATTCTGTAAATGGGCTTACAGTGACACCACTTCTGCGTTGATATGCTACTGATGCATAATTATTGGCTGACTGATTGTGAGTCAGTATAAGTTCAATGTCTTATGGGATTATTCAAAATTATACGCATAAATTTAGTTTCAATGCCTACAATTAAAGGGAAATTGAATCATAATGTTTTTACAAAAACTACAAACATTTTGCCATTTTTTGTTAAAGTCATTTGAAATTTTAATATTTGCCATTACATACTTAACAGGGATAAGGCATGCAATATTTTACAGGGTTGCTACAGACCTGGAAAACTTGGAGACCAATCAGTGCTGAGGATTATTTTTTGGCTTATTTAAAATACTTGCAAGATGTAGTGTTGAAAATTTCACTATCAGATAGCAGAAAAATTGAAGTATTTAATTCGTGCAATTGATTTTGTTATACTCTTCGTTTTTGCTTAAAAATTGTGTATTCAATTCCAAATTATAAATTTTTATCTGATTTCATTAATATCATATTTCCTCAGCAACCTGAGCAATAGCTATTATCGGAAAAATTTTCCTGGGCCTTTTATGGCTTACATAAAATTAAAAGATCAGTATTAGTTAATATCAGTGAGATTGCAGTTTGGATATTTTGTACCCTAACTTCTCCATGTGCGCTTCATGGCTTTTACATGGTATGTATCTGCATTTAGCATGTCAAATGATTCTTATAATTAGGGTCCATCAGTATGCATAGCATACTGCTTACATTATAGAATCTTGCACACTGCTAGAGACCTATGTACTATACCTATTAAACATGAATACAGTCCTAGAGCTCAAGAGGGATGTTTGGAGCTCCAATGGGCTCTTAAGTCCCCAAATCGTTGCTTTCTTTTTAGCCTCGGAATGAATGAAGTAATGAGCAGTTTGTTAAAGTTTTGCACCTAGGTACATGTTAGTTATTTCAAATAAAAATTCGAATATGGTCTCTATTGGTGCTGAATAAAATCTCTCTCAAACTCACTTAAGGGAAAATATGCTCGAAGTTTATGGCAATCTTCCCCCCCCCCTCACGAAACTGGAATACTTTTTTAGTTTTACTGTATTAAAAATAAATAATTTCAGTAAAATAGCTACTATGCATCATAAAGTGACAAAACTTTTTTACCTCTCACTTCCTCTCAGTAAAAAAACCTAAGATGAAAAATGAGAAGTCAGATCCTCTTCTGTATTAATAGAACAACTACCTACATTATTTCTTACTTTTATCTCTCCCGTTGAAAATCAATGGGCATTTCTGGTAGTATTGAATATTTTTCGTGATGATTTAAACAAACAAGATGTAATGGTGTGGCTGTAAATATATTTATTCATGAAATACTTCTCTGGAAGGCAGTAAAGTAGGAATTGCAATGAAGAAACACAATTCAGTTTTTCTTTGCCATAATTCCCAAAATTGAGAAATATTTAGTCAATGAAAAGAAATATGATACAAAAGAAGAATTTCATCATAAAAACATAGGTACAAAAAACTGCCTTTTCAGGGCAAAAGGATGACAAAGTTGGAAGGCAAAATCACCTTTTTAAGTGTTATGAGAAATTGGCTGTTCTTCTCAGCGGCATGATATATACATAAAAAATCTTATTTAAACAGTGATGGTAAGAGATATTCATCAGTTTTGATGTCAGTATCATGTACACTCTGTTTTCTCACACACAAATGCACACACATACACACAAATGCACATATTTCTCAGTCTTGTGCATAAATAAAAACTGCTGAAAATCACAATCATTCAATGTACAATAGTTCAACAAACATTTATAGCAAAATTAATAAATTCATCTGTGAAATATCTCTTATAAGAACTATAAAAAGGGCAGGAGATCAATACAAAATATTTTGTCACTATCTTTTAACACTTATTGTTCTTGACTTATCCACGTATATGTACATTTGTTCTAGTCTTTTTTGCAAAGTACTCTTGTGGAAGATGAAACATATCACAGTCGTGCCATTTCACATGGCTGTCTCCAATGGTTGGCTCTTACTTCTACTTGACAATGGGAAGTGTTCGTGGCCAAATTCCACTGGAATTGGAACGTAATCGAAATTTGTTTCCAGAAGAGCTTCACTCTTTGACCTCGATGGATGAGGCACGGCGTAAGCATCGGCACTCGGCACAAACTGACTTGCTGGGTGTGTTGGCTGATCAAGATCAGTCTCTAAGAGAGCCTCTGGATGCCCTCCACCGCTTTGTGGAGGCATTCCGTAAAAGTAGTCCAAGTGGGAGTTCATGGGAAGGGTACCAGCGGTTGAACCATATGGCACATTGCCCTCATCTTCATATTGCAGCTCCCTGTCCTCTTCATCATCTACCGTGGGATCATCATGTTTGATATCCAATGTGGAATCAGACATAAGACTACAGTCCAACGGTAAAGTGGAAGAGTTGAAGTTGCTCACCGGAGACTCGTCGCCCACTGCTACTAATTGAGGGGGAGGTGGAGGTGGTGGGGGAGGGGGAGCCATGGTGGGCCTCCTAACGTGATCAGGATCCAGGGACACGAGGATATTTCCATTGGAGGGTATCTGAGGAAGCTCACGGGATGCAAATGTTGAGTTGTCACGGAACCCTTCGTTCCTGTAGGCCAGGTCAAATGATGGCCCAATGGATGTTGTTGTGGATGGGGTTGGTGGTACTCCTGATACAGAGCGGTCAAATTGAGAGTAACCATAGGGAAGAGCATTTGGATTGTGGGCTTCGTAGATATCATACGACTGATTATCCTCAATGGAGGAGTTGAACTGTGACTTGTCCATGGAGTCTATACTTCCATTCATCTTCTTGTACTCACTCATTTTAGTGGGGGTTGGACTTGGTCTGGAAACCTTAAAAAAGAAAAATATTTTCATGCAAATCAAATAAAAAATAAGTAGAGGATATTTTTGACAATGTTAAAAACGAGACTGATGTCAAAAATATATGCCTTCTGCTTTTTAATATGCATTGACTGAGGGTCCAAATAGAAATAGTCTGTCGAGCATAACATTCAGTAATGTTGGCATTTTAATTCTTAATACATTTTGAGCTATTTTGAACTGGTCGGTGATACTTAAAAAAATAATTAATTAACTGAAATGGCTGAGGGTGAATGGAAAATAAATAAAACATGTAACTAGAAATTGATAAATTTGCTTGATGACAAAATATTCATGTGGATCTAAACTTCTTTTATAAACATGATAAAGAAACCTACAAAATTTGTACAGGTTGAAAGTTTACTCCAGTGACTCCATGAAGTGCTGATTTTTTGGTACTTGCTCTTTTTATAAATATTGGCTTATGAATAAGTTCTGCTTTATACACAAATATTTTGAGAGGTTAAAGAACCCAATATGTTTTTTTTGCATGTTTAGAACACCATTTTAAGGTAAACATTCAATATTGTCCATTGATTGATCCTCAAATTGAATAAGTTCATCGACTTTACTGAGTGATAAATTTGATTTCTACTAAGTTGAGCTGGAAACCGTCACTTTTTTGGTTCAGCTTTCTCTTTTACCAGCTCATTTTTACACTGTCTTTCTCCCAAGCCTAAAGGCCATTTTACACAAGGCACTTCATTGAACAATTTGAAGTATCATCTGTTAATGCTGTGAGAACGCAGGTTCAGAATTAGAGGGACTATTTTCCCATCTCTGGTTTATGCATTTGCACATGCGCATTCTAGCAATTCACCACTCTACACAATGCAATTTTCAATGCACATCAATACGTACATCAGATTTTGCAATAAAGAACCTCATGTAAAATGACCTTTATCCTAAGTGCAGAAGACATTGATTTGCATTGCGATGACAAGCTATTTTTCCTCCCCAAATGGCTAAGCAGAGTTGCAGATTTTTTTGTCATAGTGATATACAACTTGGAATTGTCCTAGTATAAAATGCAAAACTGGGTTGAACATCATCTAAGTGGAATCGTAATAAAAAGCTAAAAAGAAGCCAAGAACTTTCTTAGATCATTCGAGATTTTATTTAGGCATCAGCAAGCATATTAATACATATGTGGAATTCTGTTTCAAGCATGGACAATCAAATTTTGCATGTTAGTATGAATTGAGAACACTGATTCATTCTCAACACTAAAAATACTGGAAGTATAGTGCTATCTAAATACTACTCATTGAAATCCCATGTTGATCGGTGTCATAAATTATTTCATTTGCTGAAGAATTATGAAGGAATAAAATAGCTAGCTGATAGGAGAGAAAAATAGAGAGCTGCAGCAAACCACTCATTGTGTTGATCAGCTGATAATGATTGGACTTTGAATCATATAGATAAAATTTATATTTATCAACTTACTGTTGGTTGTTTACGGCGATATCCTAATTCATTTAAACCTCCATGAGAAGAAGCCAGAGAACGCATTGATGCACGAATCGAGTTTCTTCGTTCTAGCCTCTCCACATGTCTGTGCCGTGATTTTGTATACCAGAAACCAGCCACCAATGCTACCAAGATAATTGATGCTAGTACAGCGCCAATCACACCAATGGTGACCACATCTCCTGTCCAGCTTAGTGGGTCGATGAAAACCTTTGGATCTATAAGAGCATGAGATAGAAGTTGCATGGATGATTTCCATCACTATAAGCACAGTCATTTTTTCCATTTTCTATAGTCATACCTAATTCTAAAAATTAAAGTTAAGATATAATTTTGAGCAACAGTTGTGGTGGAGAGAGATGTCACATACATTTTATTGGAGTTCACTGTGATCCTCAGCAACCGTGATTTGCTTTTGGGGTTTTTGTAACTAATGGTAGGTCAAAGCAATTTTGGTATACATTCGTCTTAAGGAGGAGGGAATTTTAATGAGCCAATTCATACTTTAACGATTGCAGGTAATGACTTTTATGATACAGTGGAATTGTGAATGAATTAAAATTTACTTTTTTGTGGTTTTAGAAGGTTATATTGTGGAAATTGCAAAAATTAAATTTAAAAACTTTATATGTATCTCCTCAAAAACAAATCATTGTCGGTGATGACTTAAATTCATGATGTTGTCCACTGATTATATTTTCTTAAATATTGAAATATAGTAGTTAGCAGGTATTCTAACATATCGTATATTTCATAACGGATAATTACCTTGCTCGCAGATAAATGGATATAAACGTTCACATTGGTCCTCCTTAACATTTTGGTATCCAAAGACGGTGCATCTGTTGATCATATCTATATTTTGCACCCATACTTTGTCATAATAACTGAAGCGTTCCTGCTGTTCTCTTAAGAAGTGGTATACTGCAACATAGTTGCCCATGACGTATGGCATGGAAGCATTGTCAGACTAAAAGAGACAAAACATAAGATTCATTAACACATTCACTAGAAGATGGCAACATGCATGTGTATGGTGAAGAAATCCTCATTGACCTTAAATTTCGTTTGGAATCTGCATTCAAGCTGCACCGTTTGGGCAAAATTCATAGATATGCATCTAAATTACTATACCTAGTGATTGACTTAAAATAGTCTCTTAGATGTGAAATCTCATTGTATACAATTGAGGTTACTATAATAATAATACCTTTATTATCCAAAGATCATGTGTACGAATAAATTACAATGATATGGGATTCATCAGACAAGAAAATAAATGAATATACACCCAATAAAGAAAACACCCAATTTCAGAACAAAAGTAAAGTCAAGGCCGACAATGGATATATGTACATCATGTACAGTGAAGCGTATTTCACTAATATTTAAATATCTATTTTTTTAACTTTCAAAGAATTCATTCACACTATAACATGACAAATTCAGTAAGTGGGTCTTCAGTCTCAATTATTTGTATTTTCTACATCCTTAATTTTCTTAGAGGGTGGCCTAGTGGGTGGAGCGCTTGGCTACTGATCGAAAGGTCCCAGGTTCAAATCCGGTTGAAGCCTTTGGACGCCCCCGAACAAAAAATCCTCAGAAGGCAAGGTGGCCCAGGGAAAGGAACTGGCCTCCCTACCCTGAATGTGTGAAATTCACACGCCTGTGGCTTAGTCCGGGGTGAGCTCTACCCTCAACTATCCAAACCAACCTTCGGGTTGAATCACTGAGTGAGTGAATTTTCTTAGGTAGATGATTGTAAAGGTGTGTGCCCATTGCCCAAGGACAATAAACAATATAAGCATTGTAGGGCTATGGCTACAAGTGAATACTTACCTCCAAGGTCCATATATACCTATGAAAAATGCAGCGTAAATTACAAGAGAATATCGCAAGCGGAAGGCTTTGATAATGGCCGAAAGTTCGAAGTTAGGCCCGCAAAACCTTTCAATAGGAGAAAAAAAGCCCCAAAATTTTTTCTTCAACTTCGATGCATAAGAAGAGGGGTGCGCATCTTACGTTTATACGTTAGGTTGAGCACTTCAACTGTAAACTCTTGGATATACTGCTGAATGCCACATCTGTGTAAAAAAAAGGACAGGCCTAATGTCTAGATTTGAGGCCATTTCAAACAATATTCTCAGCCTGATCATTTCTTAAAACATTTCTTTCAATAATATATGTCATTTTTTGGGAAAACAGTTTGACTTCGGGGAACAAGAGTGTTCCATGAACATCTCACTTGTCCTGTATTATACCACATCCCTTTATGCCAGTCTTCAACAGTTTTTCCTGCATCCTTCAGATATGACATGAAATTCGGTGTCGCCATTGACTCTTATTAATGGACCCTTAACACTTTCCTTTCTATGCCTGAGCAGCACTCGGCATATATTCCCAATGAGTGCATGAAGTGCGAGCATTTTCTTACATTGTTTCGTTAGTGTTGTCTATTTTGCGACAATTTTTTCAGTATACAATAATTTCCCGGGTACTATGCATTAGCGTTTTGTTCAATAGATCCCAAATCAGTGCTAGCACCATTCATATAGAATTTTTTCCCTTGTTACCACAGAGTCATCGCCAGAGTTTAAATTTAGCTAAAAAAACAGCAGACTAGATTAAGGAGCATATACAACCCACATAGTGGAAAGTGTTAATACCATGTACGATATTTGTTTGTCAAGGGAATGACAAAATTAAATGGGAAACTGAGAAGTAATATTTTAAATGCAATATGGAAGATGTGATAGATAACTGTCTCAGAATCGGTAAATAAAAACCACTTGTTAATATTAAATATGTATGTATAAGCAGCTGAAATGAGGGATAATCAGTGTAATACTATGGGTATGTCCCTAAAGGTTCCTACATTATTTGTGAGTTCATTTAAATCCTGAAATATAAATTGTGAAGGGCTGCAAACATGCATATGTTCTTACCCGACAAAAGTCTCTGGCTTCGGTGAAGTTCATGGGGACTCCAACATAAATATAACACGTATCTCCAACAGGAGTCCAGCCAGGTGGGCATTTGCCTCCGAGCAAAGTAAGGTTATTCATGTGAAATGGCTCGTAGTCAACCTCTAAGAGGTGAGCTTCATCCCTTCTGTCTTTCACTCTTCCTCCAACAGTAATACTCCCATTGTAGCCCCACCAATTGTGTTTGGCATCAATTGCTGATTTCCAGACATCATGGCTACTGCAAAATAGAAAATGAAATATGTGCAAAAGGATTATGCATTGTTACATGTTCAAACAAGATTTTTTAACTTTTGTGGGGAGTTAATTTCAAAGTACATATGTATATAGTTTCAACTCAGTCACGCCTATAGGTTTGTATTCAAATATATGCTTATTTTTACTACTTCCATGACAACATTATGATTCATGAAGAGCTTTATGTTTTCATAACTAATGGACATATAGGTAGGTAGCGAGAAACAGTTTGCTCGAAAAAATATATATTGATACTTAGGTATTTGTATTCTTTATACTTACATCATTATTTACTGAAATAAATTCTGAGGTACATGTAAAAGGGTGACTGTTGGTATATTTGGCCATTTGATCCTAGCTCTTAGTTCATGTTGGTATGCATTCATTCTAGGAAGATATTTTATAGATAATATCGAAGAAAGATTGATGGACCCAAGTTTTTGAGGATGTGCACAAATTGGTTAAAAGTCAACTATTGCAGTTTAAAAAAGTGACACATATCATTTCTAAATTCTCTGTGATAAGATCTAAGGAAAGCCACACACAGATGCCTGATACAATGCTTTGAATAATCAGCTCAAAAGCATGTAGTATAGTTGATTTATGATGCAGATAATATTTTTAATATTCATTGAGAACATCAAAGAGCCGTGCATTGGTTACTAAATGCTAACTTTATAGAAATCTGTGACATAGGTAGTAGAGATATCAATATATTAATCATGCTTTTTTTACTCAAAAAGTGCAAACATTCAAAACACTCTATCTATAATTATGAATGGGATGAGTTTTGTGACATATTACAGCAGTAAAAATTCTGCTCTGGGCAGAACAGTTTAGACTAAAAAGCTGACTTTCTTTACAATTCAACAGATGAAATTATTTCAGAAAAAGTAAAAATAGACAGTACAAAACAATCCACACAATAATCAGCGTAAAGTTAAGCAAAACAAGTGCACAAATGAAGAGGCTTGAAGCACAAGACATCCATACAATACAGATCAACACAAGCAAGCGGACGGACTGAAAACCCACTTTGATTTAAGTCATCTTACCTATTAATACCTGCTCTGTTGTGGTGGATGTGAAAAATAAATCAAATAGTAAAATGAGTATGTATTATGGTAAGTCATACAATAAAATTAAAAAAGTATTCTTTTTCGATAGTGTCTCATGGAAACTCTTTATCTATAATGCTCAATTCAATTATCAAATGAAGCATTTACAGAAAATGATACTTACAGCGATCTGTTGACAGTGACTATTTCGTAGTCATTATCTGGATTCACGAGTACATTATCAACATAATGTTGGCCAGCAGTCCCAGCTACTATTGTACCTCTTTCTTCTCTATCCACAGCCATGTTCCTAAGTGATAAAAAGCATGACAATTGACTTTTTCCAAATGAAAACTATGTATGTATATAATTAGTTAGCGTTTATTTTAAAATCTTGGAGGAAAAAATCAACAGATACAGCTACATATATCCTGGGGTACTTTTTTTATAATTGAGTGCAACAAAATATAGAGCTCAAAGATGTACTTCATTCATTACTGAGATAGGGTTAACTACATATTCAGAAAAAGCATAAGTTACTTTTCTCATTGGATAAGCCAAAGAAAAATTTGATTTCTGTGCTCTTATTTGTTCATAAATTGATCATTCTATCCTTCAAGCATGTATACCTTGGAGCAGGAGTCGGCAGCCAATGTGTATATGCACCACATTTTACATAAAATGTCATGATAAGCCAGGTGCATGCCACCCGTAAGGAAGGGCTTAAAATATTGGAAAATTTAGTTTAATCATCATTTTCTCGGCTTGCCTCCTATGAACCTTTCATTTGCCATTGGTTGTCGATCACTACCCAAGAGGAAATGTGTGCTATCGGTGACATGTACATATTTCTCTTGGGGCCAGACCAAGCTGATTGTGGTGATGTCAGGCAGTGTCAGATTCATGGATTGTGCTTGATGGAGCCCATTAACCTCTTTAAATATCTGGACAAACTCTCTCTGAAGGTGTGGAAAATGTGGTGTTGGAGATGTTATATAGTGGCACTTAACCATGCAGAATTTGATTGGTTTAAGAAGGGAAGAAATTTGTTGTGACATGCATCAGATAGCTGATCATTTTTTTCTTCTTTTGGGCACCTGTACTCTGTTGATGTAAAAAAGTGTGTTAAGAATCATTTAAGCAAGAAAGATTAAACCTAAACAGACTTTTCAGGCCATATTTCTTCTTTGGTTATCAGCCCTCAGGCTGGTTGGCAGCTATCGCATTCCTCCATAGGTCTCTATTCTCTGCTAATCGTTTCATTTCAACATAGGATGTGCAGCCGACGGCTTGTATTATTTGCCTGATGTATGTCAGTCTTGGTCGGCCTATACAATTCTTTCTTGGAATAGTACCCTTGATTATGGTCGTAAGCCAGTCGTCGTGCCGTAGGATATGTCCAATACATTCATCTCTTCTCCGTTTCAGGCTCTCCCAAAGTGTAGGATGTTCTTGAATTTTTTGAAAGACCTCATTGTTGGAGATCTTATCTGTCCAACGAATTTTCAATAGCCTCCTATAACACCATAACTCAAATGCATCCAGCCTCCTTCGTTTGTCTTTCCCAATAGTCCAAGTTTCAGAGCAATACATTAGGGCACTCCATAGAAACACTTAGAGCACTCTTTTCCTGAGGTTTAGACTAATATTGCTTGTTGTTAATAACCTCTTCTTTTTGTTGAACGCTACTTTTGCCATATTCACCCAGTTAGTTATTTCTTGTTTGCTTTTTCCATCAGCTGTTATTTTACTGCCTAGATATGTAAATTCTTGGACACTCTCCAGTTGCACACCATGAATGGAAACCTTTGTATTAGCATCATAGGTTTTCACCACTCGGAGTATCTTCATCTTTGTTTTGTTCAATGTCATATCATACTGGCCACCAAGTATAGTTTCCAATTGATTTAGCTTAAGTGTAATCTCATCTTCACTCTTTGCAATCACGGCTATATCATCAGCGAAACGTAGCATATCCACCAATATACTCCCTGGATCTTTACGCCCCTCTCATCTCCTTGATGGTCTTTCCAAAGTTCTCACACCTCATCTAACCCTTTTTGAATGTAAAAATTGAATAGTTGAGGTGACAGACAGCAACCCTGCCTCACCCCTTTTCTGATCGAAGCCTCTGCCTTAGTCTCCGCTTCTTATCACAGCTGTCTCTTCTTTGTACGTCCTACAGATTATCCGTATGTCTTTTTGGTCTATCCCTACGTCATGTAATATTCGGAAGAGTTGTTTCCACTTTACGTTGTCAAATGCTTTCTTAGTGTCCACGAAGGCTATAAATTCTTCTTCACCTTTTTGTAGTCTTTTTTCCAGGGTGAGTCTCAAAGCCAGTATTGCTTCTCTCGAACCTCTACTGTGTCTGAACCCTAACTGGTCTTCTGTTAATTGTTTCTCTATCTTCTTTTCAATCCTATGCAGAATAATGGTATTCAGAATTTTTGCAGCATGAGATATAATACTTATCGTGCGGTACTGTTCACATTAATTTGCCTTGGCTAAGGGCACCAATTTACATTTCTGGAAGTCCGAGTGTAGTATGCCCTTATCGTATTTGACCCATGTCAAACTATCAAGTGCCTTCTTTAGTTCTTCACCCGGCCATATTGGCTGACTTTAAATTTCTGACATTGCATTTTTAGGAAGGTTGTTTATTATTTTTAGATTGCTGTTCCAATAACATGTGCAACTGTGAGTAGTTATTTTAAAAGGTTGATGTTTAGTTGATTTTTTGTACAACTTTTAATGTCTCACTAATTACTGTTTTGAGGAGTAAATGGCCCAAAGACTATCAAGATGAAAATGGTGGATGTTCTTGCATAGCAAGATAATGAGGATTGATCATATTTGCTAGTAATGCAAAATGTGTTAAATGAATAGATTATATGTAATTATTGCATAATTTTTAATAGGAGTTTTTGCTCCCAACTATAAATTATTTTTCTTATTTTATCTATGGATAAGTTAAATTTTTCGATTAGGTAATAACATAACAATGCTATGTGTATCAATATTTTTGCAATGCATCCAAGATGAAAATGAGACACCTCAATATGTCAGTCATTCATTCACATTCTATCATACTAAATTTGTATTATGTAGAAGACAATTTAACTGTTTCAATAGGCATTTATAGAAGCAAGGGAAAAATATAATTTTTGCAATGTCTCATTGTTATCACTCTGAGATGATAATTGATGCTTGAGTCATTGATGCCTCAGAAGATGTATCTGAGATCATTGGTGCTTTGTGGAAAGGTTATACTAAATATTGACTTACCAGTAGAATCCATTGTGAGATGTTGTTTGATAAATTGGGAGTCGCACTTTTTCAAAACCAGATACTTCCAAAATGTGCCTGCCTTTGTTATTATGCACGTAATTGTATGTGAAGTTTGACACAACCTGTGAAATTTATAAATTTTGGATTAAATATCACATAACTATATTTCCATGGTGTCATAATACATATTAAAAATTTAATCAAAATATTTAAAATGAAAATATTTACCTGTTTCAGTATTATAACATTGTCATAGGGGACATAGTTTTTGGTGAAATAATTTCTGAACAAAGTTACTTCTTGATATGGACTGCTACGTCTTCCTTCAATGTGTACTGCTGGCCTGTATTTGTTTGACCTGAAGAGATTATTACTTATATAACCCTTCAAAGCAGTTGCTGACCCTCTGGAATCTGCTTTGATGTTCAGACCTCCTTGATTATCTTGGACAAGATTGTTCTGTAATTGAATTCATTCAATTAATAAACAGTGCAAGGTCTTATAATTTTTAAGAGTTAATTAATATGTTACTAAGTTCATCAAATGCCTTGATATATAAAGCATAATGTGCTTGCAGTTATATGATGAAATGAGTTAACAAGCATTTGAAAATAAATTTGTTAGTAAAATTTGTCCGGTATTATTACAATTAGACAGGTACCTACCTTCTCGCCACCTAAAAATGCAAGTAAGTACCTGTCTAATTAGTATATGGTTCAGCCATTACTCATTCTGTGGAATAAAGAATGTCGGGATTGCAGCATTTTTTCTAAATTATTCGAGAAAATTGGTTGATTTTCTGATTTTTTAAACTTTGAATATGCTTTAATTCTTCTCCTCTCCAGAAATCAGATGGGGATGCTTTAAACATAAGGAGACAAATTTATATTCATGTTGTCTTCATCCAATTAAAATATATGTGGTCTATAGGAAATTCCTTTCTCTTGAATAGGACGTATTGTATATGCTGTTGGCTATTGTGTTGTTAACACTATTTATAGTAATACGTCTGTACTTTTGCATTTTTATAGAAGCAAGCAAAAATATAACTGACCCTGCTTAAACTAATTGACATACTTGAAAGGAATTATTTGAATTGAAGAAACGACTGTTGCACACTTAAAAAAATGAAACTGATAGATCACAAACTTCCACTGAATCATGCATGTGGGAGGAGCTACCAAATTTTATACAAGAAGAGATTGCGGTAATGAATGTATTGTCATAAGATAAGCTAGCATTTTATAGAAACTAATTATTATTCAATTACACATTTAAAAAAGTACACATTGAGATCATGACCGTTTTTATTTGATAATAATATACAGGGTGGCCACATGTCAGGGAAATGTCAGGTAAAAGAGGTTGGCTGTCAGGGAAATGTCAGGGATTTTCTCGTCTTGTCAGGGAAACTTGCTCGGCTCATGTTCCATATACTTCTTTCGTCTCCACTGCCATCCGATATATGCCGGGCCACTCATTGCCAGTTCTTTCTTTCTCCCTTTGGCTTTGCCGGTCCATTCCTGGCTACTTTTTCAAATATCTTGGCTGAAAGGCAGGCCTGAAATGTGTGGGGGTGGGTACCTTTCGGGAAGCCCCACAACAGTTTGAAAGTCTCCGCTGCCGTGGGGTAAGGGAACTGCCTCTGAGAGGGGTGGTTTGAACACGACGTGGCCAAGATACGCTTTGCTTCTTTGAGACCCTTATCGGGCCAGAGTGGGAGGAGAAAAATACCCCAAGGTTTGTCATTTACAGCATTATCGGAGGCTACACCGGTCTCTCTGCTCGCCTGCTCACCATTGCCAAGTTTCCAATCGAGGGTTGATTGGGAGCGATGGAAATGGGAGCAAGGAAAAGCACCATGGAGCAGCAATCAATCTAAGGCAGTGGAGGTTTGGCAACACAGCGAGCAGATTCACGAAGTTCACACAACCAAGGTCTGATAGTGACAAAATTTCCGAGGGGTAGTCAAAACAATCACAAGCCAGGAGCGACGTGGCCAGCATGTAGTGACTTGTAGTGGCTCATCGCTCCAGCGATGGTTTGTCATTGCGTACTTCAGAGCAGTTTACAATCTTTTCAAAGACGTGCCCTCCAGAAGTAGTGACCTAATGAGACATTCTTCATCCCCAATTATGCCCTTGAAATTTTGCACTGTGCGTTGGCTAAACAACTTCGCTGTGGCTGTCAGAGGATAGGAATTGCTTTCAAATTTGAAAATGTTCAAGGATGGAATTGATAAAGAAGATAAGCTGATGCCTTGTAGGTTGGCATTCTTCAGTCTCATTGGCGGGGAAATGAAGCCTTTTCTTACAGAATTTCAGAAAGATGCACCCATGACACCCTTCCTGTACTCAGAACTGCCGTCAGTTCTGGTCTTGTTGATGTCCATGATTTTCAAACTTGAGGTCATGGAGAAGTAGACGTCCCTTGTGGAAATTTGATATGTAAGATAACCACACCGATCTAGTATTTCCTAAGGATGAGGTAAATTCTTCACAGGTTTCTGTCCAGGTTAGTGACTCCATCTTCTCCTCTGCCGACATTTTGAAGGAAGACTTATCCTTTGCCATCAGGGCCATTGATGACGAAGGATAAGTCTTCCTTTGAAACGTCGGCAGAGGAGAAGATGGAGTCACTAACCTGGACAGAAACCCATGAAGAATTTACCTCATCTATTCGCCGGGAGAAAATTAACTTGACTCAGAAGAAAATACTAGACTTCAAAGTTGATATCATCAACATAGTGAAATCCATTGGCTTGAAAATTCTTGAAAAGGCTCCAATTAAGTATAAACTTTGTAAAGGTATTACATTTTGTGACCCTTGCTAGCTGGCTGAGCAATGACAATCATAGATCTTGGAACAAAAATAGGGTTTAGTTTGAATAAAAGTATATAAGGGTTTAGTATTTGTACATATACATACCTATATATAATATATTATATAGAAAAATATATTGGAATATGAAATGTGTTTTTGACTTGAAACTATAATTCTGAATGCAGAGCTTCAAAAGAGTCAATGATTTAGTGGCTGGTGAGGTTGCATCTTTTGTGATAAACTACTCACCTTGAAAAATATGCTTTGAGTGTTTTGAATGTCCATTGTTATTGCCCCAGAGCAAGTGGAAAAATTTCCATAAAGCTTCTGGCAATTTTTTGAAAATCTGTTCCATTCCATTGTAATCATTGGATTAATCTCTCCAGCACTGGCATAGCTGATAGCACCCATCTGATTGTTCTCAAATGCAGAGTATGAAACATTGTGCTGGACGTCACGATCTTTAAAATAAAATGATTTTCAATTACACTTACTAGATAAGCTCTATGAATGAATATTCTAGTTAATACATTTGGTAAGATGGAAAATTTGCTATAAGGTCAGTTTCATCATTAATGAAAATGATAAGAACCATGTGATTCACTGATTCAACTTACTGAAACCAATGGCAGAGATTGGAAGAGTTACTACTTCAGCTATGAAACCATGGCGGCTGCTGGCTCCATTTGCAAATAGTTTAATACTGAGGCTAGGACCAGATGTTTGGAAAAACTTCTTCTCATTTTTACTTCCAACGTTAATCTTACTCAATAACTTCGTTGTAATGTTGTAAATATCTCCATCATAGAGTGTAATTGTGTCTGGCCTTCCAGGTTTATGGGTCGAATTGAACAAATTAAACTGAAGAAGCCTAAAATAAAACAGGATAATTTGTTAAGAAGGGGAGGAAATTTGTTCAAGTTCTACACTCTCTTCCTGTTATGTATTCCTTAAACTACCAATGAATGAATATATTATAAAATATCACCAACCTGAATCCAAAAGGCTTTACTCGAAGAACACTGTTGAATATTTTAACACAATTCACAGGATTGTTGTCATATTTATAATACACTAAAACCCTCTCTTCTATCATCACCTCCTTCGTTGGATCACACATGTCAATCATACTGAATAGATTGTAAGGGTAATGAGCTTCTTTGATTGGTGTAAATGAGCTCTCATCTGATTCCCTCCCTTCTCCAGTTAGTGAGATAGCAGACAAACCAATGCCTAGAACATCCTCCACTCTGTAAGATAAAATCATCATGTTGATATGTAGTATCACTTAACTTTCATTTGTCAATTACATATACTTTTCCCCTAGGTGTGATAAAATATATAACGGGAATTTTTAAATTTCACAGGCTTCATTATTCCGATTTTCAATGACTCCGAGTTCCTGCCACATGGTCGTATGGTCAATAAGGAATACTACCTGGAAGTTATGCGCCGTTTGCGTGAAGAAATCCGACGAAAACGCCCAGAATTGTGGCAAAACAACTCGTGGAAAATGCACCACGATAATACTCCCGCTCACACCTCACTGCTTATTCGTGATTTTTTGGTAAAAAAACAAAGCATTATTTTGCCTTAGCCACCTTATTCACCGGACATGTCCCCCTGTGACGGTCGCTGAAGGAGCTGAACTCTATACCGAAAAGTGAGTTCCAGAAGTGCTTCCAAGATTAGAAAAACCGCTGGCACAAGTGTATTATATGTAAGGGGAATTACTTTGAAGGGAAAAAATTGATATTGATTAATAAATAAATATTATTTAAGTAAAATGAAAACTCCTGTTATTCTTTTATCACACCTCATATATATTAGGGATATAAAACAACAAAAGATGACAAAATGCTAAGTTAGAGGTCATGAATATCTCATTTTGGACCTTAGAAACATCTATATCAATGGATTCTCAACAGGCCTATTTGTTCATAAACTGTATGTATGCGCTAAAGCTTTCATTAATATCCATAAGTCTGCTGGCCTTTGCTACATGTAGGCCTGGATTTTTTTATTCAAGTTTTGCTATGATTTTATCTTTTTCTCTTAAAACATTGTTTATTAAAGAGGTGAGGTTTTCCCCGTTTTTAGTTTTGCTCAAGTATGTTCATTAGAAGGAGAGTGCCAAATTAGTGCCAGTCAGCATTTTTGTTGTTATGTGTTTGGCAAGGCCAAAGTAGGAATTATTTAAATTACTGATAAGTAACCCAAAAATGCAATTGGTGAATCATCTGGATATTTTTCAATTTTAGAAATTGCTCTTAAGATTTAAGTGGAATATCACCTGTTGAAAAGCATCTTCATAGCATCAGTAGGAGAAATTACATTAAATCCATCAGAACCACATTTAGAAATGTTGACATTGGAAATTATTGGAGATTTCCCAATACTTTGAACTGCAGGAGCCTTTTCATTGTGAAGTATTCCAGCTCCTATGATCCTCACAAATTGGAGGATTGACTCATCCTTTTTTAATGTTTGATGAGTAACAACATCATGGACCCGGTGTTCGTACAGATTCTGTTCAAAGTCTGGATTTGCAAATCTGTTTGAGATAGAAAATGTAGATCAGTATGAATCAGTTTTGCCATATGCCAGCTATGTGAATCACATTGCCATTGTCATATTTCCTTACCTAATACCACCCCAGTAGTCTTGATCATCTGGAAGATTCCTTTCACCACAGTGAATAAAAACAAATTTACTATTCCATCGGCACCGATGTATATGTCCATATAGTTGACCATTCAGTCGAATTGGACAGTCTTCCAACTTTGCCTCATTTCCTGCCAGTAAGTGAGATTAGATTAGTTTGAATTACTTCATCAAGATTAGGATAATTGTATAAGTTATATTTGTAGTTCATGGATAATTAGCTTGTATATTTTACCACTCTTAATGCTACCACATAGAGTCAAAGGTGATTTATGTATACATATGTGTCAAAAAGTACATAATATGTACTTATATATTATCTCATAGTTCCTAAAAACCAACTGCAATTTCCAAATGTATATGTGATATAAAAATTAATGTATAAAAATTTGGAGTTTCACAAATTGATGATACACTGAGCCTAGTTTTCTAATATCTGGTAAATAATTTTCTCAGTGAGATAGCCCATGACCATAAGCTAAGATCGATCAAGTGACAATCTAATGTACTCTGAAAAAGCATCCCCCATACCATTGTATTGACGTAAAGCTAACATTATAAATGGCCAAAAATATGAGGACTTTCATGTTTTACCTGTGCACTGTAAAGGCTCTGGCCATGACCACACTCTTGACAGTGAATTGGGATGGAATTCAACCCTCTCCCCATGGTAAAAGTGTGCATTGAGGCCATCAAAGCCCAGTTCTCGGCAGACAACCTCAGCATTTCTTTCTGTGAAACGAGAATCACACAAAGGAACCCATTGCTTTGTAGTTTGATTGTAATACTCCAAGAATCCCTCCTTGACTGATGCATCTCTCGTGCAGTTCTCCTGATTAGTGCAAAGTCTGACTGATGCACTCTCCCTGCTGTAAGCTTGAGAATCAGGAAGCGTTTTCATTGGGATGGATTGCTGCTTTAGAGGCCTCATTTCAATCTCATAGTCCGTCATTCCTTGAGCTCGTAATGTTCCTAGGACTAGTATGCCAACACCTGGAGCAAATTCCATGTGCACTCCTGGGGCAATACTCAGTGTCTGACCAGGCATTACAGTTATGTCACGCCTGACGATGTATGGAGTTTCACGAGCATAGAGAGTGAGTGAACTTGGTAGGCTACCGCCAAGCTCGCCTGTTTCATACATGTCTGGGCTCGGAGGTTCCCATGGTAGGGATGTGGAACCATCCACCATTGCCTCCACCAGGTATGGTCGAAATGCAGCTGCTGCATATCCATTCCAGTCATCAAAGTCAAAAATCTTTTCACGTATCAATTCAACATCCGTTGTGCCCCACCAATTCTCTGCTATATTCAAGGCATCATGTATTCTAGCAGTCTTCACCCCACAGAGTAGCTCGTAATCCATGGAGTTATTTCCTAAGATGTTGCGGTTTACTCGAACACGCTGTATTCCATGGAAACCCACAGCAAATGATGGTATCAATCTCTCATGATTTCTTCTTTGCACACTAGCATCTTGATACTGATTCCCTTGAACCTCATTGCGGAAGAACACAGCGCTCACATCTCCTAAAATTTCTGACTGACTGTCAGCATTGAACTCCACCATGAACTTTCCAAAGTTATTTTCAATTTTATTGTCATTGATTTTCATTTTCTTTTCCATCCCTCGCACAGAAATTAAGCCTACTTTACACTTATTTCCACTGAATGTATTTCTTGTCATGTTTAGTTCAGCGAAATGTCCATCAACAATAAATCCAAAATTCTTGTTATTTCTGAAGGTGTTATTTGAAAGATAAAAAGAATGAGTGTAATTCTCGTTGTATTGCCAAACATATGGTAGGCTGATGTCAAATCCTCCATCACTGTTCCTTTCAATTGTATTATCTTGTAAAATCCAGTGAAATAAGTTATTGGAGCTTCGCATGTCCCTGAGAATGAAAATGATTCCATGATTATTATTGTCATGCTTTGAACACTAAGCAAGAAAATGTAAAAAAAAACATTTGCGTATGAAATTCATATAATTCATTAATTTTACATACCTGCTGAATTGAAAAATGCCATTCCCATTGTCAGTGATCAAGCTGTTGTTTACCATCAAAGTGATCTCCGATAAGTTAGAATAATGGATGTCCCAAAATGGAGAATAAACATAAAGTGCATGTTCTTTGTTATGAGATATGTCACAGTTAACAATGTTGATGGATTCATTTGCCTTGCGTAGATATATATCACCTACTTCATTCATGTACCTGTGGTATTAAAATACATAATTATAACTTTATGTGGTTAGTACATTAAAAATTAATGGATGATAATGTCATCTTTTAAATGACTTAAAAATAAGAAGTCACTTTAAGGAATCACTTCAAGAAACGGGATGCAAGATGTAACGGCATCAGGGACAAGAATGGAGAACTCTTAATTGAACATGAGGATAAAGTGAGGAGATGGAATGAATACTTGAAAGAGTTGTACGATGGAAGCAGTCTCAGCGCAAAAGTCATCGAAGAGGAAAATGAAGTCGATAAGGATCAGAATTTGATGCAGCAATAAGGGACCTGAGGATAAATAAGGCTTCGGGAATAGATGATATTCCTGCCGAACTAATTACAAATGCCGGAGAGAAGAAATTTACTCAGCTGTACAAAACCATCTGCGACATGTACTCTACAGGAGAGATACCCACAGACTTAGAGAAAAACATCATCATCCCTATTGCCAAAAAGAAGAGGGCTGAGAACTGTGAACATTTTAGAACCATAAAACTATTTTAAACCATAGTCTGCCTGATGACACATGCCTCGAAGATATTGACGAGAATCATACATAGAAGAATAGAGCGAAAAGCTGAGGAGTTCCTGGATGAGGACCAATTCGGATTCAGAAGAAACAAGGGTGCTAGAGAAGCAATTTTGGCCTCCAGGCTACTCATAGAGAAGAATCTGCTGACCTTTGTTGCATTTGTGGATTTGGAGAAGGCATTTGACAACGTGGATTGGAACAAGATGCTAAAGATTCTGAAAGAAATTGGATTGTCATATAATGACCGAAGAGTTATCCACAGCTTGTATAAAAACCAGGTGGCCATAATTAAATCAGGACCCAGCAGTACAGAAGCAACCATAAAGAAAGGAGTGAGGCAAGTGCTGTGCAAAGGCTGTGCACTGTCTCCCCTATTATTTAATGTCTACATCGAAAAAGCCATCCAAGAAGTCAAAGAAAAGTCTCCGGGAGTGAATATCCACGGAGAAAATCAGCATGCTAAGATTTGCCGATAACATAGCAGTCATGGCAGAAACAGAAGTATATTTAAAGAAGACACTAGGTAATATGGAAAGGATAATGGCCAGATATCATCTGAAGATCAATAAAAAGAAAACTAAGGTAGGTAGTAGGAGAAAGGAAGCCAGGACCAATGTTAAACTAGGAAAACAAAACATCGAGGAAGTGGAAGAGTTCTGTTACCTGGGAAGTCGAGTAACCAGTGATGGACGAAGTAAAGGAGAAATTGCCAGTAGAATTGCCCAAGCAAAAAGGGCATTTTACCAGAATAAGATTCTGCTTACAGCTGCAAATACAAGCGTGAAAGTGAGGAAACATTTCATTAGAACATACATCTAGAGCATTCTACTATATGGCAGCGAAGCATGGACAATAACTGCAGCAGAGAAGTCCAGGCTGGAAGCATTTGAAATGTGGTGCTACCGAAGAATGATGTAGATAAAATGGATCGACTGAGTGACAAATGAAGAAGTCTTAAGAAGAGTGGGAGAAAAGAGATGTCTACTGAAAACCTTAAAAAGGAGACGGGACAACTTAGTAGGCCACATCTTAAGACACGACGGCCTGATGAAGACAATCGTAGAGGGAAAAGTGAACAGGAAGAATGGAAAAGGCAGGCCTCGCAAGAGATATATGGAGTAAGTTGTGAAGGATGTAAATGAGAGGAGTTACGTCAATATGAAGAGGTTGGCAGATAGTAGAATTGAGTGGAGGGCTGCGTCAAACCAATCCTAGGATTGTTGACCGATGATGATGAAAATAAGAAGTAAAATTTTTATTCCATACCGATTGTAGTAAAATGCTTCAAATCCATGTTTGTTTCCTTTTATACGCGAATCTTTTACAGTCAATACTGGTATTGGTCCAGGTTTGTAGTGATATCGGTGCTGGACTGATAGTGGAGCTGAAACCAGAGAATAAATGTTAAAGAGAAATCTTTAGCAATGCACATGGGCAGTAGTCTTCAAACTGCAATTGTTTCATACTTTACTTTAAGTCATAATTTACCTGGCATCGAGGTGATTGCAAACACAGTTCCTCCAACTGCTTCAAATCCACTTTTGTATTCCATGATAACACCAAAGGAACTACTCACAGTAGGGAAAATTACTAGATCTCTCTTAACATTCCATATCTCTGACTTTGAGTTCAGAGAATGTGTATCGTATATAATTATCTCTTCAGTGCTACGGTTGTGGATTGGGTTCAGTAGCTGAACTCCTATGGTAAATCCAGGTGTACACTGTAATACATTGAAAAATGAATCTCATTAGTCATAGAATTAGATATTTTAACTGGCTCATTTATTTTAAGCAGGGAAAACTGAAAAATCAAGGTGTCTGATATCTACTTCTATCTTAAACTTCTTGAATAGAAAACATGTTTTCATCATCAAAATCAAGTTCAGATGAAGAAAACAGATGAGAATTTGAAGGCTCCTTACCCTGATGTGATACATCATTTTTATCTCATCTTGAGTGCGAACTCTCTGAGTGATAATATACTTTGTTTGTCGATCTTCTAGCTCAATGGTAGTTTCTGATTTTGGTATGTATATGGGTGAATAAGGTCGTTGCTGCCAGTTTCCTAAATCCTTGGATGGTTCAAACCAGCCAGCCAATTCTCTTTGCTGCAGCAAGGTCAGCATAGGGTTGTGGCTGATTCCTCCTTTTCCATTGTCCTCAATTCTTGAACCTACAAAGAGAAATATGTATCTTGATATTAGACATTTGAGGCAGTGGATTCTTCCTACAATTAGGGATTATATTTATGACTTTCAGAGAGATACTGTATCATTTCATTTTATTTCATGATTCATGTTATTTTTTCAAATACAAAAAAATCAATAATACATATGTCCCAATAGTGTCATGAAAACAATCTGTCACTGAATAATAAACATCCTATATGCAATTCCACTGCAAAACATCTCCATCAACATATGTAATCCATGTTTAACTTTAAATAACCAAACTATTCAACGTTCCTCAACAACTAAATTCTTGGGCCTTCGCTTAACCGAGGATCTCGCCTGGACTGCTCATATTGACTATCTAGCCAATAAAGTCTCTACTGGTATCTACATGATTAGAAAATTAAGACAATTAAATCTATTAATACCCTAAAAATGGTTTACTATGCTAATGTGACCCACTCCCATGTTTCATATGGAATATTTTTTGGGGAAATACTATAAGGGCAGCCACTAAAGCATTCTCATTGCAAAAAAATCTGTTACATAGCCATTTTTGGTGTGCCAGTTAGGACCCCTGGAAGGCCAATATTTGGAGCCCTTAAAATCCTTCCTCTCTTCTGTATTTACATCCTACAGTGCTCTATGTTGGTAAAAAAATCCCTCTGTTCCCAGCAAACAGAATATCATACATACATGACCTTTGGTAGAGACATTATTCATCTGAATGGTCACAATTTAGAATATTTTAGGCAAGGTCCTCACCACCCAGCATCACAACTATTCAATAAGCTCCCAAGATCTTTAAAATGTATTTCTTCTCCAGCTAATTTCAAAAGGATATTATGTGAAATTTTACACGGTAAACTCTATTACAGTGTGAATGAGTACCTATTTTGATGATAATCATTAAATGTGTCTATTAGTTATGTTTCCATGTTTAAATTGTCTATCAGTTGTGTTTTCATGTATACATAACTTGTGTTTTATCTTATATTTTTGCTTTGTATACAGTGCTATGATATAAACCAATTTTTGTACAATGGGAAATCCCTGTAATAAACAAACAAATTTTCTGTAAATTATCTCAAAACAATTACCTTTCATTCTAGGACTATGTTGCAATTAAGCATTTACTGGCATGCAAGTTATAATAAATTCTCCCTACTTCCAGTGAATTATCTATGAAGGTTAATTCAAATTTAATTCACATTTTAAATCTAATGTAGCTTCATGCTAATTTTTACCTGTTGTTTTTGACTGACAGGACGTCAGCATTTAGGAATTTACAGAGCGAAGCCTTTAAAATAAAATTAACTTATAGTTTGGTTAGGCACTTGGCCAAAGAACTCACCAATAATTTGCATTCCAAGCTGCTTAAAACTTATTCCACTTCCTTGGTTGCCTTTGAATTCACTGTCAATTACAGTATTAATAGCTTCTGAGGAGTAGATGTCTGAATAGACAATGCCTAATCCGTCATGTACGTTGTCAACAACACGGATGTTGTTTAATGCATGGCGAGCAAAGTCGATTTGGAGAGCTGTTGATTAGAAACAAGATGCAGTACGTATTAAGACCTAAAATGGGGATACCATGCAATCTACATTTTTATCTTTCATAATCGAGTAACAATTATATTCTACAACTATTTTCTACTATTATTCTAAATCACTTGTCTAATATAGCCTCTAATTAGAGCTCTAGCATCATACTAAAATTGAATACGGACATATGTGTTATTTGCCACCAACTTACCAGGTTTGAAATAATTTGTAGAATAATCAAGTAGACCAGCCTTTTCTATTGTTATGTATTGCAAATCTGAGCGTTCAGCCAATACACTAAATCGTACTCCAGCCCATGTTGGAGAGTGACAGCGTAAGCCAACATCATGCTCATGTGAACATGAGTTTTCAAATTCTCTTTGTTTTTCTGCAAGACATTTTGTGATGTCAAGATCTTCCTTTGTGCATGCGACATTACTGAAAGAGCACATGGTTTAATTAAATTACATATTTTGAATTCTTTGAAAAATGAATGTGAAACCAAACCATTACACTGTGGATTTTGTTATTAGAATCCAACTTTAATAATTTTCCATGTGAGAAATAATTTGAATTTTATGCACTCTCAAAGTGGGAGCTTAAATATGGTCCTAATATGTGGCAATCCAAACAAAACTCTGACTGAAGGATTATCCATTGAATTCATCATAGCTTCAGTGACATATGCACAAGCAATAGGCGAAGCATGTATACGTGGTCAGTTTTTGGAACCTAATATGTCTAGTATGGAAACCTAGTATGGAAAGTCTGTAATGGAATGAATATAATGGAACATGATGTGGAAATCTCATTAATGTATTTTCCTGACTTTTTATTTCACTTACATGGAAAATCTTCTGTGGAAATCAAGCTGGATTTTGAATGCAGACATTGTTTTTTTGTTAGTTGCAATGTTAGCCCCAAGCTTGATCAAAACCAAGCGTACAGAATTACATGGTATTCTGCGCATGATGTTGCTGTTTGGATTTCAAAAATACACTCATACCTTAACATTACTTCTTCTGTGATTCCTGCCTCGGGTATCTCAGACGGCTCCAAGAACCAGTCATCTGGGTTCAGGGCTAGTCCTAATTGATGACAAACCAATGCTGCATTTATTATTGTCCAACCATAGTTACATACTGTCCCCCATTTTTCTCCTATTCGCACCTGTGGAGGTCAATGAATGACTGTATTAGAACAAAATCAAACCCTTTTCTGCATGCACCTCCCAAGTTAGCATTTCAACCAAGCAGTAATAATGATGCATAGCCGTGAATTTTAATTTCATAATATGACAATACTGTGTGAGGTAGGTGATGCACCTGTACTAACATCTTGACTGATTGATGGTGACGAAATACAGTAATCTATAGGTTATGTTTTTGGGAAAAGCATTCACCCTCTGCAATATCTTTCTTTCTGCTTAAGGTTTATATTTCTAAGGGTGCTTAGCTTGTTAAGGGTGCAAGTTTTGTAGAATGTAAGCAAATTTAGAAAGAACACATGAAAAATGTACAACTGCGTCATCTCAACCTGGTGCTTGGTTAGGGATACCTTAACAAGTAATTTTTATTCTGGTGATAAAAAACATGATGATGAAAAGGTCGGTGCTCAAATCTTTCACATAATTGTTCTGAAATGCAATTAAATTTTATGAAATGTATATATATGTATGATTAATTAAAATGCTCATGAAATGGAAATCTCTTATTGTGCTCTTACACTGTTATCTCTTTGGAAACAATACTCACTTGTAACCTCCCTTCTTCACTTGTCCTTCCTCCAAGTAGGCGGACAGGGGGATCAGCTGTATCATTCGAGGGCTCCCGTATGTCAAGTGTGAGGAGAATATCATTGGGGCTGCGACCTTGAGCTTCCAGTTTCCCCGCAACCATCATTCCAGTTGAGGGTGGAAAGTTAAGTTTTACTCCAGGACGAATTGTTAAACGTCCTCCTGGCCTAATGTTAATGTCCTTCTCCACCAAATACTCCCCAGCTGGCAACACTTCTATGCCATCCACTTCCCCTCCCACTTTTCCCAACCCAGGAGCATAAAATCTTGGGACATACATTTGTTGTGATATGATTGTTTCAGAAGCTGGATTTGATCCATGAAGTAGGTAGGGAATGTACTTTATCCTTGCGAGATCATATCGATTTGGGCGATGAAAGAGCCTGGAGAATATTTTTCCCTCATTGTCGGACCCCAGCCAATTATATGTTACATTCAAGACCTGGGACTGGTCTCGGAGATGGGAACCAACTTCATATTCTGATGAGGGATTCTCAATGATGTTCCTGAATATCTCAACATTGGATGAACTGACCACTATTGGTGCTGCTACCTTGCTTCTAGGTAGCAGACCCCCATCTACACTCTTGAAAGGTTCACGAATTTTGTTCTCACGGACAAAGTTTCTGGTGAAGAGTAGTTTCTGATCTTCTGAATAAGGTGAAAGTCCCATACTGACAGCAAAGATACCCTCATTTTCATAAAATTCATTGTCATTGACTGTTAAACGAACTGGCAATACTTCCAATGCTTCTTCTTCAGGTGGGTTTCTAATCAGCAGTGCTCCATACTGGTGTCTTGTGAAATGGTTATGCTCAATGAATCCTTCCACATTTACAGCTGGAACAATCTTCACCCCCAATCTCTTGTTTGTTGTGAAAATATTGTGGCCAATTTGAAGAAATGTGGGCTTAACTCTTTCTTTTCTACATGTCCAAATTT
This sequence comes from Pyrrhosoma nymphula, assembly GCA_963573305.1. NCBI lineage: Eukaryota > Metazoa > Arthropoda > Insecta > Odonata > Coenagrionidae > Pyrrhosoma > Pyrrhosoma nymphula. Next base: position 158,754,497 of record OY754331.1, on the reverse strand, counting down.
CAACAGCTGTATCAATGCTGTCATTAAACCAACTACTGCTGATGTTGACTTTTGCATGGAGAGGGAAATGTCTGCCATTGTTTTTCATGGGCTTTGCTTCAATGCAGTAGTTGCTGACTAACACTCCAACACCCTGGTTTTTGAATACTTCAGTGAGATAAATAACAGTCTCCTGTGTGTTTGGCAGACGATCTGAAGTCTGATTAAGCCATACTGATATCCCTCGTCCTTTGTTTGAAGAAAGAAAAGAACGAGAGATGTTTTGAGACCCTCCAGCGTATGTAATATTTATTCCATCACCTTTGTTGAAAGCTATTCGGGACTCAGTCACATTAACATCTGCAGCTCCACCCAACACATGAATTCCAGCGACATGGGCATTGTTAGACACAGAACTATGGTGCACATGAATTTGAGACCTTAAGTTTTCGGCAGCAATTCCACGTCCATTGTTGTCAGAAATGACTGACGCTGTTACATTTAAGTCATATGATCTGCCTGTGAAAGAGAAAAATGCTTTACTTAAGTCTCTATTGTAGGAATCAATGGGTTACACAAAATAAAAGTTTAAAATATTTGTTTTATTTGGCTTAATGTAATGAATCTCACTGTAACTAGATGTCAGCTTCATGAAAGCAACCAATTTCGATTTTGGCTGAGCACTGAAAGATATGTAGATGCGGTTACGAGTTGTTGAAATACTTTGAGGCCATGTTTGGTTTTTCACAGATACAGAGGCAATGAGACGATCTCCAGCACTTGAGCCATCATAAACTTTAATTTGACCCACATTTCCATCCCCACTTTTTGCCTCTAGCTGGAGGAAGTGGAGAGTCAAAGTATATCCTTCTCGTGTCATAAAATACTGAAAATGGGAAAAGGAGCTTTGTCAGTCTTTGAAATCAATCGTGGAATGAGGACAAAAATAAACAGGAATAATTATTTTTTAAATTAAGTGATCAGCCACTTGATCTACATACCTTGTCACAATTCTTTTTCAAAGGTGTAGATTCACTTTGTTCAACAAAAATGGATATAGGAAATGTTTGGCTGTAAGTCGTAGGGAACGTGCAAAAATCAAAAACCTCTATGCTGTCAACTTTTCCGTCTGGTATTTCATCATGGTGAACATATTTCACACCATCGGCACCATTTTCATACACATGGCTATTTTCAATTAGTGTCATTCCAGTAGAGCTGTTGACATAAACTCCATAACCTGTGAAATGTTAAAAACACAAAAAGGAATTAATGTAAACAGCTATTACACCCATTATACATATGTCAAACCATTTCCCTTAGGTTAGTAGCTTTATGTCTAAGAGATTATAGCCCTTATATGGTTATTTTGAGCAACCTTCAGGAAATTGAGATGAATAAAAAATTTCCTTATTTTAGCTTGGCTTGAAGACAGAATGTGGTTAATGAAGAGAAATTCAATGATTTGTGACCGTCATTCCATCTTAAGTCGGACAGGGGGTGTGGAGTCGGACACTGAGCAGAGCTGTCATAAAAATGTTGTGAAATCGTTACAGTTTGTGCCACGTAAACCCGTTGCATAGTATCGCATAGCATACAAGGTATATTTTTATGACAGCTCTGCTCAAGGGTCCGACTCCACACCCCCTGCCCCACTTAAGGCGGTATGTAGCAATTATGATGTGGGGGTGGATTAAGGGAAGGTGCAACGGGGCAGTCCTGTAATCCCCCCGTAATCCGTTGGAAAATAGAAAAAATGGTAATCATGAGGTATTCCATACCCCCAGACCTACAGAAAGAAGCAATCCACCAGATCCCAAAGCAACTAATTTAATCCCTACCACACTCCAAAACAACTAATGTAATCCACCCCTGTTGTAATTTAAACCATTACTCAGTCATTTAGATCCAAATGCTGTCCTGACATTATAATATGTGCTGAGCTTAGTGTATAAGGAAGCTTATATTTATAGGATAAAATTTAATTGTGAAGTATGGGTCTAAAATTGTTTATCATCTTGATACATTGGATACTCAGCTGTGTACACTTCCATAAATTTAAGTGATAAAAATTAGAGAGACAAGGAATATTTTTGAAGCATAAAATATGTATGGGGTTTCCAACTGAATACTATTGAATACATATTGTGTATTATTTACCTCGATTGTTCCTGAATGTGCAATTTTGTAAGTGGACTGGAGCTTCGGGTCTTGTAATGTTTAGCCCATTGTAAGCAGAGTACTGCACTGACATTCCTATCATTCTGGGTGGTATTCCTACTACTTGAAGGGCTGATGTCACTTCATATAGTACACCTTTCTCTTCCTGCGCAGGCATGCTTAAGGTCCCTAGGGACCTATCCAGGGGACCTTTGAGGCCCCAACCATTGAGAGAACCATCCCACATTGAAGATTCTATCTTCCCTGAGCCTGCAAACTTGATGTCCACATTCTCCAACAGTGACTTAGATTTTCGTACATATAATGTGTTCTCCTGGATCAGCAACTTGCTGAAGAGGGCATTTTCAAATTGTATGCCACGCCAATGGTGCTGTGCTGCAACTGAGTCCTGAGAGTGGAAGGGACGACATTCAATCCCGAGGTCCGGATGATAATCTGGAAAGGAACCATGTATCATGTATGTAACAAAACCTTATGACTTTTTTCTGATTCACAAAGGATTGTACATTACTGATTGTAAGATATGGTTTCAGGCTCATTTTGGTCCTTATAAATATAAAACACATTTACTGTGACATAGTATATTCCAGGTAGAATTAGCTAGTTCTGCTGAGCCTATTTTCATGGTGTTTACAGCTATAGTTTAAGATTTATTTATTTTTATTTGTCTTACTGAGGTTTTTTTTTAAGAGGAAGGAAATATTCAGGGATTAAATGTTGGTAAATAATGTATGTGAATTCTATTATGAAGGCTGCAAAAATTGACTGATTAGTATTCATTTGCATAAAAATTCCCATTTACCCTCGGGCACTAGGGATCAATTTTAATGAGAGCATAATACAGACTTTAAAATATACTCACATATGCAAAATAAATTAAATTGTATTTTCTACTAAATGAGGTGGCACAGAAAATAATTCAAGTGTGATAAAAAATTTGGGATACATCACAAATTCTGAAAGGATCTTAGATAAGTGTTCCCAGATCACATCAAACTATTGTTAAATGTATATTTTACAGGATCAAGAATACTTGTAACTTCAGTGAATGTCATCAATATTTGGCAATGTGATACTCGTTTACATTTTATCTTTTTTCTCAGTTTCTCTTTAATTGGTCATACTTTACGTGGGCCTCTGTGTTAAATCAAGCTTATTGAAAAGAACCATACTTGAAAATAAACCATAGAGAATGACTAGGAACCACTCATCTCAATGTGTCATCCTGAACTTTAAACGGTATACTTGAGATGCTGTGAATTAACAAACAAATTGCAAGCAGCTGACAAAGTTGTTCTGAGCTTAATACAACTATTGATTGGCTCAGATGCACTTACCACATGTACCAGAACCTATTTGGCGGCTTCCCCAATTGCATTCAGTGATAGCTTTTTCTCTACCCCTGCACCCAGGCTCCTGGTAAAGGAGACGAGGCTGGAAAACTCCCATTTCCCGGTCCATCCATGACCACCAGTAACCACCACCTCCAAACCCCATTTCACGGCACGCTGTATCCATGTCATCTCTTGTCCAGCTGTGAGAAAAACAAACACATTTTTACTTAAGAACAGATTTTATATTTGATGATATTTTTCTACAGCCTTTCAGCTGCAGCAGTTTCTCATGCTTTCACTACCAATGTGTGTTGGAGGAAAATAATGGGAGTGTTCCTCCTCCTTGAGCATGCAAAGGGGAAGCAGGCACCTTATGATCAAGGTCAACCATTTTCTACTGTCTGTGAATGTGGTTTATATTGTTGAGAAGGGTTTAAATATGTACCATTTACCCATGGTGTATTTGCTGATTGTGCTGAATTAATTCCACAAATCCCATCCCATGGATGGTCCAACGGATGGAGTACTGCCCGAAAGCAAGATGGATGGAGGATCACTGTTAGTGCTTTTCAAAAGACACTCAGCATGAATTGGGACCACACTGGAAAACAAAATGTCCACGAGTGCCGGGACTCGAACCCGGGCTCTCGGGATGGGGAGAAGGGGGCGCTCGAGATGGACCTCTTACAGTCAGATGGAGGGAAGGAGAAAAACCCCTAATGCGGCATAAGAATGGAAGATATCTCCATTGCGGCTCATTTTCTAGATTCGGTGTCTTCAGCCATTAAGATGTTTCGCCTGCGAACGTGATGTCGTTTCACGCAGGATAATCATACCTTCATGTGGAGGATCGAAGAGGAGGAAAGAAAGGAGTTGGCTTCTTCCCCAAGTCATAGAAGTATTCGTGAGATGCGCCTCGAAGCAGTCGGCGTCGAAGGTCGTAATTTGCATTTCTTTGTTTCCCAAAATTTTCGAAATCACGGACGATTTAGGGCATGCAATAGTATTTTCTGTTTCGCCCTTCGCCATAGAGACTAAAACCTGAATAATGTTTGGTGCAAAGAAACGCATTGAGTGAGATTCTCTCTCGTGGGATGACACTGGTAGACTATATTCGTAGGTATTTTTGCGCTTTTACGACAAATAACGTAATAAAAGTTCTGCAAATTTAACGCAAGGGCAGGTAAATTTAAACAAAAACGCTATGCAATCGAAGAAAATAATTCAGGGAAATTTCGCACGCGAATACCGGAATTTCCTGGGAACACTACATCATTTTCGACTTCGTCGGTCGAGTCGCCTTGCCGTTTTAGAAATAGAATTAGATACCTACCTAACGTTAGCGCAATAATATTCTTTGCGAAACGCTTTAAATTTATCAAGTTGACTTGTTAAACCCTAATTATCATTTTGTTTTCGTGTATGCTGGCTGTTAATCTTGTGAATTCTATTTTTTTCTCTTCATCGGACGCATGAATATATACATTGATATGTACTCTCATGATCGGACGTTTAATTTTAAACTGCGAATTTACCCGCTCAGATTTGTTAACCTGTTTTATATTGATATCACATAGTAGGGATATACATCCGTACTCAGTGATAAACATATTTTATTGTAGATCAAAGGAATAATTAAACCTCGACGAAAACATAAGGTCAATTCTGTTTTTGTCGGCGCTCTTGAATCAGTTAACCTACCGCATACCTACTATTTTTCCAATGATTGCGATTGCACAAATAATGTGGTACGCAGTGACGCGCACGGGTGCAAAAAAATGCACCAAAGAGGGTGAAATTCGCCATGAAAAAAATCGTTTGACTTGACCGGGATTTATTGAATAAATAATAGTTTTTAAAAACTCAAAAACACGCTTTTATAGCTCGCCGAACTAAAAAGTAGAAAATAATTTTTAAATATGGAGAGTTCGTTCTATAGCGATGTAAAGTTCACTGGCTTTTAGTTGGTACTTTTTAGTTTGGCTAGCTATAAAAGCGTGTTTTTTAGTTTTTTTTAAACCATTATTTATTTAAAAAGTGAAACTTGAGTGCTCCGCAAGAGACTGCATTATAGTGACTGCGTGTAGACAATGTGATGCTGGTTGCGTCATGTTAGGATAAATAAATTTAAAATTAAAACCATTTAATTTGAGTAGATTAACTTCGTAATTAGTGAATTTAATGGCTGATTCGTGTATTGTCATCGAGATTAAGTAAGTGTGCCAAATTTCAGCTCGATTGGACGTTGGGAAGTGGGTTGTATTTCGATTACAAGATTCCGTTACATATTGTTATTTTCATAAATTCGGGCCATGGAAATAATTTTTTGAAGATTCATCGATATTAGTTGTTTTTAACTAAGGCCATAGTAGGTATGCAACAAAAATCTTCGTGAAGATATTTCATGTCTGTGGAAACCGGTGATGAAATGACGTAGAGATTGCCTCGGGAATAATCCAACCGGGGACGGGGAATCAAAACACGGGCGACGAACGACGGGTTGGCGGGCGAATGCGCAGACCGCAAAGCAGCCCACTAGGCTCCCTGATTCGTCGGGCAATTTTAGAGGATAAAAAGGGAACTAGATGTTCAGTCCCTATACGGACGATCAAGGATCGCACTCGTAACGGAATATGGACGACTTCTAAGAAGCCACTATCTGTGAGGACAAATCCTTTCGGCATCACTTGTGCCGTGATCGCCTATGCGTGAAGATATTTCATGTCTGCCGAAACCGGTGACGAAATGACGTCGAAATTGCCTGGAGAAAAAAATCCACCTTTCTATATTTTCAATTTCCTCTACTTTATTCGGCACTTTATGGCAAACTGGACATTAGGTATTGTATGATGTTTAAGGTATGAATAATACAACGCAAACTAATTAGAAAGCATCTTTAATGGACGTGGAATTAACTACTCACTCGTATAGGTGCAATGAGGAACTAGAGAACGTTCTATGCCTCAAGAGCTTGAATAAGGTTTCGGACTCTAGCCAAATGGACTCAATCGATTTATTTAATAACTTTTACAAACCACAGAATAAAATACACTCTCTCACACACACACACGACCCGGGTTTCGGCACTTAAGCACCATCATCAGGTGACGAAGCAAGATGATGGTGCTCGGCGCCGAAACCTGAGTCGTGTGTGTATGTGTGAAAGAGTGTCTTTTATTCTGTGGTTTGTAAAAGTTATTAAATAAATCGATTTACAGAATGGAATTATACAAAGTTAATAGTGAATTCATTTCATTTAAATGGAGTCAATTTTCCCCTTCCTCGTCATCAGTTTTTTTTTTCAGTTCCATTCCTATAACTAATATATCGGGTGCGATCCCATTTCCTTTTCATCGTAATCAGCTGAAGAGTTAGTCACTCATCATTCGCTACTCTGGTATAATCGACGGAAACACAGGTCACCGGAAGGAGATGTTCACATAATGAGTCACGGCGTATTTTATTTGATATTAATTCTCCGAGAGCCTCGTCCGCCGACACCCATCACTGACGTCGTCTTGATTCTTGCTTCCGCAAACGCTTTGGTTGCTGTCGTGACGATCGCGAAAGAGAGAAGTAACTGGTGACGTCACCCTCCACGCCCCTTCCTTCCCCATTCCACTCTCGCGGCTTCCGCACTCCTCCACGAGAGGGCCACTGGGTGCGGGATAGGTTGAGGGAGCACGGAATGAGTTACGTCTGCCCCTTCTCCCCTATAATAGGTGTGGCGTGCGCTGTACAGGTGGGAGGAGCGGCAGCAGTGACGTATTTTACACGAAATCACAAAATTATAAGAATATATTCTGGGAGCCGCAGTGGCGCTAACGTAGCAGCTGCAAAAGAAGCGCGCTTATTTCATTGCAACGAAAACAGCGATGAGTCGAAAATATTACACCAGTGGTTCCCAAAATTCTTCCCTCGTGGGCCTTTTTTGAGCGAAATTCTCTCACGGACCCTTTGTTATCTGTGAGCGAGTCATGTTATGCTTCGTGAATTTTTACTTGAGATTTCGATTATTTCCTTGAACGAATCGATGATAAATTTGTCATCGATTAATTTAAGTTTCTCGAAGTGCGTGTATGACTAAAAAAGGGTAGAAACGTAGTTCCACTGATTACTGAACTGGTTAAGGTTACGACTGAAATATTTACCTCTTTTTCAGTTTCAGAGAAGCCCTCAATGTGAATTCAAATGTCCTCGGAAATGTGTATATCCTCATTGGAGCATTCTCATCGCAGCGTTTTACGACAAGGAAATTGATAAGACCCCCAGATGAAAATTGTAATGAACACATCTTTCTTACAGCTCGTTATTGCTAGATTCCTAAATTTTACGATGGGTTAGCACCCGCTAAAAGGGGTGTCAATAACCTCTGTGAAATATGTATCAGCCTTTAAGGATATGTCTAAAAGGAAGAACCGATGTACTTATAAACATTATTTGTATACGAATGGTTGTTCACCAAATTTATAGCTACATGAACGAGCTTAATAAGTTATGCTTTCACTATCGGCAGCATTCAGATTGAGCGTCCATTTGGACGTTTCGCACCGATTTGCCCGTTTTTGTGCAGAGGCACCTGTTAAAGGACTAAAGAAACCGAAGGTAAACCAGAGGTATTAGCACTAGTGACAGAAAATTTTAGAGTTCATTCGGAATTTTGTCTCGAGTTCAATGGCGAAATCTATTTTTCGTGATCCATGTGAGAGCAATGTAAGCCAGTGAACCTCGAGAATACAAAAAAATACGGTGAGTTTACATCTTCAACTGACTGCTTCGCTTTATAACACTATCAACTGGAAGTTAAGTCAGTAGGTAATCCTAAAAATTATGCAAAACAGAAAATTTACCCCTAAAATTGACTGATGGTAAGTAAGAAGGCGTTCCTCCCTACCTAATGAATTATTATTAACAATTAATTAAATTACTAATTTACATACTTTAAATTACTTAGATGATGCCCGTTTTTCAACCTGACTTGCTTACTTCCTGTCTCGTGCACGAGATCCGTCGGCACCATCGATTTTGTGGTCAATAGGTGTAACAGTGTGGAGGACTGAGCTATTATAAATACAAGCACAGCGACGAGTTTTTAGATTTTCCGATCATTACGATTAATTACCATTTATTGTTTATTATAAATATTTTTTCTATCGCTAATTGGGCCATGATTTGCAATTTCACTTCTGATAAACCAATTGGGGTCTTTTTTTAAGACCTTTGTTTTGTTCATTATCTCGCATATCCTACTGTCCTTTTTTTTATTTCCGGTCTGTTGTTCAGCCGCAAATCCTGGTACGGCAATTGTCGCAATCTTGGTAAAAAACGGTGCGTAATAACTGAAAGGGCAGTTTTTATAAAACTCTCAAGTAATTTCAGGCATCGGAAACGCGTAAGTGTTCGTTCTGGATGAAATAAGGGGAAACCGTTCACGTTCGAAGACTTAGGCTGTCGCACCGCTTATAATCTTTCAGCAATCAGGTAGCGAGATAAACCAGTGATAACCTTCAGGGAGTCCATGGCTATGGATTCTTTCCGCCACTTGGTAGATAAATGTACAAAGACAATTCATGTACCGATATCAGCTCTCAAATCCTGTTTGATACGCTAGTCTCATCTTGAATGATCCTTCGCAAATGCGTGGAGAAACGATTTCTGGAGGAATGCGAATTCTTCCCACCTCTCCAGAAATGCAACCCTAATTTAAATCATTGGAATATTTTTACAGACGAACTAATTGTACCACTGCAGTTGGTTTGAAGAAAAGCCACTTATTTCTAGGCTATATTTTCGGGTAAATGTCCTATTAGAATTTAATTAAACTTTAGTTTCGAAGTTATATCGTACAAAACTAGTGAGAATATTTACTTAGAAAGCGTAAACGGAACAGGTCGTGTGTAGTCAATTGGTTCAGTTGGGTAATTTTGCTAATTTTTCGTAAATATAATTTTTAACGATTTTTCGCGTGTGGACGATTTTTGCTACTTATCAATAATCACTTTCGTTGACGTGAAAAGTCCGACAGAATTTCTTGCAACTTGGAAATTAGTCGAAAACTGACCTTCTTCAAGAATTAAAACTCTCGATTACACATTATTCTAGCGGCGAGAAACAAAAATAAATATTTTTCTTGCCTCACCATTGTTATTTATATTATTTAATGTGTTTCGCCAATTGACTCAAAAAATACTTCTCAAATCTCAATAAAATTCCGTCTCATTCATTTGGAGAAAGGCTTCAAAATTTCTATCATTTTAAAAAATAGATAGATAGATAGATATTTAATGCTCGAAACTCATACATAATTTATACAATGAATAAATAAATTGAGCTATAGGTAGCTTACAAGGATAAACCTGAAAAAAGCTACCATCAGAAACTAAAGTGTTAGAATTCAAATGCTTAACATTCCAAAACAAGGCGTAATAAAAATATAAAAAATAAAAAAAAATTAACAAAATGTAACCAACAAATATGTATGAATTGAGTACAAAAAATGTGCACAATATATACATATATACACATACATATATATAGAACATTTAGGAGGATCAAACTGTTATAATACAAGAATACAGAGTAATTCGAATCAATAGATCGGAGTTGAGCAAAGCAAAATAGCTACATAAATAACTATTCCACGTTTTCGAAACAAAGGAGCCAATGTTTTAAATTATTAAGGAAGGAAGGTAAACTTGAATTTGTTTTTTTTTGGGGCGAAATAGAGGCGATAAAACCGGAATTACTGCTAAGATACGTATAATAGGGTACATGGGTATGAGCGCGTTTCCCTGTGTGGATATCGCAGATTATTTTGACATCGCACGTTGCAATACGTACAAGGATAGGTACATACATATCCCTCACACCATTCCATTTCGGGTTAGGCCAATTTAAAGAACTTAGTTATTGCTGTTAGGCCTGGAGAACTGGCCCTCTTTTTATAATAATAATAATTTCCTCCTTAATGCACTATCCTTACATACATATTTCGCCTCTCATGCATTTCATCATACACGCTCTCCTATCCTTAAAGACTCAAAGTATTCCTCCACTCTCTTAGAGTTCCTTTCTTCACATTCACCCATGTCTTTCGCGCACTACCCCTTACTCTCACATCGTTCACTCCACTATGATACTATGATACCGTATTCCTCCGAATATAAGCCGGTCTTTTTTTTCCAGATTTTGGGGCCACAAAATCGTGGTGCGGCTTATATTCGAGACGCGGCTTAAATTCGAGAACTTTCCTAAAAAATCGTAATAATGACCGATTTGAGCAAACCAGCCATTCTGATTCACGAGGACGCCAGCTAAACTCGCCAAAGCCAACGGGAAAGTAAGATATAACGCTGAAAAGGGTGAAATTGGTGCACAATTTATTCATACATTAAAGGATAATATAAGTAACATTGTGTCACAGTTACATAGGTAATGTAAAAACAGATATAAAATTCTAATGCCTAATACTGTAGGTAGTACGGGATGCATTTAAAAAAGGGTGCGGCTTAAATTCGCGGATTAACTTTTTTCCCTGTTTGAGACCCCAAAAACGGGGTGCGGCTTATATTCGGAGAAATACGGTATATCTGTTTCGTTATTCGGCTCTCATCTATTCTCTCAACATGGCCAAACCAACGAATCGTTTCATATATGTCCTTTACTGAAGCGTCCAGCCCACATTCTTTCATCACCCTCTCTTTCCTAACCGCCCTTTCCATCCTACTTTTGTCGCAAATACCCCACTGATACCCCATTGCATTTAGCCTACCATCATGCTTATCCTGACATACCCAGGTTTCGCTGCCATATAATAATAATAATAATAATGTTGGGATGATAACTCTTCTGAAGCATGCGATTTGCGCTTCTATAGACAAAATCTCACTTCTTGATATGCTCCACGTAAATTACAATACAAAAGATATCCTTTTGCAATAAAACTCAGTAAATCACGATGCCAAGTCCAACGTTGTGCATAATGGACAAACACTCTTAGTACAATTCCACACTTTTTTATTTCCCCGATCGATTTCGATGGCGCCGTGGAAGTGTTTTTGTCCATCTTGCTCAACGTTGTAAATTTCCACAAAGTAACGCTTAACTACGTCAACCTAGTTACTAGTCCAACTCTCGGATGGCCAGCGCGAGGATCTTAAAACCTTATTAGGGGCTTTTATTTTGATTACCTACAACTCAGAGTCGTGTCATTGTTTCAAATTTACACGAATACATCAATTTCTGGGAGTTAATTTCTTGAGGAAAAAATAATGATATCGGAGTTGGCTGCCTTAGTATGGGAGGTGGGTTTATATGAAAACGTGCCACTAATTACGCATTGCGAATTAATTAATTCAATGACTTCTCTCAACCAATGGCCACTGATTTGTCCCTAAAGGCTCGTAGTGTAATGTTTTTCCGCAATTACGGCATCTTGTAGACCCAGTAAAATAATGAGAGTAATCGGAACTATGGAGGCGTTTCCGCTTACGTCGATGATATAGCTTGAATGCTCATTTGTGACGATTGACAAGCGCGTGAGGCTCCCTCGGAAAACAGTGGAAATATTTTTCCAATATTTATGAAATTCCAAGCCAGCACACGATGTAAGCATAAATAGGAAGTTAGGAAAACATTCGTCTAACATGTCTCAATCCGGCGCGCGACAAGTCGTACTTCCCTTCGTACTCGTTCCCACGCGCTCTCATAACTCGTCACGTTTCTCGTCTCGTTGTTTGCGTGTTTAGCGTCGTTTTAGAAATTCTTGGGAGAAAGAAGAGTCAACATTTTTCTTTTCGCGAAAGAGAGTGAGAAATGGAAAAGGGGTCAGGGACAGTGGCGCTGGGTGTCGATATTTATCGTCGATCGTGCAGCGAACGAAAAAGTCCTGTATCAAGTGTTTTCCTACGGAGGAAGGGAATGATTTTCTGTGGCGTTATACTGAAAAGTGGAGCCAATTCAGTCCGCGTAAAGATTTAAGTGGTCACTTCAAGTCGAGCATAATATTTCATTTGTATTGAAAAAATGCACAAGGTGCGATTCAGAGTTCCATTCCGTTCCAAAGACTATTGCGCGTGACAGGGGTGTATTATTTTTACGGCTTGAGCCTTTTGTTGATAACTATCGTTAAGTGGTATTGTTTTCCACTTGGATACCATCATAATTTAGGGTATAGCTTTTAATGCAGCCACGAAACCAATTGCAAAACAGCATTTCCGTTTAACAGCAACTAAAATACTTTAATAGTTGATATCATGAACATAATTACAGCCTAATTTAGAAATAATTTCACCGGTAACGCACCTGTTCGCGCATTATATGTTTTGAAATTGATACCTATAATCTCTCGTGACGCCTGAAGGGCTTTTCATATACTGTGGGCATTCGTGTCATTGGTGTCTTCGGTGCGGCAAAAGAGCGGAGTCCGCAGTTGCAAGCGAGTTGGCTAAATAGATAAATTTTGTAATATTGCCTTCAATTTTATAGTTTGAAATTAAATGCTCGGCAGGAAGATAAAATAAGTGATTCTATAGAATGTACAACATAACATTCCTTGAGCAGTCTTTTAAAGCCTTAGACGCTGTTCAATTAATAGTTTCATCTACAGCCCTAAAACTTTCGAGGCAAGCCATTACAAGCCTAAGTTTGAGGTCGCCATTTGACCTTGCTCTAATTTTTATTTAGTTTTCTGCGTCACTTCAAGGTCGTGTTCTGGGGAAGGGCTATTAACTACATTTTTTAACTTTTACTCGAGCAAGAAATATTCTTCGTCTCATAGAATGAAACCCTACAGGGTTTACACTATTCACACTAACAAAAAAAGAAGGTTATTCCGCTGCAATAAAAATAAAATAACGATGAACGTGTGCTAGAAACAAAATCCATCCACACGGAAAGGCTAACTGTAAAATATATAAGCTCTCTTTTATGTATAGCTGTTTAATATCTACCAATTCTCTCCACAGTCAATTCTGCGACATATTCTTTGCGGCCAATTTGTAGACCAATACTTCTTACAATTAGATCATCCTATACTGCATTCATTTTAATATTTTCTAAAAAAATCTTTATAATTGAAGTTTCCATTCGTCATTCGAACAAATTGTAAAAATATTTACATAATTTTTTTCCAAATCTGATGGAGCAGTGGTAAAATCCGAAAAATCAGATTGCTTCGAAAAAACAAGTTACCTCCTTCAGGAAGCTTTAACACAAAAAGAAAATCCTTCTTATTCATTACATTGCGAAATGTGAGCCACAAAGTAATTTTACTCTATGGTTCATAAACATAGGCTTGTATTCTTGGCCCAATGCATAGGAGTTGATATCTATGTGCCCACGGATTCTTTTTTGCGGCTGATGTGATCCTGGAGTGAGAAAGAGCCGGGAGATGATGATGAGTAGATAGCCCGAGTGAGGAAGCTATTAAAAGGTTGTCCGTCTAAGGAGCACGAGAGGTGCTTTCGAAGTTGACGCGAGTTTTAATGAGGAGCGCGACTCGGGTAAACATTGAGGGAAGACGGAGGAAGGAGTGCAGGTGGTGTCGTTGGGTACAGCGGAGGGACTGATGTTAATGAAAGAAGCATTGCTCCACGGGGCTGACTGAAGGCAACGCGGGAAAAAATGAATCATCCGAAGGCTGCTGTTGTCTCAAGGCATCTCAAGGCCCCGATGAAAGAGACCGCTTTGCTCATTAATGGCACCGACTTGGATAGACAGTGGCTATGCAACATGAGGGTCGTTTTATGCGCAGTTTCAGAGTAATTTTCATTCTACAGTAGCGCTGGAAACATAAGAATATTATCACTGTTTAAAAAATATGTTTTCAGTATTATACTTAAGTTATTTCTAAATTGTCATTAATGAGAATTGAGAATTTTCATAACGTGCTTCTTAGAGACAAGAATCGTGCTTGGTATCTGCACAAAGCTTTCCTGAATGAGAACACTCGGAAATCATTCAACGATATCCGCCGCTGCTCTTAAGAAGCTAATCCGCCGCGATCACAAAGAATACGTGCTGGGCCTTTCCTCTTCCATTTCCTCCAACCCAAAATACCTCTGGTCCTTTGTAAATAGTCGCCTTAATCGGCCACGCATTCCTCTTGAGATGTCATATGAAAATGTCAATGCGGCGGGTCAAGATAGACCAAACTTATTTAATAAATTCTTTACAGATTGCCTGGCTCTACCTAATCTCCCCATTGATCGTGATCACTTCCTCACTCCAATTCGTGGCTACTCCTTATCCATGATAAAGACTGATCCTCGTGAGGTACTTGAGTATCTCTGCAAAATCCCTCTCCATCGTGCTCCTGGTCCCGATGGCCTCAGTCCCATACTCATCAAACACTGTGCATCCTCCCTCCCCTTGTGCCTCCTCTTTAACCACTTTGATTTTCCCTCGGCACTTTTCCTTCCCAATGGAAAATCGCAAACATCATTCTCATTCATAAAAATGGCTCTAATTATAAAGTTTCTAACTATCGCCCAATATCTTTAATACTGTCTTCAGTTTGTGAAAGGATTATCCTTAACAGACTCTACTACATATTTCACTTCCCCTTTTCTGTCCAAGAATCAACATGGTTTCCTCCCTGGTCGCTCCTGCCTGACCAACTTAGCAGTTTTTCAGCACCATGCAGTCAATTGCATTTCCAACAAAAGCCAACTTGATGCTATTTTCTTACATTTCTCAAAGGCCTTTTGTCTCTCTGGACCGCTCTCTTCTCCTTCACAAACATTCTCATCGATTTAACCTCCATAGTAATTTCCTAAACTTAGTTGACTCCTTCCTCAGCAACAGATCCCAGCGGCTCCAGCTTACCGGCTCCTCATCCCACTGGCCACCTGTAACGTCTGGGGTTCCCCAGGGAAGTATTCTCGGACTATATCTTTTTAATCTTTTCATAGATGATCTGGCCTCCCTAGTTCCCTCCTCACAAGCTCATACCCTTCTTTACGCAGATGACTGCAAAACTTTTAAGCAAATCCACAATTTCACGGACTGTTGTGATCTTCAGGATGCCTTAAACACGGTCTCAGGGTGGTGCAATACCTGGAAACTCAAATTAAACCCTAGAAAATGCAATGTTATATGAATTTCCCTAAAAAAATCCCCCATTGATTTCAGTTTCAATATAAACTCACTAAATCTCAATCGCGTCTCCTCCATGAAAGACCACGGCGTTTTGATGGACCACAAACTCAACTACTCTGACCATATACTTGCTGTTAAAAATAAAGGAGTCTCTTCTTGGCCTCCTCTACCGCTTCACACAAATTGCAGATCCACTAGCCTTACGGTCATATTTTTCGACTATTGTCATCCCAATAATCACGTATTGCTCCCCCATCTGGTCCATATCAGCTCCCTCTAACATTCAGACCCTTCAGCTTGTTACTTCTTTCTTCTGCAAGATAGTTAAATACAGAGTATCTCATTTTCGAAACATGCCAACTGAAACTATTATACCTACACTATCTATTCTTAATCTCCCTAAACAATTTCTCAAATCTAACCTGAAACTCATCCACAGCATCCTCAACTCTGCCATTGACTGTCCAGTCCAGAACTGATTGGCAGTATCAACATTAAAGTTCCATGTAGACCTACTCGCACACATTCGTTACTCCACATGCCCATCCCCAGATTATCCTTAGGACCAAGCGCTCCCTCCTCTTCCTCCTCTCTTCCCTGATAAACTCACTTCCAGACAATATATTGACCAGTTTTCACTTTCTTCTTCCTACACCTTTAACAGCCGTGCCCTTTCGTATCTCACTGGCAATTTTTAATTGCTTTTTCTTTTTATGTGTTTATTTTCATACATTGTTACTGGGCTCATTGTTTTTGCTTGAATGTATTCGTTTATCTTTTTCTTGTTTTGTTGTTGCTACATTGTGCCACTGTAAATTGGCAAGCATGCTGTATGTGGACAATTTTTATAAATAAATAAATAAATGAATTTGCGATACCGAAATTTCGATGAGGTGTGGCATTAAAGAGAGTATTCATTCGAATTTAAATAATCGATAAGAATCTGATCGAATCTAAGTAAGAAAATAATCGAACCGGAAAGTTAATGCATCCCCTGGCGTAGCTGGTCACGAGAATGCTTATTTTTACTAAACGTATGGGATCTCGCATGAAGTAGCGTCTAAAAATAAGACCATGTCACCGTCTTGTAATAAAATTATGCCTCTACACATGAGCGAGTTAATGGTAAAGGGTTACAAGGACATTTCATCTATACTATTTGTCAACGTTTTTCACGGCAATCGTTCTTCTATATTGTTCATTAAAAGAACACGTGCATTAGAAGTGTTGCCAAGAGTAACAAAATTGCCGATTCATAAAGTAAAAATTAAAGAATAAAAAAATGAAATTTTACTGGCAACGACAAGACTGAATCAAGCTTAAGCTATATTAGTTTATAGCTCCGGTTATATTTATTGTCATGCAAGGACCTACTAGTTAGCACGTGTGCTTTGATGAGAATATTACGACTGAGAGCATAACGCATACTATTTTTTTAAATCTTAACCAACCGTGTAACATACCAAAGGAATGGTCTGATGGTGCACGATATACTCAAGAAAAGACGACCTGACTTATACTGACAAAATGTAGTGAAGTTCGAGTTATATCGGTGAAAATCTAGAGGAAAAAGACCTTGAATCAAAAGGGTCAGAAATAAGTAGGTATATAGGCGAGTCGCGTTGAGGGTAACAGACAATTGGTCAGCAGTAAAGAGTAATGAGATACTTAAGCTCAGTACTCCCCAAAACATCGTTAGGCGACATCGTACCATCTAACACGCCATTCCTAGGATTAACGGAGCGCATCTAAACTAGGTAAGATCTATACTAGGGGTGGAGAACCCTTGGCACGCCGATGAATTGCTTCTGGCACCGATAAAAGCCTTGCCAAATTTATTTTCAATTTTTTAGGGGACACCTTTCAGCGGCGGGGGTCCTGGAGTGTACAAGCTAACCTACCTCTGAAAAAAACGAAGTTAATTTCTCACTAGGCTAGGCTGCGCGCACCGGGAGCGGTCTTTTAGCTATCCTTATACCTATATTCTCTATTATTATATAATATATTTTCTTTTTCATACATCATAAATAATGGATTTAAAATCGGGAAAAGATAATCTGTTAGAACCTTTCCGTGTATTTTGGTCATACAAATATATAACTGGGGAAAATGACTGCTTAATCTAAAAAATAACTATTACAGTACATACAATAATAATAGTGTTAACTTTTTGTGTTGATGCTAATGATAGTGTCTTTAAATTGTGGGAACATATATGGTAGTTGCAGTTTAACTTACAGGCTAATAAAAATTATCCACAAAATCTTTTTCTTAAAAACTTATCATAATTTTACTCATCCTGTGAGTTTTACGTCATTTACATAATATTTTCCAAATCAAACATTAAGATATCAAATAATATGTTCTAAAAGTTTTGGTTGGCACGTGGATAAATTTCGTGTCAGAGATTTGGTCGATTTTGGCACGCACTCTCAAAAAGGCTGCCTGGTCTAGTCTCTCGACCTCGGGGTTACTTGGCCGGTGTGTTCAAAATCTATCTAACGTGCTCCACTGATGGAATTTCGATCGTCATGTATTTAAGCGCCTAAATAATCTAATTATAAGAGTACAAGCAATCTGATAGTTGCGTACTTTGCCTTCATCATCATTAGTGATCAATCGTATTATAATGAATTTTAATTGTTCGGGATAAAAAAGGTTATTTCTCATATTAGAAGGCTAAAGTATTACCATTGTTTTTATAAAATTTTGCAACTGCTATGGTGGATAAAAATGTAATTATCTTTTGAAATATTATGTTTTAGATGAAGTCCTCTCATTTTCATCTCCATGTGACGGACAAAGCACGGTCTCAACACGTCATATCACATTTGCAGCCGGGTTTCTCAAGCATAGAGTTTAGTATTTTTGGCGAAGAATAAATATGAATCAATAAATATTTAAATACTTTTAAAATTTATATTCCTTTGAACGAGTCATAGCTGTAGGAAACACTAGTGTCTGCTGCAGTAACTACTTATTCCAAAAAATAGGATGCAGGGTAAACTGTTGGGCGGGTTAGTCTTGAAAAAGGAAGGATAGATTAGGAATATGCATTTGAATAATTTGACAGAGAATTTTTAAACAAATGTGATGAATTTATCACTTTTCATATTGGTCGGTTATGTAATTTTATCAAGCTTTATTTCTACATTAACGAAAAAGTTGATTAGCTTTTAAGTATTTCTAGCGCTGAACCTCCTATTGAAGCCATCATTCACATTTCAAATATCATTCATCCAAGATGAAATATTTTTTTTTATTCTTAGTTGTCTTGGATAAGAATTATTCAACCAAGCGGCCCAAAATGCTTTCTTAAAACATTTTCCTCATTCTAAATGTGCCGCATTTTCTTGAGTGTTTCCTGATGATCGTTCCAATGTGCCCAATAAGAGCGTCAGCTCCGATGACGTTTCACAATTAGTCATTTCCGCATCAAACTAGATTTGAAAACGGCACTTACTTCCTGCTGTTGGTGCACACCGACCGCCATTCATTGTTGTGCCGTATCTGCACTCGACCGATCAAAGGCGTCGGTCCATCCACTAAGCGAATCGTTGACCCGACGGAGGACGGCTTCAAGGGTTCGTCATCGCTCGTCAGCACCACTCGATCGTCCTGATGGCCCTGCAGACGGAGAACAAGACAAAAGAAGGAACGTTAGTTTTCTGAGGATGAAAAAGGCATGATAAAATAAAATAGTTTTACGCACCGTGCAGTTGATATCACAGAAGCAATGTCAAATTTTAATTAATCACTTGGTTTATCAAAATAAAGGATACGATAACTGTTTTTGAAAGGTCATAAAGGTCACGCATTATAATAAATAGTGTGCATACAAAATACAGAATCTTTATGTTGAATTCAAAACTGACTTCTCTCCGTCTGAACCAGAAATATATCCAACTTTGGTAACTGTTTTAAGACCAGAAAGTGTTTCAGAGTTATTTATAATAGGAGATAAAATTTGCTCCAAAAATTTTATTTTATTAAATATTTATTATGAATGAGCAATTTGCGAGGATTAGCTGCGAATTTTTTAACTACAGCTTCCATTAATTGCTCCTTGTTTGCAAAAACCCATTGATGGTGAATGCTTAGCATAGTTCTTTTTCAAAACTTCAATGATGTCTGGTGCTTCCTTTACCTCATTCCACATTTTAAACCACAATTCCCTTTCCCCTTTGATACCTTCCAAATTGTAAAAATTTGTACAACTTCATTCCAATTCTCCAAAGAAACATCTCTTATGTTGCTTGGATGAAAATGTGTCAATGAAAATGCAGGAAAATCTGACTTCTAAAGATGATACGATGGAATCCAAGTAAGGAATTATTAGTGACCTTCACCAAAATTCAGATGGATTTCCGGCTGGGGAGTTGCTTCTATGCTTTTATCGGACAGCAACATGAGTGGCAGTTATATCAACATTCAAATTCGTAATTAGTTTCTTTCAAAATTTTGAAATACCAACAACAAACCTGTCAATCAATTTTTCAGAAATTTGTTGTTTATATTTGTTGCTATTTTATTTTAAAAATTTTCCACGTTGGAAGGGGGGCAGTTGCCCCTCCTTGCCCCCCCCCCCCCCTGGATACACCCTTAGAACTGGGTACTATGGATCTTTGAATTTTGAATCCCTTGGACGTTCCCCTGCCTCCAATTCCCTGACAGTGGCTGAAATTTAGCTTTTAATTTGCTTTATTGGTAAATTAAATAGCATTTATAATAGTTGATCCCATGTTCTGCAACTGCTCCAAATCGTTAACCGGAGTTGCTGCTGTTGTTTTGTGGCATTTTCCCCCCCGTTTTTTGGGCAATTCTCCTCTTTGGACAGTTTCTCCTCTGCGGACTGTTTATCCTCCGGACTTAGCCGAAGGACTTGCCCGAACGACATGCGCGCTAACGACATGTGCGCCAACGACGGCCAAAATGCCTACGACTACAAAATGCAGCGACTACTGCCAGCGACTTCTGCCACGACTTCTGCCACACCTTTCGCCGCACCTTTCGCCGCACCTTTCCCTCACCAGGTCCTGCCCCGCTTTTATAGCCAGTAAAGTGAGGAAGGATACCAAAAATGCGGTCATCCTGACCAAGGCAAAAAGGCTGTGATCCTGTATTCTGCGGCCGACGCCAGAAAACAGTTCCTGGCGCTCCAATTAAAAACTGCCACCCTATCTATCACCCATCCCATTATTTCCTCCCCTCCAAGGCTACCAATCGCCAACCTCCTGACCTTACCCATTCCACCTTCGTCCTTGTCGACAGACCCCCTCCTCAGCGGACTCGTGTCTAAGCTCGCCCTCTATTGCTTCCGAGACGCCGACCGGGTAACACCGTTGTGTGAGCCTGCTGACTAAGTCACTTTTGTACTTAAGAGAGAAGTTCAACCTCTCGTACTTGTTAAACTTAAACTATTTTCCGACTGGTAACTTTAACTACGGTCGCCTGGCACTCGACCTATGGGTAAATTATTGTAATTGGTTTGGTTCTATTTTGTGATTTGTAAAATATATTGATAAGTTAAGTTTATGATTGATAATACTTGTGTTTCGTTCGTTTTCCTCATTTTTCTCACCCGAGCTTGGAAAGAGTTTGTGTTTTCAAGAGTGTTATCGGCGAGAAAATCTGCTCCTTCTCCCGATAGCGCTACAAACTGGTAGCAGAGCGTGGTTGTTCTTTTCCTGTCTTTCCAACGCAGTTGGTGAGTGTTGTATGAGGATCTGTGATCGTCATTATTTCTGGTATTTCATTTTCTTCCTTCACGGAAGTTTTGTCTCTGCCGCTAACGGCAATCTAAATCGGCAAGGGTTTTCTTTTTCGTAATTTATTTCGTGTTCCTGGTTTCCAGTTCGAGGCCCTATAATAGGTCATTGTAAATTCCTGTCGGAGTTTAGTGTGTAAATTCTTGTGTGACGAAGTATTTTCGTCTTATCTTCCGGCAATTTGAGTGGAGTTTCGTCAGTATGCCTGGTGATTCAGTCGATCAGTACGCAAGGGCTTACTTGACCACGGCCGAGGACAGGCGTGCTAGATCTAATGGGGGATCTGTGCTTACACTTGAAACATCTGGTGTTCCGGCGGAATCCACACCCAACGTGGTTCCCCGAGGCCAGGTGAACGAGCAGAATCCAACCCATGTCGCACCGCCAGTCCCAATGCAACCTGTTCTGCCGCTGTCTGAAGGTCTGGTCATAGTGAAGCAGCTGATCGCTGATTTTCCACCATTCGAGGTTTCCAATACAGAAAATTGGTATAATTTCATGTTGAAACTGAAAGAAATTGTCTCTCTTTCGCTAGTTCCTTTGTCTACGTTGTTGTATTTAGTCATTACCAAGCTGCCAGCTAGTTCTCATCAGTTTTGGCTCTCTATGTTAAATCAGAATCTTTCGTGGGCCGAAATTACCAAACGAGTTTGGGGAAGAATTGTAAGTGATCGAGAGTTTGACCGTCTTGTTACCACTAAAGTAAAGAGATTTCAGTTCCCCCGTGAAACTCCTAATGATTTCGTATGTTCTGTTCGTAACGCGATTCAAGTGTTGGCGTTAGAGTTCACCGAGTGCCAAACCGTTCGGTTAATTATTCAAGGGTTAAATCCTCTCACGAAATCCGCTATAATGTTTGCTCGCCAGCCCACGACCTTTGAGGAGCTAGACTCTGTCATAACCCAGGCGTCAAAGCATTTGATGGATTGTGCCGAGTACGCCAATACATTTCATAGTATTTCTCCTAATGTCTCCCCAGTTGCCGCAAGGCAAATAATTTGTTCGTATTGTCGTAAAATTGGGCATCATGCAAGGGAATGTCGGAAGAAAGCCCGTGAAACACGCCAACCAGCCGTGAGTTTCATGAGCGTACGTCAAAATTGTAACAGTAATTTGCCCCTTCTTCCGATAAAACTTCAGTCTGTTTCTTGCAATGCCCTCATTGATACTGGTTGTTCCGTTTCTATTTGCGACGAAAAGTTCTTCAAAACTCTTAAAATTCGCGGTGGCAAATCTCAAAAGTCTTCCGACTCTATCGAGCTATTGACAGTTTCTGGTCAACCGTTTCAATTAAGGATGTCGATCCAACTAAAGGTGCAAATCGACAAATTTTCCTGGCAGCATACATTTTATGTAGCCAATATTCCATTTCCAATTCTTCTAGGCCTTGATTTTATTCGGAAATCCAATATGATTGTTCATCCGAAAGCTGTCTCTTTTGAAACGTCTCCCGCTACTAAGTTAAATTTTATCGATTATTCAGTTGACAATTGCGCATCGAGTGCGTATCCCGAAGTGCCAAGCAGCAGTCGGTCGACAGATTCTTGCAGCAATCATTTTCTCATTGAAAATGAATCGAAATCTTCGGATAATTTGATAAGTGAGTTAAAATATTTGTTGTCGCAATATCCCGATGTCATGACCCGCGATTTGGGGACCACATCGCTTATGACTTACGAAATAGAATTAACTGACTGTAACCCGATTCGGAGTCATCCGTTCTCTTTATCTCCCGTTAAGGCACAGATCATGAAAAAACATGTGCAGTCGCTGCTCGACAAGGGAATTATTGAGAATTCTAACTCAAATTGGTCTTCTCCAGCCTTTTTAATTCCCAAGAAGGATGGTACGGAGAGGTTAGTTGTGGATTATCGTAAGCTTAATAAGCAGGTTCAAATAGACGGTTATCCCACTCCGTCGGTCGAACATGCATTTCAATATTTAGCTGACGCGAAATACTTTACCATACTTGATCTTAATTCTGCTTTTCACCAAATTCCTTTGTCTGAAAATTCGAAGAAATATACTGCTTTTGTCACACCGTTCGGGATATATCAATATACTCGTTTGCCATTTGGGTTTGCCAATTCTCCCCAAGTATTCACTCGCTTAATTAACGAGGTACTGGGAGATCTAAAGTATTCTTGTGTGTATCCTTATATCGATGATTTGTGTATCTATTCAAAAAATTCCAGGGATCATATTAATCACGTCGATGCTGTCCTTAAGAGACTTCGTTTGGCTGGACTTACTGTATGTGAGGAGAAGGTTAAACTTGGCACTACGTCTCTCACCTTCCTGGGCCACTTGATATCCCATGGAAAACTTCAAGTTGATCCTGATAGAGTTAAGCCAATCGAAAATTTCCCTGCTCCAAAGAGTTTGAAGGAAGTAGCGAGATTTCTGGGGTTATGTGGTTTCTATTCCAAGTTCATTCCAAGGTATTCTGAAATTTCTATTCCTTTAAATCGCCTTAAACGTAAGAATGTTCCCTTTCACTGGTCAACGGCAGAGAATGAAGCTTTTATTCAGTTAAAGCAAGCTTTGATTAAGCCCCCGGTGCTGTCTTTCCCTCGTTTCGAGGATGAATTTCACTTATTTGTTGACGCTAGTAGCCTCGCATTAGCTGCAGTGTTAAACCATAAAGTAAACGGTGATTTCATACCTGTGGCATTCGCTAGTAAAGCATTATTGGATCATGAAAGAAAGTTTTCGACTTACGAGTTGGAATGTATGGCTATATGCTGGGGTGTCGAGAAATTCAATGTGTACCTTCAAGTAAAACCTTTTCATTTGTATACTGATAATGGAGCATTGTCTTGGTTATTTTCACATCCCAAACAGCTGGGAAAGTTGGGTAGAATGGTTCTTAAACTCTCTTCTTATAAGTTCACCATCCATCATGTACGGGGAACTGCCAATAATGTAGCTGATTGCCTTTCTCGTGTCGTTCCTGTGTCTAGTGATAACGTTGCTAGTGATATTGATTCATCTAAAGTTGGTGATGATCTATTTCCACCAATGGCTTGTGTATTGAATAATGTTCCTTTATCATTTGTTAATATTAGAGACCATCAAAGGTCAGATCCTACTTTGAGGGATGTTCTCCAGAAATTGCAGAAAGATCCCTTGTCTTGTGCAAATTATTTTGTTAAGAACCAGCTGCTATGTTTTGGCAATTCAAAAACTCTTAGAGGGAAGGTTGTTTTACCTGTCGTGCTTCGACCAATGATATTCCAATATTTTCATTGCTCTAGTTTTGGCGCTCACCTGGGAATGTCCAAAACTTATGAGAAAATTAGCAGGGAATATTGGTGGAAGGATATGAAAAGGGAAATTTTTGACATGGTCAGAAATTGCCACTTATGTCAGACATGTAAACCTAGAAATTGTTCTTCGCCTGGCATGTTATCTTCTAACATCCCTTCTGATGTCTGGGAAAGAATTTATATCGATTTTGTCGGCCCATTCCCATCCACAAAGGGTAGTAATCAGTATATTTTAACACTGATTGATGGGTTCTCTAAATTTTGTATATTGGAGCCTGTACGAAAGGCTACAGCTGGTGCTGTTGTGTCTGTTCTCACTCAAAGAGTTTTCTCAAAGTTTGGTTTTCCAAAATATCTGGTCTCTGATAATGCTTCAGTTTTTAAGTCACACCTGCTTAGGGAGATGTGTTTACAACTTGGTATAAAACAAGTTTTCACATCTCCATATTACCCTTGTGCTAACCAAGTCGAAAGACTTCATCGAAATTTAAAATCTGCCTTGACAATTTTATGTAACAATGTTCACTCTACATGGGACCTTTTCCTCTATGATCTAAACTTTGCTTTCAATACTGCTGTACATGGTAGCACTGGCCAATCTCCTGCCAAAATAATGTTTGGTAGACAACTGCCACATCCTCTTACAAATCAGTGGTCAATTCCTATTGAGCTGTTCGAGGATAAAATTAAGGATGATCAGAGGAAAGCCTACTTGCAACAAGTGGTCGCCAATCTCAAAAAGGCAAGGGCAAAACATGGGGAGGCTTTTAACAAACTCCACTCTCCAGTAAATTTTGCCCCTGGAGATTTAGTTCTTTGTAAAAATCATCCTATTAGCTCAAAGGCAGACAAGAGAACAGCCAAGCTAATGCCTCTTTGGGAAGGTCCTTTCATTATTAAAAAATTTGTGTCTCCTGTAACCGTTGTTCTTGAGCTATCACATGATAAAGAAAAAATATGCCATGTCTCTCAGTTAAAAATTTATCATCGTGACTCTGTGAATTCTCATTAGCTCAATATGGTGTGACTATTGCATTTTTCAAATTAACTCAATGAAATACTATGATTCTATTTAAACACACTGTTATTTGTTGCCTTTTAGTTGATCAATATGTACTATTCTATTAATATATTATTATACTAATACTTAATAATGTGAACACAGTGATCACCATACTTAATGTTGTCTTCCTCTCAAAGTGTGCATATTGTGAAATCTGTTGGAGGACGAATGGTCTGATTGGAATGGGATGTGGGGAGAACAGCCAGGAACATTCCCGAGGTGACTCGCTTCCAGATAAGTTGCGGAGGGTCAATGGCTGTTAAGATTCATGTGTGTGACATCGACAGTGATTATATCCATTGTCCTCCCAGGGTGATTAGTGCTTTCTTTATGGTGATTAACTGTGTAATTGCAAACATTATCATTTTCTGTCTCTACCTGGCTATCTAATTTCTGTAGTCAGGTTATGTATGTTGAATATTGGGTTGTTAGGTCATGTATCTGGCGTAGGGGGTGCGATCCCATCGCCCGGCAATTATAATGATTGTCGCAAACAGCACCCAGCTCTTGTATCATGCTTAGCTGGTCTGGGGTTCCAACCCCCAACAAATTTTGAATTGAATAATCCATGACGGTGGCCACTAAATTATTTTTCTATTTATTAGCTTTTTGTAACACGTTTGACTTAACCTGGCCCGAGAACTGATTGAATCTCTCATCTTACCCAAATTAATTTTCCATTTTTTGCTGTTTTTTCATGGAAAACAATTTCTTACATATGGGAGAGATATCAATCTAATTTGTCATTAAAATGACTCCAATCTTATCCTGAGTCATTTCTATCAACCCAAATTCCTTCATTGAGTTATCAATGCTTAACAGTACAACCCAATTGGTTGTGCGAAAAAATTTAATTAGTTTTAAGGTCCATGAAATTGGTTGACCTCGCATTCTGAGTCGTTCTATCAACCCAACTTTTTCAATGACTGTGTTTATGCTTAACAGTGCAACCCAAGTGGTTGCATAAAACCATGTAATTAGTTTTTAAGGTTCATGAATATGGGGGATCCACTCACAAATGTTGTATAATCACTAATATTATTAATACTAGGGTGAACTTGGAATACAGAATTATTGTTATACTTGAATTATCATTAATATTGTTAATACTAGGGTGAACTTGAAATACACAATGATATTGTTATACTTTAATTATCTATAATATTATTATTACTAGGGTGAGCTTTGAATATAAAATAATATTGGTATATATGTATGATTATTATAATTCTCTAAAGTATATTTAACTGATGTCACACAATTGCATACTATTACTTTCAATGAATACAAGTCTACTTTCATTGAACAATTGTATAATCCTGCCTTCAAGAATATTTGCTTTGTTTTATGCAATATTCTCTTTCTAGTTAATTTATTACACCTGACGAGTCAGATGTTTCGTCTACTGGGTGTTGGTTTTTTGTTACTTAGATTTATTTCTCATTTGTTGGATGTTGCCAGCTGGACATCCAAATTATTTATGATAATTGATATCAAAGATGCTATCATATCATTCTACTGGTCCATGTTTGTGACAGTCAGAATATACTTTCATCATTTGTTTGAAGGCTGTTGAATACTTAAAATCTATTGTTTAATGTGTTTATCTGCAATCTTCACCTGTCGCCTGGAATCACAGCTGTGGTATACTGCTCTCATGTTTCCTGCACTTGGCAACTTTCGAGGAGTGTCTCTCCCTCTATGGTTGGCTATGGCTGTGTGAACCAGTGTCATACTGAAAGATTGTATGAATCTGAAATGTTACTAAACTGGGTTATTAACTTCAACATGTTTATTAGTGATTATCCTTCTACACTGAATGATCAGCTGTTCCACCTTTGTGGTCCAGAAAGGAGAGGAGGTTCTTGTCTGTGGGTGTGTGTGCTCAGTTTCTTGGCAATATTGTTCAGTTAATTGCCTCTTAAGCCATAAACTGGCATTGTGAATTCTGTGAAAGTGTCCCTCTAGCAAGAAAAAAGGTGTCATTGTTCAATCATCATTCCTCATCCGGGAGTCAATTCTGTGCCTGATTTCCCCCAGTGGATGTGGCATTTTCCCCCCCGTTTTTTGGGCAATTCTCCTCTTTGGACAGTTTCTCCTCTGCGGACTGTTTATCCTCCGGACTTAGCCGAAGGACTTGCCCGAACGACATGCGCGCTAACGACATGTGCGCCAACGACGGCCAAAATGCCTACGACTACAAAATGCAGCGACTACTGCCAGCGACTTCTGCCACGACTTCTGCCACACCTTTCGCCGCACCTTTCGCCGCACCTTTCGCCGCACCTTTCCCTCACCAGGTCCTGCCCCGCTTTTATAGCCAGTAAAGTGAGGAAGGATACCAAAAATGCGGTCATCCTGACCAAGGCAAAAAGGCTGTGATCCTGTATTCTGCGGCCGACGCCAGAAAACAGTTCCTGGCGCTCCAATTAAAAACTGCCACCCTATCTATCACCCATCCCATTATTTCCTCCCCTCCAAGGCTACCAATCGCCAACCTCCTGACCTTACCCATTCCACCTTCGTCCTTGTCGACAGACCCCCTCCTCAGCGGACTCGTGTCTAAGCTCGCCCTCTATTGCTTCCGAGACGCCGACCGGGTAACACCGTTGTGTGAGCCTGCTGACTAAGTCACTTTTGTACTTAAGAGAGAAGTTCAACCTCTCGTACTTGTTAAACTTAAACTATTTTCCGACTGGTAACTTTAACTACGGTCGCCTGGCACTCGACCTATGGGTAAATTATTGTAATTGGTTTGGTTCTATTTTGTGATTTGTAAAATATATTGATAAGTTAAGTTTATGATTGATAATACTTGTGTTTCGTTCGTTTTCCTCATTTTTCTCACCCGAGCTTGGAAAGAGTTTGTGTTTTCAAGAGTGTTATCGGCGAGAAAATCTGCTCCTTCTCCCGATAGCGCTACAGTTTGTTTACCAGATTTTTTTCTGGTTTGATTGTTGTTGAAAAGCGGTGTAAAAAACAGTGAGGACAACTTTTCTGAGTGGAAATTAAACTACAATGCCCTGATTAATGGTCCCTATATAGATTATAGGTAATAGTTACGTAGTAAGAATTACCGTGATGCAGAAACACTTAATAATTACGAAATTTCAAATAAACAAACAGTTTTAAGTTCATCTCATCAGTTGATTTGAATTTGACGATTAGATTTATCATAAGATTTTGCATCAGTAAATTTCCTTATGTATATTTCCAGGCTTTTAACATAAGGTTATATAAGGTTATTCTATTTTCTGGCAGGTACATGCTTTTATAGTGTTACAGAGTTGCATAATACGTGTTATGTAATCAAGTTAGGAAAATATGGAAGCGACAGTTAAAATTGGTAAACTAAGCGCCAACAGTTTTTCCTAGGATAAAAACTGCTGTTCATAACATTGTTCGTCAATAAATAATAATTAGAGCGTCCGGGGCTTTTCTTCTTAGTTTTTTTTCAATTAGGATTGAAGGCATCTCAACACTAGAAGAACATCTCAATCAATCATTTATACATTAAAAATATGTAGTTTTGTGTATTAATAATTGGAAGTATATGCTAATCGTACAAAAAAATATACTTGAATTTGAAAATGTGCTATTGTTTTAGTCGCCGAGAAAAGCGTGAAAGTTAATTTGCTTTTCATAATATAAGTGAAATTCTGTCCCTTTCAGATACAGCAGAGGTTAAAAAAAGAAACCAAACTAATTAGTACACGGCATTTTCACGGTCCAGGGATAAGCGGGCATTATGACCTTATATCTAAGATGTGAGTGAAAGTTCCATGTTGTAATTCTATGCCAAGTTTTCAGGCCAATATCGTGACTTCGAATGATTAGAAAGGAGACGAGAACTACGGCTAGGAACGATTGATTTTCTCGATAGAAACTCTCTAGTCCAAGGGTCTAAATTGGTCCAAAAAGTCTACATCGGAGAGGTTATTTAGGGAAAAATAATTAACGATAATTCTAAGAGTTATACTCACTCAGTAACCTTTGATAACTTTAATCTAATTTCTGAATCCTCCTTTTGGTGAACAGATAGCTTCACAGTTTAACTTAAAAATTGATTTAGCTTAAAACGTTTCACGGAATACCTTCAATTTAACCGGCGGAGGGAGTGAGGTGTTAATCTTCCGAAATGATGTTGGTAGGTTTTCAATTATTCTCAGGGTGTCAGAAGTAAACCAGTATCAAGCAAGTGGCTTGCATCTTGTCTTAGTTTCTAGTCTAGCTTCTTAATTCTTCATATACAATATTTCGTACTTCTTTTCATTCATTTTAGTGTACAAATAATTTGGGATGAATACTTATTGAATAAAAACTACAGTAATTGTACTGTCCACTTGAATTTATTGTGAAACACGTGTTGTGTATTTCACAATAAATTCAAGTGGACAGTACAATTACTGTAGTTTTTATTTAATATGTTGTTCCACCAGATATCGCCCGACACTGTCGAATTTATTTGAATACTTATTGCTTTTAGATAGTAATATTTTTTCCAGTGGAGCTGAAAACAATTGGAAAGTACAAATGCGGTTCAAATGGGATTCATGGGAAGTTTCCATCTCTCTTTTCTTTCCTTTTCCCCTCCACACACTTGATTGATAGTCTCTTCAAGACATCTTCTAGGTCTTTTCTAAGTTAAGAAGGAAGGTTGCTAGGGAAAGGGGAAAAATGGGCAAAATATGCGAAATCTTGCACTTGAAAACGGTGGACTTGTTGAGTAAGGATGATATTATTTTCTGCCTAATTATAGACGATGGTGTGGCGATAGTATTCAATTTTCACATATGCTGTCATATTGTATGCGTACTTTGATAATTAAGATAAGCTATAGCGTATTATTAATGTCACACCATGATGCAAAAAATAAAAGTTCGATTGAATTGTGTTACCCAATAAATTCAACAAATCATCGTTACCAAGAACTGAGTGAGGTTTTTTTTGCTAATAATCGACCGTTAGGCAGTTATTAGAGCCTGAGACTTGAAAAAAAATCACTCGGGAGATGCTGAGCTAAAGTTAAATATTCTTTCTCAGGCTGTTTTTAGGGAAAGCGTTCCGGAAGGAAGTACTCTTGCTTGATTCCTTGACACGTTAATAATGTGGTCAAGATGCCGGATACCCTAGGTACACAATTCAGAAATTCAATTACCCGGATACTCGAATGCAAATATCCGGATATCCAAATGCAAATACCCGGATATCCAA
The DNA here is from genome assembly GCA_963573305.1 of Pyrrhosoma nymphula. NCBI lineage: Eukaryota > Metazoa > Arthropoda > Insecta > Odonata > Coenagrionidae > Pyrrhosoma > Pyrrhosoma nymphula. The sequence continues at coordinate 158,723,590 of OY754331.1, read as the reverse complement.
GTGCAGATATCCAAATTCAAGGACATGGGCGCGATAGTGTGGCAACGGACTAGAGCACCGAAAACATCATGGACACCTCATGTGTTAAGGAGTGACTAAATAGGTCAGAAACTCCAAACTGCGAAACGCCTGTGAGTGCGAGAGACTGCGGTTTAAAATTTCTGTTGAATATGTAACAACGGCATCCTAACGGTATTTCAAAATTTATCTATAGGGCCACAATTTCAAAAATAAATTCTATCGAATTTTCGTGTTCCTTATTATACCGCTTATTAGGTGTTATTTGGAAATGACCATGTACTCGCGTTTGTTCGTCATAGCTTATTCGTCAATTATTACTTTTCTTATTACGGTCACTCTAACTTCTTCCACTATTCATTTATTCATGTAATATTAGGAGTGGTTACTTGTGTCCTATTCAGCCGTTTTTCTTGTCATCGAAAGCTCTGAAATTCCATAGTTATATAAGGCGTTCACCGCCAGACAATATAACGGAGGGGATATTAATGCGAAAATATTTTATGAAATAACAAATATATGGAAAGAGGAGGCAACAGGCATATGAGGATCATTATATCAAGTGCAATAAAATGCGTCGTGATTGTCTTTCTCAACCGCAAAAAAATTATGAACCTAGAGATCAGATTCTTGAGTAACGTGACTTGAGTGCCGTGGTTAACCTAGGATGTCCTCATTAGAGATCTTAAACTCGTACTTAAGATCAATAACGTTACCACTTGCCCCTTCCCTAACCTATTTTGCAAAAGAGGAAATAAGTTTTAGCATTTGGGAAATTTTCCTCGAACCAGTTTAAGCACTATTACGAGAGCGAAAGGAGAGCAAGGGAAGAACCGAACCATAAACGTATTACCCTTCCCACTGATAGGTGTTGCTTCTCAGGCAAAAGTTCTTCCATAAAATTTTATTGTTCCGAAAGAGTATGCATCTGAATGTGAGGTTCGTTAACTCTTTGAGTTACATTTACGGCTACCTTTGTAGGCTTAAATCTTTCGCCCTGAAATAAGCACCCAACTACTATTTCCTACAGCTAATGAAGTACCCGCGTATCTTCTGTATCTTCATCCAGTAGCCTAATAATTTTTATGCAGTAAATTTGTTTTTCCGGGTTTGTCTAACCCATGAAAGGTATCGTTAATATATTTTACTCTTAACATACACGCAATAACACTATTATAAATTATTTTATATTTTTTCTGCTAAAAATAAAGGACTTATTCCTCTTTTCAGTGACCCTTTCATCTTGCTATTTATCTGGCCACATCCAAGGCTAATTATGTTTCCTTGTAATGTATATCTTACTTGTTGAACTGAACGAATTCAAACTCTGCGATTGAATACAGCCTTTGCATAAGCTATTTGGGCTGGTCTGCTGTGACTTTTTTCATTCCCTCGGCTGCCATCACGAAAGTAGAAAACGGGACACTACAGTAGGTTAGAGCTGCATTGTTTCCATGCCAACTCGCCAGTCAAGAAAACTTCTCGGTGCGTTCACGCATGCATAATTAAAAAACTACTCTATGCACGCCAGCTGAAGATAAAAAAAACTCCCACGTTCGTTCAATTAATTTGTTGCTGTATTATAGGTTAAGGTGCTTTCTTTGTAATTGTTAGCCCACTTTTTTTTAATGCGCTCGGGGAGCGTCATTAAATTGATTTTAGCCCTCCGTGTACGATTTGAATTCTTTTAAGCATTCACTCCAAATTAAGAAATTTCGAGGTGGATTAGATCATGAAATAATTGGGTTGGGGTTATCAAACTAACCTTCGGACTGAAAATGTGGAGCAAATTGTGGAAATATTCGATCCTCGTAAATAAGTCAATTCATACTAGAGGGAAAACAGCGTTCAGGTAATTTATTAAGAATTAGGCTACACTTTAGTCCATTATGTTTTTCTTTATAAAATTTAATTTGTAGGATACTTATAAAATATTAATGACTTGGGTATATTTTACTCAGGGTTGTTACAGGTCAGGGAAAAGTCAGGGAATTTGAAATGGGCCAGGGAAATCAGGGAAAAGTCAGGGAATTTGAAATGGGTCAGGGAAATCAGGGAAAAGTCAGGGAGTCTCGTCCATGGCATCAGGGAAAATATATGTCACGCAATTCACAAGAACCGCTGCGCTGTCGGCTGGCTGAGCTGGCCTGGGTCAGCCGGGTCAGCCTGTGTCTTTCCGTCGCTCAACGCTCCGCTGAGCTGAGGAGTGTTGCTAGCCATTGCTAGCATTTTTTTAAAAGCATTGGTGACCAATATATTAGAAAAGTCTCCACTTCAGTACAATATTTGCAAGTCTATCACGTTTTGTGATCCGGAGTTTATAGTGAAATCCGAAGATGTAGCTCTTGCTCGCTTCCTTGACTGCCTCTCATTGCTACAGCTAAGGCGGTGGTTCTTTGCTTTAGAGTGCGACTCGCTAGAAGCTAGGTTGAAGGCTTCAATTAACAAACCTGCTGTCTGTGTGTGCTTGAAAGAATATGACCGAGACCACACCCGCCTTGATCACTTTTGGAGGCGCATTTTAATGTCGCAGAAGTCCTCTGAGTTAATGGTAGATTTGATCCTCATGATTTTATAATTGAGCCATGGAAATGCCTTTGTGGAGAGGGGATTTTCCATAAACAAAGAAGTTATTATCGAAAACCAACTCTCGCAGACATTGGTCAGGCAAAGGCAGGCGTACGACACCGTGAAATTGGCCGGCAGAATTCTTAATGTGGAAATTAATAACAAAATGATTTCAAGAGTGCGACATGCGCGCGCAGAGTATGAAGAGGCGCGAAGGGAGAGAGCGAAAGAAGAAGAAAGGAAAAGATACAGAAGAGAAAAGATGAAAGAATGATTGCGGAAGAAGCTAAAGAATTAAGAGCCAAGAAAAGCAGTTGGAGTGCGATGCTATCGACGAGACGCTGAGAGAGCACTATGTGGTCGGGTATAGCATTTCTGTGATGTTGTGGATAGGTTCGTTCTACGTCCGCATCCCTGAATGTAGACTTTTTGTTTGATGTGTCAATTTAAATTTGACACCATATTTTGACTTTCATTTGAGTGTAATTAAGTTTGCAAGTTCCTGTTTTATTACTGTAATTAAGTTTACAAAGTTACTGTTTTATTATGCGTTTATTGTAAATACTTTTTGTTTATTTATTCTTTATTCATCCGTGGCATGGCATCAGCTATGATGGATGTCGTCAGTACAAGTAGGTGCATTAAAAATACAGATGCATTAGAAATACAAATACATGTTATACAAATACAATGCATAAATAAAAAATGAGCCTTAGAGATTAAAATTGATGCTAGAAAAATCCAGGTCAAGTGTCAATATAAATTTGACTCCGTATTTTGACTTTTATTTGACTGTAATTAGTTTACAAGTTACTGTTTTTTCTGTGCGTTCATAGTAAATAAATACGTTTTTAAAAGAATTTAAATATATATTTTTTAAGAATTTTGTATTTTATTGACTCTACCCTTAAAATATGTTATGTAATGATCGAAATGAGAGTGTGAAAAAGTCAGGGAAAATTAAGATTTTAGTCAGGGAAAAGTCAGGGAATTTGAATTCGGGAATCTTGTTACAACCCTGTTACTTCTGTCGTCCACAGTGAACAGAAAATAGAGTGGCCATTGCTGTCACCTCATGCTTGAAAAAAAATATTACGGACTTTTTATTCAAGATTGACGCATCCACTTCTAAATTTAGTACTGAATCTATGCGCTCAAAAATGCTACAACCCGGAATTAATGCTCACGTGATTTGAAATGAATGGGGGGGGGTCTTAAGCAGTTAACATTCAAGGAAGACATCTCGGAAAATCCAATTTTGGAAAGAAGTAATGCCCTCATTTATATTTACCCTACTAAAGTTCTATCGTTATAGGTATTATGTACAAATTTGAAAGATAACTATTACACTTGGTGAGAGATCGTAGTAAGAATAAATAGACCTTTATTGTGGAAGTTTTTCCGCTGAAATTAAAGCGAATTTGTCTGAGTGGACGCGGAAATATTCTACCGTGAAAAATATACGTCCATCCGTCATGTCTGAGTAATCGGTCTGCAAATCGAGTGATAAGTTATGACCTAAGTGAATTTCTCTCCTCCTGTCGCTGCGGTGAACTAAGTTATAAAAAAGGATAATACCAATGAAAAATTTGTGATAGCTATAGCTAAACGAATTATTTGATAAATGAATGAATCCATTGATAAGAATTTTATTTGAGTTGCGTCAGAATACAGGGTGCAGTTACCCACAATGCGAGCGTTCTCGAATTACTTGAATGTGTAGAATGTTCAGCCATCTGCAAATTCTTATAACTATGGCTCATTAGTGTTCTGAGAACTCATATGCAGTCGCGTTTTCCCAAATACGTCTCGGGCAGAAAATCGTCACCAAAATCTTTTCCGCATACATGACCACACAAGGTCTCACTTTTTACTGGACAGTTGAGACAGCAAGGTGTTTTATGCCTTGCCTCCGCCTTTCTTATTCTCTTCAGTGTGACAATTTGATTTTGCATGCTAATCGATGGTGTTTGTGCTTTTTCTTTCATGGATTGATGGTTTCGATTGGTGTTATCACATCTCATCGTTATCTACATCTTACATACTTCTCCCTATTCAAATCAAAACAATGCTTGAAGATTCGTTATCTTCTTTCGGGAAGCAAAAGCACGGAGTGTGAAAGAAGAGCAAAGGTGAACTGCGAATGAGGATTGAAGTCTGGATATGAAAAAAGTCGTTTTAGATGGGCTTAAGTTGAATGACGACTTGAATCGATCCGCTGAAATGTTTTTACTCTTAGATTAAACCAATTGTAAAAACGTATTGTCTTCCATCAATCCGATAAGCGTGGTAGAATCTTCCTTGAGAAGATCACTACGCAACGCTCGTCTAAAGATGGTCAAGGAATAATAAGGAGCGAAAAAGAGTGATATCCTACTAGATAGGATCTTCTATTGTTTGGGAAAAAATCTGTACTCCTTATTCTTCAGAGGTGAGAATAAAGGGGGGGTTCATTGTGCCTAATGTATGACACGGGTAGTGATTGAAGCAAGAAGACTATTATACTTACCACTACGGAGGTCACGACAATTAAGTGTTCCAGGAACTTATTTTACAAAGATTTTTGTAAGCGTTTAGTCAAGTAAAAATTATTCAGTATTCTCTTTCTAAATGCGAACATTATCTACTAATTAATGTTGAGAAAAACCAAATTTGTTATTTCCACAAACTTGATTTTGCTGACACGACGCGCGTTTCGCCACGCTGACATTAGAAATCCACGCCCTCCTTGGTATGCATTTTTAAACTCAACTGAAATCCTCTGCCTCTGAAACCTTCCCACGTCGCCCTTTCCACTCCTTTCCTCGCCTAGAACCCTGACCACATATATATTCTCATCCAACCTACAACCGTTTAAATCCACGTGCCATATGCCACACAGTGAGTGTGGTGAAACGCGCGTCGTGCCAGCAAAATGAAGTTAGTGGAAATTACAAATTTGGTTTTTCTCAACATGGATATTCATAATTTCCTCGATGTCAGGCCTGATATCATCAGTTTTAGTACCAATTCAGCCTTTGGTGCGCAAGTAATTATTAGTAAGTAGCTTCAGTATTTTAGTGCTAGAAATGTTTAAAAATATACTTTAAGTTATTATGATTTTGACCGATGTTTTTCTGACTGGACGAGAAGCACAATGAACACATGAGGCGATATACTAAACATAGATGGACTCCTTTCTTGGAATATTCAAAATGAGCTGGTCATTACGCAAAAAAAACTAATTAAATCTGAGTGTTGCGCGCAAGAAATCCCAAAGCTAATGTGAGAATAATTATTGAAAGCCAGAGATGATCCATGATTTTTTTCCTTTGCAGCAGCAAGTACATATCAAGTATTTATACATTCTACTGTAAGAATTCCGCAGGGATTTTTCTTTCGCTGAGACTCTGTTTTGATTTTTTTTCAGTATAAATTATAGTTATTTTAAAAAAATTCCATAAACGTACATTAGTCAGGTTTTTCATTTAAAATACCGAACTATAGTTTGCGTTTGAGTAGGGTAGCTATAAGGAGACGTTAAGAAGTAGATGAGCACGCATGTATTGACCGCAGACTCTGACGTAGAATGCACCAAATATTTTTCCTCTCGCCCGTATGTTTGATGGAATAAGATGTTGAAACGCGAATATTGCTTTGAAAAATAAAATATATTCTATATATTGAGCATAAAACGTTGGGGGTAAATTGGATGAAATTTCACACACTAGATGTCAGTGCCTTACAGTGATGGATACAATTTTTTTTTTAATTCTTCAAATAATACAACCCAGTAAACTTGATGGAGAATACATTTTTTCTTCCCGTATACAATAATTTTCAGTTCCCTACCCTCTCTCTATCTCTCAACTATCCCTCTGCCAGAGAGCTCATTTATATTTGTTAAACAAAAAAAAGGAATAGCTTAAGCAACTAGGAAACGGACATTGCCATCGACTGTAATTATAAAACGTAGTATTTGTCGTCGTCCATCTCATTAATCGCTTCAATGCCTCCTCGCGTCGAGCGTTGTGCGTCGTCGGGGCGAAGTGGTGGGCCTCCCGAAACGTACGGACGTTTGCTACCTCTACAAAAAAGTGGAATGCGAGTGGCATGGCGGTGGGGAAACGAGGTTTGTTGTTGTGTGGGTGTTGGCCATCGACCTCACTCCCTCCCTCCTCCACCCCCCTCACTCCAAATTCCCTCGGCGTCGGGTAGGGGAAGGGCGGAAGTCTAGGAAATCCAAGTTCACGGTCGAAAAACCGCGCGGTTTGAAACGGAAGGTCTCCATGGCTACGGAGCGCGTCGGATGGTGCACGGCCTCCCTCCCTCCCACTCCAATTCTCCTATCTCCACACTCGCCAAACGCTTAGCTCTCTTCACTCTTACCTTACCCCCCCCCTGCCACCCACCCTCCCACAACAACGCCCGCCACCTCTTTTTAAAATCCCGCATAACGTAACCTCGTCGGCTGAAAAAATCTCACGACGGCCATAATTGAGTTCGGCATGAGAAAGACCGACCAAGGCGAACCGTCCGTACGTGCCGGCGAGTCTGCTGGAAACGGTTGGTCCATGGATAAAATGACGCCCCCAGCCGGGAAACGCAAGCGTGACCTAAGATTGCCCCTAAGCGCGTGAAATTAATTTTAGATCTATAATTTGTTAAAAGTCCAATGGTACCCGTAGATGGTTAAAAGTCCAATGGTACCCGTGTGCGTAGGTATGTATGTACCAGTGGAACACTCGTTGTAATGACTAAAATGATAATCATGGCACTAATAAACAACGGTTTAAACGAGAAAAATGGAATAGGAGTTGACGCCCGCAACTAATTCCAAAAATTATGGAGTGAAATTTTCAGCGTTAATGGTGTAATTCCTACTCTCAGCCCCAAACATTTTATTTTGCCACTAAGAACGAAACAGGTGGGTTATGCGTGTCTTGGAAATTATTGCCGAGTGGGAGAGTTCGACACCATAGTTTTGTTTGTGCTAGGTGTATTGCATTGAGCACAGGAAAGCTCTCTTTTGCCACCAAGCCTGCGATTTGCAACTATAACACATTCTTTCCTATCCGAACAACTTGAAAAAAATTGGAAAATCAGAGACTGAGGAAGAGGGATAACGTCTGTTGATTAGAAGACTAATCAGTTCGGTAACACTTGTGTTAGAAATAATGTATTGATGTATTTGAATAAAAAGTGCTCTGAAATAGTGCAGCTATAGAAATATCTAAAATTTACATTTAGTTATAATTTAGACTCAACTTAGCAAATTAGCATATTTTGTATCCGTAGTGGGAGCATTTTTATGGCCGGCAAATGCTTTTTTCTCGAAGGCAAGAAGGTCGTAGATGAAACATAGGTAGATTTTGAGTGCTAGGAGCCCGAATGATATTTAAAGTTAATCATCTATGCATCATTATCGCCAAAAAAGGAACTATCAATAATTAAGAGAATTTCATACTTTACTGCTCAACGAACAGTAAATATTTTCATAATAATGGTTACTCTTCTAATCGTTCCCGCCGATACTATTAGAGTAGGTACTTTTATAGGTCCCAAACAACTTTCCAGATGGGTTCTCGTCTTTTAGAGTTACAATAACCATTTATTTGCAAAATAAGACGGATAATATGCAAATAGATTTTCACTTGCTGTGACGGTTACATCACGGACTGGCCTCAGGCAATTCTGTTTATCCAAGAGGAAATGAAATAGGCGTACATCTTCATTTAAAATACTTACTCTAGGTATTATTTTGTCCTCTTATAAAATAACGACCTTAACCAATTGTACCCACCATGTTTATTAGCACTTTGGACATCTATTTTGTATTCATGGGGAAATTCGCCATAGCAATTCGCCGTAACTAAAATTAGCCAACACTTCCGACTAGATTTTGGAACAGATTTCTTACTAATCTTATACAGTCGAATAAATGTTTCACTGAGAATCATAAAAATCATGGCATTTTAAGCAGAACAATAATGTTAAGATCGCGTAGATTATCTAATTGCGAAAAACAAATATTCGTTCCCAACGACAAGACCTATACTAACGAATCAGCGAATAAAAGGCTGTCGAGGGCCTGCAATGGAATTTCTTCAAAAAATTTCGTTCACAAGTAAGAAATGACCTAGATAAAAATATTTATTCGTTAATGGTCGTCATTGACATTAGTCAACCTTTTGAAAAAAATACGCTTTACGTTCAGCATACTGATTTTAATCCCCAACTACCATTTTTCATTTTGTCTCAAAAGTTTACAATTTATCTACTCCTAAACAGATTTATCGTTGAATTGTGTCAAGTGAACTGAACTTCAAAAATGAAGTTGATCATGCGGTATTTATATTTTACCAAAACAATTGTATTTCAAAGTTTCTCGGTGTAGGAATTTTGTTACAGTGGAAAAATGTGTTAATTAACTAATTAAACTAATTATAACGCGAGTGTATATTTTCATAATGTTGGGCCTGAAACAATAGAGACATTTTTAATTTCATGTTTAAATTTTTCGTCTGATTCAAACCGGTCTTTTCTTAATTTTTGTCATCTCCCCGTGTGTACCGCTATACAGGAGGGCTCTCTCCGTCGGCGTGAGGTCATAAACAAAAGGGGGAGGGGTCCTGGAGGGGGGTGGCAGCGATATCTCCCCTCGCTTTTATCTCCCGCCCCCCCCCCCCCCCCTCTCAAAACCACGAGAGCTATTTGTGGCGGTGGGTGGTGAGGGAACGACTATACAACTTGGTGTGCGGAAAAATAAACGGAGCAAGAAATAAGAAAGGAGATAAGTCAGTGACACTCACCAACGGAAGATTAATGAGTGCAGAGCTCTATAGTTCCTAAAGACTGAATTTCAACTTGATTTTTTTTAAAGAAAAGATAATCCACGAGGTATAAACATTGCGAATTGTGAAATAAATTCGTCTTAGATGAGACGTCTAGGGAATAGTAAGCCACATGGAGTTTTTATACTTTTTGCCTAAACTGGCGTTATTAGAAATCTTAGTGAGAGTCCGAGAGGCAATATAGAAATTAAAGCGAATTAGATCAACGCCTCTTTTTCAAACAAAAATAATACGCATTGAGATACAAACTGAAATATTATGTACTATGCGAAAGAAATATTTTTTACCTTTTCCTCTTTGGAGTAGAAGTATGTGGGTGACATGGATTATAACATTTAATTTAATAATGGTTTTAACAGCCTAGCAGGTATAGAATTGATATCATCTTTGATAAAACATGTCTTTTTGGGACAAAATCCTTTGCGGAACTACTTTTAACTCAATCCGATAATTGAAGAGACAAAATATTGGATTTCACGATGCAATGTTTCGAATTCACACGGCTGAACGAACGGATTAGCTATTTAGCACATGCCAATAAACACTTATTTTCGCCAGTAGAATAGCTTTTAATGTTTCTCAGCTTTCCTTGGAATCATGAAAATCGTTTTATTTCTTTGGTAAATTCTTGTAAAACAAATGCCCCCGGATTTTATTCAATCTTAAGTTCACAGGGGGGCTTGCTTGCGGCTTTACTGCCGCGTCCTATCGATCTACGTGTTTCGTGCATCACAGAGGTGTTCCAGAGTAGCATGATGCAGCTCTCTTTTCCGCAATTTGGACTTGGAAAAACTCCTCTTTATTTATTGCGACAGGTGAAGTTTTCGTGAGGAAAAACATGTACATCTGGACAGATGAATGAGTTATAGCTAGTAAGACAATGCCTTAGTAGGTACACCACTTTTGGTACTAACATGCTCGTACATAGCCGAGCGAATAAATTTGCAAACCTATCATGCCATCGGTACTTTCTATTTCATAGAATCCTTATTTATTTTTAAAAGAAATCTCTATTGCATTAAGGAAATGTATTTTTTAAATAACCGTTTGGCTAAGTTAAATTCAATTGTTGCATGATTTTTTAGGTTTCCCATTACTTTGCTGACTAGGTACTTGGTTTCTGTAAATATCGTTCAATTTCTCTCAGTTATTGCTAAGTGCTAAAGATTTTAATCTAATCTGTGTATTTCATTTTAACATGTGCAAATCCAATCCAATCGGCTTACTAGGTAGATTCACGCCAGCATATCATAATATGGATATATGACCACATATGTATAATATGTTTTTACCCTTCACAGAAAATCTCCGCGTAGGTTTTGAAATGTTTACATTCTGTTTTCATTGAATTTTTACCCTAATAAGGGTTTCAGTTTCGTGGGCACAAACGATTCGTAAATAGGTCGAAGGTGAAAGAAGTTGTTTACAGCAGCAGGATGGCTATCGAAACTGTTGTCAGCCAAAGTCAACGAACGCGGTTGGAGAAAAATGCCGAGCATTAACTTCAATCCTTTTAGTTGACAAGCCTGGCATGGCACCGAGAAACTGACATAAAGCTGAATATGTGATTTATATGGGAGATAATGTATGAAATTCCTAGACCCAGCTGACCTATCAATATATAAATAATATTATAAGTTTAAAAATAAAGGAAACTATTGAAATTATATGAATAGCAAACAAGAGATCAGTTTTCAAAAATCGGAGGAATGGCCATTAATAGCACATGAGAAGTCGTGTCCGAACAGGTTTACTCGCAAGTAAACATAAAAATGATCGCACAACACGGTTCTGAATTTAAAATTAAGAAAAATCGATGACTTGTCTTATTGAGCGCATAAGACGGCGCTGGAACCAGGAAGGGACGACGGAGAGTGAAATTCCCACTGACCTCCCTGAGAAATGATCAATATAATAACCGCCAACCCAGCCAACATTCATCATCCACACAACAAGGAAATGAACCAAACGGTTATAGTCTCTCTCGTATGATCAGTGTCAGATCAGCATAATATAATATATGGAACGGCGTGGGACTTAAACACTACTGACATAAAATCGAAGTTTCTTATCGTTAAAATTATCATAGCTTAGCGATCTGTACCAGTGAATAAAATACTTGCCGATGAGAGTTCATTTCTCTTGCCAAAACAAATATCTACCCAAGCCAAAATAAAAATGTGGTGATGTATTGAGAACTATGATTGACGGTTTTCATTACGACTAGCATAAGAGCAGCGAAATGTTTTATTTAGGGGACGGGGTTGTAGTGGTGAAGAGCGTGATGGCTTCCGACGCCGTAGGCCCGGGTTCTTTCCTCGAGGATAAAGTACCTCTTTATGGGTCCCGCTTTGGGTAATGCTCAAACAGCAGCACTGAGTCCGTTTTATGGTACCTTTAATCGTCGTCTCATAGCATCTTTCGTTAATAATAGGCTGATGCCGACGCTGCCGAGAGCTCCCAATATTTCTCTATCGTCCAAAAATCCTACTTAAGCTAATCCTAAATCCAGCGATAATGAGCTCCGCTATAGATATCCGAATTTAATACTTCATATTTATAAGGCTCAGTATACTTGGAATAAAACATTTCACTAATCATTCTACTCTGTTTCATATGAATAACTTTCACCGATGTGTAAAATAATAAAGATTCCTTTTATTTGTTTCAATAAAATACTTTGTAAACAATAATAAAGCAAGGAAGTAACAATCGAGTTTAGGTCATGAAATTAAAACAGCTATTCTTTGCCGACGTTTCGGAATTCAAATATTCCATCTTCAGGGCGAAATAAAACAGGACAGGGTTTTAATTTCATGACCTTAACTCGATATTACTTCCTTATATCAAATTGTGTGGTTAATATACTTAAGAACAATAATAAAACGTTCGAGAAGAAAAAAGATAATCGTGTGTTCATCCTTAATGATAGTTCATTTCAATGATCACTTTAGACTGTGTGGACCGATAGTAGTTCAATTAGAAATTAAATATTTACATGGTAAATAGTGTCCTATCGTTTAAAATCTATCAACAAATTGATAAATAATTTCAAAGTCTATTTTACTGCTTAAAAACTGCATGATCTAACACATTTAAGAATGAAATAGAAAAGGAGAAAAACATACGGCACAAAGCGTAAAATTACATGAGCTTCACAGCTCACAAAATGTATTCCGCTGTCTATGTCATTTGAGCGCAAATTTTTCCTTGAAAAAAACCACTGCATTTATATCCCAGAAATTGCCTGTCTTTAGGGACAGTGAATATGGCTCTCGTCCTGTAGTGTTTTCTTCCATTTGCATGCATTCGCGTTACAGTTACAACTTGGCCCACTTTCCCAGTGGGTGAACGACTAAAAGTCAGTCTTCATAATTCACATTAATGGCGTGCTGCCCTCCCTACCACCCTTCCAGTCAACCCGTCGTCCTTCCCGTTTTAATCGTCCTATTCCTCCGATCCCATATTTCCCTGGGACCTCCCTCGGCAATTTTTACAACGGAATGCTGAGGGTGACGGCAGACCGTGGGAGAAGGTGGTGGTTTCTTTCGCAGATAACCGGCAGTTAACTGAAAATATCAACAGCGCGCGCCTCTACTTGAGCTTAATTAGTCAAAGGGGTGAAGGAATCCGTATCAACCTATCTCTCCCAGTCATAAAAGCGCAGCCATGAACTTCTGGAGCAAAGGTGACTGAAAACCTTACACAGCGCACAAAATAACGAAAATATCTTCAGGAAGTCAGTAAAAGTAAAGTACATACCTAGGTTTGTCACTCCTATCTCACTTTTCTTCTGGGGATCATACATTTGACGAATAAGCTTCATTGAAAATAATTGGGTTCATTTGACAGGTGTTGGGTTGATGTGACGAGTCAGAGAATGATGTCATCTTTTATTATAAAAGACACGCGCCATTTGATTATGCAGCAAGCATTGGAGACCCATCCGAAAAAGGGTCGCTTAAGGAATTAGAAAAATGTCATAAATGATCCGACAAATATGTAAAAAAAGGTTAATAGAAATCCAAAGCGTACCTGATTAATGAAAAAAACTGGGATGAGAAGAAGCTAGCAAATAAAACTCGAAGATAGCCGGCTATATGAAGACTTAATAAAAGGCACATAAATAGTTAGTGATTGGACAATGTTACATTTAAAATTAAGAAGGTAAGGTACTTCCGGCAATTACGATATCATGCATTTCAAAACTGGTAGATTCGAACACCCAGATAAAAAAGGAAGATAGGCACTGATACGGACAGGTTCAAATATTCCTATATTCCCCTGGCACCATTCGTGATCACAACAGTACTACGGCAAATTAACAATAAGCTCCCGTCAATATCACCGTCAGTCATGAAGCTCTTCTGTCAAAATGACTGGCGGCCCAACATCCCCTGCCACACACCCTAATGGCGGCTCGCGTTCAACCGAGTAGATGAAGCGGAGGACGGATGCGAAAGTAAAAAATAAAAGCGTTTGATAGCGAATGGGAAGGAGATCGACTTCTCGGTGAGGGCCACTCGCGAGGAGCCGAAGAGGGAAAGAAGAAGCGGGGAGGAGGAAAAAGGGGGGAGTGGTGCGGAGAAACCGGTTTCGTAGAAAGGAACGCTTTTATACCGAACGCGAAGGCCTCTTCACGCTCCACACCTCCACGGGCTCCGAAGGAAACTTGCTGTATTTTTATACACATATATATTTATTGTGCGCTGGAGTAGTATCCGGAGGAAGTCTTGGAGGTTTTGCGGCGCCGTTTTCAACGATGGGAAGCGATCCTTAGAGAATGGAATCAAGAGTGAAGGAAGACGTGCGTACGATGTCCGATGGAGCGTAACCAGACTGGCTTCGGCTGGCGCGGACATTTTAGAATCATCCTCCTCTCTGCGGAGCGTCATGATCTCGTTCAACGGCTCCGGACTGAATAGAAATGCCTTTCACCCCTATCGAATTATTCCCTGGCCTTCGTACGCTATGCTCAGAGACGGAAAGGCAAAGAGGGGGGATTGCCGTTCGTAACACCGCGATCTTAATATATTTTAAAAATAGTGCACGGCGAAATGATAGTGGCCCATAATATCAATTTTCGAAGTGTTCGGTCTTTCCATTTCGTGCATAATCCTCTCCATTGTACATCTCATAAAGTTGAGTCAGATTTACACGAGACCCTTCCCATGTAGAAATGCGAGTTTCCTGGTCGAGTAAAACAAGGGTGGGCGTAAACAAATCATTAATAATGCGTGCGACGAAACTAGAGATTGTATCAGGTCCAATAGTTAGTGTGAAAAAATGTATGGTGATGAATAAAATACCGAATACCTGTATCCTTCGGAAGTTAAAATTAATATCTACAGCATATAGATGAGATATTTAATTTGCGGGTATTCGAAAATTCAAGTTTTTTCCACTAAAGTATTAAATATGCCTACTCTGCGCATAGATACGGAATATGGAGTAAATATGCGTAAGTTTCAATGTTCTCTGCAACAGACAAAGGGATTCTTTCAACTTAGTTCTGGGATTTTATTCTACGGTTAGCTCCCTAGCTAATTTCCATTCCTTCTTCTACGTGTATTGTATAAAAAAAATATACTCTCAATACAAACATGACTCGATTGATTAATGATGAAGTATAAGCCATTCAGTCGGTGTTTTCTTGATCCACAAATACACCACTTCCGGCGTGGACCCATTTAGTGGTATCCGTGCTTCAACTTCCTGGGCAAGTTTTTAAAACTAAGTGCTCTTTGGGCACTAAACGGAGAACAGAAACTTGCCGAGAAATAACAGTACAGGCGATAAAAGCAGGCCGTAGAATATTTCTGGTGTCGAAGAGGCTAAGCGTTATTGTGTTTTCCTGAAGTCGAGGCTAAAAGAAGCATTAACTGTCCAATTTTCAGTCGATAAAAGATACATTTCATACCTTGATTAATCATGCTCAAGGAAGAATATGGAATCTCACTTTCGATGGGCAATAAATTTTCTGAAAGTTCATTAGTTTAACCTGTGTTTGAGGAATAGTACGCTTGTGATTTCCATGTAACTTATGACTGCAATAGTACTAAGAATTCGGAGAGTCGTTACATTTTCAAGTAGCTTATTTTATTCACATTGAGAGAGGCTGCTATTAAATATAGCTATTCTTAAATTATTATGGTGAGGAGTGGTGGTAATCTTTAATGTATTTAGCCTAGTATGATTAACTGAGTATGAGTTGGAAATGAGAATAGAGCAAGGAATAAGGTGTGCCTGAATATTATTATATATAACGCATAAGACAAGCTGCTTCAGCGACGTCTACCTTTCCACAGTCTTGTATTTTTTTCTAATGAGGCATTTCACAAAATCACTGAATAGTTCTAAAATGTTTTCAGAACTGAAAATGTTGGAATTTACCTGTATCATGTAAAATATAGAAAAGGGTATATCCCAGCATTATCTACAAAACAAAGTGAAAGAGCAAGAAATTTTAGGGTAATCGCTTGTCAGTTTAGTGAAAAACAAGCCTCCACTCAACTTGTCTTAATCGAAATAAGGCTCAACTAAGCTGAAGAGTTGGTTTCAACTAAGCTGCTTAACTTACATCGCGGGAACAACATAATCGCATAGGTAAAATCATGAAGAAGCATAACATCAGTACAAGATTTAACACCACCTCCAAAGTTTATGATCATCTTAGAGGAGCTAAAGATCCATTATTTCCCACAATGTTCGAAGGCATAGACGAAATTTTCTGTAGCTACAGAAAATCATATGCTGGCCAGACAAAGAGAGCCATAGGATGCAGACTGAAGGAACACGAACGGGATATTCGGAAGAAAGATTGGTATCACACTCTGCCGTGGCTGAGCACACACTTTTAGAAGGCCATAGTATTGACATCAAAAGGGCGAGAGTTTTATGTAAAGAAATTAGCTACTATCCACGGATCATCAGGGAAGCCATTGAAAGAGAAAAAAGACCTAACAACCTAAACAGAGAAGAGCTACAAACTACCTTATACGTGGAAAAGACTTTTGAAAAACTCAATTATTCATTAATCATGCTACATAATAACCGCTTAAGTTTGTTTAATTATTTTTCATTGTTGATTTTTATGCCTGACGAAGCCGGCAGAATAGCACGGCGAAACTGTTGCTAAAAAAGTATATTTAAATCGCAGAAATCCAAAATAAACTTACCAAAATTAAGCTGAAGAGTATTTATCGTTTGCCAGCAATTTTATAACAGGCCTCGTATCAGGAAAATATCCCCCATATCCTTACAGATGACCATCAGTCTGGATATGATTCCCACACCCGTCAGCTGGCTTCTGTCTAGTCGACGACAAGGTTTCTTTCTTGTCAAGCATTCCCCCAAAATATTTTACGAGTAAAAACTTGCTTAATCCAATTAAACCATGTGATTCAAATAACTAATTCTATTAATCCTTATTCCTCAGGCTCAATATTTTCCTCTTTGTAAAGTCCTTTGCATAGGGCGTTAAAGTGTGGAATTTTATCAGTGTATTGGGGAAGTCGAAAACATTAGTCTCTACGTTAATTTTTCTTAAACTTTCATTATTCCACGATCTGACTTTCAAAAGCTTTTTGTCATTATCAGGTGTACTCAGGGGTGAATGGAAATTAAGAGCTGGGGTTCTCAACCAGTGGGGAAATTCCCCCCTGGGTGGAATTAAGAAGGTTTGGGAGAATTGGGACCACTCTTCAGCGAAATTTAACACTCTATAGATAACGTAAAACCTGTTAAATTGTAGCTTGTTGTAATTCAGTCTGTGGCGAACGATAAAGTTTATTTAATGCCAAAGTTTAATCCATTCTTCAAAATGCGCTTATTGTTTGCAATGCACTTTTGAGTTAGACTTTCTTGGGAAGGGGAAATGATATTCTGAACTATGGTGAAAAGGGGACTTGAGCAAGAAAGATGGAGAAACACTGAGCTAGATGGAAAAAGGATCAGTAAATTTAATTGTTTGAATCTCTTGCTTAAAAGTAGTATTTTTTTAAATAAATCATGTTCGAAGTTTTTACTTTTTCTCCCAATGTATTTTACCTTTTTCTGCTGCGATCAAGGTTTAATGTCTCCCAATATTATGCCTTATTCCGAGGCTTACAGCCGCCACCGCTATTCATTCATTTGCAAAAGCAGAGAAATATCAGTAAATCAGTGATTCATTGATAAAAAGAGAGAAATTTGTAATTTTCCACACTATTTTATTCTTCACTCAACCGGTTTCAACGTATTTCACGTCATTTTCAAGAGCTGACTTCTGAACTTGAACTGAGTCAGCTCTTGAAAATGACGTGATCAGTACGTTGAAGCCGGTTGAGTGAAGAATAAAATAGTGTGGAAAATTACAAATTTCTCTCTTTTTATTGAGACGAATTTCCACAATGTGAACTGGTCTTAACATTGATCTTAACCGTGGTTCAAATCACCGCTCTCTTTCCGTGCGTCGGAAGCGAGATCAGGGGACTTAATTCTTCTGAACCTCATCCCTTTGCGAATTCCCGTCCTTTATTTCGCTTTTCTAGGATTTAACGACTTTCCTTTGTCACTTCTGATTTCCATGCGCGGTTGCCTCCTACCGTTCGTTCGCTCCGCTCCATGATCTTCACTTCTGCGGAGATTCACGGGTCAGCCATCACCTAACGTTTTTTTCCTTTTCGGGCGGTATGATTTTTTCCTTCCTTAATCTCTCGATGATGTGTATGGGGGCCACGCCGTGCAGACGACCGCGTGCAGCAGTGGAACGCTTCCAGACGTTCCGGGGCGTGGGCCCTAAGGGGGAGGGGCGGGAGGGAGATATGCTACTCCGCGGCGCCAACAACCTTCCATCAACGCAGTGCCAAGAACGGCCTACCTGCTCCTTTCTTTCCCCTGAGGTGAACGGCGCATAGCGAAGAAATGTTACCATTACAATCGGAAATAAATCTGTGATTTATCCTAGCTTACATGGAATAAACGAATTACTGAACGACTTTCTTTCAAAATTACTCAGAAATCATACACCAAAGACGGTGAAATTCGCCATGAAAAAATCATTTGACTTGACCGGGATTCGAACCCGGATCTCCCAATTTCCGGTCAGAAGTCAAATGATTTTTTCATGGCGAATTTCACCGTTTTTTTGTGTATAACTTCGCACCCGTGCGCGTCACTGCGTACCACATCATTTTGTTTAAATGCAATAATTGGAAACTCAGAAATCAGTTGATTCATTCGTTTGGTATTCTACCCTATCGGTAGGAATTTGGGCAGTCCCTACCTTCCTTATGTCGGGGTCATCTTTCAGTTTTTCTAAAAAATATTACTATTTTCGTTGCATTACGTGTGCATACCATGCATGTTTCACCGTGTTTCATCCAAAATTCCTTTTCTGTTCTTCCTCCTCCCGCGCTTGCCGAGTATCCTCCCCTCTTTCACATGTCGTTTATTTACAATACGCCCTCCATCCAATTACACTGCCCTCTCCGTATCTCCGCAGCTTCAGGCGAAGTTAACTTCCTCTCCTACTTTTTTAAAGACTCCTTCATTATTATTTCTCGCTACCCATCTATTATTTCCATTTCATTCTCACCTACACCACTATAACATAGTCTGCGCACATCCTTTTTCCACAACGACCAAGTCTCCTAACCATAATAATAATAAAGGGGGAGGTCTATTCGAATCCCTCCCGATTTATTTGTATAGATTGCAATTGAGGGTATGTAGCGAGGTTTACCCCTTATTTTACAACAAAAAACAATTTCCCCATCTTCTTCGTCTCCATGCCGTCTTCTTCTTCAGGCCGTCTTCTTCTTCCCCAAGCCATCATCTTCTCCAGACTATCTTGTTTCCGCTACAGGCCATCTTCTTCTCCTCCAGTCTCCAGACCATGTAACTCATTGTTCTGCATCATAGATGTAACTAAAACTTGCTTAATGTCTTTGCTAATTCCTTCATTCTAGGTCCCATAGCTTGCGCGGTTACCTTCTCGTGAATTTATCTTTAGTCAATGTAATTCTACGCCTAATGTCTCTACTACTACCAATTCTCATCCAAAGTACTCCGTTCATACATGAACTGTCCCACCTGCTCTATTCCTTGCCCTAACTCGTTTGTGTTCAGCTCAGCCTTTCTGATTCTGGAAAATGTCGTTATGTTTCACTACTTGTTGACAGAATAAGTGTGAAGTACCTTAAAAACAAATAGATAATCTAAAGAAAAATTCCATTATAAAATTTGTCACTGAAATCCATTTTATACCTTTTACATCGGAATACGAGCATGTATTGCACGGTGAATACAAAGGAAATATTTTCCCCTTTTTTTTCATATTTTGTCAAGTTATCTTCTCATTAAAATACAATTTATGGGCACAGCGCGCTAGTGAAATAAGCTTTCAGCAATAGTAGGGGGTTTATGACGGGTACCTTGTGTTAGAATGTAAAGAAAAGGTTGGGGAGGAGTTTAATATGGAGTGATGGAGTTGTATGGTGCGGAAATCTGGAGCCTGGAAAAAGGACGAGAATAGGCTGCAGGCTTTTAAGATGAGGAGGTGAAGGAGAATGATGAAAGTGCGGTGGTAGGAAAGGAAGACGAAGTGCTTGGTATAGTGCATGAGGAGAGGAAACTTCTGTATGAGATTAGGACGAGGCAGAGTAGGTGGTTGGAACAGGTATTGAGGGGCGAAGAGATGCTGAAGAGATGCGAATAGAAGGGAGGATGTTGGATAGGCGGGATGAAGGGAGGATGGACACATGCTGATATGAAAAACGAAATCGTGTCAGGAAATAGGGGCTTGCTCCTGTAAATGTCTTGAGGATTTTTATTCTCTTCTATCTAAACCTACCTTAACCGGCAGATCACCCTTTATCGCAGCGCTCAAAAGCTTCCGGGCTAAAGCATTGAGCAACGCCTTTCTGGTTGTACATGTACATGCTCCATTGATTTAACTACGATTATAAAAATTCCAAGAACTGCGGAACTGGCCGTGCAGTAACTTTAACGGAGTCAACCGCTAGTTTAAGGGAGTCACCCTTTTTTCATGTTTGTTATGCCCGGAAACTGCTGCCCAGAAAAATAAAGAGGGTGGTCACATCGAATTTAAGTAAAGACAATTTCAAAATAAAAACTTTTCATTTCCACAGAATGATGTACTTCATTGGTGCACCTAACGGGTGGCGGGGTGGTGGCCCCCTCCAGGGACGTCATCACGGAGGGGCGGCGTGGCGTTTTTTAAAAGATGTGTTTCAAGAAATTTGTTCGTTTATTTCCAAATCTTTTTCTAAACAGAGATAAAAATTGTTGCCTTTGGCTCAAAAACAAGCCTTAAAGGATAACCAGAAGCAAATGTTTTTAAGGTAAATGACTTTTCTATCAAAAAATGGGGGGAAGGTGCAATCCCTTCCGTTTTGCTAGGGGTGCCACAAACCCTAAGTGCACCACTGATTCCCTTATTCTCCCTATATTTGGAGTGCTAAATAGATAATTATGTGGAACGCAAAGTTTTTTTATTTTGAAATTCTCACATTTTATTTAGTTCACAGTGAAATTGCACTAAGTTTCGAACTCTACCATCGCTGATAGATAGGCCACTTTGATTTTCTCAACAGTGCACATTGACTAATTTCTTTACCATAGAATAAATTTGTTTTCCCTTTGGGTGGTTGGCTTTTCATGAGCGTGAAATTAGCCATGGGAGTGTTACTGGAGATTAAGCATTCGCTTCTTCCGCTCAAAGCCATCACTGATCCTACGAAAGTTGACGTGCGCTCCCATTCGAAGTGGGATTCAAATCACTGGCGACAACGCAGGAGGAGGAGGATCTTTTTGTGGATCTTTGGGGAGTCGAAGGGGGAGTGCGAGCGACGAAACATGAAATCCCCTTTCTGACTGACGCAGGGAGATTTGAAAAATGAAGAGAACGGTGAATGCAACTCAAAGCAGCGACGTGATGTCGCCTAGATACAGACTTATGTTTCTGTGTAGTCCTAGCCAGTTGATAAATATTCCATTTTCAGTTCGCATTTTAATAACTCAGTGGTTCCGAATACTAACTTCACCTCGAAGTGTGATATAAGGAAAGGATTAGGTTATAGGAGACAAAAATATTTATAATACTCCACTCATATTTTATGGGTTTAATTTTGAAGCGCTTTTAGTTTCCTTGACGGCGGTCATCCCTTATTTTATTTTTGTAATGGCACTAAGACAGGATAGTCAGGAAGATTATTAAATAATTACGTAGGTAGGTTAGATTTCCACAGTGCAAACACCCCGTTAACCACGTATCATTTCACTTGTTATTGTTCTTCCATATGTCTTACTCAATAAGCTCCATCTGATGTGACATCCATTTCCTTTTGTAATATCGCTGATCCGCTTCTTCTGCTTCCTTTAATTTTTGTTTGAAGGCTTTCGCAGCTTTTCTTATCTATGTAGGATGTTGTTTCCGGGAAATGCTGCGTTTTGTTCATTTTGAAAAACTCAACGTTTCGCTTCTCTTGCTGGAAGCGTCAATAGGAGTATTCTCCTGATGTCGCTTCCAGTAAGAGAAGCGAAACGTTGAGTTTTCAAAATGAACAAAACGCAGCGTTGCCCGAAAACAACATCCTACTTCTTTAATTTTGTTTACTCCCTTTCCCACGGTACACATACTTCTTTGCCATACTTTTCACCTTACTTACTCCTGGGGCCCTTGAAAACCAAGTAGGTCTTTGGCCTCGCCAACAAGCCGTCTCCAAGCACATCTATCCTCTGCCATCTCTAATTCTGCTGCTCCCATCTTTCTCAAATCGTTCTCTACGTGTCCTTTCCACCTCAATCTTGATCTCCCTGGTGGTCTCCTTCCATGAAGTCTTCCTTTCCATGCTCTCTTTATTATAGAATTTTCACCTAGCTTTTTTAAGTAATACTTTTGGGAGTAAAAAAAACCTAGATAATAGTTTTCATCCTAGTTCTAACCCTCAGCTCAGAAACCCCCAATTCTTACTCGTCCTCTCGATTTTTAGGACGAATTTCGAATCTATGTGACGGTCAATGCTCAATTTAGAATAATTTTTCCTCCATTTATTTCAAATTTAATCCCCGTCATCAACCCTTTCCTCTTCCTAAACAATTCTATAGCCATCAACATCCTCCTCTCGGCCTGTAGACTCTGTATTTTAAATCTAAATGCTTTCCTCTTGAAGGAAGATCTAAGGAAACCTGTTTGAGCTCTAATACAGCCTCCTCACCGTCATGTAGAGTTTTTTATTCCTATGGACATTCGTATTTTTTTTATTCTCTTGTCGTCATTCCTTGCCATGTACCGCTCATGCTCATTTTGTAACGTACTAATCAATTCATAAATAACTTGACTGAATAACATAGCATATTGTTTAATAAATTATATTTATTGTATGAATTGTGTGAATTTTTCGCCAATTGGCCACAAATATATAAAATAAGACTTACAGGAGGTAGAAGAAAGAGATATAGATAAAAGGATTTGTTCTTACGGGAACGTTTCGGACCGTTTGGTCCTTCCTCAGCTTTTAGAAGTGAGCAGTTAGTATATACTGCCCTGGGGAAGGGAGGGGAGGAAATGAAGGAGGGGAGGAAATGAAGGAGGGGAGGGGAACTAGGAGGGAACAATGCTGTCTTCGGATGGGAGAAGTTTCAAGCAGGAAGTATTCTAAAAATGTTGCAATACTGAGGGCACTAAATATTGAGGGTCAGTGACTAAGGGAGGGGAGAAATGGAGTGTGGGGAGGGGAACTGGAAGGGGTATTCAGTGTGACAATGTTGCGTCAGGTTATCAATGGATGGGAAAATTTTGAATTAGGGAGGAGTTCTTGAAGAGTGAGAAATGCAACAGTGTTGCAAGGCAGAGGAAAATTATAATTGTGACAATAGGGGACAGAGGTATTGCATGGGATTAATGTAATACATTGATTCCGGGTGGGGAAAAAGCTTTACAAAACCAGATCACGGACATTTCAGTATTTCTGAGCTGTGTGTTCGAAGTATTGGTGGGAAGGGCATTGAGGACGGAAAGAGAAAAGCATGAGTCGAATTGGAGTCCATGTTTTGAGGCGTGCTTAGGGACAGGGAAGTGGGGAGGGGAAGCTTGCAACAATTTGCCCAAGAGCGTCCTGACCAAGGAGAGTAGAGGACAGGAGGCAGAACGGAATAGAGGGAAGGGGTGGAAAACCGGTCCGGATCCTCGGCAAGGTTCGGTGGCGGGAAGAGATTTTTTTCACGACCGCAAGAGGCGCTGTTGCAGGTCCTTATGCTGCATTAACAGTCCTTTACTGAGCGTTTGTATGGTGGAGCAAGCTGCGTCTAGTAGATTTCAAGCAATTTCTGGAAGTAAAACCTTATTGCCGTGAAAATGAGCAAGAATTGTTTTGTGCCTGGATGTGCCAGTGGCTATAGCAGTCAATTCAAGGCCAATTTGGAAAAAGGTGTGAGAAATGCCAGCCTGTTCAAAGCACCTAAGGTAAGCTTCACTTTTTTCTCTTTTCATGAAGGATTACATTCCTTTCCTCTTTTTTTTAACTCTTCCATGTTGACTGGTAAATATTTCCGGGAATATTATCTAGTTAGGTAAATAATGCTTTTAGAACATGAGCATTCTACTTGTGTAAGGAAAGCACGTTGCTTAGACAAAAC
Organism: Pyrrhosoma nymphula; assembly: GCA_963573305.1. Lineage (NCBI taxonomy): Eukaryota > Metazoa > Arthropoda > Insecta > Odonata > Coenagrionidae > Pyrrhosoma > Pyrrhosoma nymphula. The sequence goes on along the minus strand of OY754331.1, from coordinate 158,699,531 downwards.
ATCATCCAGTTTTCTCGTTAATATTTATCGCACTTTAACCCAAAAGTTATCATTGTTTTTTTATGATACTAAATTGAATAATCAATGAAATTTATTATCATTCCGCGTGTGTAAAGGAAAGCACGTTGCCTAGACAAAGCATCATCCAGTTTTCTCGTTAATACTTATCGCACCATCACCTAAAAGTTATCATCGTTTTTTTATGATGCTAAAGTGAATAATCAATAACATTTTTTATCCTTTTTTTCATATTCCGTTTCGTATATCATAAAGATTCCCTTAATATGATTTGATAGGTTCATCTACATTACGTAATACCCTGCGAGCCACCACGAGGGTGTGTGGCAGGGGAGGTTCGTGGCCAAGCATTAAATAATAGTACATACCTGGCAGGAATATATTTAGTTTTTAATGTTAATTTCTATTAAAGATGCATACATGAAGATGGTTTACCCCATACCTCTTGACCATGTGGTGGTTTGCAGTGTGTGATGTTGATGCGGTTGTAAATTTGCCTTGTTCATGGATGATATTGCTCATGTATTTTTTCTATTCAATTCTAAGGTGCAACTAAGTTAATACATATGAAACAATCTAAGGAAAAGGATATTGAAGCAGTAAATAATTTCCTGTCAGACAAGGATCACCGTAGGTCCTTGGTAAGTGTTAAAATGATTGCTTTCAATGCATTTTATATGGTGCATGGACAGTTATACTTGTTTTTTGTTTGCAGATGTCAGTTTTTTCCTATAAAATCAGGGGAATACCTGATGAAAGAGCAGCTGTTAGACATCTGCTGAGCAAAATTTTTGCTACAGAGGGAGCAAGAGTTGTGAGCTGACAGGGCACCCATGGGCTGAAGTGGAAGTTCGAAGACAGCAACATTTGCTCAGTCGTGGAAGGTACTTAGTACATCTTAACTTGCACTAGTTGATTTTAAGTAAAGGTAATTGTGCAAATGCTCTGTACTGCTGATATATTAGATTGATGGGACTAATTTTTTTTGCTGCAGGTGCCATCTTGAAGCAGAATCCGAACAGCAATCTAACTAAAGCCGAAGGTGCCATGAAATCATGGTTTGACACAAGCTTCCAGCGATCTGTCATAGATTCAGCCTCGGCTGCTTAGTTCTGTGAACTGTGTTGCTTACAATACTGTATTTTTGAAAAGACTGATTTTTGACCAATTTCTGATTTTTTCTCTAACTAATGATTCTGAAGTATAAGCTAAGAACTCCACCTAAGTTCAAGGTTGCAAGTGGATTCTTTTATTTTACGTGATAGGCCAAAGCCACAGTCAGTTTTTTTCTGTATTTCTTTTTCTACTTTAAACAGTTGACATTACTGAAAATGTTTACTGTATTTGAAAGTGTGCAATGTAATATGTTTATTATATTTGAGGCCCATGAGGCTGTAGTGTTATGCACAGGCTTGTGGTTGTTCCTTTTTACTTTTCATATTTTTTTGTATAATAAATATGCAAATTATATTTATTATTGAGTTTTTCACTATGCTTGCTAATTTTTGTTCTTTTATATTACATGATACATGGACTTTCCACGCGTTGAAGATTTGATACCAATTTGTTGAAGTGTGCATCTTTGTTCATGGATCCATGGATCGTGTATAAAAGAAGTATTCAAGAATTTAGCCTTTAATTTTCATTACTTTCCTCCTTGTACTAGTACTTGCAGTATCAGCTGGGTGTGAGAGGGAAGTGGGGAGACTCAGCCCCATCAACACAAAACTAACTTTCACACCATTGTGACCCTTTTTAGTCTCGAATTAGACAAAATATAATTTTGACCTTGGGGTCCGTGGGTTACTTATGATGTCATTGTGTGGTAATGGTGAGTTTTTTGTGTTACTTGAGTTTTTAGCATGATGTGTGTTCGCACTATTTTTGATCACATGGTGTTATTCATTTTATTTTTTTCTAATTTTTAGCTAATGTATTCCTTAATACTAGCTGCTAGATCAAATGATCATCTTTGGTGGTTTTCAGAAAAGTACTTTGAATTTGTATGCCTGTTTATGCTACTCATGTCCATAGACCAATCACATAATCATATTCTTTTGTTTTAGTAAACCTGTGGCCCTTGAAGGTGTCTTCATATTTCCTTTGACCGGAGTTAGTAAAGTTAAGCCTTTACATGTGCCTCTTTGTGCGGTTATTCCTGTGGGACAGCAGTCCAACTAGGACATTGCATTTTTACATGTAGCTCTCCCAGCTGTTTTTCCCATGTCTTGTGCTTGAGAATATCCAAGCCATGTATTATAATTGTTTGTGTGGCATTGTTCTTCTGAATTCAAGTATGTTTCCTGTAGTAGCATGTATTTAAAATAACGATTTCTTTACTTTTTCTGTCAGAGTGGCTAACGCAAAGTAGAACGTACATCATGGATGCATTAACCAGACATACAAGAAGTAGGGAAAGCATGGACCAGGAGGACAAGGCTCCTGACTCACATTTCTCATTCATTCTATTACTTTATGCATTGTTATAATGTCTGTTGTTTATCCCTGTACTTTCTGTGAACTTGTATGACGCCAAATGATGTTTTGCAAAATGTTGCAATTGTGGTCATGGTTTGTGAATAAATGTTGTGAAATGAACATTATTTTATTTAGGGTGTCCCCTTGTTTATTTTTTGGTGCGATTAATTTTACTTATGAAATTCGTTGCAACTATCGGGTTTGGAAAGTGGAGTAATAAGAGTCACAATTGCTATTATTAAATATGATCCCCTTTGTCTGCTTGTAATTTTCATAGGTGTCACATCGAAATCATTTATTTGCTCAAATTTGATGATGGGTGTCCCCCAGTTTATTTTTTGGTGCGACTAATTTTACTTCTTGAATTCGTTGCCAGCATCGGGTTTTGTAAGAGGGTTTGGAAAGTGGAGTAATATGAGTTGGTCACATATTGCTATTATTTAATGATCCCGTTTGGCTGCTTGTAATTTTCGTATGTGTCACATGAATATCATTTATTTGGTCAAATTATATCGTATTAATGCTACATGATTTAGTCGCGGAGAACATGTATAAATCCCTCTACTTTTGAGGGGGCGTGGCACTTTTGCTTCGGGAGGATACGGCCTCGATAACTTATTTCTCAAGTGCAATAAGGTGTTCGTCTGAAAGCCCAAGCTTACTCATGTGCTCACCCTTTGCGTTTTCAGCAGAAGTGCTTGATAAATGTATCTGTTCGCCTGGCGTGTTTATTTCGGGCTCAACATTGCCTTCATTTTTACGTATGAAGCAGTACGATTCACGCCGAACACAACATGAGGACTGACGGTGGCGCCGCGCAGCGGATTCTTTTGGTAACTGGAACCTTGCCGGCGCTTCGGACCAAAACTATTACATTCCGTTCTGACTCCTGTCCTCTACTCTCCTTGGTCCTGACCAAAGATTATAATACACAGGAAAGATGGCCATCTATGTGTTAAAAATGGTGTACTTAGTTCTGGCCGCCTGCAGTGACGCCTTTGCCGTTTCACGACGGCCAAAAGAGTAACTTCGTCAGTCCCAATGCGGGAAATTCAAATTGGACCCCCTAATATATCCCGTGATTACTAATTTCACTATCCAGGACAAAGGCCCTTAACATTAATTAATACTTCCCTGCAGAAACAAATTCAAGAGAAATGCACAATTAACCTACATGATCCAGGTGCATGAGTAAACATAGCTGAAAAATTGCAATTTTCAAAAGGTTCGCTAATGCAAAAACACAGAATTCATTTAGGATTAACAAAATAAAAAAAGAATAGATTTACATTCATGGCATAATTATTTAAATTTATTGCAAATATTACATTGTGATTACATTGCAGTATCATTTGACACTGGACAATAAAATTATACAAAAACTTGGGATCATATCAAACAACAAAAGCAAAACAGAAAATGCTGACAAACTGCACAACAACATTGATAATTAAACAATACCCTTAAATGCTGAATTATATTCTATGCCTTGTATGGTACTGAAATACATAATTCAGTCAGATGTTTACAAAACACAATAATTATAACAATATTTTTGAAAAATTGTAATGTCGCAATCATATGGTCACTTCCCAGTTTGGTTATGCGTCATTTCCATTCCAAAGGGTTACACCAATTATATAAAAACGTTGATCATAAGATGTCCTGTTGGTGAAGAAGATAAATACAGTTATATCTCACAAGTTTCATTTTCACATATTGTTTAATTGAAGTTTGAAATTACTAAGAGAGTAATACTTACATTCCCATGCCCATTATTCCAGAAAAAATTAATAGGCTGAGACACTTTCACATCTTTACTTTAAAGATTTTTAAAAGGTTTCTAATGAAATCTTTTTTAACATTGCTTTCATACTGATTTTCTGTGCATTTCCGTGTGGTACTAGAGACCATTTCCATCATGTAAAGAAATAATAAAAAATATGAGGCTAAATGCATAAATAAAGGCTATTAAAGAAAACTACACCTGAAAATAGAAATAGGCACTGATTACAAATTATTGAAATTTGGCCATAAAACAGTAACGTTGCACAGTAATGTCACCGATTTCAAGAATCAACACAGCAATTCATGCAGATTTTGTACTCAAGATAGTAAAAACTGCCTCCGAAGCTGCAATACCACTTCTGTAAATTTCATCTCAGATGTCACGAGGTATTGAGGACAAATCAATTGGTTTCCTAAAGCATAAAATTGTAAATGCATTATCAGTATCAACTTTAGTCTCTAGATTACACTAACATTAAACACTTGAATAAAACTCCACGTTTTACTTGGGTGAAAAATTCAATCTTTATGGATACTGTTGGGATAAAAAATAAAGATAAATATGACACCCAGTATTAAGGATGTAGTAGAGAAGCAGATGTAAATACTAGGGTACATTACCAATTCCACCAAACAGGTCACCTCCATTCTCTACTTCTCGGCATGTTAGAATTCAAAGGACCTGCATTTGTGAAATTACTACAGAAATGGTAAATGGTTATAATGTCTCTTCACCACCATGGGTTTTAAGCAAAATACTATTTTCCCATAGGACTAGGAATTTGGACTTATCTGTTTGATGCCTGGTATATTGGAACTTACTGTACATAGTGTATCGTTGAGGGCAATTATTGAAGTTTGATGGTGTTGGAATATTATGTACATTTATATTGGTTTCAATCGTTTCTATGTTTGTTGATGCCCTGTTGATAGATTGTTGTATCTGTTGTAATATGGTCCGTGATATGGTCATTAAGATTAAAGTTCTTGTTTAAAAGATAATAAGGAATAATTCTTATTGTAACATTTTGAAAGCAAATAAAGTTGGACATAGGTCATTCCACATGAAATTAATCCACATGAAATTTGGTACAGTTGTTCATACCGTGGTAAGTAAGAAATGTGATTTCCTTGGTATTTTTGAGATGATTGGATAGGGATTTATGAGGGGGTCAAAATTTGACCTATCGGTGGCCTTTTCGCACATTACTTTAAATTACTGGCAATAAGTTTGCTCTTATCAGAGCTACAGAGTTGGGGTTGGACTAATTGAAAAGGATTGACTTTCAAATACTCAACATTTCAAATGGCGTCACAGCATGGACCTACATCTAGTTTTGGTCCAAGGTCAAATACACCATGTTCGATTTTTATAAAACTTGGTATTATCAATCTACATATGTGTAGGTACAAGCTCACACAATTTGGAGATGGCTTTTATGTTAGTTTTTAGATATGTAAATTTGTATGCTAATTATTTCTCAGATAAACTAGCTCTATTGGAACATGCTATGTTATATGACCCCTCAGGAAGGAATGAATCCTGGGACAAAAAAAAAAAATTGATTTCATTTTCTGTTTTTATATCTGGCCTAATGATGTTCAGTACAAAGACCCACATGACCACTTACTCCCATCATTTACTGAAACCTTGGACAAATTGCTGTTTTTACTAGCTGAATCTCCATCTTCCCATCTTCTGTAACATGTTATGGGGAAAAAGTTTAAATTTAAATTTTCCCAAAAGGAAGAAACACAAAATAAAGACCAACATAATGAAAAATATGAAGATTATATCTCTAGGAGAATTGGTAATTCAAGATTTTTCATCTTCATCTGATGAAAGCAATGTGTGCAACAACGTGTCAAATGACTACCAAACTATTGATGAGAGAGAAATATAACCACCCAGATTGTGCGAAAAGGCCACCGAAAGGTCTAATTTTGACCCCCTCATAAATTCATATCCAATCATCCCAAAAATACAAAAAAACCACATTTGTTACCTTTTATGGTTTGAACAACTGTACCAAATATCACAGTCATTGAAGAAGGCCACAAAAAAAATATTTAATTTTGTTTGATTACATATGGAACGTACAACATATTATTTGTTATTTTCCAGTATGTAACCAGAAGGTTCCAATTAAAATGGAAAAATAATGAAATTTTTTCCCAATAATTTTGTTGTTCTAATTTCAAGCTGCCATGGTAATCCGGATTACACTGTGTATAATTCAAGTGTCTTGAAATGTGATCACTAGTTTAATGCATGTGTGTGGTTAATATGTAGTTGTTTTTTTCAATCTGATATGTATGTATGACCCTTCTCTTGGACTACAACCTTGTCGTGGTTGAAGGGCTTGCGTGCTCCGATGACCCCTAGAGCTGCACTGGCGGGAGCATTGCTCCTGGTAGGGTCACCCATGCCAGATTGGTCGAAGGTTAGGAGACAGACGAATGGTAGTCCGCGCAGCGTCTGTACCTCAGTGAGGCGGCTGCAAAAGGCGTCTGACCCCAGTGGGGCGGCCTCTGAAGTGATGGTGTCACGTAAAAAACACTATTGAGTAAGGCCAAGGAATACTACCTCAATTAAAACAAAAACCTTGAAATTATGGACAGTTCTCAATTGATAATGAATCCTGGCAACTACGGGACTCGGCCAAGAGGGCCGGGTGTCGTGCCCGGCAGCGGTGGGAGCAAGGCCCCTGCGGTCGTCATCACACGAAATCCTTGCTCAGACGAAGCAGCAGCAGAGGAAAAGAAGATTAAGAAGAGGAACGAAACTATAAGAATAGGCACTTGGAATGTTAGGACTATGCTGAGGGCGGGGAAGCTAGAGAATATAAAGCAAGAAATGGAGAGGGTGGGTGTAGACATCATGGGTCTGGGTGAAGTAAGATGGAAGGATGACGGGGATTACTGGAGCGGCGACTATAGAGTAATTTATAGTGGAGGGAATGAAAGTCAGCGCGGGGTTGCATTCGTAATGAATAGGAAACTTGGTAGAAAAGTAGTGCATGCAGAACAAGTGAGTGATAGGATAATAGTCGTGGAACTAAAAGCAGAACCAACGAATTTAGTTATAATCCAGGTTTATATGCCTACCTCTAATCATAAAGAGGAGGAGGTAGATGGGGTGTACGATCAGCTAGAGGAAATAATTGGTAGGATACCAGGAAGTAAGCACCTGGTAGTAATGGGGGATTGGAACGCGGTGGTGGGTGAAGGAAGAGATGGGCGGGAGGTGGGCGATTACGGGCTAGGAAGAAGAAATGACCGGGGCGAGAAAGCTGTGGAGTTTTGCCGCAGAAATAACCTAGTAATTACAAATACATGGTTCAGACATCATCCTCGACGAAGGTACACTTGGAAGAAGCCGGGAGACACAGACAGGTTCCAGATAGATTATATAATGGTACGTCACAGATACAGGAATAGTGTTAAAAACTCGCATACTTATCCAGGAGCTGATGCAGACACAGACCACAACTTATTAGTCATGAAATGTCGGGTAAAACTGAAAAAGATAAGAATGGGAAGGAGGGTACGTAAGTGGAATACGGAGGCATTAACTGGGGCAATGAAGAAGAAGTATCGGGAGAAGGTGGATGAGATAATGGGTGAGGATCATGGAGTTAGATCAGTGGAAGATGAATGGGGAATTTTGAAAAATGGAATTATAGAAGCGGCGAAAGCAACGGTAGGCGTAGTGAGTGCAACTAAAATTAGAAAACCGTGGATCACGAAGGAGATGATCAGGGAGATGGAGGAGAGAAGGAAATGGAAGAGTGTAAACTCAGAGCTAGGTAAGAGAAAATACCGAGAATTTAATAACAGGCTTAGAAGAGAAACAAAGAAAGCAAGAGAGGCGTGGTGGAGAGAACAGATCGACGCGTTAGAGAAATACCAAAAAGAGGGAAGAGCAGACGCATTATATAGGAAAGTAAAGGAACTGACGGGTGGTAATAAGGGAAGGGGAATTACAACGATAACAGACAAGACGGGAAAGGTAATCGTAGAACCGAGAGAGATCCAGGAGAGGTGGAAGGAGTATGTTGAAGAGCTGTATGGTAAAGAAATAAGGCCCAATAGGTTAGATATAGAAAGGGAAGACGATATCGACAGAGATGGCATCGGACCAAGTATCCTAGATAGCGAAATCGAAAGAGCTCTACGAGACATGAAAAGGAATAAGGCGGTGGGAATAGATGACATACCTGCAGAGTTTTTAAAGAGCATGGGGAAGAACGGAAGAGGAAAACTTTTTGCGCTAATTCGTAAGATTTATGAGGATGGAGTGTGGCCGGAAGACTTCGCGAAGACTGTACTAATTCCTATACCGAAGAAGAGTAAGGCAAAAACTTGCGAAGACTATAGGACAATAAGCTTAATATCCCACGCGGCCAAAGTAGTTCTAAGGATTCTAAACAGAAGGCTAGAGAAGAAGGCAAATGAATACCTGGGTGACGACCAGTTCGGGTTTAGGAGAGGGACGGGAACGCGAGACGCTATAGCGGTGATGAGGACGCTAGTAGAAAGAAACCTAGAGTATGGGCAGGATGTTTTTGCATGCTTCGTAGATTTCGAGAAGGCGTTCGATCGGGTGGAATGGACGAAATTAATGAGAGTGTTGAAGAAATTAGGGGTCGATTGGAGGGACAGGCGTCTGATTCGAAATTTGTATATGAATCAGACTGCGCAGGTTAGGGTAGCCAATGGAGAATCGGGATGGGCCACGATAGGACGGGGAGTGAGGCAAGGGTGCCCACTATCGCCGTTGCTTTTTAATGTGTATTCAGAAGAAATGGTAAGGGAGGCTTGGGGGGAGGAGGCTGTAGGAATAAAGGTAGGAGGGGAGCTGATAAAATCAGTGAGATTTGCAGATGATCAAGCATTGGTTAGTCAGTCGGCCAAGGGGTTACAGTCAATGGTGAATGCATTAGAGGTGCAGTGCGAAAAGTATGGGATGAAGATCAATCACAAGAAAACGAAAGTAATGAGATTTTCTAGAAGTAAGAAGGCGGGGCTGAATATAAGGGTGGGAGGGCAGAAGATAGAGCAGGTCGAGCAGTTTACGTATCTGGGTAGTATTTTGGAGGCGAATGGGTTTAGTGGTAAGGACATCAGATGCAGAATTGCGCTCGCTAAAGAAGCATTTTCGAAGAGAAGGGAATTGATGAGGGGGGGTCTGAGAAGAGACGTAAAGAAGAGGCTGGTGAAAACTTTAATATGGAGCGTGGCGCTATATGGGTCGGAAACTTGGTCATTGCGAAGGGAGGATGTGCGTAGGCTTGAGGCGTTTGAGATGTGGGTTTGGAGAAGGATGGAGAAGGTTAGCTGGATGGCGAGAAAGACGAACGAGGAGGTATTGGATATGGTCGGAGAGGAGAGGAAGCTTGTGGCAGAGGTTCGGAGAAGGCAGAAGAGATGGATGGAGGAGGTTTTGAGAGGAGAGGGCATGTTGAAGAGAGTGATAGAGGGGAGAACACTGGGGAAGCGTGGGAGAGGAAGGAAGAGGATAGGAATTCTGGACGAAATAAGAGGAGGTAGAAGATATGAAGAATTGAAGAGGGATCTAATAACGGGCCATTCTTAGGAGGGAAAGCGAGACAATGTCTCTGAGGTGGGATGCAGAATGGGGACTGTCCAAGAACCTACCAATCAGCTGGTAGAATACTTGAATGAATGAAATGTATGTATGGGTTGAACTATGTTCTGGGGCTGGTCAAATAAACTGCTTCATAACAGGGTAAACAGTAAACTTTACCAGTGGGAAAAGATTGGAATGGACACTGTGAAAGTAAATACAAAGCACTGAAAATTAAGGGAAGAGATGTAGGGAATAAGGGAAGGGTAACATGTCGGCACCGAACGGGCAAAACTGATTTGTTTCAAGTTATGCAACAGTAGACTTAGCCCCAGAAGCAAATTTCTGGCTACGTGCCTGCTTCTTAGTGAAACTGAAATCTACAACTTTCGAGGCACTGGTTTGATAATATTGTTATCACTATTAGTTAGATTTATTTCTGGCAACATTTAATTACATGCATGATCTGTACATTGCTTCTAAAAAGTGAGAGAGAAATTGAACATCTGACTCGTAAAACTATTAAGAAATTGAGATGTTGTAATGGAAAGGAGTACCTAAATGGCAATATTTATTGTTTAACCAGAGAGAAAGGAATTAGTATAAATGCATGTCCGCAACTTTCACATGAATTGAACAGCGTTAAGGTATGTAGCGTACAGCTGCATACCTTAAAAATAGAACATTAGCAAAGACTAAAGAAAAGGAAACACCCTATGAAATATTATTTGGAAAGAAACCTAGCATAAAATACCTACGTTTGTATGGAAGTAGATTTTGTACGTTAACCAGAACATGCGAGAACTTCAAAATGGGATAGAAAAGCAGAGTTAGGAATTTTGTTAGGTTATGATGATGTTGGATACAGAGTATTAGTGAATAAAAAATAATAGTGTCTAGGCATGTTGGTATTGTGGAGAAAGATATTAAATGCATTGATTTTGACCGAAATGAGAATGAAAAGGAAGATGACTTCAAAAAGTGAATATTCCAAAGATTCTGGTACACATGATGTAAATATGAGATGAATTTGAGGTAAATGAGCAAAAGTCCAAAACTATTGAAAAAGAATGTCTCTAATAAGATTTAACTACGATTTAACTGCATAAAAAACTAGAGCGGAGAAGATCAAAGAGAGAAAAACATGTACCGAGTAGTTTTGACAACAGTTATGTATACAATAACTATATTGATGTAAGTTATCGTTGCGTTGATAGTGCGAATAGTTTTGAAGAGGCAGTGAATACTAATAAGTCGGAATATTGGAAACAAGCTATGAATAAAGAAATAGAAAGTTTGAAGAACAATAAAACCTGGAAATTAGTTGAAAAGCCTAAGAGTAAAAAATTTTTAGATGCCAAGTGGGTTTCGACAAAAAAAACTATAAAATATACAAAGCAAAACTAGTTGTAAAAGGTTTTCAGCAAAGAGAAATTGTAGATGATATTTAGGTATTCATATATCTATTACATGAATTATGTCTTGTACCCGCCATAGTAATACACAAGAATGGTGTTGACATGTGGTTTACTTACCTGAACGGGTCCTTTGGAAATCGGAAGAATTTATGCTCACGGAATACTGAGGTGCACCCAAGGGCCGCACACCTCCTGCTCCTCAAATATTGAACATCCATATTCACAATTCCTAGAAATCTTCAAGCTTCGTCACGGATTAAAAGACTGAACTTTTAGTCGGGACAATTCACACGATCTCCGAAGTCAGATTCTTGAGATAAGCAGTGAAGCAACTGTACAATGTTCACATAATACAATTGCGTAGGTTTATTTGGCGCAATATGTATTAATTCGATTCAAATATCGTCCATATATATATACAGATAATAATATAATATTTTAAAATAATTTTTTCCACTGTACTGTTCTTTATTTTTTCAATTAAATGTTATTTAAACTTGATGGATTATGTTGGTCACAATGAGAAGGAATCTACAGTAGCGCCAAACGCCGTTCACCCGGATTCACAAAGTACTAAGATCACAAAACACCCTACGTCATCGGCCTATTCCTCTTTCACCCCCATGGTCCTGACTCAATAACATCGACACACGAGAAACGTTGTATGGAAATAAATATTGAATAATTTTTATACTAATAATAACAATAGTCTGTCAATGAATATTGGAAATAATGAAAACAACGTAAATATTGAATTTATTGATGATTTCAGAATTTCGTTAGAAGAACATTTTTGTGTTAGTGGTGCTTTTGAGTTTGCTTTATACTACATACTTGCATCATCAATACTAAATTTTAAAAAATAAATACCCGTAATGCTTTGTAAAATTTGTTTTTATTAAAACCTTTACTATGTGAACTATTCGCACTATGTGAATGCCTAATATAATTAAAATAGACAATAAGTAGCAGAATAGGAGCATACAAATTCAAAGTACACCAAATAAACATCGAGCAACGCTCGGTAACCAGGTACTGTTTAATAAAGCGTACAAAATATGATAAATTTCTATTTTTTATTCTTATGAAATATATTTTCAAGTTTTTCTTCTTTTCCGTCGTATGTACAAGGAACTGGAATATTCATTACAATCACAACTGCACTAAAAACACGGAAGCGGTGCACGAAAGCGCACGATATCAGGTTTGCTCTTTGTTTCAAAAAGCATGACCTGAAAGATCACATGACGCACGCTAGCACGCCATAAGCGGATTTCTTCCATCCAGTGAACATCTCTTTCTCGAGATCAGATCAAAAAACACCAGGTCCCTCGACTGGAAAACCAAAACCACGAGCAAGACTCGAAAGCTAAGGAAGTGGGTGGACGTGCTATCGAGTTTCGGGCGAAAAATGTTTGGCATGTACATACGATGCGTTGAAATCTGGAAGGGAAATGACTTGCACGAAGACTCTATACCTAGAAATCACTTCTTTATAATCGGAGATAAGGATATTTCCACTGTTGCAAATAAGTCCCATTATTTGCGGATTTTTTTATTCAAACTTTATTTTTTTATCTTTACAATATTGATAGTATAAGAAAATATTTATTGAATCTCCAGAAATTAGAACATAAAAATCAGCATATAAAACGTTAGAACTTAACTTAAGAAAAATCAAATATATTGTCGGTTAATTTAAACAATTAGATGGTGAACGCATTTCATTGCATAATTATGCGAGGAAATCTGAAATAATATAAATATTCTGATGATGGAATTCGTTGAAGTTCAGTAAAAGAAAAAAATTAGAATAAACGAAAACAAATAATCATTGAAAGAAACTCGAGGATCATTAATAAAATTTACGCTGGCAGAGAAATATCACATGTCCCAAGTACGTGAACAACACTAAACTTTTAGAGAAGACGACGTGTTGAGCCGAATTCATTCAATTTAAAAATATAGAATGGTTATGTAATATTTGCTTTTTTAAAATCTCGGATGAATAATGTTTGTATTTTTGCGCTTTCGTAACTATCATAAAGGTGAAAGTGTATTAAGTAATAAAATGCAAAATGTGTAAAAATTATACGTCCTACTAAGGTTTTGAAAGATGCATTTCATTGAAAAGGGAAATAAAAGAAAGGGAAAGGTGGGAAGTGATACATCGAGCTCTATAGAGAGCAGGAAAACAAGTAGAAACCTAGATTCTAACATAAGACCGCAGGTAGTTTTGAGGCGTATTCTGGGGATCTGTGGCATTCGAGGATCCCAGATAAGGCTAGAGGAACAGTTTATACCGCGTGAATGAAAGAGTAGGGACACGTTCGAGCTAGGGAGATTATTGGATAGCGATTACATTAATATGATGAACCAAAAAAGGTGCATACAAAAATACTTCAGCGTGAAGGTTCGTGAATGATGAGCGCGAAGGTTCAAGATGATAAATATACCTACATGAAATATGGCACTCAAGGTTTTCATTGAACGTTTCAACTGTAGGTGTTTTGCCAATAGTAGGAGTTTTACCAATTGCATTTTCGATGTCAGTATGAATCAACAAAATTACAAATGGCACATTCCAAAAATGGCAAGCGCGGATCGATGAAAGCAACATGATTCGAGACGTGAATGCGTTTCGCGAAATTTCATCGCTCGAACATAGTTACTCGCTTCATATTTACTGTCACGGCACGCATGGCAGTGTAGGTAATTATAAATATTACCGTCGGCATGTTATTTTTGTTTGATAATATGCTTCGGTTGTCTCGCTATTTACGCCAACGTTCGTCATTTCTTTGGTTTCTTTGAACTGAAAACACGTCAACAACTCCCTGCCCTGGAAGAGAAAAAAATGACCTCAAGCTTGAATTTTCAAACAAATGAAAGCAAATAAGAGTCGCAAGAGTGATCGCGAATTAAAATCGCTTCCAAACAAACTATCTTCATTCGAAAAGTAGCTATAAATAGCTCCCAGCGCTCTCCCCAGTGATTTGTGTCCGTTCCTTTATCGCCACGAAATCACGGCCGGCCCTCCCTCACGCTCCTCTGAAGCCATTCTGTTTCTCCAGCCAGGCGTGCCAACCCACCAAACGCTTCCTTCGAAAATATCCCCGCATAACACACATGGGTGGGAGTCCCCGCCTCTTTTTGACCTCCCTCTCCTTTCAATTCTTCTCTCTCGCCCACGAACCCGTCCAGACCGACTCCGCGCATAGTTTCCTCAGCTCGCAAGCCAGAGGTTAGAATGGCAGGAAGCGGCCATGAAGTCAGGGCAAAATGAATAAACACATGATGTGTGGGAGGTGGAGGGGGCATAGAGGTGGAGGTCTACTGCTGTGGGTGGGATTAAGGGGTCGTTTGGGAAATTCTGGAGGCTTTCGCATAATGGGGGAGTGCGAGCACTCAGGGGATCACGTGGTCAGAGGAAACGGGACAATGCGTGATAAATAGAGTGAGGCTAGGGGGAGTTATATGTCCCATAAACACTGCCGTCGCTCACACTTACGATACCAGTTGACGTAAACTTTACTTTTTGAATTAGCATCGTATATAACTGATCCAGGATTTGCAATGAACAAATGAGAAGCAAGCAACACATCGCAAACAAAGACGGAATCCCGCATTCATGGGATGTTTCGCGATTCCGAGTATTTTTCTGAAGGTAAAATACTCTTCGAATCTCTAACATCGACAAAAACTTTACGTTTTCCGTTTTTTGTGCCGAATGTTTCACCATCGTGCATCATTTAGACGGTTTATCTCCGCAATTCTAGAACTTACCATAGGTAAATTGACTGTTAGAAACTAAAAGTTACCACGGAACGAACGCGCGTTTTCCGCTCACAGTGGCCATTACGTTGGCAATAAGAACGGTGCGTGAGTAGGATACTATACCTCTCAAACGTCGCTTTGGTCTGTGAGCCAGTCCCCCCCCCCCCCCCCCCCTCCAGGTGCTTCGGAGACGCTTGCAGTGGTTTCTGGGGGGCGGGGGGCATAAAGGTGGGGGAGGGGAGCAAAGACCCCGTTGGTCGCCCTTCACCTTCCCCTCACTCTCTCTCCCTCCATACCCCTCGTCTTCTTCCCCTACGCTCCCATCCGGCGACAGGCTACCTTCGTCTTCTTACCTGAAACGTCTCGTCCACCTCCCCCGGGCCATTTCCACCCGTAACCCCTGGGTCTGCTGATTGCACTTCAAAGTCCTCCGATAGAAGTTTCTTTCCTATCCGTCCTGACAATGAGTCCCTTCCGATTTCCACACACTGCAGGCGTGAGAAACTCTGGGCCAGACACGTCTAGGGAAAGACCAAATGCTCCAAAGGTAAGAACGCGAGCGTGTGAGAGAGAAAGAAAATATAAGCTTGCTCGCGATCGAGGTTTCGGAAATCTTCGTCGTCTCGGATTAAACGTGATCGTTAGCTTGGCCGTCCAGCTAAGCAGCCCAAATATAGATAGCATAACCACGCTTAAGGATTAAATAACAAGTATAAATCATAATTACTGTAATGAACTGTTCTGGAAACTCATACTGATATTCACTGATCAAGCCTGTGCATTCTTTTAAGTAACTATTCACTACAAAAGTATAATGATGGAAGTATAAATCAAATTACCTGCGGGTTACCATAATTTGCAGTACCATGTCTCGACACGTGTTTGCATCTAACCTGGCTCTATATTAACCGGAATCACGCTATTGTTCCTGAAATTAAGTCCTTAAAATACCATTCCTATAAATCAAAAGGAAACATATTGGCACATACGAAATTTTATTCTCAGAAATTAGGATTCGCTGGTTAGAATTACAGTTAAAAATATGTGCACGAACGCCAAAACAAAACTGTATTCCAAAAACAGTTCGGCGAAAATACAATGCCGGATGAATACACCGGTGATTTTAACACGCCGGTACTTCGGAAGACATATGGGAAGAAAATTCAGACGAAAGGAAAACCAATGTACATACATCCAATAAAGCACTGGAAACATTCTCGATTGACAGCAACACCATCAAAGTCTAGAAAAAGTGATTGAAGAGAGAGGAGCGGAGTTGAATTTTTAAAATGAATTGGCTATATGAAGCACAGCTGTTTATGTAAACGGCCGGTATGCATAATATCGCGGCAAGGGTATCAGGTTTGATTTCTAAGCCATCACGTCATAGACTCATATATTTCTATATCTCACAATTTACGACTCATCGCGGCAAAGGAAAACAATTAATAGGAAATAGTATTGTATTGTACTACTTACAGGTGACGATTAACCTATGGCACGTAATAAATAACGGCACTACATAGCAAACGCAGTCACAAATGATAATAATAATTTATTTGACATTAAGCAGGATACAAAGCATCGCTTGACAAATAAACAAACGGATAATTACCTGGATCATGTTTAATTTCTATTGAATTTGTCTTGTATCTTAACCCAGCAAGTCTCTTTGCCGACAGTGTAACGGATTCGGTCTTCATTTTTAATTATGATACTATTCTAAACTAAAAAGCGAGCCAGCAAAACTGGCAAAACTTTTTCAATGCAAGATATTTGCGTCGTGATATAAATTGTTGACGGTTATTCTAGAAACGTTGCGTCTTTGATTGCGCAACTGAGCAGATCATCGATGAGAAATCACGACTATAAAAATAATTCATGATAGGTTTCACACGATTTAACTGCCTACATCTCACGAACGATCAAGTAACTTACGCATCTCACGTTACACAAATCACTCAAGATTTATTTGGCCGGTCTCATATCTCATGATCTAAACTTGATGTCATACAATCATTCCTCTCGTGATCGGTAAAGGCGAACTCTTGGGTCATTGGAAGGAATCCAGTCCATCGATCAATCTTTTAAGAGAACTTGATCTCGGGATACGATCATTCACGACCGACCCATCACTAGTTCGTAGCACACATAAAACTGCCCTTATGAAAGTGTGATGAAATAAGGAGACTTAATGCCCGGATTTGGAAATTCGGCAGAAAAATTGTCAGGAGGGCTGAATAAGCTATGCACACTTTTTCACACAACATTTTACCGGTAGCTATCCATATCATATTGATAAGATAAGAGTTTTAATGCGTGATTCAGCTTATTTTCTGAATTTGTCAGTATTGTCAGTCATTTGTCAGTCAGCCTTGTCTCTATTGCAATTTGTACTTGGATCTTTGGGCAAATAACTGTATTATTATTATTATTGAGGCAAATAGGGCTGTCGGGGCATGTGAAAAATGCGATCCCATATTTTTCCTTGTCTGTCATTAATAAACCTGTGATTGAAAGAGTTCCAACTTGGGATGATTACTTATTGTAATATAGATATTCAAGGAAACTATTAAGAAATTTGATACTTGAGGACCACGCATAGGCACAAAAATTAAAATAGACTTTCTTCATTTATTAGGAAGTTGGAAAATGGCATATAAGACTGAAATTTTGTACGTTATTCTTTTAATTTAGTCGGTGAAGGTTGCGGGATTATACCACTAAATTTCAGTAAGCTCAAACCACCGCAATCGCTTTAAATACGACGTCAGAGGCCTCAAAGGGTTTATCCTCTTCATCATCCGTTAACATCACATTCTGGAGCATCCTGATCAAACTTTGGCATTAAATGTACTTTGTAAGTTTATTGGGTTTATTTTTAATTTGTTTACTTGGAGATCGTACTCCACCCAGAGGCGGATTGAGATATCGTTGTTTGGGGGGGGGGAGGGTGGATTGCTACTTTTCGGGAGTCTGGGGGCATTGGATACCTTATGACCACCATTTTACCAGGAATACAGGCGTATCCCTCCCCCCTCCGCACCCCCTTAATCTGTCAATGTACTACTCCACTGTTCTTCAGAATATTTTGGCAAGTTTACGACGACCACATGATACCAGTGATTTGATTGGTGACAGGTAACTAAAGTGAAATCGCTTGGTCACGGGTTCACTTGAATTTTTGTATCCCTTTCCAACAAAGTTCCTGCTTTCTGTGTGTCATTGTTTAGTTTACCTCTTCCTGTGTACAGGCAAGTTATACAAGTGCATCCATCATTTGAATTTCGGTGGGAAAAAGTAATACCAACTCCCCCTCCCAATATCCAAATGGGGTTGGATGATTGAGGCTGTGGAAAGGGCGAGTGTTCTCCTGTCCTGGAATTCGGAAATTCTCCTAATGGAGATAAATAACTCTACAAAGCATAAATATCAAGAACCCCATTCTCTTTCAGTTAATTACTGGTTTGGAAACCTTTTAATAGCAGCTTGAATTGAAACTTCATGGACTGGTCGCAGACCGATTCACTCAAATAATTCTGCACCTTTATGCTAATGGAGAAATGGAAAGTGGCGGGCTAGTCAGATGACGATATTGATAATTTAGTCAGCATTATGATTCTGAAAATATGCGTGAGTCACCGCTCGCATAACCCAGCATTATCGTGCACAGACTGTAAGAGAATCAATAAGTGAAAACTCTCTAAGTTATTCAAAAAGATGGAAAAAAGCAACAACTTAATTCACTATCTAAATTCCACAGAAACTACCTTATCGCAAAACCAAGGTTTCAAGAAGTAATTTTCCACTTTAGCTCACTTGTGAGAACCCGTGTCACCCACTAAAGTGTAGTAGAATTTACAACAGTGATCCAGGGTTTTTTTCTATTCTCCCATATTATGGAGAAATTACACGTTGCTTAGCCTGCAGCTGGCCTCCATTCTACATGGTAAAAAGGTTGTTATTTTGGAAGATATACATTGACATCGAGCGTAGATTTCGAGAAATGCCATTGCAGCCTAATAAGAAACAAAGACGAGGGGTTTTCTCGATAATGAAATATACTCAATTTAACGAGTTTTGGTATTTTTATCGACAAATAATTCCAAAGCCTGTTACATGCAAGGAAAAGCAAGATTCTATTCTCTGCGATTCAAGAAGTACCGTAAATACCACATCCCTTCCCATAATATGTGGAAAAGACGGCGTGGACTTGATTTTTACATTTTGTTGCACTCTAGAATTGCGTGGCTGTGCATGTAAACGACACCGACACTGAAATATCCATATCTCGTATTCTCTCACTCGCCGTCCCCTTCTCCCCCTCGTGGCAGTCACGGATTCTCGGCGAGTCGACTGATAACCTTGTTTCCCCATCCTTCCCTCTCTGCCATGCGATAATTTCGGAACGTGACTTCTCGAAGTGGCTTCCTGATGCACCTCTCCCACCTTTCTCCCCTTCACTTTCCGGGATATCGCCTGTGTGGCTGTATACACATCCTCCTCCCTTTCGAGGAACAAAGAGAGTCCCAACTCGTGAACTATTTATTAGTTTCCTAACTTACGGTCCGCTCCCGATTTTCTCTTCGTCTCATCACGACTCGTCTCTTCCTCCGTCAGTCCGTGAAATGAAGCCCCATTTTACTGGCTCCGCAGTGTATATTTCCCATAAATCCAATAGTTTATTTCTCGGAGATTTCCGTGAGCGATAGGCATCGGCAATACGATCAGCATTCGTGATTCTATCTTCGTGACTTCAAAGATGTTCATCTTATAGTGCGGCCTCGAGTTTTCTTATTTTTTGTTCTTACTTTGAACCGCTGTGAGGCCTTCTCATGACCTCTTGACCCTAGTTTGAGAAAAAGTCATCGAGCCGCGAGGATAAGACGAGATTGATAGGGATCAGTTGCATGTAGGTACACCGCCTTCTTAAAGCACTCCAAGTGAATCCAAGGATGCATGATTACACACTTTTAACTTAAACGCCAATTCATGTAAACGCTTGCAAATATTTTTCAAAATATCTTGCAAAAAGATTTATTACAACAAGACTGTCTTGTTAATGCTAAGCAAATTCCACGAAGTGACGCCCGAGACGACGGAATATTTTATGAGACGTAAAAATTCGAGAGCGGTGCTTCAAATATCCTTCGTATTTCGACGGCCTTATAACGAGGGGTTATGATACGCTGAGCGTAATCGCGCATCCAAAGAGGCGGTTGCTCAACTCTCATTTGCATTCATTTAATGCGGCTTAGCGTCGGCCAGATATAACGAGGTCTCCTTCAGCTTCTCTAGAATCGTCACCTGAACTCCGTTGATAAAGCCCTTGGCGCCAGGATCAGCTGTTGTAAGTTACAATGCAATGAAATGAGGGCGCGTGTGTTTAACGCATAGGGACAAGGTTGACTCATCGTAATGTTATCAACGTGATGCTCATATCTCCTCAGAATGAGACACCGTTCAAGCCTAAATCAATATTTCTCATCACTCGCATCGTCCGTGGTCCTTATCTTATCGTTGCGCACTTGTTCCTGCTCCCACAACACCTGACGAAAAAAACGTCCAATGCGAGAAAATTGAATGACGAGAATGAGCCGTCTAAAGCGAATACAATTTATTCATGATGTGTTGATGTATGTACATATTTCAAAATACTGAAGCTCATATATTTTTTAAATCGTATTTCATGACCATTTCCTCTGGAATCACAATAAAGATTGATCAAAAAGGCACCATTATGCCACACAGTCATGGCTATTGCTCTCAAATGAATAGTGTAAGATTCCCGCCCTCAAGAGGACGAGAACACACCGTGCCTGTTAGGTAAGTAGAGCACTAATTATTTCCACCTTAATATCGTTCATCTAAGAATTCCTTATAACTTCAAGATGTATGACGGAGAGGATGAAAGGTCTAATGAAAAGGCATAATTTATTTTATCATTTAGAAACAATTTAATTCTACGAAAGCATCTCCAGCTGTGCTAATTGATCAAAGAGGACACTACGCAGAAGCTTCTGCGATTATATGATGTGGAAATATAATGCAGTAATATTGCACACATTTCGTAGCATTTCAGGAACAAAGGATTCCTATGGCGTCACTTTCCCAAGGAAATATCTATTTGTTACTTAGCAAGAATCGAATGATTTTCAAACCATAAAATGAGATACGTGCTTTAAACTTCGTCTTCATCTTCTATCCTGTGGCATTTTTTCGTTATCTTGCTGGTTAAAAACATCAAAAATACTCATTTACTTATCCCATGAGAGTTTTTTAGTTATATACGTTGGAATTATTTACATACAATAATCTAATATGGTTTCAATAATCATAAAATATGCAGTTAAAATATCAGTTCAAAACTTTTACCCATTTTGGCATTCAAATAAACTCCACGATCTGCAAAATATGGTTAAAAACTCTTGCTGGTTAAAAACATCAAAAATACTCATTTACTTATCCCATGAGAGTTTTTTAGTTATATATGTTGGAATTATTTACATACAATAATCTAATATGGTTTCAATAATCATAAAATATGCAGTTAAAATATCAGTTCAAAACTTTTACCCATTTTGGCATTCAAATAAACTCCACGATCTGCAAAATATGGTTAAAAACTCTTGCTGGTTAAAAACATCAAAAATACTCATTTACTTATCCCATGAGAGTTTTTTAGTTATATATGTTGGAATTATTTACATACAATAATCTAATATGGTTTCAATAATCATAAAATATGCAGTTAAAATATCAGTACAAAACTTTTACCCATTTTGGCATTCAAATAAACTCCACGATCTGTAAAATATGTCAGTATGTTTTCTGAAGCATTTACATACAGGAGGGTAATTATCTTTCGTCTAGCTGTGAGAGTGATGACTACATTAAGCAGTATAAATATTCTGACGGTCAAGAATAATTATAACCGGAAGAACAAAAATACCATCTATAAGGTTACAGACAGGACATCCATTTATATCCATATATATAGTTGATACCAGCTCTAGTTAAAAGAAAGACTGATCAACAATTTTCGCAAAAAAAACTAGTCATGGGGAAGCCTCTGTTTATCATTCATGGCTGATTGAGACACTAAATCATTTCTAGCCCAAGGATATCTCCAAATCACATCGCTTCTGTGTGGCTTCACATCCGTGTAGTTGCAGCATCTAAATTCGCCGTGAAGAGCCAAAAGGCTATGGATATTTTTCATTACAAATTTCCTTAAACGGGCTAATTTATTTCTCTTGTAAGATTGACCCTCAGGGAGTCGAAACTGTGACATTTTTAACAAAAGTATGTATCGTTTTTTTAAAAAGAGAGCAGCATAATAATGGCGGTCTATTTCACTAACTAGATCATCATTATTTTTAGTAGCCAATACATTGTACAGTAATTAGCAGTGTGGGGAACATAAACCCAATTACAACGACTATCACGAGGTAACAAAACTGTCTCTTGTGAAAATATGTTGCACTCCCTTTATATATATATATATATATATATATATATATATATATATATATATATATATATATATATATATATATATATAATCTTTGGAAGTTTTCGCCAATTGGCCACAAATATATAAATTCAAACTTACAGGAGGTAGGAGAAATAGGAAAAGATAAAGAATTCGTTCTTACGGAACGTTTCGAACCAGTTGGTCCTTCGTCAGCTCTAGAAGTCTTCTAGAGCCTACGAAGGACCAACTGGTTCGAAACGTTCCGTAAGAACGAATTCTTTATCTTTTCCTATTTCTCCTACCTCCTGTAAGTTTATATATATATTTGCAGTTAAATGACCTCCATCAAATAGCTCATACTGGTTTAGATTATAATCCTGGGCGTGCTCTAAAATGAACCATTCTTAGCAAGAAAATAGTTTTTGATATTCACTGTTGTAATTCGCGTGGCAAAAATAAACGCAGAATTTATATTTAATTATATATTGAGATTATAAAAGAGGTATTTGTAACTTTCCTTATCGAATGCTGATGCCAGAGATCTGATACTTAGTACAAAATATTTATCTCTTCTATAAAGCCATCGGAATTATTGAGTATTATGGAAATAATTTTCACACCGGAACATTTAAGAAAATGAAGCGCCTACGGGTTCTGTGGCTCAAATTTTCTCATATATCAGTAAAATCTTACCGATCGAGTCTACGAAAGATGTCTCACTTCGCTCCTTATCTCAATTTTGACGGAGACTAACGGTTACGCAAGTTTTTTTTTTAAAAGTGATCATCCGTTCGTTGAATCAGTACTTAAAACAAACATTTATCCCGCAGCAGGATGGGAAAGTAAGCAACTCATAAAATTCCATTGCTATCGCTTGCGTACCTATTACATAAATTCGTTTCGCAACTCAGATGGAAGGATGGGCTTATCTGGGGCAGTCCCTAGGATAGGTGTTGTGAAATCAAGGGGACTGAAATAGCCGAGGATTGCTCTTCAAGATAGTACCAAGACTCATAATAAGAACTTAGAAGTAGCAATTTTCCACAGATAAATATTTTAATCCGACCCGGGTTTCCATGCACTGCATCGTCATCAGGATGCAGTGCATCGAAACCCGGGTCCAATTAAAATCTGTGGAAAATTGCTACTTCTAAGTTCTTATTATGATCATATTCCACAGCATCTCGCCTGATTCCTCCCTTTTTGTACCAAGACTCGATTAAATACTAGTAAAAAGCTTCAGCCAAGGGCGTAAATTATTGAGCGAATTATCATCGATTCCAAATTCCTCTGCCCTCGTCACAGTAATTTTCTTTTGGGATATGAGGACATATGAAGTTGATATCGGTTCTCCTGGATGGCACTACAGATCTCACCAAAACAAAACCGGAGGGAAATATTTTTCGAAATGATCTTCAGCTGATCGGATTTCGTCAAAATGAATACTGCAATCCACCTGCTATTCCAAGAAGAATATACGCTTAAGTTTAATAAACATAACTGCATCGAAAGTCCGAAAAAATGATGGTAAAAAATCTTCTTTAGTCTTGGTCAAAAATTAACTTGGTTATATTCCACACAAATTTATTAAAAACACGACCGGTTTCGACCTTTTCAGGTCATTCTCAAGTTGTAATCTTCTTTATAATAAATTTAATAATAATAATAAATATAACGGACGCATGACCCGACAGCAGCGTAGCCACACATCCGATGGGCGTCGGACGTGGCTGCGATTACTGCACAACCCCTCTCGAGTCTATGGCCATTATGACGGCAATGAAACCCGATGCTTACCGGGGACTCGGAGGGTCATGTTACAACTGTAACAATATAATAATAAATATAATAATAAAACTTTAGTATTTTGTCAACTTATTTATTTTCTAAACCCCGTTTTTAGGTAAAAGAACTGTTTTTGACCACACATTTTTTCAGAAGTACCTGAATAGTTCGGAAGTACTCTTTCCAAAAAGAATCAACAGCCTAGCATGTCACCCTCAAAATATGGTTGAGAAAACTTTTCGAAAAAAATCAGATAGGCTCGCACCGAACGACTTATTTAGCACTTGAGATCATTAAGGAATATCCGACCTGATGCGCTAAGTTTTTCACAGGTTCTAGTTTTTTTCCCCCGGTGTATTTCTTTGTCGGCAACTTGCACCATTGAGAATTTTCTCGAAAAGAACGTCGCTTCCTATTATCCTGCTGCCCCCAAGTTTGAATGTATCAAGTGGCGCTTCTCTATATATGTGCAGTTCCTACTAACTAAGTAGATAGCATAAGACGATAGGGAAGATGCAGAAAGTTTTGTGTTTAATTTATTGTCATTTTTCTCTGCAATGATAAATTTTTTTTAGCGATTTTGTTTGGAGAAAAACATCCTTTCCAAACATTATATCGAAATTTTAAAGGTAACCTTTGTTTTTTTTCAAGCCACCCAAGCCTACTAGTCCTTTTACTCCCAAGAGTATTATACTCATCCTTTTACGGACTTGGTTTCTACGGCGAGCATGAAAATGAAGTAGCAAAGTAACGTTTTGGAGACGAGTATCCGATTGTGGGTTTTGCCCACGGCTGACGGGAACTCCGAGAGGGAATCTGATTCCTCGGTAAGCGTCGCTGCTTCCGACAACTGGGAAATCCCTCCGCTAGTGTGTCGCTAGCTTCTCTCAGGCACATTACCTGAGAGGTGACTCATCGCGGAGGCACCACGGACACGCTACTCCACTATTAGTCCTCCCTGTCACCTCTTAACCACTTAACGGAGCCAAGGTGGAAGTGGGAGGCCAAAAGGCAGGTAAGGCTGGAGAGTGGGAGTGGAAAGAATGTTGGAAATTGGCCTTTTCCTCTGGATATCGGCGGAAGGGATAGGGAAGGAAGGCAGGCGTGAGGTCGCCTTATGGTCGCTTTACAATCTTCGAACATCATCCGCGTCGTCATTTACAAGACAATGGATGCTAAACATCCACTAAGGGCGTCGCCGCGGTTACGCGTGAATACGACTAAATTCCTGCCCTAGCTTCTGAGACAGGTATTTCTTCAGAATTCGGGACCGAGGAATATAATGAGAAACGATGCGTGTTTTCACTCTCCCTTGCGATAGTTTTAGCTCGCTTAAGAGTTTTACAAATGGCCATTTGTAAAATACATACAACTATGTTTCATTGAAATAAATTCGATAGATAATAATCTATGCTTACGTGCTTCGAGCTAAAACAAACTCGTACAGTTGTGAAATAGAAGTCAAAAACAGCTTCTATGCTTTGGCATAAATCTCGAAAAGTAGTGCGGTAAGTGGTCTATATTTTGGTATTTTTAGAAAAATTACATATTTTTCAATGATGCCAAATTCATTGGATATTTTTGCAGTCATATATCGCTCTAACGCTCTCTTCAATTGTGATTCCAGAGAGGATTTAAAGGAGCTAGATGTTCTCACGTAGAACCAAGCAAGTAGCACCACGGGTTCACGGGGTTAAAGTCAATTTTAAACTGATGGGTGCTTAA
This sequence comes from Pyrrhosoma nymphula, assembly GCA_963573305.1. NCBI lineage: Eukaryota > Metazoa > Arthropoda > Insecta > Odonata > Coenagrionidae > Pyrrhosoma > Pyrrhosoma nymphula. The sequence goes on along the minus strand of OY754331.1, from coordinate 158,673,475 downwards.
TTTAGGCGGATTTAAAGCATTATATTTTACGAGAGTCAACCGCTGAGGATATACACTAGAGTGAGCGAGGTTCACTGAGAAACAACCATTTGCTTGGACTGGTATTCGAACCCAGATCTCTCGTATCCAAAGTCCTAAATATGTGAAGTCCTAGATTACTCGGTCAACGAAACGTACACAATTAGTCACACCGAATTATCAAATCTAGATTCAGATAAATACTTAGGTGTAACCCTTACTTAAGGCTTGTCTTTGGGGACACTCGTACCTACGGGAAGTCTGCGGACAGGCTAATCGCAAATTGGGATTTATTTAAGGAATACCAGGAAAATGTGGCGAGAAGGTTAAATAACAATGTTATTTTTCACTCGTGAGACCTCACTTGGAGTATGCCGCTATGGGACCCTTATGAAGTACGACTAGTCTCAGAAATAGATCGAATACAACGGAGAGCAGCAAGATTTGTGAAAAGTTGTTACGATAAACGTAGCAGTGTTACCGAATTGTTGAAGGAATTAGGGTGGGAATCTCTAACTGATCGAAGGGAGAAATACAGGTTAAATCTTTTGTGCAAGTTCGAAGCAGACAACGTTTTGCCGGACGTTCAACATATTTTGCTGGAGCCAACGTATTACGGTAGAAACGATCACAGGTATAAGATAAAGGAAATAGACTGCAGAACCCATGGTTTGAAAATGTCATTTTTTCCGCGTAAAATAAGGGATCCAAATAGTTGTGATAGATCAATTATATTAAACTCCTACCCTCAATAAGTATAGTAGACTTTTTACTTGTGTTTAACAACATAACGTCATTACTAACACCTCACCCCTCTTGAAATGTCCGGCATGATTTTGTTTTCCGCATGAATTGATATCTCGTAGCATTCATAAATTAATAGTATTAGTAATACTAACCAGTAGTTTTATCTTAACGGGTGTAACGCATGTCAGCATGTTCGTCTACGTAGTACTCTCCCGGTTTCTGGTTTGACTGCGAATTGTTCTCATGACTGATTTTAGTCTGCGTCTAGCGACCGGGGAAACGTGTGAGGTTCTGATTTGAACTGGGACGAGTGCTGCATGCTTGGTGTGGAATCACCCCGTGCCACACACACTAGTTGTGGCCTGCACGATACTCAGTAGATGTATATATTATAGATGTAAGTGAGTCCCAGATCAGTATTACATGTATAATACAGACGTAACAAAGAGAGAGAGATATGTACGCCGCGTTTCCTCAATCGTCATACGTACCAGCGTAACCAACCTACAAGCATTCCCTCTACTTTAAACATTACTACTCTGTGGTGCTCTCTCCAGGAATTGCAATGAACAGGAGAAAAGAAAGGTAATTTCTAACGAAACCAGAATTCCATCATCCCTGAAGTGTTTTACAAGTTTGGGAATGGTTTTAAAGGCAAACGATACTCCATGTTTATTAACAGTTTACCCCTCTCCGTTTTGTTTGTCTATTTATGCCATCGTGCTTCACCTTTCCGGTCCTCTCCACGCGACGCATTAGGACCTGCGTTAGGACCTGCGCGAGTTACACCTGCGCGCGTGCATTCCCACAGCGCTTTTGGGTTACGCGCCTAGGTACATATAATCTGCTCGGTGGTGGACACGGGGGGGGGGCATAATAAGGTGGACATCCAGGGCGAGTGGGGAGTGGCAACTGAATTATGTTCTTCTCCCCGAGCAGGGGCGTGTGTGTGCTGAGAGGTCGTCGTTATTATCATCGAGGGCATAAGAGTCGCGATGAAGGGACTCCAGAGAGGGCGCGCGTCCACTTAACCCCAGTGAGTCATGCGGCTCGCACGATTGAGGGGAAGAGGGGAGTTGAACAGCAGGAGAGAGAGGGATGAATTAGGATTAATAGGGAAGGAAGGGCGAGGGGAAATAGGAGGAACGAGGGAAGTGGATGTGGGACCAAAAAAAAGCGACATCTCGCCGTTGCGGAAGGGAACTAGGGAGGAAGGGAAACTTCCAACCACCTTACTCGAATTTCACGACAGATGCCACGGATGATGTTACGTGCTCCCTGAAGCCCAGTAACGTCAACGGTCTTCATCGCGACACGATCCGCACGAGGGGTTGGAACCAAAGGTTTAGCGTCTATTTGATAGTATTTTCCAAGATGGTGGTGAAGTCCTAGTACATATACGAAATATGTTGTGGATAAATGGTGGTAAAGAGTATTCATAAATTAATATTACAATAGGTAATGCGCAGGATTAGACCTATACCTACTATCCGCTTTAATTGAAACCTTTTGATGTTGATGAGAAGTCTCAAGTCAGGATATGATCTGGGCCCGCTCTACCATATAGGCGAACTAGGCCAAGTGATGGGGCGCCGCGATTTGAGGGGCGCCGAAATGACAAGTGAAGAGGAAAAAAAAGAATTTTTTTAGGGGCGCCTTTTTCATCATTCGCCTAGGGCGCCTGTATTGCTAGAGCAGTCCCTGGATATGATGGACACCTGTAATGGCCCTTGTCCCTCTACAGCCTACCGAGGTCTTTTTTTATGGATACAACTTCAAATGGTTCATTTCGAAGGAGACAAAGGGTGTCATACTTAACTTAAACTTAAGTCATAAAATGATTGCATATACGAGAGTTGATCAAAAATACGCGGAATTTTTTAATTTCGCAAAAATGCAATTTTCACAATGTTTTGTTTTTGTGTTGATACATTTGACCCTGACGTAGTATGTGATATTGGTTGCCATTTTGGTCCTAACTTTACTGTTGGCTATCGAAAAGTCTACACGCGTTTTGGTGGGCTCGGCGGTTTTATATTTATAGTAAAAATAGAACAAAGACGTAGCATTAAATGTTGCTATAAAAACGGATAACAAATACACAGCACTATTGTAAATGTTAAATTTTGCTTTTGGTGAGTCGTGTGTATAAAACCAATATTTACAAGTGGTACAAACGTTTCCAAGAAGGCCATGAAGACGTTGAAGATGGCGAGCGCCCAAGACGCTCCAGCACATCAACAACCGATGAATACGTCAAAAAAGTGAAGAAAATGAACATGGACAGTCACTGAATCACTATCAGAGAGGTATAAGAGGGGTTATGGAATTGATTTTCGCCGGAAGTTTCTCAATAGCGAGACGAGTCTCTTGACCTGAGGTGGCTGCAAAGTCTACTTCTTCTTTGTCCAGCCATGAGAATCGGAGACATCGCTCATTACGTACAGCGAATCATCTTTCTCCAGTCACGCCAAGCGTCAAGTTCACGAACGATCGAAAAATGGATGAAATTAAACCAGCGATCGAGACGAGTCATTTTTAACGGAAGCTTACTGGAGGTTGAAAGGCGGGTGGAGGGAGGGGACAATTAGTGACGAATGAGGGTGGTCCCGTGTTTGTTAGTCCATTGGTCCATTTCTTTATTTCACCCCTCTACCGTCCATTTTAACTCCACGCGTTTCCGGAATTCAACGCTTTGGCAGCCGCGCATAATGGCTTTCGTGGCAGGGGCGTGCCTTCGGGCGGCGGATGCAGAAATTGTCCATCGAAAACCCCGCACGATGCGACTCCCGAAAAACAGCTCAGCTACAACCGAACCCACTATTTCCGTCCTTCGCGGCGACATCAGCGCGCTGCCAGAGCGGCGCGAAACGCCTCTCTTCAACATTGTCTGTCTGTGTCCGTTGCGTGTTCGGCCCCACTTTCCCCTCCAGTGAGTGACACGAGTCACATCTTCCGTTTTTAAAAAGGCGGTGCATCGCTGCTTGCCGTGACTGCAACGTGTGACGACGCCATAGCGGGCGGGCTAACTGGGTCGCCGCGCCAAAGTAACTGTTTTCCTTGGAGACATTGTTGGCAGCAGGAGTTGGTTGCTGTTGATTCACAAACGCCGTTGTTGTTAACGTAATAAAAGCACTTCTCCATCGGCGTAATTGATCCTGAGGCTCTACAAATTAATGGCTGTAAGGGATATTACAAAGAAATACACCTTTCACTTTTCTAATGTCCCATAATTTCATTTTCCCTCTTCTCCCGAAGAACTGGAGTGACGTCAGAATGATCGAAGAAATCACAATAACTATATCGCCACATTTGCCATCCGAGTGTCTTCATTAAAATCACGCTGTCTGCAATTACGATAGAAAAAGATATAGTTCACCGTAGAGCTGTTCATTATGATTACGTTGTAGTGATATAGGAATTCACACTGTTTGTCCATAGCATCATAAACATTCATCGAGGATTACTTGAGCTCAGCATAAGATTCTTTAACATTTCTTTAACATAGTGAGATGTTTATTCTTACTCTGCATTATGATTGCAGCTTTTCTAAAGTAGGTTCACGTTCCGCTTGAGCCGAAAAAAATATACGAAAAACAAGGATTCATTAATCGGAGGAGTGGAAAATATTTGGTTCAAAACTTAAACATCTTTTTCGGAATGATTATGTATAAAGTTTTCTTCGTATATTCTCACTCAACTGGCATCGAATTACTTTCTGCGTTACTCAAAGAGCAAAAAATAATGATGGGTAGCACACGCAGGCTAAGTGATCCTACATCAAAGTATGTACAAACGAAGATCAATGTTTCATTTGAAAGTGCAAATACTTTCCTCCTGCCAAGAAAGACATTCCCTAGAAAAATGTCTTTTCGAGATGGTCGAAAACATATTCTTCCGCTCTATTTGGTAACGCTCAAGAAGAAACGAGCAACAAAAAGTTGATAAATGCTGATGAAAGCCCGTTGATGCCACCTACACTACTCATAAATCTATGAATGGCTTCCTTAAAATTTACACCATTCAAACAACCCGGACTCCACCACGCAGATGCAAATCGGAGGGCGAAGCAGACGAATCACTGCTGTTAAAAAAAAAGAGATAATCTCCCCGCGGGATGAGAACATCCCTCTAAACAAAGGAAGAGCGTCTTCCTTTTTATCGATCTGGAATCGTGATATGAAAAAACGAAAAGCTTCGAGAAGAACATGTATCTACTACTACTAGACCGCTCGAACTGCTAATGAGAAATTGGATCAAAATTTCTTCGCGGAGCATATCGATGGGGAGCTGCTTCGTGATCGCTATCAAGTGGAAGCGAAGGAAATGGAGGCGTGGAGGGGTAAGCCGTCAATTTGCATTCCTTCCACGTTCGAAGCATGGAGTCTTTACTAACGGTCGAAGAATGATTCACGGGTGGAGGGACAGTTGAATTAATATAATCACCCCACGGAGTATTGGGGAAAACCAATGGAGGAGGAGAAGGAGGTTGACGAAGGGTGTGTGTGGGGCGAGAGACAGAGCGTCGCGACATCTGAAATTCTCGATGCTGGCGAGTGTCATCTGTTAAAAAGAGAGAGCACAAAAAAAACAGCGGAGTCGTGCGTAAGACCTCAGACATGATACAAAAACGGAACTGGAGGATGAGGCTTCGCGGAAGAAGGATGTGAAGCATATGTGTAGAGTTTTGGATTCTCTTTAATGGAGATGAGAAGATGAGGGACAAGATACAAGAGTTACGTCAGGACAAGAGCTATGAATAAAAAAATGGCCGTTAAAAAGACCTAAGCTGCGGAAAACAAACTTCCTTTCTTGGGCTAAAAATTAACTGCAGTGATTGGCCTCAGTGGAAAACTTCAATAACAGAGACCATTACTATGAAAAGTAAATGAACTATCTAAGAATTATATTTATCATATGATATTATTATATCTTTTATTATTAAACTAGTGAATTAAAAATGAAACAAAACAATCAATTGTTTTTTTTTCATTTTTTGTTTCAGTGATAGTCAATTTTCATGAACTACTTGGATATAGGGGAACAAACTCATTTACAGTTGCCTTAGATTTTAACCAGAGGCAATTTTGTGTTTTAAGATTAATGAATGTTAACTAATTGTTTATTACATATATTAATCATAAAGAACACAATTTGATTCTTTACTCAAATATTCTCATCTCTTTCTCAGCGGAATGTATTTATTACCACGTTTTTATTAAGTCGCTTTCTTGTTAGTTTGTTTGTCCGTCCGGGCAAAATCTTGCAATTCAAATTTAACCCACTTCCCGATTAGCTATCGACTTAATATTTTCAGTACAGATCAGATCCAGATGACAATGCATTCTTACGCTATATATAGCTCTTCAGAGGCAATATGAGCCGCTATTTTCGACAATTTACATTTGTATTAATCGCTCAGCTGTTTGATTTGACAGCCATTTCCTCGCGTTGCGAGGTGGCCCAGGGAAAGGAACTGGCCCCCCTACCCTGAATGTGTGAAACACACACGCCATTGGCTTAGCCTGAGGTGAGTTCTACCCTCACCTACCCCAAACCAACCTTCGGATTGAAGCACTGAGTGAGTGAGTGAGCCATTTTACCACGTTTTTATCAAGTCACTTTCCTGTTGATTTTCTTCTTTTTAGTTTAAATAAAAACGTGTTTTTTTAGATTACTTTTTTAATCTATTGTATTATTTTCTTAATAATAATCCCTGGCGTACAACTAGATTATTACTAAATCGGAAAAAATGCGATGGTGGGTGGCGTAACATGGTGGAACTCCTTCATGATGCACAAAGGGTAAGAAAAAGACTTTGCTGTTGAAAGACTGAAAAAGACTGGCCAGATGATGATACGCCGTATCGAAACCGGTCGCAAATATATTTTATTTTGTGGAACAGCAAAGTCTTTTTCTTACCCTTTGTGCAACTAAATCGGAAGAAAAAAATACCCATCAACGAGGCTCGAGAAATATTCGGCACTTAAGAAATCCATGGAAAGTGAGGAAGTTGGTACTCCCTAATACTTTGCTTTATTGAGATCGAGAGCGGTTCGCGCCGGGAAATAAATGTGAAAATTCGCTTGTTGAGTGACCCCGTTGCCAACAGCCGCAGAAAAATCCGAAATGAAATGGCTCATTCATGGCAGGAGCCCGGCCTCGTGGAGAGCGATCCCTCCCCTCTCATCAATCTCGGAGCGGCGCTTTCCCGAAGGCCCACAATCTGACCGCGCTGAACCCATGCAAGTGGAGGGAGATGGAGAATTTCTTTCATGCTGTTTTTTAATAGTGCATGGAAGTTAAGGAACGAGCTTGCAACTGAAGTTTGGAAGATCGACTATTGCTGAATGAGAATCCTTTCCGAGGAGTTGAGATCATCTGCTTTACGTTAAACTCCTTACCTACTTGGTTGGAACAATTGTTTTCACGACTCACCTCAGAGACGTGCATCTTCTTTCCTTTGAAGGTGTAGCCAATCAATACTAAATTCCAGTATTTTTTGAGAGATTGGTAGAAAATTTGCATTCATTAATAAGTTATGATTCTGCCAAATTAATGGTACTATCGTGAGCACAAAATTAACACGAATTTTGATTTGATAGATCCACAAATGACAGTTATCTCAGCTCATGCTGGAGCATGAGCTGAGATAACTGTAATTTGTGGATAATTCCTAGAAGAGATGAGAAAAACACTATCCGCGATCGTACTTGAAATATTCTCTATTTGATGAGAATGATGACTTTCGTAACACCATTCTAATAATTCAGAAAGTCATAGTAGGTACTTGAAATAGATCGGTGGTTAAAGCAATAGTGAATCAAGGTGACGGTTTAAGGATCTTCGTAGTAAGGAGCGTGAAATTCGGACCGTTGATAATGAGAGAGGCATGAAGATGGAAACAATTCTATGAAACTGTAGAGGAATCGTTTATGTTCACCAAACGGTGAAAAGTAGGGAGTAGGTAATATTCAAAACAGACTCAACTTGTATTCACTTATTCCGTTGAAAAACTCAAGTTGGCCGATTACTACTGAGCGTGATTATTTCAACTTCAGCCTAACGACTTTCGAAATTCAGCTAAAAAATTAATGCAACACTTCCGTCATATTACCGAAGTTGAGGAAGGTCTTGCGCCTGGCTCCGGCCTAGAGATGAGATAGACTTAGCAGCTGTGACTTAAGAGGCGTGGCTCTGACAACGAGACGAAAAGGAGGCAAGAAAAAGGACCCGGAATGATGGAGGAAGGAGCGTGGGCAATGAACCGTCTCCATGGAGACGCAGCGGCGCGTACTAACAGCATGGCGAAGAAGACGAGCATACAGGCGTGGAAAGCATTCACCGTGTTGAGATTGCGCTGCTTATTAATTGTGGGAGGGGATATCCGTGACTTTCAATTTTAACCGGACCCTGATTACTTCTTCGCCGGGAGCTTTCCTTCCTTAACGACGCATGATGTGGTGCAGCCATTATGAAAGACAAAAAAAGGGAACCTATGTATTTTTAAATTCGCTGATTCAATGTGCGGCGTTAGCACGACAGAACATTGTAAATATATGGTTTATCGCGGAGAACAGTTGCAGGGATGGCTAAAAAAAGCTCGATGTATTATCCCAGCCTGAGACCAAATGAAAGCATAACCAGAGTGAAGAGATCAGAACCCGAGATCATAAGAAAATTACACGCTATGAAGTCTTGAAGCCGTGCTTTTCTGCAGGGACAAGCAAATGGACAATTTTGTTTTTTTTCTATAGTCAAATTCACCTTTGCTAAAAGTATAAATTGATGAGAATTATGGTTAGGTTAGGTATTTTTGACATTTAAGCAAATCCTAGCGAGGGCAGAGAGCACGCCTTGACGTTAAAAGGAATATTTCAAGCCATTAGTTCTTCGTTCAAGCAGTCGATAATTATAGGATATCAGTCTGCTGTCGTTGAATCTATCTCTAATTCTGCCCGAATATATTGATAAAAAGTTAATATATTCTCATTAAAACCGGTTTCAAAAACAAATGAATTCACTGGCATTGGATAATTTACCGTAGAATGAAATAATGAAATGAAATACTCAAATTCACTTCAAGTTCACTACTCTGTCCGTCGGAAGGGACGTTGAACTGTGGTCCCCCTCAAGCACCTTTCGTTTAGAAAACGGAGGCTTTGCGTCGTCGGCATTCGTGAAGGCATATTCCGATACCGTGTTTCTCTACTCCCTTTCCCTATTCCCTTTATAATTCTTCCCTTATCGTCTTGCCCTCCAATCTTCAATGATAATTACCAATTACCTCGGTTGTCGCTTGCCAACCCAAATAACCAGCCATTCAGAATCTACTGTAGACTAATAACACTTAAATAATTCGTAAAAGTGAAAGTTTCAACAGATCAAAAGATTTGGAAGCTATTTTAGACTGACTATTCACAAAAAGCGGAGATTTCTCGAGAGAAAATTAAAGAAACCTCACCAGCTACTCTGGGAAAAGTAACGAATGGTCTTGGCCTTTCGAGCGAGCAGCGGGGAGGACTACAAAAGCTCTCGGAGAGATATGAAATCAGAAAGTGGCGAGGGAAGAAGATGGAAACAATTAGTCCAGAAACAATGAAATCACACTCGAAAGCTTCACTATACCTGAGATTAACAAACACCACCTCTCTCCTTGCATTCTTAACAAGTAAATGATACCAAGAAAACAAAAACCACGAATCGGCATTCACTTATCATTTTATTCTCTCTAAATTAAGACTTATTCCGGAAACTGTCAGACCACGACGCTGTCCTGATCTCACATAGTTGCTGGTGAACATTTTCTACTATATGATTTGTAAGTACTGGTTGTCCGATGAGCAGTGTGCAGAAGCGGCACAGATGACAACCAAAACGTCCTTAGAGGTGTGTATTCCCAGGTCTCGAGTCCTCTCCACTGAATTACTCCCATCGAACGAAATATCCCTTTATCGAAATTCACACGTACATCATCTTACGCGCATTTGCTTCAGGAGGCGAAGATATATACAATTGTGATGCATTATTTGGTAGGGAATTGAATATAACACGCACGCGCGCAATTACATATGAGTGGGTGCTGAAGTAATATTGACTTCATCCGATTGCTTAATTTTTTTCCAGAAATGTACACTGACTAAATTAAAAAAAAAGTGGCCGACACTCTTGGTATTTATCGCAACCTTGACAATGACCGTTGTCCGTTGGAGGATGATGAAGTTTCTTCAGCATTGTCTCCGACGATCCGGTCGTCTCATCAGAAAAATAGCCCTGGCATTCCTGGATTTGTAGCCGCGAGTGACACGTTTGATTTAGATCACTATCCACCAATTCATCCTTGAACCACTAAGACAATTTTGGAATACACTTCTGTTTATTATTTTTATTATTTTATTATCTGGTGATTTAAATTTTTAGCTCCAAGAAATTACATTCATTGATTCTTACTTTTATTTTACTCGTCACCAAACTGGCCATATATATTTGCGTAATGCTCTGCTGACTGTGGAATATGGGCTACGTTGAACAAGCACATAAAAATAAAATGAGGTTTGAAAACGGATCGAAAAAAACAGCACAATATGGCAATCAGTCTCCAAAAATTAACCCCCTTTTCGGTGGAATAAATTTATTTATCTCATTTACCGAGATATTTTGTGTTGAATGCCAGTGTAGAGCAATGATAAAATGAAATGAGAAACCTTATATTGGCCCCATTCCACTATTAGTACGCATTCGTCATTTGTTAGCAGAGATACTGGTTCCATGGTCACGATGGCAACTGTATCTTATCTTACTCAAGTATCGAAGTGTATCCGATTGATAAGATTACCATGGAGGTGAAATACTTATTCCGAGAACTTCTTAAAATCGATGAAACTAAAGGTGATTCCTTACATGTGATCATTACCCAGTATTTAGTTTGAAGTACAAAACGAATCATCTTCTAAATATTTTGGTATTAAATGACAAATAATCAACTGTGTTTTTCCAAAAAAAAAACATATTTTTGCTCATGTAATCAAAATTTAAAAGGTTAGATATAATATTGGTGGGTTTTAAGTAGATAATTAATTAGTCTGTCGTAATTTTCCACGAATTTATTCAACACATATGACGCGTTTCGACGTTATTCTCGTCATCCTCAGACCGAGAATCTACCTGAGACGTGAACATGTGAAAAAAATCGAATATTATTTGAAAAACGTTCGTATCGAATTTGCTCCACAAATTTGTGGAAAATTACTCCTGAAACTCATTCATTATATAATAGATTTCCACTTCATCTCGCCTAGAAACGTAAGTTTCGTTTCACGTAGAAACTGTGATGGAAAAAGAGACCTAATTATCTTAATTAAATGTTTTGAGATGTTTCTGCTGACTAGTTTGTAAGCCTAACGGTCTATTACATTCTCAAGACTATGGGTCAATGAAAAGGTAAAAATTCCTCGTGCGATGTGAAATACGTTGTTATAATATTTTAGTAGAATGGAAGCTACAATAAATAGGGGACTGGTTATTTCAACCTCCAACATGGTTTAAAATTACTTGAAATATTTACTAGCCACTTCCACTCTAACCTTAGTCTTATCCTAAACATTGATGTTTTCGTCTAAAAATATATAATTTGTCTTAAAATACCCCATTTTTATTGTTAGTGTTCGAAGTGTTCCAAATGCGTAGTCTAATTATTTTTTCATGCCGATAGTTCTAAAAAAAACCTATAAAATGCTTCAGAAGTACTTTCACTGAAAAAAAGTGTTTGAGAAAGGATCTCATTTATTTCCGGGACCGTAAATGGTAGGAGAAATTTTTAACGGCATTATTTGTATCAGTATATCAACAAAAACATGTCCAGTTTTTGGGTCCTATGATCGCCTGCATTAGCGGTGCCCAACCTGCTTGGGACGCGTTCCCGAAAGAGGTGCGCGCTTAGTGGTTAAGAGATAGTCAGCGAAAAAATGTAAATAATGGAGGGAGTGTGGAAAGTATATTCCCATCCTACTACGGGTCCAACTGATAAAGGTACATACTTTCGAGTGAGCACCAAGGAGTACGCAAGTCAGAAAACGTTGGGAACCGATGGCCAACTTCACCTCACCTCATGTACAGTGGAACATAAAAAAAGTCATAAAAATGATTAACACAGTGGTCATAATTGTAAGGTAGTGTCCTAACAAAAGACTAGAGTGACTCGCTATCCCCCTTGAAGTTCTCCGGCCGTAACGTAAGCTCTGAAGCTCTCTTCACGATCAGAAAGCTTGCCCCTGTAGTGTCTACCAACACATTCAAAACTCTTTACTGTGCAAAGGTACACTCTCATGTGTCTTGCGGCATTATATTTGTGGGAAATACATCTCTATCCATGAAAGCTTTCTCACTCCAGAAACAAGCTATTAAAAAGCTATCAGTAAAGTCCCTATTCGCACCCCAGGTAGACCACTACTTGTATCTCTTGGTATTTTAACACTCCCCTATATCTATCTATATACTTACCTGTGCCATGTTTGTAAGAAACTATCCCCATTTTTTCCCTGTTAGCTCTAGCTTCCATAATCACTACACTCGCTCTAGAAAAGTCATACATAGCCAACAATATTCCTACAGTCTATGTCTGAAAGGCCCATATCACTCCATTTCCACAGTTTACAACAATATATTCCAATAGAAATTCGCTCCATTTCCTCATCATCATGCTTCAAGTCCAAACTAAAAAAATAGTTAATTCATAAAAGTTATTATAGCTCAAGTGAGTATCTATCTGATTATTTTCATTAAATTGATGTATATTTGTTCTCACTCTTCCATAATCTCATATATATATATATATATGTATGTATTTGGTTTCATTTATTTATTTATTGGCAACCTCTGTATACCTGCCAAACTACTTGTAAATACTGTGCTGTAATATTTTGACGAAACTCATGGATGTTATATCCCAATGATGTTAATGAATTATTATTTGTATTATAAACTGCTCTTTTTACTATCTCACTCCCAGTGCTATGACCTGCATCTTATGTTATTACAATGCTGTAATATGAACGTCACCACCACGCGTCATGAGTCATACGCGTGGTGGATTTTATTGCACGGGAAAATGAGCGAGCGCCGATTCATTGAACAGTTAACATAAGTTAAGAGAACTGCTCAACCTCTGTTCTACGAAAAATGTGTTGTAATTTTAATTAAGAGAGAAGTTTACTAACATAATTCCACGGTATTGCAGTGGTCCTTTATACGAAAAATTGCGCCACATATTTTGGCAAACCATTGCAAAAAAAACTTAACACAGGGGTAAATAGGCTGGAAAACTTTCTTTCATTCATATTTACTGCGAATGGAAGAGGGCACTGACCTCTATTCTACTGCATCAACATGTACTTTTCCACTGAAACTGCTCGAGCAAGTATTTTTATAACATATAAACGGATAATAGGGCAAAGAAGTGGTAAACTTTGAGAGTTCTATTACACAATGATAACTGCAACAATGACTATGCCATTCCTTTTATAAATCTATAGAGGAGCCGGGGTACTGTTATGAAACTGGTGAAATCTGCATTAATAGTAATCACAATTGGTATTATGGAAGAATGGTGAAGACAAATGGGCTTAGACCTACCGATGAAGGATTCCTGTCTAGAGCTCAGAAGAAATGGTGCTTCGTAAAAACTCTGTGAAGTGGCAGTGACGTACATTTTGGACGCGTAGTGAGACATAAGTAGCAGCCTCTCAAAAACAACAATAGAAGGATAAATGAATGGGGAAAATTACGGAAGAAGACCACGGTGGGTATAAATCTGGCAAACTATAATATTTATATAAGTAATTGTGAATGAATCAGACGGTTAACTGGAAAGAGAAGTGAGTGTAGAGAGAGTAGCAGAAAACCAGAATCTTCGGATTGATGGTTTCGTGTATAGCACTGCATATTGGCAAACAACGCAAATATTTATGGACCATTCGAAACCTTTGGTTTTATTTTTCGCTTGGTATTTCCACACTCTCATCCTGCTGACCGATTTACCTCGCAAAAGCCATTCATTCAAAAACCCCTTGACCCCGTGCTCCCCGCTATCGGCACACTGGATCTTGATCGTCGAGATGTGACGCGGGAAGCGTTCTGCGAGTTGTCGGGGGAGGCGTTAACATCCCTCGTCGCCAGGATATCACATCTTCACCGGATTTCCATTCGTCCTCTCTCTCTCTAAATTGCCCCATCCACGTCTTTGTGGAACATTCCGCATGCACGGTGGTCATCCTCCGCCACCATACCCTATGGCAACGACAGGGCTTAATGTAGGAAACCCCCTGCGACTGACAACCCAAGGATGGCAACGACGGCTATTGACAAATGCGGGTCGCCCAACCCGCTTGGATGGAGGGAACTGGACTCTTTCGATGGGCTGGGATAAATACAAAGAAAATGCCCCCTTAACAACTTAATCGGCTTCGTATTGGTAAAAGCTGGGATGTGAGGGCTCTACAGCCTCGTGACACGCCCTAGTTCAGAATCTATTCACCCTGTGGACGTTTCTTTTCAGGCAGACACGCGGACAATTGCTGGACCAAGGACGCTAAATCGGCCAAGGCGGGAGGTCCGCGTGCTGAAGGCAGCGTCGGCCGGAGCGTTGACTCTGATTGCAGGCGCTTCTAGTCATGAATGAGTTCCGCGGTGGAAATGGGGACGTGGTCACATGACTCTCGTGACGCTTGCGGCTCATTGGGCCATTATCATCAAAATGGGCATTTTTTGTGGCAGCTATTTTCCACCCAAAAATTCAAAACGGGAGGTTATTGTGTTTCGATTGATGGGCTAATTAATGGTGGGATTCACTTTCATCTAAACGAGGGACTCTAGCTGGCGAACATGAGGACATCGTCTATGGACTATTGAGGCTCGTCGACCATTGGTGTCGGGCATAGCGAATGCATTTCCCAGAGCAACCACACGCGTCTAACAAACTACCGAACAGTTGCGAACGCGTGAGATCTGATCCAGGCGATTCCGGATGCAAGCGAGAGTCCTTTATGGTAGTATATTAAATCCACATCGTACATTACCTAGGATAAAAGACTAAAAGTCGAATCTGTCGGCACGGACGTGTCATTTCGTATCTCAAGTCTTCGTCGTATTTGTGTAGTATAAAAATTTCTATCACTCATAATAATTTACGTTGGTATATCAAAAGAATCTATATTTCTTCAGAGGCTTGGTAATCAAATCACAATTGAATAAAAACGTTCGAAAAAATCGATTTGTATAGAAGTGAGTATATTTATAAAAATAGGAACAGCATCTATCAGCATAATATCGAAAATCTCCTCTGATGGAAAAAAGTGAACTAAATTATGGAAATGATTTTTATGACTTAATACTAAGATTTATATTCCAGTGTCTCCTATTATTTTGAGGTGATATGAGGCTATCGCGATTAAAAATTGCCGCTGAGCACACTAAAAAGCATAATGGTTGAGAGACAAGAGCAAAATGAGCAATGGTTTACGAGTGAAATATGAACTGAATAACAAAAATAAATGTTTGACATATTGTACCCAGCCGATGGAGATTTTTGATGATGGAAGTGTATTGTTTTGAATCTAATGCTAGAGAAAGAATGTAAAATTAATTCACGAGGAAATTTAGAAGAAGATAGCTTTTGCTCACGGATTCCCTCGCCTTTAAATTCTTCCTATTGTATATTGAACTACTTCCTTATCCTCTTTTCACTCACTACTCTTTTCTACGTGGGGAATCATCGGGGATAATTTAATTTCATACTTCCGATCTCGTGTAAATAAACCCAGAGGCAGACCAATAAAGCAGCGCCATCAACTCGTCGCAAATCTGGATGAGATTTAAGCTGGAAAAGGTTTTGTAGTATCACTTTTTTTGTAAATGAACATTTCTCAAGGCTTTTCAGTCAGCCAACAGGCATTTTTTAGTGAAATGACGCTCTTAAAAATCCTGTAATTAACATAGCATACATAGGTGGTATATTTTAGCTAAATGTTGGTCCTGCAATTTTCCCCTGGCAATTACCGATCTATTGAAAACTCCTCTTTTCATTCAGACGTGCTCTGAAGGAAGTCATTTTCAAATCTTGACGATTTTCTGGCGCGGACATTGCTCCGATCAAGAACCCTATATATAGGGTTCTTGGCTCCGATGAAGGCGATGGTTTAGGCGGGAAAAAATCTTGGCGATGGAGACCCGTGACATCCACCCATCAGAAACATCGGCACGGTGCTATCGCGTGTAGCGATGGCATTGGGGGATAACCGATTAATCTCGCAGCTGAAGAGGAGAAATGAGAAGCTTATACAAATCTGTGCATGCGCAAGGACGCTGCCCACGTGCCGCCAATGCGAGAGAGGTGAACGGAGGGAGTGTCTTGGAGGAGTGGCGCGGAGGGACCGTGACTCAAAACAGCGACGTGAACGAGACTGAAATTCCAAGAAACGACGGCGACACCCCGCCTTTTTGTTTTCTCTTCCCCCCCCTCTTGCTTTCATATTCTCACCCATTATCACGTGCTTCCGGCGATCAACGAGCCCCGATGTGCATAACTTCTCTCATCTGTGTTGCGTGACGAAACAGAAGGCGCTAGCCGATGTTTGGAGTCGCAGGAATTCGGACTGCGCGGATGGAATGGACTGAGTGTGTCCCGGAGCTGAAACGTGAATTGCGAGCGTCATGAGGAAAAACCAACTGTCCACTCCTTTGATTAATTATTTTACGACATCCCAAACGCATCGAACGAATATTCTGTCCTAAAAACTTTGGTCGCAATAATTGCTTTTCTTATTAATACTCAGAAGTATCATTCGGTGAAAAACTTCTGTGCGTCATATTTTGAACGCCCTTTAAGCCTATGATACATCAAATAGTGCTCCAAAAGGAGAAATTTAACGTAAAATTCTTTCAAAAATATTTTATCAGTAATTAAATAGACTTGCTTCAATAATTCATTTTTTCTCGTTTGATCAGCCAGAGATCAATGGTGAAGCTTATGTAGAATTATATCTTGCAGATGAAGAGAATGTCACTATGAAATTCATTGAAAATAATGTTTATGATTTCTAAGGAGATTTCAATTAGTTTGAGATTCCTGTGATTTTAAGGAAAGGAAAAGGAAAGATTTCAGTCTAATGCCAAATCCTCGAGAAATACCTTTTCTAGCAGTCGCATGATGGTGTGATTAAAAATTCTACACAATTTAAAGATATTTATACTGAAAACGTCTTCTATATTTACTGCAATTATTTCTGACTTCACTTTCATGAATACTGGAATAATGAATCGTACTTTATATGTTGTTATAATATCTACTCCATGAATGTTGTCAAAAAATGTGTGGTCGGAAACGCATCACCTCTTTTTGCTACCCAGATAGTTAATAAGTAGTTCTTTTTCAAACAATTGGGTTATCAATGGAAATATTTAAGAAATCATTATGTGCGCTACTTGTTTCATGATTGCCGTTTAATTGAACGTCCTTGATTACCGAGTTTTGTACGTAGAATGGATTCGAAATTGTAGGCTCATTACTTCTCAAGCACAAAGTTAAACTTTTGGGAACTTTCGCGGTGGATACCTCGCAAATGGTAACGAATTAAATTCGAAAGCAAGTGTTTACGGACAAAGGACTTCGCTGAGTTTTAGGACGACGCTCCTCCGGCTCACGCTCCTCCGGCTCACGCGAAATGAGTGAAGAAATCACGGTCTCGGTGTGGATCACGGACAGAGCGCAGAGTAAGCTATTCGAAGTGCGTCCGATGTCACAACCATTGCGAAATGCCCCCTTCTTCTTAAGAACAGTCCATGTTGAGCGCTGTGGTTGTTTCACCCCAGCCTTAATATTGCCTTTTGGACAGATATTTTTTTAAATTTTCTCACTAGTGACGAATGCATAAATTAAAAAGTAATGGTGGAGAATAGGTAACTGCTGGAGGAAACTTATCGAATACCAATGTTTTGAAAGGGTTTAATATGAAAGAATTTATGTCAGTGTCTTTTGTCGCTGAAATATTTAATTGAATTTTAATATGTATTCTGTGAGAAGCATGGTAAATTGTATTGCAAAATAAGAACTCAGGATAAATAAACAGACAAACCTTTTCACATCACTTTTTTTTACTAATTTTCTCATGCTACAAACTCCTTGATGCTCGAGCTCAAACCACAATCCCCCATGCGACCAGAAATCGTTGAATAAAATGTCATATCCACCTCCTCATGACAACGTCCTAACCTTATTCAACAATTTAGTGAGGACAAGCTTAAAACTCAAAAGGTACTACTGAATCATGAAAAACAGTTTGATGTTATCAGTGGAAATGTGAGGCGTTCAAAAGCCTGAACTTTTATAGCGAGGTACAAACTTGACAACTTGCCGAGTGTAAAAACCAATGACCGAGCTTTACTATACTGCCTTTAGCGCAAGGTATGTATTTTCAGCGCTCGTTCGGAGCGTTGGTGGGCAGCGTTCGTTCAACTTTTCAACCTCTTGAAGTTGCTCAACTGTATCGTAAACAAGAAACCCTGTAATGCCAAATAGTGAGTTATAAATTGGCAAATGAAGAAATGATAATACCCTTTTTTGAAAAATTTTTGAATTTGATGTTTCACCCTCATTAAACGGTGGCAACTGAAATATGGAGCAACTATTCTTATATTTTATCTAAAAGTATTTGAAGGGCGAGCATATTCCAAAGCACGGTGAGAAAATTACCCCCATTTAGCTTTTGTTCGAACTCGTACCTTAGTAACTAAATCGTTCATATTAAGGAATTATTTTCAATAGAATTCAGAACGTCGGCATGAAATTCCGAATTGCGCTCTCCTCCAGTAATATCATATTCCGAAGCTTATTGAGTTGGGCCGAGGTACACGAGCGAGCAACATGCTCTTGTCGGTCAACTCCCATGAAAACATTTTGCTGATACGTTCGTTGCAAATTAATCCCCCGTCGCGAGATTTAAAAAAATAAATACCAAGCAAATTCCTTTAATTATCATTGGCCGTTAGTGTTTTGAATCATCCGGAACTCACAAGATCGAGATTATTATTAATGAGATTGACGATATCACTTTTAAAATCTATCTACTTTTCCCTAAATGCTAATTATCCACTTAACAGGAAAGACAAAATACATATGGAATCAAACAACCGTGTGATTCCTTTCAAGGCTAGGAGGTATTATTATTTTGACATTTTCAATAATATTATATATAAATTATATTATATAAAAAATCATTATATAAAAAATACGTATTGAAGCAAACAACCGTGTGGTACCTTTCAAGACTAGGAGGTATTATTATTTTGACATTTTCAATAATATTATATATAAATTATATTATATAAAAATACATATTGAAGCAAACAACCGTGAGGTACCTTTCAAGACTAGGAGGTATTATTTTTTTGGCCTTTTCAATTATTGGTTTATTTCATGGAAGAAGTGAGCCGGGTTTGTCTTGTGGAGTAGAACGTTTGGCAACGCCGAAATGACTCAGGATCAAATTCGGGTAAAGAACCTTCGGACCAGCCCAGCTAAAATATTTGCGATACGATTTTCAGAGTGAGCCTGGGATGCAGCGAGAAACTGCATCTGGTCAATGTACAAAGACTTCATGTTAAAATACTATATGCCAATTGGCTTAGATGAGTACGACGTCTGTTCAACCCTCGTATGTCATACCAACTTTTGCAGGGGACCACTTGAATGAATTGTTGTTTTCAAAAAAACATAATCTCCCCAGTTTCTTGTTTCAGGAAAGGTCAAGTTCAGAATGTCTTACTTTCTCTGCGCATGAACGGAGGTTTTCGATATTGTACGCGTCACCAAAACGTGTGAAACATAATATTATTTCATGGAAAAAGGGTCAATTTCTTAGGGAAACTGTCTTAGGCGCCTTTGATCACACAAACATGAAACGGTAGCAAGACAAGAAAAGTCTTTGTCACTTTGGTCGGAGATGGATTTCCCAGAAACTCACTGAGATTTCTCCCTCGCTGAGTTTTTCTTCTAAGGTCAGTCAACGCCGCGCCCTTCCATCCCGGCACACGTCCAGTGCGATGAAACACCAAGATTCCCCGCTCGGTGGAGCAGTCGCAAAAGTGAAGATGAAGAGTTGGAATTGGAAGACGGCAAACGTGCTCAACGCGGCAGTTGCGGGTCATGGGAAACTGAAAATAAACGTTCCTGCTCTAGCCGCCTTCATGCACGGTAGGGATCACAAAGAATGGGGAAATTTCAGGGGAAGAGGTAAGGATATGCCGGAAGAAATTTCTGCCTGGGATATTCCAGCCGCCACCTATTCCACTTCGAGCATATTTGTTCCATAAAGTTTTTGGATTATTTTCAT
Organism: Pyrrhosoma nymphula; assembly: GCA_963573305.1. Taxonomy (NCBI): domain Eukaryota; kingdom Metazoa; phylum Arthropoda; class Insecta; order Odonata; family Coenagrionidae; genus Pyrrhosoma; species Pyrrhosoma nymphula. The sequence goes on along the minus strand of OY754331.1, from coordinate 158,653,328 downwards.
AGCATCATTGGAGAACAGAACGTATATAAGCATGAATTGTGCATCCGATATTTAGACTATTACATTCGTTTAATATTATCTAAACAATTCAACGTACTTTCATCTGAATGGTTACAATTTTGCGTTTTCAAAATTAATATTCCTGCCTTACTCAAGCCACAATCTACTAGACTATCTTTACAAAACATGAAAATTTATTTCGTGCATCAATATTTAAGAAGCATTAATTTAGATACTTTTCGGTCCTTCCTCTTGTTGTAAGAAGTGATAGACTTTCATTCATACGAAACTCTACTCCTATTTGAAATATCATAAGCTAATCTTGACTTCTGAGGCACGAATTTTCTTGGAGATGTTTCCGATTTCCATTTCTTGCATTGATGGGTATATAAAACTTTATACGTGTACGTATACTATTTTTACCCACTGAACCGGAGGCTGTTGACCGTTTACTCTATTTTATCTTTGTTCTGATATTGATAGTAATGGCTCCAGGTTTTAAGGCATGCTTATAGGGAATTTGTCCCATATTTGAGGTCGATAGACATTGAGGAGAGCAGGCACCTAAAGAAAAAACAATGGATTCATTGGCTCAAAATTTTAAATTGATGGATGACGAACATTCGAAGATCAGCACATATTGTCTCGGGTGGCTGAGGTTACAACAGGGAGTTATCTCACCTCCCGTTTTCGAAAATAGGCAAAGAACTGTAATTTAAGTCTTTGGTCATCAGTGGGAAACAGACCTGTCCGCAATTCATATGGCCCTCGGTCATTCAGTGAAGCGTGTTTTCCTCGATGACGACTGTTTCCACTCGGTACTTCCCTCGGAATATTGCTGGTGAAGCCAATGCGCAGACCACGACATGAAACCGCTAAGGAAACAATGAAGTACATGACACTTCAATTTCAATTTTTGTGTTGTTTTTTATGTTTGCCAATCTGCAACAGTTACTAACACTGTAAATATGTAATTTATGTAAATCAGACCCTGAAGGAGACAAATTCCTAAAACAGGGATCTCGTGACCATGTAAAAAATGTGAATGTAAATGCTGAAACTATGAATGTAATACTGTCGTGTGTAAATAAACATATTTGATTTGACTTGATATATGGCTGGGAAATTTCAATAAGCCTCCGTTGTGCACTTATTTTTGTCCATTGAGACGCCTGATTGCATACGCTACTAGCCACGAAAAGAGTAACCACCCCTTGGATCACAAAACTTACCAACAATTCTTTATAGTACAAAATATGATCATCAAAGCAAAGCTGCTCTGAGCAGGTCTAAACACCTCGCTCTCAGCGAACCCGGAGTGCGCCCAAGTGTCGGGTGACGGCGGATGAGCAAGGACAACGCGCCGTGATTCTCCCTGGAACAGTACATACCGCATGGCCCGGCCTCAAAATTGGAAGTGTGTCAAGAAGCGGGGGAGTTTTTCAGAGGTGAGAAGGGAGCGTCGTTTCCGAGTGACTCCGTCGTGACGCAGCCACTCGCTGCTCATTGAGATTGCTCAATAAATATAGCGGTGAGTCAGATGAGGCGCCAAGGCCTTAATCCGTTCCGGGATCCTTGAGTACACATCAATGCTGCATTCCTATGCTGCTGAATGAAAGTCTACTTTTCATTTAAGTAAATTTTTTACGACAATGTTAGTCAATATTGTCGGTTGTCTATCTTTGAAATGGCTTTATTAAATTATTATTCCTTGTATCTTGCACTAACTTAGAAGATTAAGAGCTTAAATTTGTTCACATTTCTCAATCATCGAAGAACCAATACGAAACGAGAAACTAGTAATTATCACGTGAATTTATGTTCTGAAGAAATCCCGAGCATGCCATTCAAGGAATCATCTTACATAAGGCTATGTAGTCAATCATTTGTTCGATGAAGATCTGCAGTTACATATCCTGAACCTCTGGCAACGTAATGACGAGAGACAGTATAGGTCCAGCAGTTCTTTTCTGAATCGATTTATATCCATTTTGCCTCTTAGAAATATCAGACACGATGTTGAAAATTGTATCTCTCCTTAATTAAATGTTTTTCACAAGAGGTGGTTGTCTAATTTTTCTTGACTTTAATTTTACCCTAAATAAACTACATCTCCTCAAAGTATGGCAAACAATGGAGAAAAATGAATAATAACGGGCCAATTCTCTGTGACACTATTCTGCATTATAATCTTGTGTAACTACTACTACTAGCGCAGGTAGACAGACAACATAATAAATTAAGGGCGATGAGTTATCAGAGGGAGAATGGGCAAGATTTTAGGTAACTGAGGACAGGTGTGGACATAACCACTGTCGGTTACAACCCACTCTTCAGAAAATGATTCAAGCGATCCACAGATTTATCAGCCCATCAGATGGAAGGAACTATGCTGCTGAAATTCTCTGTAGTCAGGACTGAATAACAGGGATCAGAATGCAACCGCCTGTTAATCAACCTCATTTTGGGGAGTAGGAATATCTCACTCCAGCCCCACAACAATGTCAATTCCTATAAAAAACCGTTATAAGTAGAAAACAATGGGACTTGAAGAACATCTTCATTAAAATCAAACAAAATAAGTGGGTATAGGTACCGATGAACTACAGCGAAGTAATCTTTCGTTCGTGGCGCAAATAATTAAAATTTTGTGTTACATGCGCAACAAGAGGCATTTGCATAGTTCATTGATACCCATAGTAATGAACTGCAGACACGAACGGAGGTTTCGATTTTTCTCTAGCCTCATTCTGATGAATCGATTCTTCCTCATTTTTGTCGACCTAAGCTAATGAAGTAACCTCGAATCCATGTTAAGAATGCAAATCCGTGTACATGATTTCAACGCCCCTAATCAATGGTGCCCCGGAGGGCGTGATCGCCGGAGACGAGCGAAGATGAAAAAGTGATTCGCAACTGGAAATTAATCGGTACTCTCTCATTTTAGCACCCGTAGCGGCCGTCAGTCGACATTCAGGACTGACACTCGCTTTCTACTTCGGTTTCTCTGGGACAATGGTGTCGCTTTCGTGCTCAATGAAGATGAACCTCCCATAAAAATAATCACTTCGTTACAACAGAGAAGAAACTCCATCAAAGCACAGTAACAAAAAGGAGAGCGACAAACGTGTCTAGTAAAATGGGGTCGGTGCCATTGGATAACTGGAAAAGCTTTTCTTACACGTAAAAACACTTTCGTCATAAAATTACCCGCCTCGAAATAACTCGAAAAATAGCCTCGCAAATATGTGTAGTGGAATACGGAGAAACTCTCACACTAACATAAGATGCAAGTACATACATACATGGCTGAAATGCGCCAATAATCATAGTTAAATTATCATATCCAAGATGTAAAGGTCCTTACCATGAAATTAATGTATTAAGGCTACAAATATGGCTTGAAAACAATACTAAAACATGGAATTAGTCTGCGATAAAATCGTGTATTTGGAAATAATGATTGAAGCACTCATCTTTTCTGCAGCAAATCTAATTTTACATCACATGATAGGGTTAAAATGTTGCGTCTAGCCTTAATTTTCACCTGACCACCGAGATACACACCGGCTTCCCTCAGAGCATGTCTATCCTTACCAGTGTTGAATTTTAGCATCGCTATGACATTCAGAACAGGCCATCCATCATACAAACATTAAATTAGACCATTGTACAAACCATTAAATTAGACCTTCCCCCACCAAGGAAGTGTGGCTCCTCGTAATGGTTCGCCTAAGAATTAATATGGCCCGATTAAGAACAAAATTATATTCATCCCACGCGTGTTACAAATAAAACCTTGCAAACAATGGCTTTCAGACTGGCCTAAATTTTGTGGATAACTGACTAGTATTCCATGAAGATGTCGTCCCTCCAAATGAATGTTCTTTATTCTTGAATTTGAGAATGGTTGCCAGATTTTTTTATCGATACGCTTCTCATTTATCGCGAAACAATAATGATTCACCAGAGTCAAAAAGATTCTGTCTCCTCATTCGGTAGGTAACTCTGATATCGCTCCTCACTAAAATTCCCGGCAGTGCATTATCTTTGCTTTTATTCTCTTATCATTCGTGAGTGAAAATCGTGTGGTAATTGACGATAATTTATCAATGGTTAAAGAGTCAGCATGATTAGTACTCCATTTCTGTGTGTTTCTAATTATATCGTAACATAAATTATGAAAAAGAAACTATACCTTTACTTTTTAAGTCGAACGTGCGTGTCATATTTCTTTCATGCTAAGCGTTTTAATGAACTGTAAGCTGGTCTTAATTCGGAATATTTTTCCAATTTCTTCCTGGCTTAATTATATAGATGCGAAATGGGGTGAAGTTAAACACTAGTTCTTTGTTCTTTTGAGCAGGCGACCTACAACGTAGGTCATACTCATAACTAAGAATTAGTGAGTATAATTGTGGGAAAATTATTTTAGGAATGGAGAGTGGATACATATCAGCGTTGCGCCGGCCTTATCTTAACGAAAGGCGAAAAAAAGGTTAACAGTCCGACATTCCACATTGGAATTTCCGCATTGAGCTCAAGAGGGGATGGGGATTAAGCTTAAACATTTCTGTCGCTTCGTGCATTTGAGCAAAGTCCTCGAAATGGGTAGGTATTACTCTAGCTAATACCTTTACCCTATCACCGCTTGTTTGTCATGGATGGGTACTTTGGACCCATCCATTGACCTTAGGAATAATTATGTATATTTACCGCTTTATCCAAGTTGCAACACTCAATCTGAAATAATTCATCGCAGTTAAGTGTGAAGGAACTCCCCAGCCGTCGAGGAGTGGGTGATGGGATATGTAATTACATCCATCGAATGGGCAATGCAGCTTCGAAATCCGCTTAGCGACGCGTTGGGCGTGTCTCTAAGTGCATTTATGAATAAACACGCTCCGTCAATAACGCTCGCAACGACTGCAAACGTCTTCCACCGACACACACGACAACAGAATCCCGCCCCACCCTCAACCACTCACCTTCCCACCCTCTCTGCCACTTGTTTGAATTTCACGAGTCGGTTCGTTAAAAAAGTTTTTAAATTCCCACCGTCCGGCCGTTGGCGAATCGTCGACCGTTTGGAATCCTCCCACTCCACCCTTGCATACCAAGACTTCCCCCCCCCCCCTGCCCTTAACCCCCGCCCCCTCCAACCAATCCATCGTTCTCTCTCTGGCTTGTCCTCCTCTTCCTCCCCAACCCAAACTCTACCCACCCCCCACTCTCCTCTTCGGAACTACTACAACTTGCGTGAGGAGGGTGAGGAAAAGCAAAGGGTTGCTCAGGGGGTTCTACGAGGGAGTAAAGACTCGGAGAGAAGTTAATGGGGCCAACACCTGTTATCCGGCTGACCTTCAGATTTTCAAATTTAAACTCCTCACCCTTTTGTCCGTTGGGCTAGTTAAAAAAAAGATGAATTCGCGTTTAAAACCAACGAAGCGGGTGAAGTTTTAAAGGATTTTAAAGTGGACTCGCTCGTTTCCACGACATTTAATTCCGCAACCAAGAAAGGTACTGCCAAAAATGTGGGGATTATTCTTCGGACGCGACGGAAGGTCAGCCAACAAGTACATACATACTTAGCGATACATATAAAGTGAATCCTTCGTTAAGCCTGGTGTGGTTAAACCGCTCTCTGATGTAAGGTAAATGCCCCTTTCCGCAGGCATCCCACAATACGCAGTGCCGAAGTTTCATTTTTTTCTATCCTCTGACAACAAATTTGTATTCATTTGGATTGCATTTACGAATGCCGACTCAAGATGCCTTCTTTGCCTTGTAAATCACGGAAATGTTACTACTACAACCCGCATGTTGCATTCTATGCAGACTTGTTTGGCCTCGAGATATAATGAAAAGGAGTGTATTGTAGGCAGGGCGGTTGGGTGATAGGTTGCACTTGGAAATTATTCACCCCATGAAGTTACTCACTCCCTGGATGGCTCTTTTGTTATCAACTAAACAGATACTCACCTCAATCAGAAGAATGCCTTTAACTGTGATCCCAACACCTCGCTGAAAACGAAGAGTGACTCCAGCATCTATACTCAATTTTCCGGGCTTTTCAATTATTATATCTCCGCGCACCAGATACGGGCTTCCATCTTTGGTCAGCCTCTGCGAATTGCTTATGGGACCCCCAGGAAGCACCGTGCCAACCACAGAGGGGGCTGCAGACCAAGAAGGCTCTGCGGTTGTGGGAGATCCTATAACACCTGGGTAAATATCCTCTGCCAAAGCAGAGTTAAACACTGTTAAAAGCCCTATGAATATTAGCCGTAGCGTCCTTAAGGTATGCGTTGACTGTCTCCTCCTCGACCTCAAGTCGCCAGTCCGTAAAATGACAGCACGGAACGCTACGAAAGCTTCCATGCCTGCCACTCCCTTGCACAGAACACAACACGAAAATGAATCCAATAAGTGCGGTGACGAGGAAAAACCAGCCTCCACAGCCCGAAGACAAGCGATGGCTCAAAACGTAATTTATCCTCTCTCACTCATTTTTCATCGGTGGAAATTCTTTCCGCCCACACAATCCTGTCTGCGAACGTTCACGACGCGGGCGAAGGTAATCCAGAGGGAACGACCGAGGAACATCCATGAGCGAGATCCATCTTTGGAGTATTCAGGAGAAATTTTTTTCAAGTTATTTCCACCAACCGAAGGAGAGATATCAACGCTTGGGACTTTTTTCTTCCACTCGAACAACGGAAATCCCTCGGATACTATTTGGATAAAAACTGGAGGGGGGAGACACGCCAAACCGCTCGGCGACTGAATGGATGGAAGAAAAACCTTAACTCCCTTGGTTGCTGCAGCTGGCGTCCCTCAACACCCTACGCAGCTCCGACTTATAGCACGACTGACGCGAGACTCCTCCGCGACACGAACTCTCCAAAATGCACCTCACCCTTCTCCCCCACCACTCCTTCGCTCACGAGTTGTACGAGGGAGCTTTCACCGCGAGCGCGGAACCTGGCTGGGGCGCTATCTGGCGGCCAGTTTCCACATCCGATACACTTCACCGCTCGCGACGGTTTCTAAAGGTTTTCGGTCACGTGATCGGCGCGCTAAGTGGCAGAGGGTGGGGGAGGCAGGTCACCCAGGTATGAAGAACCGTGCCCTCCCTCCGGTCCCTCCTCCACGCAGCTACGCCGCCGCATTGCTGGGTGAAAGGTGGTTGGTAGAGACCGTCGCCCTTGGTTACGTATGGCATTGTCAACAACAGCGGCAACAGCGAAGTAAATTATTTGGCCAATATCACCTAAGGAGTAAGGTCGAATTGGCATTTCGAAAGTGTGAAAGACATTTATCTCGATGTTAAACTAATCTCAATGGCTGAATGCAACCGATTAACAAAAATACACGAAGAATGAAATTGAAGAGATGACACTGGGCGTGAATGCAGGCTTTGTGAATGGTTGTGTTAAATATGGATATCCATCGCAACATAGGACTCATGGAGCTCTGGGCTGTATGTATTTTCTGGCTGCATAATTCTTAGGTGATGAAGTTGCATGCAACCGCAGCATTAATACTTTCGTCAACAAAATCTTCTTGACGCGGGGTATTATGAATTACTATATCGCTACTGAAATTTTGTCTGCCGCAATCATTTTATTCCCAAAAGTTATCATCCAGCAGCCTTTAATTATGTTTTAGGTGTAAAATTGGATTCTTCCTATTTAACAAATGTTCTTGTAAAAGCGAATAACGAGCGTGCCGTATTGAGATGCTATTTGTGTAGATGTCTAACTTCGAAGTAACGAATTCGTTGTATATCCTAGAGCAGCGGTTCCCAAACTTTTTCTTTCCGCGACCCATTTTAGCTCATACGTTTTAGCCGCGACCCCCTAAAAATAACAAACAATGTGTACATTCAAATGATATTGTTTTTAAAGTAATTACAATCCTCATCTCGCGACCCATTTCCGAACGGCCCGCGACCCCCAGTTTGGGAACCGCTGTCCTAGAGGAACACCATTTATTTGGTAGTAAAAAAATCAGTATATTTAAGTGAAGACAATTTCGCCATTAACCTAAGTTTAAAAAAATGTTTTCGCTGACGAGACGAAAGCTCACCTTTACCTTATTTTGAAACAAATAAAAAAATCTCAATATTAATATTCCTTCCGCCGCTTTTTGAACTTTGTGACACGCCCAACTCAACGGCAATCCATAACCGGTCACATACAGCATATTAACTATTTGTAACATATAGGTATACCCCTGTCCTGTGTATATAATCTTATAGATATATACGCAATGCTGAAACAACACCATATAGATATGGTCCTTACTCCTTATAAGCATGCGCATTGTTAGAAAATAAAATAGCTAAAGCCTCAACAGTGCATTAAGAAGATTGGGGATAAACCAACTTTACCAGATACGTTAAGATAAGTTGTTTTTTTTTATAGTTTGAGTAACGAATAAATAACCTTGAAAGAAATTCAATAATAATCATAGAAATAATTATCCTAAAATAGAAATTTTATTGATAAATTTACGCCTATTTCGATTGTTGGCCTTAGCCTGAGGTCGTAGTGGAATCAGATGGGCAAAAACTTCTCAGAAAATATATGCTCTAATAATTAATATTTCTCAGATGTTCAAAAGCTCGACAGTCTCTTTGATCATTATTCATAGCTCACACCACTCCTCTTATAACGCAAGGATTGGACTCGCGAGTTAGTCTTCGAAGGTAGGCAAATAATATGCGGTAAATAAAAAGCAGCTGTTGTGTAAATTATGGAATAGAATTAGGCTTTTTAATGAATAAGACAGCAAGATGTAAATTGATGGTAATAAAAATCTAAATTTACTAACATTATAAGCAATTGTAATTCCTGATGTTTTCATCTTATAATTGAACGGAGAGATTGAGATAACTATTTTTTTAATACGTAACACGAACGCAAGTTTAAACATTTTATGTCAAATACCGCGAGATGTTTAAACTGCAGTTAGACAGACGCGTTTTTATAGACCTCGAGATGGGGTATGAATTCACCCCCTACCCGTTAGAAGATTCACGAGATAAAAGAGTTGACCAGAAAAACTCTTGGAGTTGGTGGAGAAGAAAGGGACCTAAGACCCAGGCGAGGAGTAGTGCTTGGAAAATTGAAGAGTATGCCGCAATGGCTGGGATTTGAGGCACGTCAGGTGTCAGATCTATGAACATGCATTTTCGACCAGGTTTGCACCATGATGGTAAAATACGCAAATAGCGGGGCATGATATAGCATGACATTTGAGTAAGGCGTCGGTCTCGGAGAATAAACACGATAAATTGGGAAGAAGTGCCAGTTCTGGAGGAAACTGATTGAAGAAATGGGAATGAGAGGCATTTGTTGGAAAACAGAGTACACGATGACCAAAGGGTACGGTACGACCGCAGTAGCCAAGTTGGTGACGCTTCGGCCGGGTAATCTAAGATCTTTGGTTTGGCAGTGCGCTATAACCTTTGCAGTTGGGACACCAAAAAATGTCTATTATTACATTTCCAGATGCACTCAATGATAGATTTGTTGGTCCTTGAAGGCAAAGATGTGACCAATTTGACGTTCCTTGAAGGCAAAGAGGAGACCAATTTGACGATCCTTGGAGGGAAAGCTAGAGGTGTTTGAGAGGAGGATGTTGAGGCATGGTGCAAGTAATAACGATATTAGGAATTATTACATTTTTAAAAAAGTCACGGCGAATCATGTGGGAACAAAGGCAACAGAAATAATGCTAAGGAGGTTTGGGCACGAAAAATTGAATAATCACAATGCACTGAAAGAGAGATACTGCAAGAAAAAAGAATGACCGAGTTAAGAGAAGAGGAAAAGGTGACATAGGATTCGGAAGAAAAGAAAACGGCGAAGTAATGAAGCTGCGGGCATTGAAAAATGGAGGAGATGGATTAAATAAACCTATATCTTATAGGAGTGACACGACCCAATTGGGTTGAAGTAAGGGGTAGAGGAACAAATAGCAATATATTTGATTTTATTGGGATGATAGAAGATTGTGAAGGTATGTTATTTGGGAAGTGCTAATTTATCATTATTAAATGGTAACACTGATTGACACACTCACCGGACTGTATGACGATTTAAGAGAATTTCCGAAAATCATCTCTCGCTGGTACTACATACACAAGACAATGCATGTTAGGAAATCCTAGCATTGGTTCCTATACGCTAGGGTTTCCATAATTTTGCACTGAAGTGTTGGATGTTCAGAAATATTTTTTCAAGTTAGGTTGGGAAATTTTATATTATTAAAAACGGTCATGTTAAATATTAAGAAAAGCAAAAATATTATCACTATACATTTTGTATTTTAAATTAATATGAATAAATAGAATTTTTTTAAGATCAACATTGTGATAGAAATTGGAACTAAATATGGGGTAACATCTTTCAATACATTTTCGTGGAAAATTCCTTCTTGGAAAAAGGCGGGACCAAATATGGTATCAGAATGAGACTTTATTTTTTATAAAAACCGGCATTTCATCGGAAAAAACGTGATGAACGGGAACCCCAAAATCTATATACTTATAGGTAATCACTACCGCGTCCTATTCGTATTCCTAATCATCGGCTCATTTTTTCTCAATCGGCTTTATCGGCTCATTTTTTGTGACCCTTCGACTCGCAGTCAGTTCCGACTTATCTTTCCGACTTCGTGCCAGCAATTCGAAAGGTGTGAACATCCACCATTTTTAATCCCATATATATCGGCTAATTCTGCATTAACATTCAAAACCAGAGGAAACATTTCCGTTCCCATTGACGAAGCTAGGTTAATCATGATGAGGTGTAATTGGAATTAACTTGAAGTTCCTAGCCATAATTTCTCCCCTTTAATTACTATTTATACAGTGAAGACTCAGCAGCGGCAGATTAATATGGGGCGGGGGGGGGGGCGTCCCCTGGGGGTATGGAGTACCTTAAGGTATTCCATACCCCCAGATCTTCGGAAAGTAGCAATCCCGCAAACAACGGCCTTAATTCGTCACTGGGCAAGATCTATGCTATGTTTTTATAAGCTATTCCTTCTGGGTCAGAGTGAACCAACGTCATCCCGGCAGGCACGATTCACAACCCTTCTGCTCTGATCCTCTGTAACTCGTAGGCTCTCAACTGAACTCATCGAGCCTCCTCGTGCAACGTTATTAGGTACATACCTATCCCTTGTCAATTTCTTGAAGATCAAAATGAGGGATGAACCATTTTCTGAGATTGTCGCACTAGTAATTCAATTTCAAACCTCATTCATCCACCCGAATCAAATTACTTAAGTTCTGACTGGAATCGCTCAATAGTACATGTACAGTAGATAATTAAGTAGTTAAACGTAATGCTGGATGGAGTTTTTATGCAGAGGTACAATTAAACTGCTATTAAATTTTATATTTAAGGGTAAAAATGTGAAATTTCTCTAGTTATGCAGGACGCGTCTATCGCACTAATCGTTTCTTTTTTCATCGCAGACAACTTGCGCGCGGCTACTTGTAAATCGCGCGTTTGAAAATCATGCTACGTTTGGGAAGGGCTTTTTCCGCCATCTATCGTCTACAACGGTAACTATATTATGATCGTATCCTATCAACGCGGGATAAACAAACGCCAATTTTACTCGCAAAATATAGATAACGTGAATAAATATTTGTAATAGTAAATAGAATAAAATACTGGTAAAATATGGTCACAATTGATGTGTGTAGTGTCAGATACATAAAACAGGTACTTGTGGAACAAAATTTTATCTAAGCTTTGACGTGGCTGATATACTTACTGCCATATTTTTTATTGGGTTCCATTTTTTTCGCAGGCTTTTCAATTTGCTGACGATGCAAATAAAGGTTATCTCACATCAAGTGACTACAAGCAAGCAACCATCGTCCTTTTCGGTGAGGAGCCATCAAAGGTTGAGTCAGCTAATTTTTTATTTAGTGTATTCTTTTGAACTTTTTGTGGTTTTGATAAAATCAAGATTATACCATTTGGAGAAAATGAAACTTCTTCTAATATTTTTCATGGCATTCCACTAGTGGAATCATTATACAGAGATATAGTAGGTATTGCTACTTACAAAAAAATCCTACCATTTTCCAAAGCAACCTACTCTACACTCAAACCTCCCTAGCACATGACAATGTTATCGAAGCAGCATCCTACTATTGTGGCATATGATTTTCCAGCCAGAAGTCGCACTTTGCACAGTGTTTATTAGAGTGCTAAGCTTGAGAGGAAGCAGCCCCCTAGAACCTCTGCACAATGATGTCAGTCATGCACAGCAACTCATCCTGCTTCGTCTCCTAAACAACCAATATTTACCACTGCGAATATGAATGCTCATGCTCTATTCCCCTGAGGAGGAAAGGGCAGAGGGGGAGGGGGGAGGAGTGCGAATGGGTAGTGGTGGGGATGAGAGAGAGGGAGGGTTAGAGATGGTGGAAAGGAGAAGACAGTGATGGGAGAAATTAGGAGGCAGTACAAGAAGCTGGAGGAGGAATTGAAAGGTAATTACACACTGAAGAAGGTGAGGGAGGGGAGAATTTTGCGCTGGGATGGGAGAGAGAGAAGAAGAATATGGATCTTGGATAGTAAGGAGGCAAAATATACAAAAGTTACGGAGGAATTTGTATCAGGAAAATCAAATTTTAAGAAATATTCGCTATAGCTGGGGCTGTCCTAGGGCCTACCATGTATTTGATACAAGACCTTGATTGATACTACATTTTATGAGCCCCTCCCTTGAAATAAATGTTGCAAAAATAGTTTTTAATAGATGTATTACATGGTGCATAACTTCTGCTATAACTGTACCTTTCCATTACTTATTACGTTAATGGTCAAACTATGCTTAAAAAAATATCCCCACGTGTTAATGATCATCTAAAAATTGTTCGCAATATCACCCATAAAACCTCCATGAAAACTGTAGAAAAAAAGTGACTAGGGAATGCCTCCCAAGTAGCAAAAGAATGTTGAAAAATGATTTTAAAATTATTTGAAATAATTTTAAAATCAAAATATCATAAGATGTCTAAAATCATGACTTTTTCAAGATTTTAAAATAATGTATGTTATTAAAGTTCTGTATCTTGTTATCTCAAATTGTTAATAACATATATATGCATATGTAGGAAGTACTGAGACATTTATTTGCATGAAAAGTCTTTTTTAACATTTAATGTTAAAATAATATGAGAATAATATTTAAAATCATTTCAAAATTATTTAAAAATTATTTTAAAATATTTTTAAAATATTCTTAAAATGATTTTAAAATTATTTTAAACAAATTAAAAATTATTTTGAAATAATTTTAAAATTATAGCTTAAAAATTGATAGCTTTTTGTAATTAATTTCCGCTGTACACTAAATTATTGTTATGCTTTTATTGGTACATTCATCAGTTTTCTCATTTCCACATTCGTAAAATTGATTATACATGCATATCCACGTTCGTAACATTTCTGCAAGTAAGTTACGTCTTCATTGAAATGTAAAAAAGTGTGGCAATTGGAAAAAATATTGTTTATTCTCATTAATATTGACTTTATATTCATGTTATGTGGCAACATAGGTTTCAATTAATTAATACCTGAAAACTGTTATCGTGATTGGATGGTACGTTTCCTCAAACTATCACGGCTTTGACATTTAAAAGTTAGTTCTCGCAAACACATTTACGCACAGGAATGGCCATATATATACAACTTTCTTGGAGCCCATCTTACAGTTGTGAGTAGGATATACCGTAGGTAGTTGCGAGATAGATACACCATAGGTAGATGTGAGGTTGAAGTTGAGTCTATACGATCCGGAGATAGGTAATATAATATTGTCCATGGGTGCACCCTTTTTTTTGCGGTTTGAAGCAATCGTGACACGCTTGTGCAGTGCTCCTGACACCTTGCCGCGCATCCGACATTAAAAAAATGGAAGTTTAGGAGTGCTAGATGCGCTGCAGCAGAGCCCTCGCGGTAGCTACAGCGCTACTGCGCAGTGCATCAGATGAACATCTGCAGCATATTGTGTTTACTGGGTAGCTTCTTAAAGAGTTAAACATGTTTAAAACTTATGTTAAAATCATTTTAAAATTATGAAAAAAAAAATTTTAAAGCCTAAAAAGAGAGAGTTAATATGTTTTCAAAATAATTTTAAAATGATTTTAAAAACTTTTTGCAAAATATTTTAAAATAATTTTTTCATAAGATATTGCTACTTGGGCTGGTTTGCACCCATTTCCCCTAATTGGAGGCTTAAAATAGGGAGGAAAATTATACATTAGACTAATGATGGAGTTTGAGCTATCATGGAGAAAGAAGCTAAGACATAAATTATATTCACCTGTAACATACACACAAGTGGTTCATTCATGAAACAGCAGAGATGGCATAAGGAGATCACTTATGGAGCATCACTTTGATCTCTACGTTTGACATGCTGAGACCACAACAGCTTTAATTTAATTTATCTGTCATTTATAACTGGGAATGAAAAGTTAACATAAAATAAATGAAGTATTATAACAACAATAAATAGATTTATTTTCAATTTCAGGGAGAAAAAGAAGCAATATTCGGATGCAATAGGAGCAGAAAGTTAACAATGAAAGATTTTACAGACATAATACTTAATAAAGTAAAAGGGTGTGACAGAGAGCAACAGATTCACAAAGCATTTTTTCTAATTGATCATGAAAGTAAGTTCATGTCCATGAACTTTAAGCTATCAGGGCAGAATATTGTTGAATATATAGATAATAATAAATCTCCAAACAAATACATAAACAACAGCCTCATCAAATGACTTAAAAATGCATTATACAATCAACAAGATTAAGTTTAGAAGTTATCATTAAGGTATAACCTTGCTGCATTTAGGGATAAAAGAATTGATCATCAATTTTGTTAGGTAAGGGCTTTTTAGTGCTGGAAGACTTAATAAAAGCCCAAAAGAATGTGTTTCCTCACCTCAGTCATCAAGTGATTGAAAAAGCTTTTGCTGCAGGGGATATAAATAAAGATGGAAGAATTAGTTACAGAGAGTTCCACAGCATCATGTCCTATGGCTTTCATCATTTCATTTAAATCTCATTGAATAGCAAAAATTGTTCTGATTTAAGATCTGTTTGTGAAACTTATCTACTCTAATGTATGAACTATGAAAGTGGTAACGTTAAGGTATATGCTACAAAGTTTAGACTGGAATTTCAATGATACTCTCATTACTATCATTTAAATCTGCACAAAATTTATTAATATTTCCCTGCATTCATTTCTGATAAGAAATGCAGTGAAAGCAGTGAAATTGGAAATGTTTTAATTCCGTTTTTTTTAACTATACATTTAAAAAAATATGCTACTCCATTTATTTGTACCAGTAGGAAATATTTTTAATCTTCTCAAGTTGAATAATTAAATGCTTAAAAAAATGAAATGTTGCAGTTTTAAAGTACGATTTACACTTATGTGGTTGAAGTTACAGGTATTCCATCTAATTTTGTACATATTGTCAAAAATCTAAATTGTGAAACTGAAAAGCCATAAGGATTTTTATGGATGGAATCATCAATCACATTATTTCTAGGTTTGCAATGATGTACCCAATCCTTGCACTATTCACACAAATTATTCACAAAAATTCTTGGTGGGCAATGTTGTAGAAGTATGACGATTTGTCTTGCAGCAGTTCATCAGGTGTGTCAAATTCCAACACCTGCCCATTGCCCATCACCAAAACCCTAAAAGAAAAAAAAAATATATATATTTTAATATAATTTAGATTCAGTTTGATGCATCTTTTAGAAAAGAATTAGAAATCTCGGCCAGATAATTGTGACTTCTTTTATATTCATTTATTTTTATTTCACATTTTCCTGAAAACAGCCGAAAGGGCCTTTTACTTCAGGCATTGTAAGGGTAACAATGGACAAACACACAACCTGGGATTTGAAAATCCTACCCAGGCAGGATTCGAATCTTAATTGAACCTTAAAGGACAATCTAACTGCCACTGGGGCCTACCAATTTTTGAGGGATTACCCTGATGCATTCATTAAACTGCAAATGTACCAACTATGGAGGAATATAAATTTAACATGTATTTATACTGATGATATCTTTCAATTAATTGATACGGTTGATAACAACTGATTGTTGCCAATATAAATCAAGAAAAAAAATGAAATATTGCTATTATCAGTTAGCAGCACTTCTTGGTAAAATATTGGCAGTGATACAACCTTGTTCCATTCAAAAAAGGTCACTTGTTGCACAATGGCACCTGTGCCAATTTTTGGCACACTCGAAACCTTGAGATTCGAAAATGCTCGGAGGCTCATAAACCGAAGGAGACTGTCGCAGTCTCGCAAAGTGCCAGAGAGCAAAGAGACAAGTGCTGTGACCTGGCTCTGGTCATTGCGATTGCTCAGGTCATCGCGGTTCCTGGAAGCACTCTGCTTTTATTCGGTCCGCGCTGGTGCTGACATCTTTTTCCACTTTCAAGTCGACCTGTGAACATTCCCACCAATCCAAAGTGTGATAGCACCTCCCCTACTCTCCCCACTCCTCCACTAGTCAGCTGCTTCCTCTCTTTCACTGACAAAGTGTTCCGTGAACAAACTGGCCCTCTTTCCTTCTGAACGCTGAGGAGTGAACATAGTGGACATCCTGCCAAAGACGTGCTATCTATACCAAGAATTCACGGTATCTAGTCTACGGACTTAATTGATTTGTAACATTCTTTGAAATATAATTGTTCTTGTTGAAGTCAAACCAAGTTAAAGGCTGTTGTTATTTCATTTTGTCTCGACTCCTTCTCCAGCCTCTTGTCAATTCAATTGCGACGACGAACTCAGATTGAGTTCTGTCGCACACCTTTATATTACAAGACTATTTAGCCGATTCATTTTACCATTAGAATAGAAAAACACATATTTGGGAAAGATTAACATACACTAAGTTAACCAAATCTTAAATAAGAGTAAAAATGCAAACATGAGCCACCTTTTATAGCAAGCATACAATTAAACATATCTAGGAAGTAGGAACCATGGAAGCAACCTTTTAACTCACCTATCGGAGTCCAAGACTGTCGAAACTCGGTGGGCAATAGTCAAAACAGTGCTTTGGCAGAAAGCTGAACGGATTGTACGTTGAATATGGCGATCTGTCTCCTGGTCAACATTAGCCGTGGCTTCATCAATGCACAAAATCTATGACAGGGTGAGTAGGAATAAGAGAGGTTTTTTCAACTTTAATAACAAAATAACTGTGAAGCATGTGAATTTATAGTAATGAGGAGATGCGGGGTGCATAATTATAACTTTCTCAATAAACATTTCACAGAAATAACCCACACCCTAAATACATGGACCACATGGTAGATTTGAGATTCTTACAAGTAAATTTATTTCAGATTCACATTATTTTTTTCAATATTGTCAATCTTTCAAACCTTTATTTGGAATCAAAATTGTTATTATACATATTAAAAAATTATAATATTGAAAACTTCACAATCTTTAAGTTTCTTCAGCTTCAGCTCTCCAATCAATTGTCTTCAGTTAACGTTTTAGCATCCATCTAGATCAAATGATTTACATACTGAATGAAGTAAGAAAGACTGATTGAACCATTAGGGTGGCATGAAAAAATGGACACCTACAATATGGAAAAAATGTAAAACATAGAAAGATGTCATCACTAATGGTACTTTAACTGTTTGTTACTGATAAACAACAAAATTGCAGCTTACATATAAAAATACAGTATACCTCCACATTATGATGGTAATCCATTCTATAGGACTGTTCCTAATGTAAATTCCATTGTAAAGTGAAGCAGTATCTTTCCAGACGAGTGATCGGTTTAATTACATCAATGCCAGTGCACTCAGTGGTAAACAATAGAGTATAGGTAAGTGTTTGTCGGTATCTTCACGATTAGAAAGCTAGCTCCTGTTATATCCATTGACATTCTAAAAATGATATATTATGCCAAAGTGCATTCATATATTTCGTATGGAATTACTATGTTCTGGGGAAATTCAAGCATAGCTAGTAAAGCCTTCTCTGCCCAGAAACAAGCGGTTAAAGCCATGTTCCAAGTCCCTATCCACACTCCTGAAAAACCACTTTTCACTGAAGCAAATATACTAACATTGCCCTCTATTTACATCTTGTCATGTGTTTGCTTTGTTAAAGAAAATCCCGATAAATTCCCAATAAACTCTGAATATCATGACTACTCCACCCATTCTAACAATAGCATACATGCCAGTCAGTTTTCATACTCCCTTTTTGCAAAAGTCACCTATCACTCAGCCTCAATACTGTAGAATAATTTGCCAAATGTCTTTAAAACCATTACCTCTCCAGTGATTTTCAAGAGGAGAGTCAAAGAATTCCTAATGAAGAAATGCTACTATGATGTAAGAGAATTTCAAAGTGATCGTATTTGAACAACTTTGTATATACATGTTCTTTTTAATATTGTAATTCTGTGTGTATATGTCCTGTCCTAAATTCTTGAAAAAACCATGCAGGTAATTGCTAAAGGTGTAATAAAAAATATGATGAATTATTACTATTAATATGGTGGAATAAAATTATTTAAAATGTTATTTAACCAATATTTAAACTTTAATAAGATGTTGTAAATTGTCAACACATCAACTTTCATTGCATGAATACGCAAGCTGCACCTTGCCCCCATTCTCCCCATCTAACTGCGAGCCAATCTCAGCGCCTTCATATTTAACTGCTTTTTCAAGCAATGGGAAGAGAACATGGAATAGAAATTATTCAACTCTTGTTATACCTCTGCTTACTTTTCAGCATTGGCAATTTGGCATCTTTATTTTGGTCTCACGCTATCATCACAATCACCTCAACAATACCTGAAGAAATGCATACCTGGAAAGTTGCTTAAATAAAAATGCAGTAGTTTTACTGTCCACTTATATTTAATGTAAAATATTACACTACACGTTTCGACGCTTAGGGCATCATCATCTGGAGCCTGTTTCTTAAAGCTACAACTCCACAGTTAGGCCCGCAAAACCTCGCAATAGGAGAAAAAAAAGCCCCAAAATTTTTTCTCCAACTTCGAAGCATAAAAGGAGGGGTGTGCCTCGAACACGCGTTTCTATGGTATGAGTTTAATTCCTCAACTTGAAGGTTGCGAGGCAAATGTTTTTTGGGAGGAATTACCTGCAGGCGGCGAAGTTCGGCCCATAGAGAACCGGAATCTCTTACATTGGAGAGTTTTTCAGTAAAATGTGCTTTTTTGGATATTCCTAATTCAGTTTCAGTCTAATTACGCAAAATTTTAAAAGCAGTGTAAGTCTCAGCACTGTCCGTTCTAATGAATCTTTTGCGAATGTGATCTCTTTCCCGCATTAACGCTCTGATCTTGGGCGTTATCCAAGGGGCAGGGCGGTGTCTAGGATAAATGGTCTTAATAGGAGCAAAGTAATTTAGAAAGTCAAGAAGCTTTGATGTAAATACGTCCACTTTCTCGTCAATAGATCTCTTCTTGAAGACATCACACCAACTCTCTTGATCAATTATACTCAAGAGGTCTCCTTGGTTAATTTTGTTGAGAGCTCGGTAGGAGAAGGGAGATTGTGTGAATAATTGAATTTCAAACTTATATACTACCAATATAAGGTCGTGATGTGAAAGGAAGAGAACTGGACATTGATCTGAATTGGAAACATTGTTCATATCTGCGACCACAATCAGGCCCAGCCAGGTATGACTGTTGAGCAGATGATGAGTAGGGTCGAAAGTGACCAGTGTAAGGTTATGCGATAAAAATAGATTGGATAAATACATTTTATCAGGATGGTCGCTATTAAAGTCCGCGTTGAAGTCCCCTAGGACAATGACATCTTGAAAGATGGGGATATATAAGTGCAGGTCATTTTCCAGCTCTTTGGGAAAACCCGCTTTGGGAGGTATATACACTATTACCAAAAGTAATTTGTTTTTCCTCGTACAAATTTCAAGGAACAGGTATTCAACTGACGACCTATTATCAAGAGACGAGGAGCATATTCGCCTAGCAGATAAGCTGCTGTTGTGAATGTTCGCTCCAACACCTCCACCTCTCTTCCCCACTCTATCCCAGTGGAAAAGTGAGTATCCATTTAGAACGACTAATTCTGATGGGTCATTGGGTTTAAGCCATGTTTCAGATACGGCTATTAGGTGGAAAAATTTTTCCTGGAAGTAGTTAGAGAATTCGTCATGGTGGGCCTTAAGGCCCACTATGACTAATTGCGTTATGATTGCGAATTGATTATGCGTTCACATGACATACTTCAAGTACGTTAGCCATCGTTAAAGAAAACAACATACTGCCAAACTAAACACAGACTGCAAGTATGGGAGATATCACAACTCATACACACTTGCTTATAAGCGAAAACATTCCTACTCCAATCATTATTAACTAATTTAGGCAGGTACTTCTCCTCCGTGACAATTTCACCCAGAATTCGCGACTGACAACAATCATCACCCGTACTGGGCAGAGGAATATCCTCGCATTTACATATCTCCAAAACCACAGCCCTTTTTAAACCCAAAACTTGATAACAAAAAGTATACAGTAAAATGAATATTGTTTGACACAAAAGCACACATTCAATATAAATTATGTAAAGAAGAGCGTACCATGGTGAGCCTTGGAAAAACCTGATTGATTACTATGTGAATGTCTTTAAATCATCACTCTGATTTATAATGACCACCGGAGCTTTATCTTCCTTCCGACAAAGAATCTTTCCCGCCCTCACCCATACATATTTTAGAGTGCCCTATTTCTTTAGAAACCTTGCGGCAGCGTATAATTTTTTGTTTTGAATGGTGAGTGATTCGTTGACGTAAATCCTATTCACCTTGGTTTCCTGCCACCCGATCTCTCAGATAGTGAGGTCCCTCTTTACCCTCTTCCTTTGGAGCACCATGTCTCTAGTTGATTGCCTGACGAATCTAACGAACAGGGCCGGAGGTAGAGGGGTATCGGACGTTGAAGGGTGGGGACGAGCCCGGTAGCAGTAGTCGATGTCATTCTCGGAAATGGTGACGTCCAAAGCTGCTCCGATGGCCTTGACCACGGCTATAGGGTCTTCCTCCGGTTTGACTGGGATCCCATTTATTTCCAAAACGTTCCTTCTGTTTCCTTGTTCAGCTTTGTTAAGGCTCACCTCCAGCTCAGCAACTCGGTGCTTGAGCGAGCCATTTTCTTCTTCCAGGGTGGCGAAGGTTGTCTTTAGCTCCGACAATTCCATCACTGCAGCATCCAGCTTGGTCGATTGCTCGACTAACACTTCACTATTATATTCCACTGCTCGCACCAGATTCCTTTGCTCCTCTTGCAAATTATGGATCTGCTCAGCCAAACCATTAAGCAAGTCTTGCACAGACTGTTGATCACTCACTGGGGAGGAGGGAACGGCCAGCCTCACGTCTACGGGAGTGGAGCGCTTCCGCCCTGGAGCAGCTCCTGCAGGCCCAGACTTTCTTATTTTTACTAAGGAAGTCTATGTCCTCCGGAGCGATATTGACACACTGTCCATGGAATAGCGCAGAACACTTTGCACACCGTACTGTGTTTTTGCCACGGCTCACCGATTGGTTACAAGCAGTGCAGTTCGCCATTTCACTTGAGGCACTCGAGGTGAGAGAGGGAGACCGATGTTCTCCCTTCGAAGGCCAGACTGACTGACTGACTACTTTGGCATAAGGGGTGTGAATTGTGATGTGTATTTAGATAAGCCATTACAGTACGTCCCTATCATTCACCGAGAAATGTTATGATTTAATTCAACTCGTTTCAATGATGTGATTAATTTTTTCACACCAGCTGTATCCATTAAGGAATCATATCACTTCGGTGGTAGGTAGTGCGATCAAACAATAAGTTACTCTTTGGTGGATTTGCTCATATTTTTCCAAGTTGGTAAACAAAATGATGTCTCTATAATGACTAATGAAAGCCTTAATCTGAATTATCACACATGTGCTACGTAAGGAATGTTGTGTTATCTTGTTGGGGCTGATTGGTGGCAGCGCTAATCACAGCAACATTTGCTCGATTGGCTCTAATCGCACCAACAGCTCATAATTAATTACATGTACCATTACATATGTAAATGCTGCTATGATAAAAAATACAGTCCTTTAACAAATATGGTTTAGAGTGCTGAATGAATAACAAATTATGGGTGCAAAAGATCGTCGAAAAAGGAAATTTTTAAGGGTGCATGCAAAATCAGTGCCCTTTAAAATTACTAGCATGCAGATTCTAAAGTGAATCCATGGTAAATTGAACCCATCGTAAAGTGGGGGTCCGCTGTATAATAATGAAAATTGATTGAAAATGTGACCATTATTTAGTTTCAACATGTATATCTAAAAAAATAAAAATAGAATACAATTTTCATAAATTTTATAATCTAATTCATAAATCTATGTACTAGAGGGTCATACCTTTGCATTATGAAGGAGAGCTCGAGCCAAGCAGAAGAGCTGACACTGGCCAGCAGAGAAAGTAGCTTCACTAGAATTCACTTGTGCAGTAAGACCTCCCATCCGCCGCACTACAGCCCCAAGATGGCACTTCTGAAGAGCTGTCCATAGCTCAGTGTCAGTATAAGTGCTGCCCCCTGGATCTAAATTTTCCCTCACAGTTCCCGAGAAAAGAAATGGGTCTTGAGGGATTATGGCAATTCTTGACCTGAGGGAAAAAATAAGGAATTATTAAAAGAGTTACAATGAAGTTTTGAAGCACTGTCAAATGATCATGAACAAAACATGAGTTTTATAAAAAAATATGGATGATTTGGCATTATAAACATCATCAATCATGTGCTTCAACTGGCTTCTTTAAAAAATAAGCACTTTCTGACACATACTAATACCTACAGAAAAACATTTCATTTGATTAATTACACAACAGAATAAATTGATGGCGTTTGGTAGTCCATTTTTTTATCCTACTTCCCTCTTACTTCAGATTAAGAATAAAATATAATACAGAGGGCAAAAAAAGAGGAAAACAATAAATTCATGCATAACACTAGGTGTTAATAAAATATGTAACTCTTTCTTTCCTGCTTAACCAATATGTAATGTGATGATGGATGAGTAAGGATAGAAATGCACTGAAGGAGAGGGACATTTTATATTCCACATACATACGAGGCGTGATAAAAAAATAATGGGAATTTTTAAATTTCGTGGGCTTCATAATTCCGATTTTCAACAATTCCAAGTTCCTGTCACATGGTCTTACGGTCAATAAGGAATACTACCTGGAAGTTATGCGCCGTTTGCGTGAAGCAATCCAACGAAAACGCCCAGAATTGTGGCAAAACAACTCGTGGAAATTGCACCACGATAATGGTCCCGCTCACACCTCACTGCATATTCGTGATTTTTTGGTAAAAAAAAGAGCGTTATTTTGCCTCAGCCACCGTATTCGCCAGACATGCCTGTGCCCCTGTGACTTCTTTCTATTCCCGAGGCTGAAGAGAACCGTGAAAGGACGATGTTTTGCCACCATTGATGAGATAAAAACAGAATCACTGAAGGAGCTGAACTCTATACAGAAAAGTTAGTTCCAGAAAGGCCTTCAAGATTAGAAAAACCACAGGCACAAGGGTATTATATCTAAGGAGGATTACTTTGAAGAGAACATTGATATTGATTAATAAATAAATATTATTTAAGAAAAACCATGATTCCCGTTATTTTTTTTATTTTTTTATCTCACCTCGTATATGTAGCTAAAATAGGAGCTTAAATTTCAGACAGGTAAATTTTGTTGGGAATTATTATAGGGACTATCAATAAAAGAGAAACCTAAATATTAGTGTAGAAATGGTATTTCCTAGCAATGAGAATTCAGTTAAGATTACATATTCAGTTTTCAGACAATTCTCACTAAAATAATAAGCAACTTTCAAATTAATCAGAAACTTTTCCTGTTGTTAACAGGGTCTGAATGAGCCCATTCTCATGGATCACCTATGTCAAAGAAATTGTTTAGAAAATCTACCCTTATTAAATAAAGAATTGAGAGTACTGTCCCTTTTTCAGCATTTCAATTCAATTTTTGTTGTACACCTAGAAAATGCGATGTATCCTCTATTCTCGATGAACTGTATGCCACTGACAAAAAATTTTCTTTAATAGTTTTTGGATAACAAAAACAGCATTTATGTCAGCATAAAAAGTCTCATATTTACTTGGAACAATATATATAATTGAATGAATAAAAAGCCCAATTTAGAATAAAATTATGTTAAAAAGTCTTACCTGAGATCAGAGAGTTTGATGAATGAAATATTTACAGTATCTACAAAAATATCACCCTCAGAGATCTCAGTCAGTCGAAAAAGGGCAGCAAAAAGACTACTTTTTCCAGCTCCAGTACGACCAACTATGCCAATTTTCTCCGCTGGTCTAGTTTGGAATGATACACCTTTGAGTGATGGTGGTATATTCTCCCTGTAAGAGAAATAAGGAAAACACTTCACTGTAGCCAGCACTTTACTTCCTTCATGCTGGTGGAATTTCCATTCCAAAACAAAGCAGCAATTAAGGACTGACAGCCAATTGAAGTAAATATACATTCTATCAATGAAGATAATAATTATGGTTTATAATACCTACATTCAGTTCTTTCAAGATGCTTATTTTGACATAAATACATAATGGGAAATGGCAATTTATGAGGGCAATCAAAAAATATTGTACTATGAGTGAATAATGGAAAAGTTTTTCATGAATAAGCAGAATTCTTGTTTGCTTCCCAGTATGTTTTGGACATGTCACTTATTATCTGCCAAGGCAGTGCAACCCCATCTTGCTACTGCTAAGTAGAATGCTAAGATAGCCAACAGCAAGCACACATCCCCTCCATTACATTCTTCCCACACTACCTGCTTTTTTCCCGTATCTCTCACGATTATAGCTTTCCAAAACATTCCAAAACATATTTCCAAAAAAAGTACATACAGAGTACCTAGAACTTTTTTTCCTGACCAAGATCAGTCCAAAATTTCACACAAAAAAGTATTGCACATAATAAGCACTAATTACTACTTGCAAACCTTTGCAACGGTTAGAACACAAAAAGTCATTAGCTCATTCAATTTGGCTACAACAGTAAAAATATCGTTATTTCTCTTTCTTTCTCTTTTAATCAAATTTTTTGTATGTATGTATTTGAAATTTTTCATCCTCCTTATTGAACTTATTTCAGGCACAATATGTCCTAAAGCTTTTAATTTCACCTAATTTATAGCAAACACTATTAGAAATCAGATCTACTTCTCACATTTAAAGAGAAGTGATAACTAATTACACAAATAAAGAGGTACAATTGACCCTCAATAATCTGAACTTCTGTAATCCAGACATATGTCTCAGACATGTAATGGGTGAGATGGCATAACTAGCACTTCATCAAAAATAATGCCTGAAAAAATATTTACGTTCAGTATTGTTGACTTTTTGCTGAAATCGATTGCCAGAAAATTGATTATCTTAGTTGTCTTTTTACAGTAAAAGTCTGTAAACAACTGTGAGAGATGCAAATCAACATGAGGTAGCTATATTCATTTGGAATATCACTGGGAAAGCCAATTCCCATTGTGCACACCAGAAGGATAAGATCAAGGTAGTAGCTGGAGTAGAGTAGCATTCTCATGTGGATATGCAGTTCACGAGAGAAAATTCTAACTTTTCATCAATAAAAGTGAGAGTGTCCTTCCAAATATACTGGCAGTAGTCACAAGGGAGAAATATCATCTGCAACTTAATATATTACCCTTCATACTTAATCCAAATGGCAAAAGATCCTCTTTATCAGTAGTAATAAGTTTTCAATACTTAGTAATACATGGCTAACATGATTTGGTGTCATTATCCAATTGACTCAAGTGGATAATGATTGGAGGATGTGATTAAATACCTAGACCAAACTGAAATTGATACCCTGTGGCACTGCATTTTGCCAAGTGGAATTTGCTTTGCCTTGAATGCTATGGTTTCACACCAATTACTGTGTATCTTCGAGTATAAGTTGAAGTCTTCTTTGTGGGCTGCAAATATCGACTAAAATTCGTGACTTGAGAATAAGTCGAAGTGATAAAAATAGCTTGACACCCCTGTTTCACAGGTAAAAAGGGCTCTAAAAAAATAGCAAGGGCTCACGGATTGAAGCAGAGGACAAATTGAAAAAAAACAAAGACAAATTTTCAGTGAATTTATCGATAATATCTATAACTTCTACAAAATGTAGATGTCTACAATGTCATTCAACACGATTGCCAACATTTATGAAGAGCCAGTTATATCATCGTCACCTTGATTGAGGGTATCATCATTTTCCACAGCATCTGCCATGACTATCATACCCCTAGTTCTTACAGCGCGAAAGTTGGTAGGGCTGAAGGTAGGTGGGTGACGAGAGATATGATGTATGCTCGCAGGGTAAAATGTTTCCATAAAATGAAGTATTAACTTTGGAGAGGGATTGAAGAAAGATCAGATATTCCAATATCTAGCAAAGAAGATAAAGAAAGCGAAGTTATATGAAGATGAGAAGATAGTAGTGATTCATTGCAATTTTTTGCAACACAGAATCCAATAAGCTGCCTGTATTTGACTTCCACGAAGATCCCATTGGTGCAGAAGGTAATGGAGATGTGAATATTTGCTGGAAGAGAAGGATATTTACAGATAATGGGGTCTCAGAAAGAAAGTTAAAAAAACAGAATCCATGAAGCTAGTGGCGATTCTTTACTGATTCAGCTGGCCGTCTGAGTGTGTGGCGTATCGGGAATGGGAAAAAAATGACGATTCCCAATTTTGTGATGACAGGGTTGTTACAAGATTCTGGAAAAGAAATTCTCTGACATTTCCCTGACAACAATTGTCATTTTCACTGGCATTCTCATGCTGGAAGTTGGTAAAATTTTCCAATATTTATACATTCTGCTATTTCTGCTATAGGAGCTATTTCCAACATGAAAAGAGAAAACCACTTAGAAATTCCATGGCTAATGGTCCAAAATAACAGAGAAAAATAGGTAGTAATACGCTAATATAACTCATATCAGTAAAAAACGAACTATATTTTGAGTGATTAATGAAAATTATTATGTTATTTACTTAATCTTTCTTCAAGTCGATGTTCTTGCCACATGGCAACTGGGTAAAGACATTATGCAACCCGCAATACATATGTCGTAAACATTTATCAGCTTTAACTGAGGTACCCATTAAAAATAGACCATCAACTTTGCACATATATTCAAATACAATTCCAAGAATTTGTGAAATATTTTTATAATATCATTAATTCTATATTTTTATAGTATAAAATCATTAATTTTCCATCATAATGATGTTTCTATAGACCTACAACGCAGCATAAAAATCCATATATGCAACCCACGATACAATTGCTTCTCGAATATTTTTCCTTGCATTAGATCTATGGATACACAGAAAAAAAAGACCAACGTTATTTATATTTAAATAAGATGAATAAGAACGAAATTCCTTGTCCGAGAGTAAATATGGGTTGAAATTAAGTATCTATTTCCAAAAATAGAGATGAAAAGTTGGGTGGGGAAGGCTTGCATTCGGAGGGGGGTTACATTTGGACAAATACGGTATTTATAGAGCATAGTGCTGTTTGTAACAATAAAACCGGTGATGAATAACAATGCTTTGGGAAGAGCTGGGCAGATCTGTGGTAAGATTTGTCTTATCTGCCAAAATATATGGTAAATCTTTTTCGCTTAGGTTTCAGCCATTTCTGAAAAGTTACTTCATTTTGATTTATTTTAATTAATTCTAAAGAAAGATTTTCACTGAAAAAACAAATTCTACCCAAAAAGAGTCCCAACTATGTACTCACAAACAAAATTTCATATGGATTTAGCAAAGTACAAAAGGTAAGGTGAAGAGATAGTACCTTCGCTCCGCTCTTCCATTTTCCAATGCTGTTGCATCAGTCAGTTCTTCTTTATTAGCCTCAATTAGGTCCTGAATGTCTTCAGCCTCCACTTCATCTAAACCGATCATGCGTGCAAGGTCAACTGTTTCATTAACGACGTCCTCAGGTATATCAAAACCAAGGAAGTCAATCGCACAGTCGTCCCAAAGATTTTTCCAAACAGCATTCATAGTTTTTTCGGAGATTTTGATATGTTTTCAATGGCCTGTCGGATATTATAAGAGCGCCAAAATTCCTTCAAGCTCACGCCAGCATCTTCACCCTCAGATACTCTTACAGCTTGGTTGAAAGTCTCCCTTAAATAGTATGCCTTGAAAGTTGAAATCACGCCCTGGTCCATTGGCTGTTGAATCGATGTTGTGTTCGGAGGCAAGTAAACAACCTTAACCTCCGAGCATAAATCACCCAAAGTTCTTGAATGCCCAGGAGCGTTATCTAATATCAACAAAGCTTTGTAATCTAAATTTTTCTTGATGCATTACTCTCGTACAGCTGGGCAGAAATAGGTCTTGAACCACTTTTCGAAGACAGCAGTGCCTTCTTATTAGCTTCCCTTAGGACAGGTAAACTTTGCTTATGGCAACCTTTAAGAGCCCGAGGATTTTCCGAATGATAAACAGTCATTCGTTTAAGCTTAAAATCCCCAGCAGCATTTCCACCTAACAATAATGTGAGTCTATCCTTTGAAACTTTGAACCCTGGCATTGATTTTTCCTCCACTGAAATATATATATTCTGGATGGCATCCTTTTACAGAACAATCCAGTTTCATCAGCATTGAAAAAATGATGAGGCAAATATTTTCCCTTTTCTGTCATTGCCGCCAATTCAGCGATAAATGTGGCAGCTGTGCTTTCGTCCGCACTAGCTGACTCTCCGCAAACAGATATGTCATGCAACTTATAGCGGGCTTTAAAGCGATTAAACCAGCCACGGCTGGCGGTAAATGTTTCTACACTAGAACTATCTTTGGGCAATTCATCGTACAAATGCCTAGCTTTTGCTTGAATCGCCAACAGACTTACAGGTATGCGCTTTTCAACTAAATCTTCTATCCATACATTTAAAAGTCTTTCCATTTCCATAATAGTTTCACATCTATTTCTTGTTCCTATCCTGACGGCAGCCGAAGGAGTTGCTATTTTCCCATACTTCTTTATTTTATCTGCATTCTTTACAATAGTTCTTACAGTGGAACCAGCGAGAGATAAAGTCTTGCAAATTTAATGTTGCCGCTGTCCAGCATCAAGACGTCGCAAGACTTTTAACTTTACGCCAAGTGATATTGTTTTTCTTTTCTTCTTCTCCAGCTGCCTATTATCACTCATTGCCTATTTTTCTGGGGAAAATACAATAGTAGAAATTTAGAAAAGACAAAACAAAAAATACTCCTAGTAAACATGCACAGTCGAAAGGTTCATTCATCAAATAATTCCATTACGCGGTAATGACGAAAGGTGGACAAAGCCTTGATGAAATCGTTTTTTTTCCTTTAATACACTGTACTATACAGAATATTCAGTAATGAAAGTTTTTCATCAACGATTCTTTCTTCAAGTAAAAAAAGCACAGCAGAATAATTCCAACAGGCGACGGGCGTACGGGGCGAAGCGATCGCTGCGCATCGCAGGATTTTCAAGAGCGCTAATGCAGAACCGGAGAGCGTTAAACTGGAACAGGGTCTTAAAATATTTTCAGTGCTAATGCAGAACAGAGCTAATCGGGACAGCGTTAATCGGGGAGTGGGTGTACCATGCTTTCCTAAAGAAAGTGAGACATGCATCCTAGCACACAGCAAGAGTGAACTGACTGCAGGCAGATAACTGTATGACAGTCTCATGGATGTGTCACACATCCTTCTATGATTTCTTCTCAAGGAATGATTTTTAATGATAATCTTACCACCATGCTTGAATAAGTGAATCTATAAGATATTTTTCCTTATAGATTTAAGAGCTAATGATTACCAGACAATATGTATCAGCATCATTCCATAAGTCATACAGTTTACCTGTATTTGAGAACAACATTATTGAAGACAATGGCTCCTTGGAAGGGCCACACATATGGGCAGGCTATGCAAGGGGTGTCTTTTGTTTCCTCTGGTTCCACATTGTCGATGTACTGATAAACTCTCTCCACTGCAACCATTTCACGTTCTGTCTCGACAAAGGCATTGACTACACCACCAAGCAGTCCACTGACAGAGAGTGCGTAAGAAATGGCCAATCCCACTAGGCCTATAGAAGAAATGCACATATGATAAGAAACACAAAGCATAAATTCATTTAGGCTCATCGTAGATATGAGTAGACATTTGTTAACAACTGACTTGCATTCACAAATTCGTTTCACTGCACCATTTACAGTCATGGATTCGAGTATAACTACAGAGCTGAAAAAGGCTCAAAAAATGACTCTTAGAAGGTAAATACATAATGAATGATTTGAATACATTTTTAAAATAGAGCACAAGGAAGTTGCTAATGTGGGAGTTGAAAATATTTTGTCTTTCTCCTGTTTTGATGGAGCAAGATGACATGTAGAAAATTGTACAAGGAATTGTACCTACTAATCCAGACGATATGTACTAGTAGAATCTGTGGGTTTTTAGTGTTCTACAGTACAAGCAGAGCAGATGTCTGGGCTGTGCTAACTAGGTAACACAATTACGAAGAATTAAGGAGATGCTGATAATATTATTTAATATCTCAACCATTAGCAACAGAAAACAACAAAAATGTAGAGTAGTAAGTAATATTTAACACACAATAGCTAATAGCTTTGAGACCAAGTATGAGGAGTGCTTTGACTATTATCAGTCAACATTTCTAAGACTTATGAATCCAAAGCTCCAGTGAGGGGGATGAATTTATTTATCAATTAAGTGGGCACAGACACATACCCACCTGGATTAGCTACACTAAACTGATGTTGAATGACAGCTATCACTCCAACACCACTGACAATCACCACACCAATAAACTGAATGCGCAAACCTAACCATTGTCCAGCAGCTTGGCTAGCCAACTGTGCCTTCTGATTGGCTTCAAGATGCTCCTCATTTTCAAGTTTAAATCTATAAATAAAAGATATGATTATTTTATTTCACTGCGGTTAAAATTAGTGCATTTATGTTAAGAGCATTCAAAAAGATGCATGCAATTACTTATGGCCCAAACTTTTGTCACACACAATCCTTAACCATTCATTTGAAAATGAGAATCTTGCCTCATTAGCTCAAGGGATACATCCCAACAAATCACTGTTCTATTTATTCAAATTAGTGCCAATTGCAACTATTTTAACATGAGGGAGTTAAGGATGCATTATTTGCATTAGCAACATAAAGTGGTTAACATTGTAAAAACTTTGCACATCATCCCATTTCAGTGCTTGAAATAGTTTTTATTTATCATCAATATTCACAGGCCATATGGGTTAATTCACAAGCGATTTCAAAACAACATATGCAAAATATGACACTTGGCGTCTCATAATTTTAGAATTCCCTTGCTTATCCTCTGGCCTAGCACTAGTCACTCTCAGAGACACTCAAGCAGCAGTTTTTTGTACCATAAATACATGGGCTGAGCCTTAAGTCAAATATTTCAGGAGAATGAAAAGCATGAAACTATCAGCGATAAAAAGACAAAAACATTGCAGAATGAAAAAGACTAATACTACTTCATTGGTTAAGACTATATTTACCAATGATCAAAATAATGATTCTCAATGCATTGTGCTCAAAACTCTGAGAAAACCCAGTCCAGGATTTCGCTGGCTAGCAATCTGAAGTAGTGCGTAGTGAAGAAAATAAAGAAGTACATAACAAGCATTGGAAACCATGTAAATAGAGGAAACTCTAGCAGAATATATGCATACATATTACCCATCAATATTATTCAGTTAACCATCAGGCGTGACTGCAACCTCAGATATACCTTATGTGACAGCATAAAAATCCAGAGCAGGTGGGTAGGGGGTCGCTATGGGAAATTATTGCTGGTAACCTGATTTTAACAATAGCAAAATTGCTCTTAAGGAGGAATGACCAAGCTAGCATGCACAAATACATCTAACAAAGGTATTTACCACACCACAAATTTGAACAATGGGCACCTTCCAAAAATGATTGCCAATGCTGCCAAAGCATTTTGTAATCAACTGGCAGTATCACACAGGTATCAATGACTTCATCCCATTGATGATGTATCCTGCTGTAAATTCTACTGCCGTTTAGCAGCCCAAAAGCAGCAGTAAAGCCGCAACAATATTAGGAAATGGCGACAGTAGTAAGCAAATGATGGGAAAATAAATCAAAAAGGAAAATAAATAAAATATGAAAAGTTGAGAGCAACTGATTTGTATATATTAATTATTGTTTACATCAAATTAATTTTTTAAGGAAAAAGATGTGAAGATGTATGGGTGATGCATCATGGATGATGTCACTGAGCCCTGATTAAATGGAATGGCCTTTTAGTGAAGCAATAAATATTAGAAATTCATTAAGAATGCATATTTTTAATTTCATTTGGATTGGCATTAAGAACTGCCATGTTGAAAGTCACTTAAAGAAGCCATATTGAATTTCCTGCTAACCAAAAGCTACTTCCAACTGTTCTAAAATTGCAAGCTACTACTTCAATGACAGTATTGTCTCACATTCCACTTTTTGGCAGCATAGGCAATTAATGTCAGAATGCCCTAGTACCTCCTCAGCAGTGGTAAGGTTAAAATAAACTAAGTCCTTTCAATGCAATCTTTACAAATCTTCATTGAATACAAAAAATCTTATTATCACTTACCCTGATAGACATTACATGGACATTCATAACAGTAATTTATGGAAAAGATCTTAATGTATCAATCCATTAAGCATAAGGTTAGAAGAGCAAGTATATGAATACCTTGACACAGCTCGATAAGCACGAATAGTCTGAAGACCTTGTAAAGTTTCATTGAAGTGGCTGTAGAGTGGCGAGAGAGTGACGCTAGAAAGTCGTTTTAACTCTCTTGAGGTACGCCTGTAGTGATTTTGAAGCCAATAATACAATGGGATGAGAGGGACCAGAATCAACATCAACCACGGAATTCCATACACTGTGACAAAAACGGCACCTATTTTTAAACAGAGGGATAGATAATTCATTAAATAATATTAATGGTTGAAGGAGTAACTTTGTGGAAAATTGTCACCGACATGATGAAATAGTAGAATATACTAAGATATATTTTTTCATCATGTCAATTCATTGAAAATGTTAAACAAACAATTTCCTAAATGCTATGACGTAGAGTTGTGCTAAACTGTTCATTTCAGCATTCGTTTTTAACCACATTCCTCTGAACCACATACTTAGAATACACAAATGGATGATTCACAATTATCTCACAGAGCCATCTGGTAACTGTTCAGTGTTCAGCATTTAACTCCATTCTGCAGATTTAATGCCATCTGATGGCAATGAAATGAACTCAAGTGACCACAGGCCAATAATAAGACCCTAAGGGCCGGTTGCACAATGCCTGGTTAAGGCCTTAGCGATGGCTAGAGTCACGGTTTCACATTGGATTCTTATGCAAAACCCTGACTCTAGCCATAACTAATGTTGTAACCAGGCATTGTGCAACTGGCTCTTAGGCGTAGCTCATGCAATCATTGGTGCCAACTTAAACTTATACCATAATTCATAGAAAAACAAATACATACATATTTCCACAACCATATGAATAGGGAGTCAGAGAGAACTGTTCTTTTACACTTCATTTTGCTGAATCATTTGTACTGATCTATTCAGTTCTTTTTGAACCATCTCCAATATGAAGTAGGAATTAGTTGAATAAATTTAATGGCACATATCATTGTTATTAAAATATTCTCATTGTATAATTGGCCTTTACAGGGAAAAATGTTATGCACTGCAGCAGGATAAATGACCCTTCTAGTCATATGGCAAAATGAATACTTAGATAAACAAAATCATCTTAATTACCCAGCTAGCACAAATCCGTCTATTGACTTAAAACTTCTGTCAAATTGACATAATTTTAGAAGCTAAGTGTTGAGCTACTGACGTAAACATGATGCAAACATCATATCAATAACCTGGAAAAAATAGCGTTAAGGTCATAAGGTAAAGAGCAACATGTTGCCTTGTCGACAAAAATAGGATGCCACCTAAAGGCAATCTTAGAAATGACTGAATATTTGACCGAAAAAAAATATGCCACAGGGGAGCCGCGAACCGAAGATCTTTACTCGTACTCTCCATCTCTCCTACCTTAACCCACTCCACCACGGTGATGTTTGGGGTGTTGGGAGGCAAAGAACTAATATCCCCTTCCCTCGTGGTTGCGAACGTTGCGTGCACTTGCAAACTACCTCCAACCGAGATTATCGTGAATCAAAATGTGGATGATTCAAATGAATTAATGATGAAAGAAAAATAGAATGGTTGAAAGAAAAGGGAGATGCTACATACGGGATAAGCTGATGGGAAATAATACCATTCAAAACACTATATAGTCAAAATAATGAAGGAAGTACCTATCTATAGCTTGGAAAAATCATCGTGTTTGGTAAAACATATATATACCCACAGTATACTAAATAAGGTTTTCATGATGATCAGGGGTACAGAATAGACAAAGTTCTTTGATAGATGCATCTTGAAGTGAGCGAATTTTGGACTTATTCCTTACCCCATATTTCAATCAAGGGTACATGATCAGTATATTTTGCCACGTGCTGTATGGGATGGTAGTCAACTACGCAGATAATTAGGTAGTAGAAATCTATTAATGATCTACCACAGCAAATCCCCTCTTAAACTTATGCTGCATTTTTTACTGAGTACAAAACTGAGTCATTCTACCAAGCTAGGGCTGAAAAAGAGTCCTCATGTCCGCAAATAACTGGCAATCGTTGTTGGGCTTACAAAGGGCAACACATTTATGTCACGTTGACACAAATTTCGGCTCAACAGACGTACGTAAAATTATTGGTCAATCAATGATCCCTAGTTTACAACAATGGGTTTTGTGTGCCAGCTGGGTAGTGATGGGTCGAATCCAAAATTTATCGAATCCGAATCTCTTTTTTTATCAAATCTAAAAAAAAACCAAATCTCAAATCTGAATCCTGCTTTCACCAAATTATGAATCCCAGTTCCTTTTCATTACCAATACTTATTTGCATAAAACAAATTCAAATCCATTTTTAATTTTCTAGTAAATTTATGAACCCATAGTAGCTTTAGGTTTTCCCTCAAAAACAAATCTAATAATTTAGCTTTAATGGAGAAAAAAAGTTGAGCACCAATTTGTTTCAAATTGACATTTATTAATCCTTAAATTAAAAATGCTTAAGAAAGCTAAGTGAACACACGTAACTTGTTTTTTCTCGTTATTTTGGTTTATGAAATGATCATTATTAATCTGTCAGGAACTAATGTTTCTTTCATTATTAACCAAATTGTCGGGAGTACTGAAGCCTGTAAAAATACTGATGATAGATCAGTCCAAATATGTTTTCGTAGAAGGCGTTTCAAAACCTTTCTGTGATATTTTTGGTTAAATTTCAGGCTTAGTGGCTTTAGAGATGCCTTCACCAGAAATATAATATTGCCCCATGAGGCGTAATTCGTGACTTTATCAATGGCATTTTTCCATGAAAAGGAGCAACCAATTTCTTTATAGGGCGATTCCACACGGCCTTACATGAATACTCGTGGCCTGACTGGTTTCAATTTTCATGATTTTTCTCACAAAGGAAGAGTAAAATATTAATCCTGAATATTCATAAATGTAAATTATAGGGTGATTTGAATATATATCTGGATTTAGCACAAAATGGCAGCACTTAGTTTACAAATGTGATTTCAATTTGACATAAAGGCCGAATTTCAAATGTGTAAACACATGACAAGGAGACAGCAACCTCGCTTAACAACTATTGAAATTTGATCAGATAAACATCTACTCCAACCTAGTGCACTTTAATTTGCTCTTTTTTATTTTAATTCATATTAGAACCAAATGACATTTATTAATGCTTAGGGAAGACTGGGTTTAATTTCACTGGACAGTCATGATGCGGGGCTCTGCTAAAAATTCATGGTCTAATATTTGCGGTGCAAAACCATGGCATAACAGAGCAACAATAACTGTTAGGTGAAAATATTGCAAACTTTGGGGGTGTAAAAAAAGTAATGTTTGATTAGATGTTCTAGGTTAGATTTATATTTTTCTGCAGCTCAAAATTTCCTTTTTCCAAAATAAAAAGAAAAATGTACGGCCTTTCAATAGAACGCATTATGAAAATGGCAGACATAATGGTCTGTGGCACGTGCATTGGCTTTGAAAATGATACATTGGGAGGTTGAGGGCAGTGTGCACATGAGCCATGCGCCGAAGTTGAAATGAAACTTTCCATGCTTAATAACCATAAAACCTCCACCTACGATGGCACAAATGATAACACAGCATGCACAAAAATATTACATCCACTGAATGAAGTATATACTCAAAAAAAGATAAATTAAGCTCATCTTATTTTGTAAAAACATATTCCTTAAAAATGGATTTTTATCATATAATATAAAGTGAAGTTTGATAGAATTCATTACAAAAACCATGAAGTACTATGTGTTTACAGCTAGCTGCCCATAGTATTCAGAGGAGTTATTGAACAAGTAATGCTTACTCAGTGCATGGATAGAAAAAAATTAGGTATTTACCAACAACGCTGAAAAGCTGAGCAAACAGGATGTTTGTAATGAAGGGGAGCGAGTCATCAATTGTGTATGTATCTGAAGAGAAGCGGTTGAGGATGCGACCCAGAGGAGAGAGGTCAAAAAATACAACCCTTGCCTGAAACAATGACTTTCCATTATTTATCTAAGTACACATTATAGAAAACATTATTACTGCTTTATAATATCTTCTTCAAAGAGTTATTTCCAATGTCTCTTAATATTTAATTACCTACAGCAACAAAATTCTTTTGGATAATGTAAAAATTTATTGACAGACAAAGGCACACTATGATGCATGCATGATTATGGAATCATTTTTATCAATGTATAAAAGAAGAACTTTATGATCTTGATAATTTTTTCTAATAGCATCTCAGAACTCCAAAAGGATGATGTTACCACGGTATTCAAAGATTATAAACACTCTAAAAGAAAAAAATATCAGGAAATTACTTTCAAATACACATAAAATCAACCAAAAGTACACTTTTCTGATGAAAGAACTTACCTTGATAACAGTATCCAAAAGGAGAGTGTGAATATTCTTAGCAGCACAAATCCCACCATATGCAAACAAAAATGCACGGAGAAGGGTGAACACAGTGTTGAGGCACACAATGCTCCCATAGATTGACAAGTAGAACACAGCCTCATTAGCATAATACTCAGAAGAATTTGAATAGTCACTTAAAGTCTCACTCATTTCATAGTAACTGTGAACTTCATGAAATCCAGATGCACTTGAACTTGAAGTATTGGATGATGTTGAATGAGTAACCCAATATGACAGCCACCAATCAGCTGTGTTCCGAGAAACTTGCATGAAGAACATTGACAAAATAATGGAAATGGCGAGAATTTGGCCCACAGCAAACCAATAGTTTGCATAAATGCTGACCTTAACAGATCCTGACTCTTTTTCCTCTCCTTTGCTTAAAATACTACTCGTAATTGAGAGATCATCCCCATCTTTTCCAATTCTGCTGATTTTTCTTTTGACTGGCAAGTACTGATCATCAAGAGATTCCATTTGTGCAGTGATTTCATCAATATCTGACAGGATGTCACCAGGTTTTCCTGCAAAGTTGTGATAAAGGAAATAAATATTTTCAATTCTTTGTAAATCATAAAGCTGTAATTTTATGGAAAGGACATTATTACTTATAAACAGGAGCATATTTTTATTCCTCCAACAAAAACTTATAGAATTAATTTTCATCTCATGAATGAATCACACAAATGTAGTTATAAGAAGAAGTAAGAATTTTCTACAAGATATAATACATAAATCTCTATTCCAAAGATGAATTAACATTAATTTATTAGTAAGCCTGTGGCTCTTTCAACTCTTCCAAATCCTAAAACCATAAACTGATGTTAAGTCTGGCCTCCATTTTGTTCATTTGATCACTGAGGTGGTGGATAATACAATGGTCTCCCACATCAATAAACCCACATGAATTGTCAAAATCAGCACTTTCATAGCATACCAGTCATAATTTTTGATTCTGTATTAATGTCAATTCCAGTAGCAAACACATTTTTCATGCTTTGCAGCACTGCAATTATAAACTGTTCACATAGCTTTAACTAACGGCAATGGGAAGCTGTGGCACTTTAAATCAAATTTCATCGTGGAACATCAATCAGTACCAACGACTGGGTAATATATGATAACAGAAACCTCATCCAAATAAAATGATTCACTGAGGATCCAACATTTGAGAATGCAACAATTTGACACTAAGAACAAAAATAGTCTCAGATAGCAAACAAACATTCACAGATTCAGGAATACTCCCAGAGATAAAACTGAAGGTCAATAAAGTGATTTCCATGGATTTACCTTGAGCAATAATTTTTCCATTTTCTAACACATACACTTTGTCTGCAGTCAAAAAATACTGAACTTGATGGGTGCACAGAATCTTTGTCTTATCACGAAGGAGGCCATTAATGCATTTTTGGAAAATATTATGAGCTACATGAACATCCACAGCAGATAAAACATCATCAAGTAGATAAATTGATTTATCCTGAAAATTAAAACAAGCACATTAGTCACAGTTGAACATTCTAAACCAGTCTTTGCATTAAAAAAATTATGAGGCATAAACAAAATGATTCTTAATGGCAGTGATAATAATTTATTTCGTTGTGAACCATTTTTCTTAAGTATGCACCTCCTAAGAGGAATGGTTGAAAACTATAATCCAAAGAAGCAGGAAGCTAAAAAGTTGCAGTTAAGTAATTCACGTAAGTACATATTTCACTGGTAAAACATATGCACTATAAATCTAAATAAATATTAGATGCAACAAAATTAATTTATGTAATAGCTTGAGTATGTTTAATTTTTAAACCAGTGTCAATCAATAACGTGAGGAACTACCTCAACTTTTCCCAGCATTTTGAAAATGCACGTCATTAGTATTCATCAAACAAAGTTTTCTCTCTCCTCATTCACCAAAAGAACAAAAAGATTAAGGCTGAAAGGTAAACAATGGATTTTTTCCTCCATGGACTTCAATTCTTCTTCATTCACCTCATGGTGAGGATTTAGAGATTTATTGGTAAACAGATTTAATCCTGGAATGAGGCAGTAAATATCATGTAGCTCTGTACCCTATCACTAATGTGCATATTCCTTTGTTTTCATATTTCTATCATTACATATTAGTACAATACTCTGACAAATACTAAGAAATTCAGTCATCAAATATGCATATGGTAGCTTGAAGACAAATAAGAAAATGTATGCATACATTGGAGCCCTCATATTGAGGTCCTTGTATCCTTGGTTCACTCGGCTCAGAAATTGGAAGTGAAAATTTCCAGAAATAAATGATCCTAAGTACAAATGTGCACCATTCTGTATTGTTAAACCTCATTCCCAAGCCCTAAGGGCATGACTCATTGCACTCTGTCTTCAGCCACCCATTATGCATAATTACATAAACTAAAATTTTAACTACAACATCAATTTAGCTACTTTCAATAATTTTCACATTTCATTCATGACAGACTCAAATAAATCTAGGGGTCAGCAAACTTTTTTGTAAAGGGCCAATCAGTAAATAATTTAGTTTCCGTGGGCCTAGGGGCACACTATATTTATGTAGATAGACCTACTTGAATAACAAGCAAAAAATAAGTTTTTACAACATTATTGAACAAAATTTACTTCAACCCTGCAGTACTCGTGCCACTTTTCTAACGTGAGTACTCGCACTGGGTCTATTGGACCCGTCTAAACGATGATTGCTGTTTAAGTCATTCACGATGGTTTAAAACTGATCTTAATTTTTTGTATTAATAGTTCTTGTTAAGAGCATTTAATCTTGTTAAGTTAATCTTGTTTAAACTTGTTAAGAGTAATTTAAAGTAAATTAATTGTAGTGAACAAAAAAATCCTCGGAGTGCGAGGTGGCCCAGGGAAAGGAACTGGCCCCCCTACCCTGAATGTGTGAAACTCACACGCCTGTGGCTTAGTGCAGGGTGAGCTCTACTCTCACCTACCAAATACCAACCTTCGGGTTGTATCAATGAGTGAAGAGTATTTTGTAGCAATTGGAAGTCATTTATAGAATTCTGTCAGAGTTTTCTCATGAAATTTAGCTATTAGCGTGATGTCACACTGAAGATTAATCACTTCCAATTGAAGGTTAGGTGGAAGATCCTCGATTTTACAGTAACATGACTTTTGAAATACCAAAATGTATTCTGCAGTGGCATCAAGATTTGAAATAGTCTGCTGGAACTGCAGTTTGAGCTTGAAAAATATGTCCACCATGAATTTGTGTGAGAATGGGGATTTCACTTCTTTGAATTTTTGACAGCATGGAAGATGCACAAAGCAGTTTGATATAATTAGTCACTCAACCAATGCCAGTGCCTTCGAAAGGACTTAACCCCAGTTTAAGTTTCACCTATAAGCACTGTTCTGTTTTGTAATTTTAGTTGAATTTGTTAAGAAATTCTGTGATATCTGCAGCAAAAGCTAATTTACAAAGCCATTCAGAGTTTGATAATAGTAGCTAAGGGCAGTTTTTCACATTGAGAAAAATTCAATCTCTGCTCTGAGCCCATACATTGAAAAAAACACTGAAATTGCAAAATCCATTCTAAGCTTGTAGGCCATACAAAATGAGGTGGTGGGGCAGACTTGGCTCACGACCCATAGTTTTCTGACCCCTGATCTAGACTAAGGTGATAACTTATTGACTAATACATAAAAGTAATCATATGTTCTTTACCTGGTAAACAGCTCTAGCCAGAGCGATTCGGGCCTTTTGGCCACCACTAAGGGTTACTCCACCCTCGCCAATTTGTGTCATGTCTCCTTTAGGAAGTAACTTCAGGTCTTCCACAAGAGAACATGCTTCAATCACAGCCCTAGAAAGAACCACACTACAAGTTAAATGTATTACTTTGCTTAAAAGACAACTACTGTTTAATTAGCATGATTTAATTCATGAGATCATCTCTTTAGTGTTAGAATAGGTCCACTAAGCCCATCAACCTCCAGTTTCTCCAACTTTCAGGAAAAAAATTTCAAATGCCTTATACAAAACAACCATGATATTATGAGATTTGTAACCTGTGAGTCATCATGGTATTATTTGTTGTACATTATTTTACAACCTGGACTTTTCTGGCCTTCAATTCTTGTCAGACAATCAGTTTTCAAAAGAATAACAGAGGACTCTTTTCTTATCTGTTTTATGATACATACTCGAAGAATCAAGCCCTAACTTTTATACATCCATTCTCAATTTCCTTGTTTAATTTTGTACTTCCAAGTTCCTCTTGCCATCTCCACAATTCCTTCAGCATCACTCGAAGAATCACATAAGTGACATTTCTATGATTATCACTGCAAATTTTTGGAATGCCTCAAAGAGGAAATGAGCAGTTAATGACAGCTATACAGCTGAACAATGCAGAGTGAATGAATTCCGTACACATCCTGTGAGTGTATGCAACCCATTGAATTGAGAAAAATTACTGTGAGATAATGCAACAAATGGAATTTTAATTACCACTATCAGCATTCCTCAATAAGTTGCAAGCTAGGAAAAAAGGCCATTCTCAAGATTACATGGACAGAATGATGAACTGATCAACATGCTAGGTCTCTGATGGTTAAATTTGCCATCTAATATTGCATTGAAGTTCTTTTTATGCCATATTCCAGAATGCCTGAGTTCCAACACTCGTAATTTCATTGGAATCTATGCACTGAGTCCTAGTAAACCACTCAAAGCAGCCTAGACGGATGGCTTTATGTAATCAACTTCTAAGTTACTTGCTTCCCATTATTGCCATAAAAATCCAGTTACTCTGATCTGTTTTTTCTTAAATAAATACTGAAACATTCAATGCCCACTTGGCAAATACGATGTCAGCGGAAAAGATCCATAAATTGCATTACAGAAAAATGTTGTGACCATTATTCTCTAGCTCCCTTGCATTTGAAAGACTCCTTCATTGAAACTTAAGGAGAAATAAAAAACCTCACCCACGTGGAGGCTTAAGAAATATGTACTGACTCACAGGCAAAAATCTAAATGCAAACAGGCTAAATAAATTTTGAGTAACAGCAAGAATAATACGGTAAATGTGAAACACACTTGCACTTACTTGTATTTGACCAGATCATAGGTTTTACCAAAGAGGATGTTATCCTTAACAGTGGCCCTTTGAAGCCATGGCTTCTGGGAAACATAGCCAAAACCTGCAGGAATTCCATATAGACATTAAATACAGCAACAGTTAATGCATAATGATATTTTTTTATTAAATCGTTTAATGACCATGCCATCAAAATATGGGCACAAAAATCACTAAATTTGAGCTATCCAGAGAGTGCAGTGGTAGCAACTCTTGGTAACAGTCAACAGCACAACATCAAGGAAGGTTCCCGTGGAAGGGATTGGCAAAGGAGCAGAGGGAAATGGACAGCGCATGAATGAAAGGCAATAAATACCAACATAACAGCATTTGATCTGAGAGAATGGGAATAAGAGGAGCACACCTGAATGATTGGATTAAGAGCCATAGGGATCATTTTAGTTCATGTGAATAAAAGACTTAAGCATTTTGAAGATGAAAATGAAGGTTTGTAACTCTCCCAACCCAAGAAGTCAAGCACCAAAACTTCCTTAACCCCCTGCGTGGAGCTAGTTTGTATGTGATACTTCGACTGAATCGAGTCTTTTGCTCAACTGTCCCCATGTATCGCTACCACTATACATTATGATGGCACTATTTTTTGGAATACCAGAAAAGCCACCCACAATCAGCCCCTCTTGGATGGGGCCCTAGTGGAGATGGGAGACGCAATGACAATAAGAAGGGAGGTCAAATTAAGTGGACAGAAGCCTAAGGGGCAACCTCCTTGCATGCTATGCTGCCAACAAGTCCGATAGCAGGGGTTACATGGCACGGATGCACTCTTTGTGGTCTTAGATGCATCCTGAGCATGACCACCTGTCACAACAAAACTTGCACGACTATGCAAACCACCTGCAAAATAAGGAAGCTCTCGACCAACCGTTACAAGCCTCAAGTTCGTTTCTTTGCAAGATCGTGCTCTATCGATTTAAATTTCTGGGGGTTACAGCCAATAAACTGCCAACTTGTGATAAGTAATGCCTCAACGCACCTACCCTAAGATTCTGGCCAATTCGGTGTCCTGCTTCCGCACTGGTAGGTAACTCCCATCCCCGATGTCCTCCCGAGGGGGGGACATCGGGGGTGGGAGTGCTTCCAATTGGGCTACGATGCTGATGAGGTTTAATGATCCCTCTCCGACAGCGTGGCTTTCGGCATCTCATAGGATGGTTCCACTTATCCTCTTCTTGTTTATATCTCTAATAAGGATTAAGCTACAAAACCCTTATTTAATTCTCAATCAATCTGCAGGAACGAAGCTGAGCTCTCGTTTAGGATATTTTTTCAATCACTGGGTTGAAGCGAAAGGGGAGAAAGGTACCTACACCATTTTCCGATACAAATATGTATGGGTGCTTGAGCGTTTTTTCCCTTTGATTATGCATGCACCCAGTGCTGGTCATACTTTATAATTAATGTGCGTAAAAGTAATTGGTCGTACGAACCAAGCGAACTCATATTTTCTCTG
Source organism: Pyrrhosoma nymphula (assembly GCA_963573305.1). NCBI lineage: Eukaryota > Metazoa > Arthropoda > Insecta > Odonata > Coenagrionidae > Pyrrhosoma > Pyrrhosoma nymphula. The sequence continues at coordinate 158,609,358 of OY754331.1, read as the reverse complement.
GTTTTCTTGGCTCTTGGCGACGAAAGAAAGGAAGGGCAATGCCTTGCTCGAAGTCTATAACAAAACGCTCAATTAGGGCAGGAAGTTAAACCTGATTCTTTCGATGGTAGCTATTGCCAGCCGAAATAATTATACCGTGGAGCAAGGTTGAGTGTAATCAGTCTGAAATAGTGCAAAAAAAGCTTCTTTGGGTTATATTCACGACTGAATATACCGCTCGAAAAATACAGCACCATCTCCGATACATGTCATAGTTTTTGAGCACACACGCGCAGCAAACAAATGCTGTACCAGGAATATTCATCATGAATTAATGCTTGCGTAAACCGGTAGCAAAAAAATCCAGGGATCATGAGAGGAAAATGCTGGTTGTAGCAATTAGTCTCTCGTGGGCGAGTATATCCGTACACGACTAATTTACATTTTTTACTCATTGGCAAATCTGTGGACTCGTGGTAACAAAGCCGAACACATTTTTAGTCTGAATGGTTCCATATTTTATGTGCTACGATGCCTACGATTCAAATTCGTTCTTAAGGTATGGTTTCACTGGGGCGTCCAGCAGCCACGTCCAGCCGCCGCGTCTGGACGTCGCGGCTGGACGACGCGGCCGGGTGGTTTCATTCAGGCAACTACATCCCGTTTCCGTGGCTGGGCGATGTGGGAGAATGTGGATTTAGTTTAATTACGAATTTTTTATCGCTTTGTGTTTCCTGAGAGTGAGTTGATTTTAAGCTGAAATGGATGGTGAAGATTTAGTTTTGTTGGAGGACGAAGAAAAGGACAACCAATGTTGCAAGTAGTTTTACAAAAAAGAGCTGGAAAGGACGCGTAATATAAAATGCGGAGAGAGGAGAACAGAAAAATCACCGAAAATTTGGACTGCTCGACTAGGCGTCCGCGTCTCGACTGCTCTCGAAACAGTCGAGATGCAGACATCGGGCACCAGCCGTCGAACTCAACGGCTGAGACCTATCAGTGAAACCAAACCCATTTGATATAGATTGGATGAGTACGGCAGTGACTTCCGGCTGGTGGACGCGGACGCCCCACGTGGCCGCGGGATGCCCCAGCAAAACCACACCTTTACTATTGTAGCATTGAAAAATGAGATATCGTTCAGGTAATACATTCAGTGCATAATGTATTTGGCAAAGATGATCAATTAGATGTTTAACCCTGACAAGGAGCACCGGAAAACGTTGCTGTGATCCATCGCTATTCGTATAAACGAGTAACTTTTTCACGTACGGACCAAGATCCGAGGTTCGTAATTTTAAAACTTCTTTATTTCGTAATATCACGTACTGTTACATACATTAAGATACCCTTTTGGTCGGGACCGAAGATTTTACTTCGTAAATCAAAATTTCGTAATTTCGAAGTTCGTATTTTCGAGTTTCTACTGTATCGCTCGCGGGAAAAATGACTTTTTAAATCTGTCCATTCTGCATTCTAGTTTCCTAATTTTAGACTCATGATCTGATCTACCGTAGTATGTTGAAGTTCGTACAATATTATTAACTTTGTCAGAATAATTCGGTTTGGAACTTACATAATAAATTCACTCTAAATTTTAATCGACAGTCTAGAAGCGATTTCCATCCCAGTTGCTGCATAACATCAGTAACACTAACAAAGTTATCATAACGGCCTTTAACATACCTATCTTAGCGATCTTCTCTGCATGCGTTCCAACTTGGTTTTCAAGCCTACCTCATATGGATCCCTAATACTGGCAGGGTATTCTACGTGCGGTCTAAAGGCTGTTTTACATGGTATATTTGTTTGTAAAAACTCTTCCGTGAGCTCTTGCATTAGGCAAAATTGATTCAAAATTGAAGTACCATTTCGTTTTAATTGTATCATATTATTAATTTTTTTATTACACTGCCTTTGACACTTGATACGGATATTTTTCGCAGTCTGAAGGTTATAAGCTTACATGTTTATGCATAATTATTTTATTCGAACAGCCATCAGCTTCATTTTTATGCCACCAACTTATTTTTCTAACCATCCTTGTCATTATTTAATATAATACTGCATCATGAGATGCGTTTATAGCTAAGCGGATGCAATTTTTAAGATCGGGAAAAAATCGGAATTTTAAGGTAAAAAGAAAATTTAAATTATGCGAAAAAACTGGCATAGTATATGATTGATCAGGGATCAGAAGGGAAGGGAGGGTGATCGTATAAAAAGCGACTTCATATTCAAAGTAAATATTGGTGCCGTTGAGCAGGAATTTCTTGGTTTGTGCTCCGAAGTGGTTCAAAGCATTTAAACGCCACCACTTTGGGCCACATAGCACGTGACCTCATGTTTACTTCACCGGCCGCCTCTGCCCCAGCATTAGAAAGAGCCATCTACCTATATTCAAGGTCTATGGTCTAATGTAATCTGCCATCTTGAGGATCTTGAGCAAATCTTGAGTCTCTGTCGCGCTGGGAATTCTAATTTTGCGTGCAAATAAACGGAGAACATTAGTACAAAGAACCACGATTTACTTTCTTATTTAGTGGTTTAGAGCTATGAAATTTTACACATTCATAGACAATAAAATGGTAATGGATAACATGGTTGGACTTAAAGTCTACGGTTCTCAGTTTGACTCTGGAAAAATTGTCAATCCAGCTATGGCTCAAAACTTCGTACTTGAGTACATCTCGTGCATAGACACAAAGAACCACGATTTACTTTCTTATTTAGCGATACAGAGCCATGAAAGTTTAGGAAGTTATAGACAATACAATGTTGATTGTTAACATGGTTGGATTTGAAGTCTACAATCCTCAGTTTGACTCCGGAAAAATTGTCAATCCAGCTATGGCTCCAAACTTCGTACTTAAGCGCATCGCGTCCTTATACGCAAAGAACAACTATTTACTTTCTTATTTAGCGAGGTAGAGCTATGAAATTTTACACATTCATAGACAATACGATGGTAAATGATGATACAGTTGGACTGTCCTCGAGTCTATGGTCCTCGGTTCGACCTAGGAAAAATTGTCAATCCAGCTATGGCTCAAAACCTCATACCAGCATGCTTATGTTCAAATAACCATGATTTTCTTTCTTATTTAGAAAGGAAGAGCTGTGAAAATTTAGGTATATTTAAGCAATACAATAAAACTCGGTAGCATTTTTGGACTTTAAGTCTTCGGCTGTTGATTCAACTCCGTAAAAATCCAAATCCGGCTACGATTCAAACCCTTGTACTTGATTGCATGCATAAGTAAAAAGAACCACGATTTTCATTCTTATTTAGCTCGGTAGAGCTATGAAATATTAGGAACTCATAGGCAATACAATAATACTTAGTGATATTGTTGGACTTTTAAGTTTGCAGTCGGCAGTTCGACTCTGGAAAAAATTCCAATCCTGCTCTAAATGCCTTTCAAAAGTGCAATTCATGCATACGTACGGAGAACATGATTTTTGCCTCCTCTGAAGAGGTACAATGAAATTTTCGTAATCCATTGGCAAACCTATATAGGTACTTTAAAACTTGGACTTCAAATCTGTGGCTCGACTCCAGAAGGACATAAATGGAATCAAAAGTATTTGATGTGGGAGATGTACTGCAATTTTTATTAAACCTTTATGCAGTAAGGAATCATTTTAACATTAAGTTTAGGATTGTTTTCATCTTTTACAAGGAAGGTCATGGGTTCCACTTCCAATGGCCCATGATTCTTTCCAAGAACACTGAATAGTGTTTTCGCATAATAGCATGGGGAGAATTTATGCTGCAGCATTGAGGGAACCATGTGGCAGCTGAAAAATTTGAACGGGAAAGAAAGTCTGTGCAACTTTGGTGAGACAAGCTACCGCACAAGTTGTTAATGTGAGAATAATATATGTAAGGCCTGCTTTGCTATTTGAAACTTTTTCCAAAACCGAACCTTCAAAAATTGGGGGGGGGGGGACAAATTCTGGGGGGGGCGGGGGGACTATATTCGGAGAAATATGGTAGTATGTATACAACACTTTAGCATGTCGATTTTCTTTGTGTTGTCCAAGATACATAAAGCTCATCCGCTTCAGGACCTTAAGCTGTAAAATTTTTCATCCCATTAAAAAAAAACATGAGCATATAAGAATGTAGGAATAGAATGGGACAGAAAATAATCTACCTATGTACTTAGTAAGGCCAAAAATTGAATTGATATGAAATTTAGGGTCTTAGGGCAACATAATTTTTATAATTAATGCAGCTTCCAAAAATCTTAATTTCGAAGAATAAGTATGAAAGTATCAAATTCAACCCATATTAAAACCATGCAGGTGTAAGTAGTGTTGCGTATTCAAGCTTATTTCTCTTGGTATATTTTAAATTATACTGACCAGAATCTATCTCAGAGAGTGATATTGTGCCTTGTTCTTTATCAAGCTCAGCTAACAGTGCTGCCAGCAGTGTAGATTTTCCACAGCCAACTTGTCCTGTGACTCCAATGAACTGACCCTGTAAAGGGTTTAAATGCAAACCATGTATGTTAAATGGCAAGCTCTTTAAAAAGGGCAAAACGTAAATATTTAACACCAATTTATGGATATCCACTATGAAAAACTATTTGATTTGGGTGGGATTTGATTCTGTATCTCCTAATTCCCAGTACATAATTATCATTACCCTGGGTGAATTTCCAAGTACATATTAGTATTCCTCCTCTAGCACACTTACTCACATGGCTACATACCAAACTCACTTGTGACATTGTCTTAAATAATTGTTGTTTGAGGCAATATTTTTTATCAAATTTAACTCTATTCCAATATTTAAAAATGAAAATTATGTACCAATATTTATATTATTGAAGAAAGTAGCCAATGTGCTTAAAAATACACACAACCAGTCTCAATTACCAGAATTTTCATAAAATCTTTGGGATAAATTAAATTATATTGACAGAGCACAGGATCAGCCCATGTATGCCTATGGATAAATGTCAAGGATTGGTAATGCAACAAGAAAATCCCTCATTTTGTTGTGCATATTCAACACAAACCCTTATCATTACTGCAATATTCAATGTTTAAGTTCACCCCATAAGATACAGGGACAACTAAGAGTTTAGGCAAAACTCATCACAAACAAATGAGCTGGCTTCACTATGTCCATTGCCAATTAATATAATTCTGCAGCAAGCCAAAGCATTGATGGCCGTTATTTATAGTGAGAATTTAAGTAATAACATATGTAAAGTAATGATGATAAGCTAAGTGCATCAGACACACTTTATCTAAGAAAATTTGGACGGTGAAACCTGGATGGTGACAGAGTCTCTAGATACTATTAATAATGAATACACTGATGCGAAGAAAATCAAAAAGGGACCAATGCAGTTCAAATGATCACTTTCAACAATCAAGGGAATAACAATCTGAATACAGCAATGCCTTGATCAGTGCAAGGGATGCATTCCTATTAATTACTGCCCTATTCAAATTTGTGCAAAATGGCAGTGTTTTAGTACATATGGAGTAGCCAGGGATGCATTCCATCTATCACAACAAAGGAGCATGCAGTGAACATAGTAAAAATTAAACATATTCAGTCTGTGAGCCTATACACTAGTTCTTAATTCGTATATTTATTGTTAATATTATTTTTTAAAGCAACATGAAAGCAAATAATGCCGATAAAGGTGCGAAGTTAGCATCCCAAAATCTTAAAGTTACTGTTGGGAGTCAATTTTCTTCCGACTTCATCTTGTAAACCTCTCCATAAGAGAGAAATTATCTCAAAAGTGGGCTGTAAGTGCTAGTCTTTGTCACAGATATCTAGGGGCAGTTGCCAGCACTTTTTACTTGAGGTATTCGTCATTGATTGAATACTGTATTTGCCAGCATCAAGGACCCACCCCAGTTTTGATAAACAAAATTTTGGATACATTTTTTTTATTAAAAAGAAAAATAGTTATGTAGGCCATTCATATTGCTAACATTAGTACCAGGAATAGATTACGGTTTTTCAACATGTTCCACTGCATTGAAGTGACACAAAGTAATTAATACTCTTAGTTTAGGTATGCAATACACAGGACTTCAATGTGTAGTGCTGATAATCTTCCATTAGGATTAGCATAGCCCTATTAAAAATGAATCCTTCGGCCTTGTAGACTCACTTTAACTTTGAGACATTTTTTCAAGTAAAATAACTTTGTCCTCAATGCCACTTAATAATACAGCATACAATAGTGATAAAATGATTAAACGAAAACATCAAAGAGCACATTTAAAAATATCTTTTCCAAAGAATACGACTGATTAACGGGTGTTCAAAGATCACAAAGATGTTGGTTGAAAACTTGATGCATTGCAAAGAAATATCACACAAAAAAAATATCCAACAATTGACTGTCTGGCAATCATTAGTAGTTGCTAAAAAATGTCAACACCTGGAATGAGGAGCCATTGCCAATTTAAATTAAGGTAAAGATAGCAGAAGATATATGCACAAAAACAGTATTTTTTCTTCAATTCAGTATTTTGACATGATTTGATATACTACAACTACCATTACTTTAAATTATTTTGATAAAAGTTTTTGTACTACAATTACAATTAGGTACTTAATTTCCAGAGCAGGGGAGGCGAGGGGGTGGGAAGAAGTGGTGGGGGCCGATTAGCACTTCCAATGAGGCAAACTGTATTTGGAGCTGTAATTCTTAGGCATTTCATGACATAAATAATAGATTTTATTTCCACACCTAGTATGGTTCAATGGCACACATAAATATTAACAAATACCTTCACTTACTTTGTGTACCTTCAATGACAGTGCTCCCAATTTAAAACTCTCTTCAGCATGATCACTGTTGTCAGGGCTATCATCACTGGCAACAGCATTTTTTTCCCAACTTAATACAGCATTTTCTAGAGCTATGTCCAACACAGATTGATTAGGAGGTATCCTGGAGTAATAGTTGGCCAATATAAGGTCAGGAAGCTAAAACATGAACAATTGACACAATGACATAAAACACAGATATGATACAAAGGCATTATCGTTTTCACTTCTTTGCTTCCAATTACAATTACAGAAAACTTCACCTTCAGGAGCCTTTCAACTCTCTTTATTGATACCCATGCCTCAATTAGTCCATTCAGCACCCAGGGAAAAGCATTAAGTGGAGAAATAAGCATATTGAGCAAAGCCAGCGTCGTAAAAACCTATAAAAATAAAGACAGCAAAAATTAAACACTAAAAGAATTTGGAGGATAAAAGATATGAAAATAAACCAACACTTTCAAACTATGGGTTGAATTACTTTTCAGATTTTTTCAAATTAAAGTTAAATTATCACTCCTGTGTAAGACCTACCGTAGCAGCAGTCAGCTTGTTCCCCATTAGAGCATAAGTGGTAAAGGTTAAGATGGAGATAAATACTGGAGTGGTGGCCCAAAAATAAACACATAGAGCATCTAGGTATTTTCTTCCTTTCAGATACTTCAATTCCAATTGCCGAATTTCTGGTGAAAAGATAAGTACATAGAATTCAAAAATTTTATTGATGACAATAAGACCTATGAGGGAATCAACAAAATATACCACTTACACCAAAAGCAATCTACCCTAATTGACACTGCATGGATATCAATAATTGCAAAGAATGCACAAGCCTCCAATGAACTATACACAGTAAAACCTCAACTTTATGAACCTTGAATTCACGTAACTTGCAATTTTGAGCAGTGACATTGAGGTCTGACTGGTAAACATAGGGAATTCTAATGACTAACTGTTGATTCTAAGTTATTATGCTGTCACACTTTAGTCCCTGCATACAAATTTCCTTTGTTTACGTGCAGTTTTCCCAATATTTTTTACTTTTGATTAAAAATGTTGTATATGACAGCCAACCCAACAACATATAAGATTGTTTTTTTTCCGATTGGTGGAGACATTTAAAGTTCAATGATTATGATTTGAAAGCAGTTGGCTTGCAGCATTCCAAGCCATAGTAGATCCCAAGTTTGGCTGCCACTGAAAACATCTTACAGGGATTAGGAGATTATTCAAGAAAACATCCTTGCACCACCCGACACCATTTGTAATTCAACCTCGTTGAGTGGCTATGATGTAAAACTCAAAGTCTACTGATACATTTGGTGTGATACTTATAATTAATAAAAACCCTTGATGATATATGAAAATAATTAAGAGTGGCTCAACCATTTATTCAACACTAATGTCATAAAAAATGCCCCAAGGTGGATTTGAGCACCACTGCTCCATGTGGACAGAATGGAAGATCCCATTGGAAAATAGAAAGAGAGATAATCACCAGATCTTTGATTCACTGATGGCAACTACATACTTTTTCTTGCGGATCATGCTATCATGAAGTATCTGAACCACCAATTTTTTTGTACATCAAACTAATCATCAGATTGACCACAAGATTAGTTATAGATGCAGTACATTACCCTTTTATCTCCGAACAGGTTGATGCGATATGTTTACAGCTAGAGAACCCATATTTTGTGAGATAAGAATCATAAGTAAAGACCAGCTTCATTCTCACATAAACATGAAATGAGTTAACATAAAAATTGAAACAAAAGAAGCATGTCTTTTATCAATATGTAATTACTCATTAAAACAAATATGTATGACTAGCTTGATTTAAAATACAATTAAGAGACATGAAACATGGTAAAGCATCATGCTTTCTTATTACCTCTCAATTTGATATTACATCTGTACTGCCAAATTTTTTGGTCCCTACAATTACATAAATCAATATTGTACTTTTTCGGCCTATTGATCATTAATACCAGACAATTAAAACCAAATGGATCTACCTACATATTTCACTTCAATGAATAAAAGTTTTAAAAAAATTTACAGATGAATTTAAAAAGAGGTTTTTAGGAAACTTGATTTTTTTCACTAGTTACCAATTGCTAAAGGAGTTGTTGCATTAGACGAAAAAGAAAAGCTTAGGCAAATACCACCTATGAAAAAACAAATAAGTATGTCATAATTTTCTACTACAGGTCCTCCAATGTTATGGATAAAAGAGAAGAAATATCCCAGAGATGGTAAATGCCATTTCTAATACAAGAACCAGCTATGCAAGAAATTATTGTTCTCAGTTAAGCGTTACAGTAGATTTTTACAGAAAATGATATGCATAAATGCTACTCAAACCTTTCTTTTAATATCACACCATTTAAATATCACCAACACTGCTAACATTAAATTTTATTTGATCATTTATTACTACATTGTTCTATATCAATACAAATTACAAAAATAATTCAATCAATACTCAACTGTTGATTTTGTCAATGAACTGCTTCTCCCATTGATGAAACTTTAAAACTCTTATTCCACGTAAAATTTCTGTAACCATTTTCACGCGATGATCTTTTTGCTCCATTAATTTTGTACTCAAAAAGCCTAGGTAACATGAAAAATAATGTGAAATTAATTCTGGAAATGCTGACACTGAAATGTAATCACACACTCATACACAGCTTGGCATTATCTTTGGATGCCTTCATAACACTGGAAGTATAGATTGATTTAGATTGCTTGTAAGGGAGCGCCTTCGACAGGAGCCTGGGCACTTAGACCTTCTTGGTCCATTGTGCCAACCCCATGCCTGTCTGCCACATGCATACAGGGGACAAGAGCGCCACGGTGGAGGTATGTATGGTCACCCATCCAACCACCACCCGGGCCCCAAAATTGCTTAACTTCTGTGATCTTACGGGAACCAGTGTGTCAATGTGGCTGGGCCCTTGCTGGTATTCTAACTTAACATCAATAACAGAATACATATAACCATCAAAAAATTATATTCTGTTTTTACTGCTAAAGTGCACAATATCTCCTAATTCTTGCATTTGAGAGTAGAAAAGAATTTTTCTTCTAATTCATATGCGGTAAGAAATATAGGCTCATATGTATGTGCTTATCCAGTGGCATACAGATGGGGAGGGGGGAGGGTTTAGGGTTTAAACCCCCCCAAAAACGTATTTACCAGAATTCGCTTTCGTTCATTTATCTGAACTAGAGTTTAGAATTTTGCTTATGGAACTGAAAAATATAGTTGAATTGTCTTCATGAAATCGAATGTTTATTTAATTATTGTTGAAAAAATCTAAATATCATTATATGATGATGCACATAAATATTAATGAAACCCCTCCCCCAGAAGTCAACCCCCCCCCCCAGAATTCAATCCTGCGTACACCACTGTACTTATCACTTAATCATTAATGATAACTTAAATACCTTCATCATGAAATTTAATTTACACTATAAATTGAAGGAAAATAATGTTCATAACCAACACCTCAATAACTCAGTACATACTCAATAACATTGAATATCAAATTATTCTGAAGTGAAAAGATGACAAGCTCATTGGTTAGCTGAGTATCCCCAATAATTAGTATTTATATTTACACTACAGAAGAACTCACCAATTTTAGATGCAATAAACTTATTTATTGGTATCAAAATAATGGAGAAAGCCAATCCAGCCAGAAATGCTAAACCCACTTGATTGTACAGAAGGTAAAGTGTGACAGCTATCTGAAAAAAATATAAGTATTTGAAATTAAAACTCGATTACATAAATGGAGTCTGTTAATCACACAGAATACCAACCACATTACCGGGCTCATTATGTTCACTTATGCACACTATCTCTTCGCTTAGTAAAATCTTCTCGGGTTTGCCACCGGGTAAGGCTTTTAAAGGCCAACGTTTCGACGAGTGACTCCCTCATCGTCATCAGGGCTGAGACTGATTGCCAATTAAAAGCCTTACCCGGTGGCAAACCCGAGAAAATTTTACTAATATTATTCGCCGGGAAAGTCTAAGATCTTTTATCTCTAAGCTATCAGAATATTTAGTTCTCTGGCATTCAATTTGTGGCACTTGTCATAGATTACAGAAAACCCTCACCACACCCTTGGCCAATATAGTAATAATTAGCTAGAGGAAATTATTTTGCAGCTGAACTTAGATTAGTTTTCATATTTTGTCTGTATTTAGCTTTCTTGGAGATATTTTGAATGGAATTTAAATTCACTGGAGTATCAATGGGGCTGAATCAGGTAGAAAACCACATGACATAAGATGTAGGTAGGTCATTTCACATGAAGTGTGCCTATTTTTATGAGGTTAAATTTATGCACAAAAAAGCTCCTTTGAAAGTAGAAAACCTTGCAGAGCTAGGGTGCATCACAGGGTTGCCTCAATATATATTTTCATTTCTTTTAAGTCAATATTTGAGACAGAATAAAAGCTCCAGATTTTCAAACTTTGTCACCATCAAGGACCAATATGCCACTTCTTTGGGACACCCATATTTCAATTGTGAAAAAATGTAGAAGTTCAAGCCTCATTTCTCTTCAATCCCTCTGATAACTTAAAACAATTTTTTTCAGTAAGTTCATGGTAGGTAGGTACTTCCTGACTGATTTTCACTCAACTGATATTATAAGCACCAAAAAATTGCTTTTAAATATTTTATCAAATTCAAAGAATATTTACAAGGTAGAGGATTCCATACCTTCTTTTTTCTTCCTAAAAAAATTCAAAAAACTGTTAAGGTAAGAAAAATTGATTTGCAATTCAAAGTCCTCCTTATTGAATTCAATGCCTAACTTGGAAAAAATTAGCAATGCCTCATTCATTTTCATCTGCAACTGCAAGACCGGCCCATACCATTGGATACCATCCTAGATTCCCAAGGGCTATCCTTTAGGTTAATGATGTATTTTACGGTCTTTTAATTATTCCAACTTCAGAACAACTTTCTCTCAGTATCATGCACAACACTACCAGTAGCGTAGCCAAGGGAGGGCAGTGGGGGCGAATGCCCCCCCACCCTGAAGTCTGTGAATATTTCCATTCTTTAAGTACCAAATACATATAATCAAATGTGTATAATATGTAGTCTATTGTCATATTTTGTACAAGCCCATCCGCCTATTGCAATACCAAAATTTGTAGTTTAGTAAACTGGTAAATTTATGAGTCGGCACCCCCTAAAAATTTTCTCCCCCCCTCAGTATCCAAAACCTGGCTACGCCACTGAACACAACTAATGGTGAACATGAAAAATAGACAAAGTTAATTAGTTCATCATTCATCCTAAAAAAACCAAAAAAATATTTGATATGAACTTTCACCATGAATCATTACAGAGATGTAGAAAAATTACTAAAACAATATGATTTATACGCAACTTAAAATATGAGCAGGGAGCCTGTGTGTTTGACTTTCTGGTATGTAGTTGATGCTCCATATTTTTCCCCTTTGTATCATCAAGGTTCTGACTGTAATTCACTCTGTGCTATATGTTGTACTACTGTTAGATTGTTTGTCACAGTATGGTTAATAAATAGCATTTAATACCTTTGAAATGCCTTAACTAGTAGCTCGTCAAATATGGGAAATTAATCAATGGAACATTTTTTAACTTTGGCCTACAATTTCAAAATGTTCAGGGCCAATAAACTAAAAAGAAATTCAATTTATTGATTATAATATCACCTAGCTAGAAATATCTAAAGATGTCACCTTACCAATCGGGGATGAACAAAGAATAACCTCAAGGGTATATACATGCTATCTTAACACGTAAACAAGTTTTAAACATTTGCTAAATACCCTTATGGTGTGGTTAGCTGAAACAGCAAGGGGGTAGACTATGAGAAGATTGACAAATGATACTTTATCACTCCACCAAACAATAATAACATTTTATTTCCCATTACTGTTAAGTAGTTCTCTTTGAATTTTGATGACATAAGATTGGAAGTGGCACAGGAGCTGTTTTATTCATTGAATCATATCCTCAACCATCAATGTAATTGAAGTGTTCTTTCATCAATTTTAATGACTAATGAGGTAAACATACTGAAAACAAGGATCAAATTTTAAGAGATTTTTATTACTGGGTGGCAATATAATTATTTTGATAGTTCTGCCCCTAATGTGAACCATTTGAAAAACTTGACAGATTCTAGTTAAGTTCATACTCAAATGTTTTAGGCTTCCTCAAGAGGAATTTCTGCATTTTTGAAGAAATAATACTTTGAATTTCCACACAATAATTTATTTTCGACTGCAGTTTCGACCAAAGTTGTCTTGCAAATGACGCTTTAGCGTCTTAACCATGGTCGACAATAAATTATCATGTGGAAATGTAAGTTAAGGCCAGATGAGGATGTATAACATCCCTTCACTGGAACTTGAGCATCATTCATAAAAAGTGAACCACTTGAATATTTTGACGCCGCGTATGAAGATGGGGTGAACAAATATTATCCATCCTAGTCCAAGAGCAGACTCTACTGCATAAGTCAGTTACAGTTTGAATTGAAAGGGGTATCAAAGACCTATGTTGTAGGAGTACCCATAAAAACTATCACTGTAGAGGAAACCAAACTTGCGGCCAGAAATATTCAAGCGAATGAGATAAGTATAGGAGGTTGAGCATGGACATAAAAAAGGGGAATAATGGAGGGAGGGACAGGTGAACAGCAGAGGTACCAAAACAACTGGTTAGCATTTAACCATCATGTTATTATGTTATTGCCCATTAAGTTGGCCATGGAGGAAACCTTTTCCAGGAACAGACCCCTACTCACCCGCTACTCTTTCATCCATTTTAGGGAAATGGAATCTTCCTTTCCAAACGGGTCTATTATGCCAGTGCCACAAACGTTTGATTCTCCTGTACTACAATCAACTTCTCCTTGATTTAGAGGTCACCTTCTCAAGCAACCATTATTTCTTGGTTCGAGCATTTCTGTGTAATATCAGTGTAGATGGCATATATACCTGTCATGAGAGCTACATATTCCACTGAGGCGGATGACATACATGTGTGTCAAGTATCTCTTGTGACTAAGTACCATGCTAGGAAGCTCCAAGTGCATCTGTCATTATGTTTTCACTCTCCCAAAGTATGGCAGTAACCTCATGTTGGTGCGGAAGCATCCGTTTAAACTTATTATTTGTTTTATGCTGTTTTATGATTATATTTTTGTTACTTGGTAAGTTGGATACATGCTGTCATATATATTTGTCATATGCATTGAAAGTGTTAAGATAGGTTTCAATGTATCCAATAAAGGTAGGGAAAAAAAAGTCAGCTGGGTCAGCCTGGTGGGCTGATTTGGCTGGGAAGGTGGACTGATCATTCATTAGATAACTCAAAGGTAACAGGTTAAAATACCATCTCAGAAATGAGTTCGAAGTTCATGACATTGCTTCAATGTACATATTTAAAGATGTACCAACTGAACCCCTAGCCACACACTTGGCTCGGCAGTGTTGCATGTAGACGAAAATTACCCAAGTACCTGGTATACCTGATAACCAGAGATAACCCTGATTGATATTCAGAACACACCTCAAAAGGAATGCTCCAAAATGCATGGAAGCTGGGGCAAGAGTTCACAATTCTATCTGTATCCGTGCTCATGAAGTTCACAATTTCACCAACACTGAAAATAATAACATTTAAATCATTATACAGACAATCAAATTCATACTTGTCAAATTTCTGACACAGAACGACATAAATTATACACGCTACCTGAACTTAGAAATGGTGGTATGATTCAGAAGTAAAGTTTTCCTATATATTGTAGAAATTACTGCTGCTCGTATTTTTAAGCTCACTTCAGCCATGAAGTAATTGAAATGCGCATTGCATAATGCAGCTAAAATGACAAATGTTGGTATATCATTAATGAGAGCAAGTATGTATAATCAAACTATAAATTGATTTGACTATCCTATTCTTACCTATCAAAGTTACAACAAGAAGTCCAAATGCATAAATGTATCCATTATACATTGGCTCGGCCTTACTTTCGATAAAGTTGACAAGAAGATTTAACAACAGGGGTCCAAAAAAACTGGCACAATTTCCTATGAATTTTAGTACCCCGATTCCATAAAATTGGTAACCAAAACATTTATGCAATGCTTTGATCAGGGAAACATTAGAGGGCCGGTATGCAACATTTGGAAGCTCACTTGTACCTGCTGAGTTATGCGGGGACTCATTACTGTCTACCTGCTGTCCTAGCAAAGCTTGGTTAAGTTCATAGCTGACAACAGCAGATGACATGCTTAGAGGTAAATCATATAAATCGTCTGAGCAATTTAGCTTCCCCTCAAAGCCTTTCTGCATCAGAGGATTCACCCAATGAAATGTTAGCTTTGAAAAAAATGAACTTTGTTCCTTAGCCACACCTAAATAACTTGGGTCTCGCTCATCACTAAGCCTACTAAATAGACTGCCAACTCCAGGAGACAATAGCTGAGGGCGATCTGAACTATACTGAATGTTTTGGCCAAGTTCTTCATAAAGACTAGAACCCATTTGCTCACTAGGTATTAGAGTAAGAGCATATGACAAAAGCAAGGTGATAGAAGAAATTGAAAACGCCAGGTTTAGAGTAAAGGATAAGCTGTGCCTATAGTCTGACATCGCAAGGCTTCTAAGATATACACAGACTACAGCAATATTTATCGTCCAAACAAATAATGCAACTGATGGGCCTCTGGGACTAACACTTAGCCGAGTTTTGAGCGCAAGAACGTAAATAAAATGAATGAGCCAACTGAAACACTGCATTCCATGTATCACATAATCAATGAAAGCCAAATTCTCTGGGGCCATTGATAGGGAAACAATGACATTAACAACGGGAAGAAATGCCAGCAACAAGACTGCTACTGATCTGCCATTAATAATCATAAGTTGCTGAGAACTTCGGGAAACCCATATCCTTTGATTGCCACTGTAATAGGCTGAAATCCAAGCCAATAAAGCAAGAGATGGAAATTGGAGACAGACTTTTTGAAAACATAACCCAAAATCTTTCTTATTCGGATCCCATACTGTGAACCCTGATGCTCCACAGAGTTCTTTCCATGCCAAGTCATTCTCTTCGCTCGTTTCTAACTCCATTGCAGGAGACAACAGGGTTTTGTCAAGTTTCCTGGAGAATTGAGGAGAGCATTAAATCATTGAAATATTTTTTTATAAACACAGAAAATAATCGAAAATTACTTCAGATGGATCGTAAATAAACAAAAAAAATGAATGAACGTAGGAAGATACCTCTGATGACAAATCAGCTGACACAGACAGAATTGACATATTTCGATGACACATTACACACAACCCATGCTATAAGAACGACTCATCGCGAGAATACGAATACATGGGCAAAACATTTTAGCGCAAGAGAATTGACTGACATAAGTATCATAAAAAGTACGTCCACCAACTTTCGCACTATTCTCGACGAAAATAAACAACACGCCTCTCACGCCTTTAATTTTTTTATGAAAACATTCAAAAGGTAGTGCGCGCGCGCGGTGCGCGCTACATGCATGGTGCCATGCTTGTTTATTTGAAAGTGAATTAGAGATGAACTATGCGAAAATGTTGTAAGCATTATTGAAGCCGATCACAGTGGCCAAGCCCATCGGTGGTTCAGTCTGCTGACCTGCACAGCGGTATATTTTGCATGAATATATCTAGGTAAGTCCTCAAAATATTTTATGATTTCGAAGTAAGTAATCTAAGTAGCGCCGAAGTTCTTGTTTTAGCTTGAGGCTTTAACACTAAATACCATTGCTCATAGGTTCTTGCAGAAAGACACAATTCTTTCGCAAATAAATTGAGGGCAGTGGTTGACATTTTACCCTGGTGGATAGCGTTCGCCTTGATTTTTATCTTAATCCATATCGAATACACGCACTTTAATTTAAGGGACATCAATAATAATTTTCAAATGTATTTACTAGGACTTGTCGCTCCTATTTGAAGTAGTTTATAGATATAATTAATGATATGAAAGGTTTTCTTGCCCGAAGGTCACAGCTTCCTAGTTATACTGCTTATATATTTTATGTGAATAGTTTGCCTTGCCTTTCATTTATAATCGAGATCATTGTGTGATGGGTTCAGCATGTCGTCATGTATATGAATAGTCTGTATTATGAATTCTATCATATCCTTGGGCTGATAACTGCATTCGGATTCCAAGTTACATTCCGTATGTGGTATGGTTATGATTGGGACTGGATGAACTGGATCGTAACTTGCTCACTTCTGCTGTTGCAGGATCATTTGCTATCTCGTTTGGATAATATACACCGCACTAAAAAATATTTGTATAATAACAACATCTTTATTGGCTTAAACGGTCATAACTGACATACAGGTAGACAATATTACGACGAAATTAATACACAATACAAAAGACTCAGTTGAGGTAGTCTTTCATGTATCATAGATGTTCTTTTCCAAGAGAAATTATCAGAGTCTCCTATTAAGTATCCCCACTGAGGAGGTATTTTACATATGATGGAAGTTTATTTTATATTATTGAAGCAGTTGTGTAATCCCTTCTGACAGGTAGTCGGTCGGATATTGCTGGATTCCTAATGATTTAGATAGAGGGTATCCCTCAGAACGTAACTAACTCCACATATTACCTTTGTGGCCCATTTTTGTGTAGTGTATTTTGACCAACCCTAGAAGACAATGCCTTATTAAGGATGGATAGCTCTCCTTCTTTGCTGGATATTAACCTAGACAGGGCCGTAGCTAGGGGCTGGCCAGGAGGGTGGCTGCCAGGGGCGCAAGCCTCAGGGGAGCACACTTTGCAGACCCACAGCCTGCAGGCCGCTGGGACACAGGCACACAAAATTAAAACATGATGCTAACTCGCATTTAAAAAACGCACCTGATTATGATAGGCACCCCCACAATTTAGGAACAGCACCCCTAACTTAACACACAAAGTTTGTACCGAACCCTAAATAAAAGAAAAAAAAACTACACACAAACTAATATTTTGTCACACTCATATGTACATTAACATTGGCCATTTTTCCTCTCTCCGGCACATGCCAACCAAAGCGGCCGGGCGGCGCGGCGTGCCAGTGCCAAACCGGCCGTGTCGGCTGGCCATACTTTGTGAGAACGACCAATGAGCATAGTAAAACACTGTGTGGGGAATCCCCACAATTTGTTCATTCTGATTATTAGATACATAGTGTTTTTCCACTCTCCGGCACGCACACGCCGACCAAAGCGGCCGGGCGGCGCGGCGTGCTGGCACCAAACCGGCGGTGTCGGCAGGCCATACTTCGTGAGAACGACCAGAGAGTGTAGCAAAACACTGAAAACACTGTGTGGGGAGTCCCCACAGTTTATTCGTTCTGATTTTTAGATACCTAGTGTTATAGTTAGTATAGCAGGGGGTGCAAAATTATGTATTGGGGGGTGCAAAATTCAAATCTTGCCAGGGGTGCTGGTGACCCTAGCTACGACTCTGAACCCAGAAAAAGTAGTTATTCTATCCGAAGATGAGTCAACAAACTATTAAGAACACAATCTTTGGAGAGAAAGCTCTTCATCAAATCATGTCTGAAGCATGGTCCTGTATGGAAGTAGTGCGTGGATCCTAACTTCAACACCGTAGAGAAAACTGGAAAGGTAGCAATGTGGTGTCTTGAATGAATGATAAGGATCAAATGGACTGGGAGAATTATTTACGGAGAAGACTGATGAAGAGAGTGGAAGAAAAGAAGTTTAATGAATATTATGTGTCAAAGAGATAATAATATTGGACCTTCTTGGACTTTACAGTCTCCTAAAAGTAATCAAGGAAGGAAGAATGGATGAAAAGACTTATTCAAAATGACCAAGAATGAAATATGTCTAACAAATTGCCATGGACATTGAAGTAAGGAAATATGAAGGAATGAATCAGGATGCTGGAAAGAGACCTGCAGAAAACAATCCTCATACTAAATTTAAATTCCTTTTGGGTTACATCAGGTACTCCATCTCTGCCGATATTTCAATGTGGGTCTTGCTTCATGGCTAATAATGAAGACAATGAGCAAGCTGCACATCGGAACGTTAGCAGAGATGGAGGACCTCACCCAGAGTGTAACCTGAGAAGAATTTACATTCTACATTCAATGGGAGAGAATCATTTCAAACATAATCCTCATATTGATTACTGTTGGTGATGATGACCCGAATGATAAGTTCCTTTTCCAACTAGTTACATTGCTCAGTGCTTCTCTACAGCCCTGCTGAAGCCATGAGAATGTGTAACTAAATGATATCAGAAGAGTGGTGCACTGAGAACCTCATGTATGAATATTTCTAAGAGACTCTAAAGAGACTTTAAAGTATATTAAGAGAATGCAGGACTAAGGACAGGATATGAAGCATGAAGGTGTGATAAGTGAAAGATGATTCAAGGTGTACTGTCCTCTTCTACACTGGGTGGGTAGATGGTAGATTGTATTGCTGGGCGAGGGCATTCTGGAGCCCTCCTGGCTCTCAGACCTCTTTGTCTCTTTGTGTGCATTGTGCTGTCCCACATTTAACCTGCCTATCACTTGCAGATAGGGGACAAGAGCACCACGGTAGAGATATGGAGGAGGGTCACCCCCCCCCCCAACCTTCATGGGGGTAGGGTCATCCCTCAGATCCTCCCAGTAGAGGCCTGTAGGAGTGTCACCTCTCCAGGCACCCTAGTAGAGGTATGGAGGAGAGCCAACCCTCCAACCACCTTCAGGGCCCAACGTTGCTTAACTTCGGTGATCTGATAGGACCCGGTATTTCAACATGGTTAGGCCCTTGCCCACACTGGGTGGGACTCTCTGTAATTATGATTACCCAGGTAGAAATTTTCTGCTCTGTAACTGGGATGGAACTGGGGTGTAACTGGTCTGTATTAAGACCTCTGTAACTGGGAATAAATTGATACAAGCTCCACCTGAGTTACACCCCAGTTACAGAGCAGTTGCGATGGAACTGGGGTAGGGGTACTCTCCTTTATTAAAAAAAAATATTTAACCGAAAAAGAAAATCTTTGTAAATGGAGTTACGGTGATGAAAACACAACTTCTAAAGATATAAACGGAAAAAAATATTTAAAAAAAAAATATTTTCCACGCCAGAGTATCGAACGCCTTACCTTCCACTCCTCAATCCACCACCTTACCACTGGGCTACTGCTGCCGTGTAGGAAATCACAGTGTACAGGGGTGAAATCCTTTTTCAGTTTCATAAATTCTGCCTTAAAGGGATTGCGCACTAACTCATGAGTTTATCCTGAGGGTAAGGAAGAAGCGGAATGTATCGAATTTTATGCAATTTCATGATGATACCACATTAATAAGCATCCATGGATATAATGATTTATCAAAAAAAAATTTCACAAGCTCTAAGTTGGCTTTTTAACAATGGTCTAGCCATAAACACTGTTAAAACCAGCATTTGTATAGCGGTCTGAGGCCGATTAATTAAGATCTCATTGATTCAAAGGATAAAGATATGATTATTATAGGTATCCACCCTAGGGGCATCCAAGATGATTTTTTTACAAGTCCATAAGTGCACCCTAGTTACAGATGAGAGGGTCATCTCATCAGAGGTGGAACTGGGTGGACAGGGTTGGAGGAAGGCAATTAGCCACACAGAAGAGTTACAACCCTGATGCACCCCAGTTCCACCCTTCGTATACCTCCATGTTTATGAGTCCACCCCCTTTGCAGCCTAGTTACAGACCAGATACAGACTAGATTTTGCACTTACAGACCATATTAACCCCAGTTCCACCTCCCATACAGAACAGATATTTTTTCATGGATATTATAGCAATATTATTAGACATGATTCTAATTGTACTATAACACTTTATTATCTGACACTTAATACAACCACACCCTATGACGTTCTGACAGTGTCCCCCATCCGCCACTGCCCCATCATCTGGATTGTTCTTACTCATCCTCACATTTGATTGCTCGATTGATATCCAATACACTACACAAGGATAAGATAGGATGGAAGAAATTATTTAAGTGAGAACCAGTTTTCTGGGGTGCGATTATGGTTTTGTAACATTTGATCTCTGTAACGCGTGGGCTCTCATTGTTATTTTCCAATTGTGCTCGTGAGAGCAAAAACTGATCACCATTCTTCAATTTTTTTCAGGTGCTTTAAATCTCTAGTTTTAACAGTTGGAGTGTGTTCTCAGGACAGTAACACTGAGCATTGCCCTTCCAGAGTGGTTGGAGTTTTGTATAATGGTAACGTCAAGGAAGGAATCGTGTTCCAACCCCTCATCTGCTACCAATAATCACTGTGCTAGGGACGAGGCGAGGTACTCAAAAAGTACCAGTATTTTTTTGTTGAGTTTTAAAAAGCAATAATATTACTCACCAAGTAGTACCGACGAAAAAATACCGGTATTTATGTGATTCATTAAATATTTTAATTAATTACAAATTATTCTATGTTTCACTCTAATTTTCTGGTATTTCGACAAATTATAATATCAGTCCAAAAAGTAACACAGAAATTTCCATCCATCGGCATTTTTAATTAAACATTCATCGGTGGAATATATACATTGGCTATTCAGTAAATACTTTTTATTTTACCCTATGTTTGCACTTGTTGCTTTTTGTTGGAATGATTTTAAATCATATGAAGAACGATCGTTATTGTTTTAATGTTATGGACTGGTAAAATCCCCTGTTATCGTGATCAATCCTTGCGTTCGCACTAACGTCTAACTTGCAGGAATAAATATGGTTGTATTTATACGGTTCAAAATCATCGATTATCTGGGGTTCGGCATTCGTCAAAAATGTATACTTACCTATTACATGTATCAATAATGATAACAAACATATCTCAACTTCACAGTTATGTAAATAATAGAAAAAGACAGACATATTACGAGAACATTTGAAAATTTAGTGTAGTTAGTAAATTTTCGTAATTCCATTAGTTGATGCAAGATGGCAGGGCTGTTTAAATACTGGTATTTTGAGTACCGGTACCATCGGTAGTACTGATTTTAAATACTGATCGATAATACCGGATTTAAATAAAATTGTATCGGTACTAGTCGGCAGTAGTCAAAAGCAAGAGACTAAGATGGCTGGGCCATTTGCTGCGGAGGAATGAAAACTCGATGATAAAGAGAGCATGGGAAGGAACACTTCAAGGAAAGAGACCACCAGGGAGATCAAGTTTGAGGTGGAAAGGACAAGTACAGGAAGATTTGAGAAAGATGGGAGCAGCAGAATTGGAGATGGCAGAGGACTGGAGGGCTTGGAGATGGCTTGTTGGCGAGGCCAAAGACCTACTTGGTTTCCAAGGGCCCCAGGAGTAAGAGAGTAAGGGTAAGTAAGAGTATCGTTATTACCGAATACCAGTTTTTTTGCCCATCCCTACACTGTACCTACCCCAGAAAGGCATAAGGGTATATTCACGGTTGCTACAGACCTGGAAAACCTGGAAAAGTCGGGGAAATTGAAAATGGCTCTGGAAAAGTCAGGGAAAATGAGAACTTACCTGGAAATTTTCTTTCCCAAGTCAAAATCTGTTTGTTTTCAATGAGTGAGCGGTACCATTTTAGGAATTTTCTGTGTGGGTTGGCTTAGTGCGTTTAGTACCTTGCCTAAATGAGGCACTGGAGCTCTTAGTTGGTCTTTATCAATTAATTATATGCACCTAAAATTAAATTTCAGCTCCTATTTTGTAGACTCTCTTCCCTTGGACTACAACCTTGTCGTGGTGGAAGGGCTTGCGTGCTCCTATGACCCCTAGAGCTGAACTGGCAGGAGCAATACTCCTGGTAGGTCCACCCATGCCAGATAGGTCGAAGGTTAGGAGATAGATGAATGGTAGTCTGAGCAGCGTCTGTATCTCAGTGAGGCAGCTGCAAAAGGCATCTGACCCCAGTGGAGCAGCCTCTGAAGTGATGGTCTCCCATAACAAACACTATTGAGTAAGGCCACGGAATACTATCTCAATTAAAAAACCTTGAAATTATGATCAGTTCTCAAATGAAAATGAATCATGGCATCTAAGGGACTCAGCCCAGTGGGCCGGGTGTCGTGCTCGACAGCGGTGGGAGCCCCTGTGGTCGTCATCACACGAAATTCTTGCTCAGAAGTAGAGGCAACTACAGCAGCAGAGGAAAAGAATAAAGAAGAGGAACGACACAATCAAAATAGAATGTTAGGACTATGCTTAGGGCGGGGAAGCTAGAGAATATAAAGGGAGAAATTGAGAGGGTGGGTGCAGACACCATGGGTCTGGGTGAAGTAAGATGGAAAGATGGTGGGGGCTACTGGAGCGATGGCTATAGAGTAATATATTGCAGAGGGAATGAAAGCCAGCCCGGGGTTGCATTCGTAATGAACAGGAAACTTGGTAGAAAAGTAGTTAATGTGGAACAGGTGAGTGACAGGATAATAGTCGTGGAACTAAAGGCAGTTCCAACAAATTTAGTTATAATCCAAATCCACTGGATGGAGATGTTTCTCTTTATTGCTTCCATACCGCGTATCTCTGGGGAGCCACCACTGGGGCAGAATGTTGCTGTAGCGCTAGGAGGCTCCTCTCGCGGCTGAAGTCATAACTAGACGTCCAGTCGTCGCGCACATGCCTTCTCGGTAGTCGAGTAAATGATGTGTGCTCCGCGACGGCTCTCAATCTTTGAAATGTACTGCGATAAGTGATGTTTTTATTCAGTGCTCTCGGAGTTGCCAGTGTTTAGGGCGATTTTCGAGCGAAGAACGTTATTTTATGGTGTATCCTTTCGACACTATATAAAAGTTCTCTCTTGGAAAGGAAGTTGCGTCCTCGTCTTTTGAAGTGTCGTCCGAGAACTGACAGCGCGGTTCGGTATCCTTCTGTGATCGCAGGGGAAGAACTAGTTAAATTTGTATGAGTTATGTATAATGCATATGGGTTTTGGTGGATGTCGTCGTTGAGTGCTCGACGCGGTTAAGGGGAGTGTGACACCCGCTGAGATATATTCCGGCCCGTTCCCGTCCTCCTCCTCCTCCCCCCATCGCCGCTCGATTTCCCTTCGAGCTCTCCACTCGGGGATCTTCCG
Source organism: Pyrrhosoma nymphula (assembly GCA_963573305.1). NCBI lineage: Eukaryota > Metazoa > Arthropoda > Insecta > Odonata > Coenagrionidae > Pyrrhosoma > Pyrrhosoma nymphula. The sequence goes on along the minus strand of OY754331.1, from coordinate 158,585,400 downwards.
TCGAAGAATAGAGAGAGCGAAGATGTCTCATCTCTATGTAGTCCTATTCTTTGTGCTTATCCCTGCCTTGAAGTTGGATGCCGCAGAAAATGATACGGCGCGAGACCCAGGATCCCTTGACGAGTCTAAGGAATCTAGGCAAACCGATCTCTGCCACGAAGTTTGTAAATCAGAGGTAAGAACAATTTTAAAATATACCTTAACAAACATCCTCGTCTTTATTCTCCTTTCTTCACCTTAGCCCCGCACGTAGGGTGACCAGATCAAAATTTTCAAAAGCAGGACATTTTGAAAAAAAGTCTGACAACACATAAAATTCTTTTTCATTTGATTTTCACTTGCATATCATGCGGCCAAAATGTCAATAGAGACGATGAGTAAACAAAAATGCATCGCACTGAAAATAAGAAAATGTTGCATTTTATATGTCCTCCATGAAACATTTTGCAACTTTGTTTCTTCAAGTTCAACATATTTTGTTTGTCAAACATTTTCCCTACCAAAAGTGTCTAATAACGATTCTTTGACTTATTTAGTAATGCCTGTCTAATTTCAGTCCACCCTTCGGTCTTTTCCCCGACCCGCGTGCTCTCGCGTAACAAAAAAGCGCGTGCTAAAACGCGGGTTAAAACAATGATACGTAAACTAGAACAGGAAGCGGAAATTGATCTAAACGCCAGAACAGCCGCAGTTTCTGTTTTGCGACCCTTGTGGCTGTTAACCGGAACCAGGACCGAAACTCGTAATTTTACAAACACCAAAACTCCCTTTAAAATGCATATTTTTCATATAAAGACAGAAACGAAATAATACTGTTGCCCTAGGATATAATGTGATATTCTGTAATTCAGCATTTGGTACATAGTGTTTTTGAAAGGCAGAAAGTCGGACAATTTGGCTTTATCGAAAAAAGCCGGCCGGAGGCTCACATATTAATAAAAAAGCAGGACAGGTCCGGCGAAATCCGGACGCCTGGTCACCGCACGCGCAAGTTAATGATCAGTTATATCGCGGAGTATTCGGCCGTAGGGGTAGGTAACATCCTCTTAGGCTCACATCAGCAGGTAGCTGATGTGAGCCTAGATAAAGGCAAATAAGAAGTACATGTTTCTCGACTCATATTTGAAGGACGGCCCCGAGTTTTATATCTCAACTTTCATACGGAATATGGTGACGGGGAGTGCTGATGGAGTCGCGGTGGCGCTGTATCCATAGTTGGGAAAGTAATAAAAAAAATAACTGATTAAAGTTAATCTCTGTAAAAAGTAGCTAGTTAAAGTTAATAGTTACGTTTATGAAAACGTAACTAGTTAAAGTTAAAAAAAGTTCACGTTAAAAGTTACTTTTTAGAAACTTTAAAAAACTATTTTTCACAATTGGGATAAAATAAACACAAACTTCAAATTCAAGAAAAAATTATTTAACTTTTACTTAAAAAGTCGTTTAACTTTAATAGCATTCTCATTTCAAAATTTGTATCGAACATCCGTCCTCTCCTGTCTGAAAAAAGAAGTCCTGCAGCACTGAACACCCTTTTCACAATGCGTTGATGATGGACTGCCAGTGTTGTACATATGTACCACACGAACATGGTCTTGGGAGTGGTCTCGTGTTTTCTCGTCTCTGAAGGGTGCGTTCCTTAACTCTGGCGGTCGTTATACTCAACCCCGCTTTTGTTTGGATGTATTCGTATGGGCCGATTTATTGCATTTTTGCACAACTACCCGTTGCTATATTGCATTCTTAGTTACCGTTTTATTTTCTCCTTTGTCTCTTGGGTAAGCTTTGCGTCCAAATTTGAACAGGTCGATATTCGCCAAAAATTAACTTAAGTTAGTTTTGTATCAGTTAATGTGTAATTGTAACGAATAAAAGTTAACTCTTCTAAAAAGTAACGGTTAAGTTAAATAGTTAACTAAATTTTTAACGATTAATTTTAATCGTTATGTTTTTAAATCGTTAATCCCAATATGTGCGGTATATCGCGCCGTCCTGGCTACTCGAAAGTCGTGGGTTCCAATCTTGCCTCGGGTATGGATAATTTCTTTTCTTTTTTCTAGGGTAGAAGTTTTCAAGGCTTGGTGGTGCATCATAAGTTTGCCATATGAAGCACCTGAAACCAACGAGCACTCCTACGGACTATTCCCCATACTTAAGATATAAGTAATTTATCGTTTAATTCAGTGTGCCTAGAACGTAATTATTCGGAATATTTTCACGCATAGCTATTATTGTTTTATATCAGTTTGACATTTTTTTTTAGAATTCATAATTGTAACGTTTTGTATCTCGGCTTCTATTAATGAAAACGTGTAGCCGCATGCCCCACCTATCATTATATTAGCAGTAACGGATTGGCAGCTGCGTTTCTTAAGAGAATTCGGGTACCGACTTAAGATTTAGATTTCCTAAATTCGCTCCAAACCCATGAATTTATCTGGAGCTGCTTAAGGTGGCTGGAGCGGTAATCGTGAGTCGTTGAAGGCACATTCTAATAACTTTTCAAGTAAGTCGAAAAAATGTTCTTGGACCACATTTCGCTCAAGTACACCTGCTTATGCGTTGGAAATCACCACACATGCAGTAATGTATACGATGCAAGAGTTATATTTAAAATTTTCGCCTTAATTAAAGCATGGTTTTGACCTGGATTTTTGGCGCGGAATTCGAAATTTACGAGAAAATCATATCAAAATACGCTTTCCTTACTCGGCATGATACCTTGATATTTGTTAGCAGCTATTATAATAATTTGAAACCTATAATTTCGCATTTAGTAGCAAATCTGTGCATAAGTAATCGAATTGTTTCAAAATATATTCCGTGTACCATAAGAGTACTTGTTAAAATCTCATTGAATTGCCAGGAAACCAAATCTGTAGCATTCAGTTTTTTTCACTTTTATCGATAGATATTACTAATAAGGACACGTATGGAAAGTTTCACGCAAATCTGTACATGAACAAAAATCGCTCCAGCTACCTTAAGTTCGTGAGTAACTTCTGGTGACCCAGGGACGAAGGAAGTGGTCCCATCCATCTATCTGTCCTGAGTATCTGAAATTTACTCGCATTACCCATTTTAAGTCGGTCAAGCGATTGAGCTTTACCATGACCTATCAAACCAATCTCACGGGCAGAAACTGTTTTATTTCTATTGCTAAGTAATAGTAAATTTTGATCCAGCTGGTGTTTTTGGCTTGCTCTGTTAAATTTCCCTCCCATTTCCAACATCGATTCTAAATTGTTTCTTTTTGTCTTTTACTAGCAGTTGATAAGTCTTGTGTATTTGTATGGTCCAGTAATGGGTTTGGCGGGCAAAATTTCAGCCTTCGCAAAAGCTCATGGCAGACGCGCAGTGGATGGTTTTGGGACTGGAAGGGTCAATTTCTAATCACTGCGGGAGAAAGTGTAGGGGTTGTGTGCTTTCCATCGCTTAATGCAATCCTGCGTGAAATGCACTTTTTACCCCTCCCGTTCCTTCTATACCTCTTCCATTTCGTAAACCTCCTCCGTGACGTAATGCTCTGCGCATCAGTCTGCCACGTACTTTTGTGAGAGCTGTTTCTGTTTATATAAAATTTGGTAGGATTTTAATAAAATATGTGAAGGTCTAGGTGAGCTCTACGGTCTGTATTGTAGCAAAGCAGAGATAAAAACTCCTGTGGCCGTAATAGACTTTAACCGCCATTGGAGTTTTTTTTAATCTTTGCTTTGTCCCAGTTTGTTGTTCAAGTTTGAGCCCCCCCCCCCCTTAGAGATAGCTATTTTTTGTTCAAAAAATATCTTTTAGACTTCTTTATCTCCACCAATTGTTTTGACAGTAAATGAAGTATTTTGTTTGATTTGTGTAGAAAAATCCGCTGGTTTATGCTCGTAGTTGTAGCGACTAAAATTCATGAATAATTTATTTTTGTTCGATTCGATCTTTCCTTGTCACCGTCCGTCTCTCGTCCGTATATATGTATCTATTTCATTTTTTTGTATTAATTGTTCCTGCGTCAGAGGTAAATCAATATTTTCCGATAACTCTGGTGATCACTTTTTAAAGTCATTCGTAACAACTCCAAATTTGAAAGTATTTAACGGCTAGTCTGTGATACGCATGACATGCCTCTAAAATTCGTATGCATTTTCGTACTGCTAATTGCGGAATGAGGCGTGATCATCCCTGCGTGATATCGGTCGCTGTCGCTATTCATATATTAGTCAATACCCCTTGTATCGTACTGTTCTCAATCACTATTCAGGTGATTCACTCCTCTGAAAATAGCGATTTTTTATATACACGGCCATAATGAAGAGCTGTAATCATAGGACTGCGTGAGAAAGGTCTATAGAATGTAAAAAATATCGCCTATATATTCTAGCAATTTACCTCAAAAAGTTGTATTTAAAACGAAAAACACCCATAGTTCATGTAGATTAGCTAGCGAGGTTAGTAAATGATTTTTTTAGAAAAAATAGGCTAGGAATATTGTGGTTTTTATGAAGTTATATTGAAATGATTTTATTACAATTTTTTGGCCAAGGGATTTTGAATCTTGACTAAATTTTCTTTAATATTTAAAGTGATTTTACTTATATTTGACTGTCAACAAACCCATCTTGCCACGTAGTGAGATCAACCAGAATCTTTTCGTTAGGTGCTTCAAGTTGACCCTCCCTCTCTACTCCATTTTGGGTGCCTCATTATGCGTGTTCTATCTTCAGCATCCTCATTCAAACCACGTTTCGAAGGGTATCTTCATGACTCTTAAGGGTATGTAAAGTTTTTATAATCCATCTGAAGATAGGCAAAACATAGTATCCATTTTACGTTCCGAAGGAGACATCCCCTCGTAGTTCATGACCATTTTCGCGAGGAAATGTATTTTTCCTTAATGTTGTTTCATAAAAGGCATGCTATTAATTTCCTTTGAATAATGAGCGCAATGGAAAATAGATTTTTCAAACTAATGAGCTTCTGTTGGCTTAAAATCATTGCAAAAGAAAATCCAACGATTTTCCCTACGTTTGGCCGATAGGCCCTCAAAAAGTCGCCTTTAAAATCTCCCAGAGCCAAAAAACTAGGTCCACTGTATTTTTCGCAACTAAGCTTAATTTTTTTCTGTAATTGGAAGTGGAAAATGGAATTGCATGTTAGGGGGGGAAGGCGTAAAATAAAGTTGGTGGTACAGTTCACGTATAGCGACCCAGGGAGTGTTTTGAAGGTGGGTTGTTTCCATAGTAACCACACTGGGCGAAGAATTACTTTGGATGAGGAAGCATGAACGAAGAGAAGGGAATTTATGACGGTTACCTCAGGAAAAGACGTTAAGGAAGGATTGGTTAAACCTTTTGTGTGGAGCGTGGCTATGGGTCAACGGGCGTAAAAGTGTGTGTAGAGTGAGTGAGGCATTAGAGATTTGGGTGTCGAGAGGGAAGGCGATGGTGTTGCGAGCGAGGAAGTGTCAGATATAATTGGGAGGAAAGGAAGTTTGTGACGAAGAAGGCAACGAAATTGGGGGAGACAGGGTTGTAGGCAGAGTATAGTGGCTTCCCATCCCAAACACCCGGGCTCAAATCCCGTTAGTGGCGGTGGATATTTTTCAGTGGAATACTGATCCCTACTTGGGTGTTTCCGACTGATGGAGTACTAATATTTAAGAGTTAAATTGTGTACCTCTTGGCGTCGTTCGTTAAAGATTAGGATAGTGCCTTCGCTGGATTTCTCTCCGCCCTTCCTTCCGGCACCAAGCAACCCTTCCCTTACCTGTCGTCATTGTCGCAAATGATCTCCGCTGTCGGTTGCCTCCCCAAATGATCACGCAACCAAGGCAACATGGGCGTGGGATTGGGGGGGGGGCGTAATGAGAGGGATCGGGATGTGGAAGGGGGTGATGGAAGGGAGAGAACATTGGGTTTGCGAAGAAGAGGCTTTTTGGATGGCATATGAGGGATGCGGCAGAAGGTACGTGGGGCTAACGAGACTCATTTCGGAGGAAAATAGATAGTCACGTTTAGAAGCATTGAACCGTATCCCGAAAGTGAGTAGCTGACGTAGAGGCCTTAACTTCCTATCCATCGGTTGAATATCGAATGATGAAGATTAATTTGACTATATTGGTGTTATGGATATTTACGAGGATAATTGGTTCAGAAGTAGTGCGTAGATATCGTAAAAAGTCTCTCAAGAAAAAAACGGTCGTTGCACCTTTTGATATACGTAGACGTAAGATAGAATTCGATTAGCATTTTTTTCTGGAGAAACCTATCCTATAATTCAGTCGATTGAATTTTTAAACTCTTCTAAGTGATCGCGCTCCAGTTTGCCTCAGACTGGTGAGCGGCACTCCATATCCATTGTTTATACACTTACTTCAAACCTCGCTTTCATTTATTCGGATGCCGATTCTGTGACGTCAGCATGCGAAACCAATGAATATTTAGCGGGAAGGAAAGCTGTTGGTAGCTATGTACTCTATTCGTTTGTTGTTTCGTATTCATGTCGTCGCTAGTAAAGACGAGTCTCGCCTCTGGTAGTCGTCAAGTCCTATCTATAGCGGACGTGTTTCCTTCATGAATATACGAGTTGTTTAAAAAATAAACGTTCTTTTACCAATAACAGTGCTTTAGGAAGTGGTTTATTTTTTTTAATCGTGATATCATCAATCTTTGAAAAACTTCGCTACATAAATGCCACAACAGGTCAATGATTGTTATAGTTTCTTTATCAAACTTGCGACTTATGGTTGGAGTACTTAAGACTCACCATAAAAAGATAAGTATTTCAGTCGGAAACAGGACAAAAGGGACTTAACCATTTTAAGCTATCCATCCAAGAATAGAAGCACTATTTAGATGAAGATCTATCTTTCTTTAAACGGTTCTAATTGAATTATCCCCTGCTTCTCCAGTGCGTAGAATGAGACGGTGGTGGTTTTTTTTAGTGATACCGTCTGAGTTGGTATGTATGTACCTTATGGTGGGCACCCTAATATTCAGCTGGTATTAGTAGTTTTTTGACAGTATATTGCATTATATACTATAATAATATATTAATCGTACTTTGTATACGTTTAGGGTATTCGTTTCGCTTCTTGTTTAGATGGCGTATTAAATTCAATTTTTATTAATCTAGGCTGAGAGCTCATGAAGTTGTATGACTTCATTTGTTATTTATTTGTTAATGGATACATTTAGCAAGAGTTAAATTATCTGAGCGATAGAGAACTGCATTTTCCTATGGGTTTACCTTATTATACACGGAATAAATCTTTCTTAATTTACCAGAGACGAGGTCATGGAAATAGGTGAAAGATATGTCCCGCATAGCATGTTTCCGTTACGGAACTTTTTTTTGCATGAAAAGAAGTGAAAACAGTTCCTTGCTTTCAATCAGGAAACGAAACGTGTACAAACCCTTTTCTTCCATTTCAAGAATTCAGCGTTTTGTTTCAATGTTTTACACACGGTAGTTGATTGAGATTTCCATGAAAGATGAAAACACGCTTTCCAAGCCGGTCATGTAGAACCAGAAGCAATTAATAAACGGCATTATCCAGCTCATTGTGTCATTTTCTATTTAGTAGGCACCTAATAAACCTACAGCGGAGCGTATTTCCTTTCCAATTGTGTTTTCCAAGGCACCATAATAGATCAGCACAGTTTTTGCTTTCAACTCGTGAACGTAACTTTTGAAGGCTTTTTTTGTAGAAATTCCAGAATGAAACAGAATTCCGGAACTTGTTCTAATGTTGAGGCAAAATCCCTTTTCCTGAGCGAATTGATCTTTTTAAACTGCTTTATCGAGGACTATTCCGCTCAGAAACATGAATATCGATTTTATTTCATCATTGGTTAAGCATGCAAAGTACATATTAAATTTGCGTTTGGATCCGAAATTCCTGGTACAATCAATACAATTAGCGAATGTTGAATTACGAATTTGGATATAGAATTCGTACCGCGGAAGAAACGTAAATTTGTCGAAAATCAGGTGAATGGCATGACGCGTGCGACGTATGTTTCTTAAAAGCTTTGCATTTATTATAATCCTTCCTCTTCATGTTGGATCATAATATTTTTGCATAATGGGTATTGCGGAGGATATGTGGCTAGGTTGATAATGAAATATTTAAATCAATGGTTCGCTAGTTCACTTCGTGGAATAAAGACATTTTCAAAAATAAACTGTGTTATATTCCACACCGTATTTATTAAAACTCAACCGGTTTCAACCTTTTCAGATTCATTCTCAAGAGTTAACTCTTGAGAATGAATCTGAAAAGGTTGAAACCGGTTGAGTTTTAATAAATACGGTGTGGAATATAACACAGTTTATTTTTGAAAATATCAGGAAATATTTAACCCTTAATTATCATAACTCCGGTTTTACGAGCCGCGTCTTCATGTTTTTGGGATTAAGTGTTGGGAACTTTTAATTTTTACGCATTCTATTTTCCACCCAGTACAGTCGTTTTAAATTCACTGTCTGTTTCTTTGCCATTTTTTTACTTTTTTCTTACTTCTCTGTCTGATTTATTTGTAAACCTCGTGTATAAGGCGGTAGGATTATTAAAATAGTTTTGGTTTTAATCATTGGCTTTACTGCTCATTATCGGTATACCTTTTGGCTTTGCCGTGACCCTTTACCTCATTTAAGCTGAGTCAATTTCACAAACGTGCAGAGTAAGACGTCGCTCTCATCTGTCGCTCGTGACTGTAGACTCAGCCGTAGACACGACTTTCCCGCTTCATGACGTAATGTGTTGACGTCGACGCAGTATCTTAGATTTTTGCAACTTAGCGTACTTAGTGGAGCAAGCATTTTTTGCATTACGTTTCGCAGTCAAATCCAGCCCTAAATTCGTGTCAAAGAGATTCTTTGATGTAATTAACAAATAATAATTAGGCCCCAGCGGCTGAACTTTGGAGAAATGTTAACTTGGGAGGTAACTGCTAGTTTTAAAAAATTGGTCGCACCTAAGCTTTCTGTGTGTTTGCATATATGTATTTTCTCTTGTACCAAGCGTATCTTTTGAAGTCATATTTTGCAAGTTTTATACCGTCAGTGTCGCTCTAAATTACGTATTACTTAATATATTGTGGCGATTCTTGGTGGAATTTGAAGATAGAATTAATTACGACACAAACAGAGTACAAATTCCACTATTTATTTTAATGCTGTCGACCGGTTTCGAAGTCTAAAGCGTCATTTACAAGACAAACAGCTATAGACGTCGAAACCGGTCGACAACATTAAAGTAAATATTGGAATTTGTACTGTGTTTGTGTCGTAATTAATTCTACTTATTACTTGTTTGCGCGTTCAAGTTGTAAAAAGAATAAATTATTCGTTGTTTTTGTATTAAAGAAATAAGATGCATCAAGCATTAGTTTGTCAGTCAGACAAGGGGTTACAGTCAATGATGATTGCGTTGGAAGTGCAGTGCGAAAGATATGGGGTGAAGATAAATCATAAGAAGGCGAAGGTGATGAGATTTTCTAGAAGTAAGATGGGAATATAAGGGTGGGAGGGTAGAAGGTAGAGCAGGCCGAGCAGTTTACGTATCTGGGTAGTATTTAGAGGAGAATGGCTTCAGTGTTAGGGGCATCAGATGTATAATTTCCCTGGCTAAAGAAGCATTTTTATAGAGAAGGGAATTTATGAGGGGGTCTGAGAAGTGACGTAAATAATCGGAAAATTGGTCATTACGAAGGGAGGATGTGCGTAGACTTGAGGCGTTTGAGATGTGGGTTTGGAGAAGGATGGAGAGGGTGAGCTGGGCGGCGACGAAGGCGAACGAGGAGGTATTAGATATGGTGGGAGAGGAAAGGAAGCTGATGGCCGAGGTTCGGAGAAGTTAAAAGGGGGATGGGCGGAGGAAGTTTTGAGGAGGACACTGGGGAAGAGTGGAAGTGAGGAAGGAAGAGGATAGGAATTCTGGACGAAATAAGAAGAGGTAGATGGTATGAGGAATTTAGGAGAGACGTATTGGCGGGACATCTATAGGAGGGAAAACGAGACAAGTTTTCAGTAATTGGGATGTAGAACAATCCTAAAACCTACCAATCAGCTGGTAGAATACTCAAATGAATGAATGTTATTATGGAATGGAAGCAGTGATTTTTCATATTATGGACAATTCGAATAATAGAAAATGGTCCTAGCATCATGCGAGAAAATTCGCCGTCCCCTTTTATCCCCCGCCATTTATCCTCAAATTATTGGCCCAACCGTTTCAGTCCCATAAAATATTTCATCAGGTGTCATTCGTTAGATATAGGATTAACTGCGGACAATTTAGGCTCGGAGAGTAATATCCTATCATATTTAGATTAGAACATTCTCTCTGGCATTCTCAACGTCTTTGCTGTTCGTAGAATTGCCGTTAGGGGCCATGAGAGTATTACGTAAGACGTTTTTGGGAGTGGGGGGGTTGTGATCATATTACATTGTTTTATTTGGGGGGGGGGGGAGGGTAGGGGGTCTGGAACCGATTTTCATAGGATTTCAGTCTGTCTTGAAACGTATCGTTTCCGAATGAAATTTAGCGTAGTGACATGGAGCATCCGCTCGTTAATGGCGTATTTTCCGCAATCTCATCGCTACACCAATGCTCCTATTCTGTCGCCTGACTGCCTAGCTACATTACCTCCATGCTCAATGAATGTGGTACTCCAGCACTGCATAATTATACGATATCCAGTGCTCAAAGCTGTACGATGGCTTCTATGGGAAGATGAAACTGCAGAAAGCGAGCATTCAACGAAGAGTAGATGCAAATATCTAACTGAGAGGGAGGGGGGGGGGGGTTGGGAAAATATTACATTGTCTTACATAGGGGGAGGAGGGGGGGTCAAAAATGGCATAAATGTCTTACGTAATACTTGAAAGGCCCCTTACTATTCCTTGATACACTTCGCAGAATTATTTTCCCGAATTTTGCGTGGTTATTCATTTTCTGCATTTCATGGCATTAGTTTGATGGACGGCATTCTGTACGGTTGGAGGACGTGTTTAAGGGAATGGTGGAAGGGTGTGTGACACAAGGGCGAGAGAGCATTCGGGATGCCTGGAAGAGGGATACGACAAGGATACGATTTTGTGATGGTCTTGCGGGAGGCAGAAGATAAGAAGAGTTGGAGAGAGTTATAAAATTGGACATATAGATTATTTTGCAAAGAGAATGTTAAGAGGAGACTCAACGCGGTGGTCGGAGAAATCATGGACAGGACTTTCCATGGACCTAACATGTTTAAGGTGGAATACCTCTCATGTTGGGATCGGAAAAGGAGCCAGGTTTGAGAAGAAGACGTTGCTGCCGCAGGTTTTATTTTTCATTTTCGGAAGAACTTTTCGCCTTTTAATTTGACCTGCCCTTCAACCTTTTTTTTCCTTTTAATTTGAGTGAGGATTTCCTTTGAAGTTGGTCGGTGCCCTCAGTCATTTTTGCCGCAACTCACAAAGGCGTCTGCTTCACGGACGGGGACTGTGTGGGGGAGCCCCATTCCTCCGTCGACCGCAAAACCCTTCCATTGCTCCCTTCTGCAAAGCCACCCCAGGTCGTAAACAACCCCCTCCCCCTCACGCGGGGGGGGAGCAAGGGGTGTCGCCGTTTCTCCCTCCGTGTTAAAGGACTTAGGGAATCGAGAGATGGAGGACACGTATGCGCACTGACGAAGGTCCGATTCAGACGGGATTTCAGCTTGCGTCCACATTTTTCACCATGGAGGGCAGCACGTCTATTTTTAAGTTGTAGCCGATGAGGTTGCATCTCCAGCGTCCACGCGTCACGCGTGTGTGTGGTTTTCGTGATGATTGTTGAAACGACCGTGACGTAAGCGCTAGTATTTTTTTGCGCGTGAAAACGTTTCTATGTGCAAATTATTATCAATCTATTATGATGTGAGACAGGTTTGTTCGTGAAAAAATAAAAAAATGCATCCTGTCCAAAAAGAATTAGTATAGGTATTCAGTTTTACAGCTATTTTGGTTATTTAATCGATGTTAGGCAGTTTAAGGTGGCTGAAAAAAATCTTTCTCCTGTGACTTTGTGGTATTCCATGTATTACAAATTTATTAAGAAATATGTCGTAAAAGTTTATAATAGCTGTATATATTGGTAATAAAAAGTATGCATGAACGCCACGTTTCCCCATTATGCTCACGTTACTTGAGACTAAACTTGGCATATTTCCTATCTCCCATCATTGTATTTAAAGTTTTCTCTTAACCACATGCTTCCTTGGTTTCCTTGCAGTCTCCTTTTTATTGATACCTTCATAGCATCATCCTATTCTTGAATATTACTTTCTCCATCGACCTTCAGTGTTCCTTCAGTGTTCCTTCAGAAGGTTCCTCATGAACATTCTCTGCTCCCCCTCCACAGCCCGCACTTATATTTGTCTGTTTGTCCATCGTATTTCTGATCTATACGGACTAACTGTAAATTGCCATTTTCTTAAGTAATCTAGTATACGTGGTTAATATTGTTCTAAAGTTCTGTGCCTAAAGTTCAGCTTGAAACATTTGTGGCGAATGCTTTAGCATTTGCCGTTCCCTATTTTGATCTTTTAAGTCCTTTATCACTCCTCTTCAAAAGACTCAGCTGAGGACCCTGTGGCTCTCAACCTTAGGATTATGCCAATGACAATGCTGGGAATTTCTACGCCCAACCGTGACAAAAGAACGAGCGTAATCATTTTAGCGAAAATTATCTCGTAGGTGTTGTTCGCTTACCCAACCACTATTCGGATTTGAAATGATAGTTGACATTAATTTCAGCTAAAAGATTGATTAATGTGTCAATTCCGTGAAATTATGTACATACATATAGGTGCATATTTTCTCCGTGGCACCCTGGTCATTGTAAGGGTAGAAATTGAGCGTCCACATTTGAAAACCTCATTCGGCAGAAACAGCGTAATTTTACCCCGCCGCTTACTCGTGATAAGTTTTACTGTAAGCTGTAAAGTGGATTAATGTATTTTTTTTCGTGACTTAGGTGTACGTATTCTTTTAGTGACGTATCGGTTATTGTAAGGATATGAATTGAGCGTCCAGATTTGAAAACATCATTCTTTCTCCGTATTTCCATTTGGCAGCGACATCTTCGAATCTTAAACAAAATATTAATAAAGATAATAATTACAATAAAAAATATCGTGCAAGAAGTGCAGGATTAAACTTCTTATCACTATGAATATCAATTAAGCATTCAGCAATTGAAGTATCTTTTTCATCGGCAGAAACCTTGTAATTTCTTGTAACAATCAAGACAAAGCACTCACGAAACGATAAGCAAGCCGATTGTTTTGAGGCATCTTATAGTGACTCTGCATCTCAGGACCCCACCCCTGACGGTGGGCTTCCTCTCTCTCTCTCTCCATTCTCCATATCCTGCCTATCGTTTACCGTCTTCTTCATCCCAATCCGCAGTCGCCGCAGACGGTGCTATCATTGCGCTGCCATCTTCTTCCGTCCGCAGACACTTCCCGCTGCCTGACATTCAATCGATGGGTGGATGTTGTGATTATCAACTTTTAAATCGAATAGCGCCGGAGTCTATTTTTCAATTAGTATTTCTAATTTTCTCAATGCTCGTTGCATAAAAATAAATTAAAAGCATGATTATTTAAAAAATAACATGAGTTCGCGCACATCGTCTTGCCAGACTTCATTCTGTGAGGTGCAGTATTCCTGCTAGCGTTTCTCGTCTCCCTCCGCGTCAGAAAATCGAGAGGTTATCCCATTGGTCCCAGTCCTCCCGCTCGAGCACCCAGTGTGGGCCCTCTGTGTATGTATTCACCTACTACTCTGCGGTGAGGGCGATCGAGATGAGACAGCATAGGCTTCCCACGGTTGGAGTCGAGGTCGTCGGGGGGGTCACCCTCTTCCATTCATCGGAAGCAGATCCTCTCGGGACTGCTTCCCCCAGAATACCTTGCGGTCTTTTTCGCTCACTCTTCCAAGCTCTTTATTTCGTTATTCTGTTCGTCTTTCTTCTTTTAGTGCTTTGCTGCGCAGGTAACTACTTCTCGCAGTGCGATGGGCGGACATAGCTACGGTTTTCCTTATGATATGTGTAGAGAGACCATTTTCCACAAGTGCTGTTCTCTACATGATGAGAATAATGAATTTTAGAGGTTGCGGTGCGTTTCGATACGATATTATATTCATTCCGAGCTAATCTCAAATGTCAGAAAGCGTGATGTTCAAGAAAATTTAGTGTTTATTTTTAAGAGGGTTCGGAATCAACATTTTTTAGACGCGCCATGTACGGCTTAGTGTTTAGGGTTTTCCTTTTCGCTTCTGACGATTAGGCCCACGAAGAATCTAGAAGGATACATTACAGAAAATATGGCACCAGATTAATTAATACTTGGATATAACAATGAATAAGTATGGGGAAAGTTCCATAAGTTCGAAAAAAGTAATGGGGGATATCAAAGTGCTTCCGTGTATAGTAACACTTTGGTCTGGCTATTTTTTATTCGTCCTGGTATAGAAAATTGTATAATACTTTTATTTTATCTCGATGTGTTTTCATTACCTAACGAATTCCTTATTTTTCTCGCATCACATGATGTACGCGCCGCGTGGTGGTTTTTCGTGAAGTGGAAAGTTGATGACACAGGACCGTAATGAGTTTTTTCCCCCGCTGATAATGTTCCCTTTCTGTAAAAAAATATACCTCGCTCTAAAAAACATTGTGCCGCATTAGAATCGAACAGTCCCAAATATTTTTTCCCATGTGTAACCTTTGCATTGCGACAGATAAACTAAAGGAAGCATTGCTCGAATTCGGATGATTGATCGTCCTTTTCTCCCCGGGTGCTTTTTCCCCTGTCTGCGAGTGGCAGTATAGTAAGTACTAAAGACTAAGGACCTTCAATGCTCGCGAGTTGGGAACGGAAGGTGAAAAACCGAAACCTATAGCCAGGGCCATTTTGCCGTACATGCCAACGGTCCCTGGAAAGATCTCTAGAATTATCAAAAGGTTTAACGTCGACACCATCCATAAACCAATTATCAAACTTAGAGACCAACTCGTAAAAGTAAAGGACCCCATAGGCCTAATGACCCCTGGTGCCTATCAAATTCTTGTGAATGTGGCCAAGTTTACGTGGGGGAGACTGGTAGAACGATAGTCAGCAGGCTTAAGGAACACCGGAGACATTTTAGACTTGGACAACCCGACAAGTGCTCTGTTGCTGAACACAGTATTATTATGGACCACAAGATAAAATGGGATAGGGCCAAACTTATCTGCCGTTCTAACGTATACTGGGATAGGCTTGCTAAGGAAGCAGTTGAGATATGGCTAAAAAAATCATCCGAGACACGGGTTTTAACCTTAGCAGTTCGTAGAAACCGATTTTAAATAAAATTAAGTACAATTAAGTACAATTTTGAAGACCCTTCCGGTCAATCAGGAGTCTCCTGATTGTTGTGCCCGAATAAGGCTAACGTTGTTTGTACTGAACGACATTTACTCGATGACGATGGACGAGTCGTCCGTTGAAACGTCGCGTCGCAGTGGGCTGAAATCGAAAAAAGCTGGCCAAAAGTCAAAAAGTGAGTTTTTCAAGCCAGGAAGCTGAAACTATGCATAAATATTGTCAAAAGACCTGTGCATGTGATGACGCAAAGCATTTACCTTAGTACTCAACAATTAACAATTTGGATGAGGTCAAAGTTGCACAAATTTTGCAAAAATGGTCTTCACTCAATTTTCTCACGAAATCTTCAAAATCAAGCCCTTACTAAGCCTTTATGGATAAAGAATTGGAATAAAAAGTGATGCAGTTAGATGGAACAGTTTTTTATCTTTGTTTCAATGTAGTCTACGTACTTTTTTGTGATTATTTACCAAATATATTAAACAAAACGGCTGACCCTCATTTTTGGTCATTTTTAAAATATATGTAGAGAAATAGTTATTTGCATCGCCGATCATCGCGAAGTAACCTATATGGGGAAGCTCTACAAAGCTTCCACAGTGCGAATCCGATGAGTTATGCTGCAACCGTTTGCGACGCCGAATTTCACATCGGTATTTCGATCGCGCGGTCGAGTCTAGTCCAACCCGCCCGGGAGTAAGGTGGCGCGGCAAGTGTGTGGAATGGATTGTAGCCGCATCCACTCCGCTACGTAGATTTTAGAGATACAAAAATTGAAAAGAGCCTCCATGTATTATATTTTGGAGAAATCGCGGAAAAAATTACGTATTTTGTCACGTGGGGTTTAGGAGGTACTGGAAGACTGCTTTCCTCGGGTCCACCGCGGGCGTTTCTCTTTTTAGCAACTTGACATCGCCTACTGACGAATACGTACACTTTTAGCGGAGACAGCATGCATACCACACAGGATTATTGTCTCTTCGAGGACACCAACCCACAGCTGGTGTCGCACGGCTGCAACTCCCCCCCGCCCTCTGCACTGCGGTTGGGCATACTGCGAAGTGTCGTTTATTGGCACCACGGAGCCCTTTTCTCGGTTATTAGCGGATACTTTTGGGAGAACGTTTTCTAGTCTCCAAATAAATTCACTAAATCATTCAGTTTCATTTTTCAGTGGTTTGAAGCCGTTGTTTTTTGAAACTTAAGGTTGGATGTCACTCGTATTGGTGTCAGTATTGGATCTCTCGAAATTCCCTCTACAACTCGTAGTGGTGTGGATACTTTGCTAACCACTTCAAGAATCCCCGCTTTTTCAAGGTATATACCCTATTAGGACAACCTGATGCCTACTTTTTTAATAGTTCATTTGCAATAACGTAAACCGGAATACTACTTATTTTATGAAAGAGTAATAGAACAGGCATAATTTCAGTGCTCAGACAGTGCGATGGAAGTGGTTATTTGTAGGATTAGTATACGGCGTTAAATTATACGATGCGTGTATCCTTCCTCCTTAACCCTTTCTAAATGGACTCGAAATAAACGATTTCGTTGGTGTTGACGGTGCCGCTATTATTCACAATTCTGTATTGATCCTTTTTACACGAAACCATCTATATTTAAGGATGCACAACGGATTCGACATCCAAAATGAAATTCCATTAATATGGTGTTTGCTTCGCAGAGATTACGTTTGACGGCGTAGTATCGCATATTGCATGAACATCGCATATTGCCGATAGTTTGTGCAGCTAGTTAGTTGATTCACTCCTCAATGCTTGAATCCTTATCTTCAACCTGGTACTAAAGGCACACCGTGCATGTTTTCAGTATAAGCCTTCTAGCTCTGTCCATTCATGTAGATGCAAAATATATTAATAAAAACGGTCCCTCTAACATTGTTAATGTAACCTGTTATGTCTTGCGTGCTTGAGAGGATTCGCCTCCTGACAAGCATTATAGCGATTTATGCTAATGCATCATTGGTAGTAGTTACATTAACTTTAATAGGGTATAGTGTAATGCATGTTGATGACTACTCACCCCTGCCACAAACCCTTGGGGTGGCTTACCGGGTATTTTGTAGACGTAGATGTGAAACATCCTTGTCAACGCTAAACTTTGTCACACATCTTTGCTTTCATGCCCACTTCCTCTTTTCTCTCCTTCGCAGTATTGTTCCTTTTTCAGCTCTTGAATTTTATCCCGTGAATTTCCCCTGTCTTTCCATTCGCTGGCAGCCTCTCAGCTGCCCACTACATAATCCCTCGTCGGGAAAAGCCCTTAGCGAACAAAAGAAAACGTTCGTGGGACGTGTTTCTGTCACTCGGGGGTCAAGTCGGAAGAAACGAATTCTGTGGTGCGTTTTTGGGATCGCTGGCCCTCTTTCTCCTTTTTCATTGTCATGGTTACGTCTATTTGAGTAACATAACCGGGTGGGACAAGAAAATATTCTCCGTTGTAATTCATTGTCCACAGAGTTTCCTACCTTGTGAGCTGTCTTATCCTTTTTAGTGTTCTGTCGCCACCCGGACAAATTCCCATTTTTTCTCCCCAAATGTTTCTGCTTCTTGTGTCATTTTTCTGATGGCTGAATGGAGCATGCGTGTACGCTTTTGTGTTAGTCACATGTTGTTAAAAGTTCGAGGTTTTAGTACTTCAATTCAGGCCATTCAATTCGGTCAAGATTTTCATCAGAATCCACAGTTCGCTGGTTCGAGTCCGGTCTGAGTGGGTTTTTCACGTCAATGTACCTAAACTAACTGGTTTGAAGTCTTAACAACCAAACGAGAGCTGTCAAGTGAAGCCCGAGGTGCCATTTTGTTTGACGTATAATTTTTAAATTTGTGTGCCAGGAGGGGTGATTATATGATTCGCGTTGCATTAAATACAAAAATATTTGTATACTACGGTTTACAAAAATATTTTTTGAGATAATAGAATTGTCAGTAAACATTTCGGACATATTGCACGGTTTATAAGTCCAGCAGCATGGCATGGAGAGTATCCTTGGCATGGAGGGTTCTTTTTTCTAACGTTCAGAGCTATATTCATTGACTTAAGTATTTACTACTTACATCAATGGTTTTTAAGCGAACATAGACTATCTTCATCATGCAGCTGTGGATTTGCAGGTTTAAAAAGAAAGAAAAATTCATTCAAGTATTAATGCGGAGTATTGCGAATTTATTCCCATTTGGAAAACTGTAGACTATTCTGGGTTGTTTGTCGTGGTCCTCGTGTACGCAAAGGCGTTCAAGTCTTTTTTTTATTTATTCCTGTTATAAGTCTTCCATAATTGTTCAGTGCCCTTGACGATTTGAAGGGGAAATGTACCTGGCCGCTGGGTTTAATTTCTAAGTTTTGAAGTACTCTGCAGAGAGCTATAAAGCGGAAGTATGTGGGTACGTATATCCGCTCCGGTATTGCTCTAATTTGATTTGGGTTGAGTGTATTTGGAAGTATGGAAATGCGTGGCTATTGAGGTCAGGTATGCAATGTAGAATATCTGAGCATAGTCGAGGCAGGCGGAAAGTGGCCCCAGTATCAGGTTTACCGCTGCGTAAGGCTTTCTGGTGTAGTTTACCTTTAATTCTCTGTAAAAGTGTGCTGAACCTGATACCTCTTGTCATTGAAATTCGTTCGGAATTGTCATTGAAATTCGCTTATACGTAATGAAAATCTTATAAATAATGTACAAAGTATGCATGCTCGTGTAAAACTCAAAAACGAAAGGCAGTGGAATTTTCAAACTATCAGGACTATAAAATGTCGTCTATGCACAGATAACTGACTAATTTTCATGAAACTCACGATCTCCAGCTCAGTCCATTTTCTTTCGTTTTTCTTGGAAAAATAAATGTTCCTACGCATCATGATTTTAAGTTCAAATTCTCAGAATATTTTTGATGGTATACATATTCTATAATAATTCATCAAGTTAGTCACAGAACATGCCCTTTAAATGCTTCAGGCATGAATGGCCATTCATGAAATCGCTATTAAATGGATATTCACGCCTGGTTGCCAAGGAAATTTCTATTGTTGAAAAGGAAGAAAAATTGATGAATTAAGAACTAAAAACGCAACAAAGAGACAAAAACGAAGCGTATAAGAAAATCGAATGAAAGAATTAAATACAGCATTCTTTCATGCGTTCGATGATATAAATTTCCATTCAATATCTTGAGTGCAAGTAATTTAAAAAAGCAAGCAAAAAAAACACCCGCACCGAATTCAATGCTTTTCTTATTGGAGTTAAGGTTAATATCAATGGGGTAAAAACAACTCCAAAAATTGTTTTACGCAAAAATCCCTTCTTAGTGCGCCTATGCACCACAATAGGAATATACCCTCAAATTTTCACGTTTTATCACAAGTTATTTGGGCTGTGCGTTGATGTGAGTCAGTCAGGACATTCCGTTTTACATATATAGAGATTTAGTACATATTAGGATTCCTCATACCTAAATGGAAAATATAAATTTCAGTGACGCTCAGATACATTGACCACCAATGATTTCGCGTATAATTCTTCCGCGTTGGTCAATCTATTCTAAAAATGCCCACACAAAACGCATTGAAATTCAAGTCCATAGACACAAAGGTACGTCGAGGCTCATATACATACGACAAAAAATCGAAAACAAATACGAATAGATAAAATATCGTCAAAAATTACCAAATGCCGAGCGAACCAAATACATAACTTTCCATGCTGATATAAAATTTTTCTGAATGGAAAACCTTAATTTTCACCGTAGAAAGCGATCAAAAGACGCTCGCAAACGTCGTCGAACGATTGACACGATGAAAAAGATATATTTAAGGAAACTGTTAAAATTTATAAATATTTAAATGTACTGCACACGGTCAGTTTTGTGTGGCTCCCCTCCCGCTGCGAGGGCCGGGGCAGTGAGGAGGAGACTTCAGGCCGAGCGAGGTCCCACCACGAGCGAGGATTATGCTCTCGCGAGCGAGGGTCGACCCACAGACCGGCTAAGGGCCCTTATAATAATGATAATAAAAATACTAAAATGACACCTAAGATGGGAAATCACTTAAGATGATTCACTTAGGGTAAGCCTTAATTTCCGAAATTACACTTCCAATAAATATTAAATCAAAATATAATTAAATACTATTAATGACGGTATAAATAGCATTTCCAGGCCAATAAGCGCAATAAATAGTCATAAAGGATTCTATAAATTTGGGAAATTATGAAACAGTTCTTAATGATACGAAGGTGTCCACGGGGTTTGATTAGCCGATCAGCTTCCGGGCGTACCTCCACGCGATGTCCATGTTCGACTACAGTTTCCCCAGCCACCCTGCTGGCGTCCTCATGCCAGCTCTGAAGACGCCCGCAGGATGGCTGCAGAAATTGTTGTCGAACATGGACATCATGCGGAGGAACGCCCGAAAGTTGCTCCACTAAACAGTTCTTATATTTCCATGCGTGTGCATCACTTAATCTTATCCTCAGTTTCCGCAATTGCTAGATCTATTCCTCTAGTTTTTAGGCCAAAGTTCACATCAGAGAATTTTGGCCTGCGTTCCAATCACAATCAGTGTGTCAGACTACTCTTAATAGATGATTGACGTCTATTGAAATCAAAACATAAAAATACTGCAAAATGGGTAACATTTGCCATGAAAAAATCATTGTACTTGACTGGGATTCGTACCGAAATCTCCGAATAGCCGTCCAGGTGGGTTAGCTAGTTACTTAGCCTTGACACACTTGTCCAGCAATTGCGAGGTCCGGGTTTGAATCTCGGTCAAGTCAAATGATATTTTCATGGTCAATTTCACCCACTGTGATGCATACCACGTACTCGTGCGCCTGTTTACCATATCATTTGTGCTACCTCAATGATTGGACTATTTAAACACATCTGATTGATCTCCTGAGTCACGTAACATACGTAAAAAATTAAAATTGACAAAAAATTATATAACCTCTGTAAAATCTCCCGGTAATACTATTGATAAAAAGAACATCTGGTACGAATACATTTACGGAATTGGGTTTTAGTTAGAATAGACTTATGCGGAGGCAATGTTTCTCTATACTTTTTCCTGTTTCCGGATGTAAGATAACCCTCTCCATAAGTCACCTCTTTGCCAATGCGAAAATGACCTCAATAGCCGGGCGCATTCCCAAGTAACTAAACATTTCAGATAACTTCCTTAATCTCTTGCAAAACTCTCATTCTTTTCCTCGGTCGCTCTATTTCTCTGTCAAAGTTGCCCTGAAAACACATGTGCCTCTCAATTGAATATCCGAGCATTTTTCATGTTTCAATTTTCTCTCTTAGTGCCTGGAAGCCAGTGGTGAACATCCCATAATGGCACTCATCTCTTGACTTGATACCATTTACAATAATATACAAGGTATAAAATTCTCCAATGGCCGTAATAAATTGGCACCACTCGTCAAAAATACGTCACAATTGCTGTGTTGGTTTGCGGGAAAAAAATAGGGGGAAATCCACGCCAGTATTTTTTTCCCGCAAACCAACACAGCAATTGTGACGTATTTTTGACGAGTGGTGCCAATTTATTACGGCCATTGGAGAATTTTATACCTTGTAACTTTAAGAGGCCGTAGAGCTCACGCTCCCTAGTTTCATAATAATATACTTCAATTCACAATATGAGACTTCAATTCACAATACGAGACTTTCTACACCTTATTCCCCAGCAGTTAGAATTTATTGTCAATGACTCTCATAATTCCATAATGAGAAAGAGTGCGAATAACATCACGGATAAGATGCCTTTTTATTGAATTCAGCCTAAAATATATGAAGTATTGATGTTTCTTTTTAAATGCTATAGCAATGCCACTCATATTGTAGATGATTTTGTGATTTGATTTTTATAAAATAACGGAATTGTTTTATTAAGCCATCTATTTCTCTGGATTAATCAAAATCAAGGCGATTTTTTATACCTTTTAATCAGAGAATCACCATTTACAGATTTTGCCGGATATTTATCGTAGACATTCATTTCGTTAAATTTTTACCATTTTTACAAACTTTTTTGACAAAATGTACTGGTCAATTTCCACAAATGGTTCCTACATTAATAAACACAGGTTAATTAAATAACGGCGGGGATTTCCGTCCGCCCGTCCAGTACTCCCCTACTCAGGGTCCATGGGTAGTACATTGTGCTCAGCGGATTCGTTTATTCTTTCACTGTCACCTGTAAGTAACAAACAAAATATTGATTGGACGGTGATTTAATTAAATAAGTTTTAAAGGAGTTTTATTTTTAATTCTCCTTTCTGTCCTACTTATTTTCTTTTTAAGGAAAGGCTTTTTTAGAGCCTTGACTATTCTTTCGAAATCGCATCTCCGTATGTCTGGGCCATTAAACCAGGGTTAGTACTATAACATAAATAACGTAACAATAGGTAGGTAGGGAGAAATAAACAAAACAAGGCAACAAAAGGAATCGTAACGAGGGACGCGCGGAGAATAATAGAGACGCGAGGTGTGAGAGTTAGAGGTGAGAAGCAGAATAAGAGTTCGGTTGGTAAAAGGCGAAAGAAGAAGAAATACATGGTATAAAAGTGCGGAAATAGCAGCCGGTTTGTCAAAAAGTGACGGGAAGTGTTAAAGGAGCAGGTATAGGGAAGGAAAGCTGAAAGAAAGGAAAGCCGAGAGTAAGCCGCGGGGGAAATTGCGGCGGCAGCGTGAGACGGAGAAAGAAGGCACGGCAGCCGGAGAAAGAACTGTTCCGAGAGGACCACGAGAGTGGGGAAATAAAGGGAGACCAAGAACGATAAGTGCCACTTATAATAAATTGTAACCATTAGTAAATAGAAAAGAAGTTGAACATAATGTAAATTGGACCCAATCCACTCTTTTAAAAATTAAAAGATAATTTCTAAAGAATAAATTTTGTATGTATTTACATTATCATATGATAATTTAAAAATTTGTAAGGCTACAACAACCGGAGGAAGGTGAGGGTTACATTATTGGCGCCCAACGTGGGGCACGACTACTTGTCCAGATAGAGACCACGGGAAACCTGAGATAGAGTACGTAAATATAGGAACTCTCAAAATGGTAGGAGGGACTAAAAAATTTTACGAACTGAAAAAGGCGGATTTACAAAATATATTGAGGGATCGAGGATCAACAACACAAGGGGCAAAATTCGAGTTGCAGGAACGTTTGAAATTGCTGTTAGAAAAGGAAGGCTTGGACGTAGAGACGTATGAATTTAGGATGGAGACGGAAGAGTTTAAAGAAAGTGAAATGCAGGCGCTGTTTAGGCAATGGAGAGAAGAACAGGAGATGCGTGATAAAAAATTAGAAGAAAGGGATAGACAATTGAGAGAAGAACGGGAGATGCGTGATAAGCAATTGACGAAAGAAAAAGAAGAACAGAGTAAATTAGTGAGGGAACAACAGGAAAGATTGTTGAAGGAAATGAAGCAAGAAATTAAAAATGGACAGGAAGATATGAGAAAGGGGCTGATGGAGGACATTCAAGAAGGCCTAATGAATTTTCGGTTGGAGTATCAAATGAAGGTGAAGCAGCAGTCGTCCAAAATCAGCGAGGAAGAACTTAAATTAAAAATAGAACAACGCATCCTGGAAAATACGCCAAAAGGAGTGACGGAAAAATTCACGCAAGAAGATCGAGGAGCAACGGGAAAACCAACATCCATGGTCCAGTTAAAGGTGCCTAGATTTGATGGATGGAGGAGCGCGAGACCTATGCGGGACACCGAAGAACTAAAAGGTGACGGGACGATGTACCAGCGACACGGAGCAGACATGGTAAAAATAATCAAACAAATGCATCCATTTTTATTAGAGAATTTGAAGTTTTCCGATGAACGGTTGCGGTATTCAGCAGGGTTGGCTGATGAAGGAATAGTTAATCGCAGAGAAAGAAGTCTTTCTGCAAAAAGGAATGCAATGATTCCATTGAGGGCATATGTCAAGGAGTATCAGCAATTTGTTCCGGTGCACACAACGGAAGACGCATATTATATGAGGATTTTCACATTAAGGAACCCTAATGCTGTTGAAATAAAAGAAGAGGAAAATACAGAGAGAATTGGAGTCCAAGAACTAGGGGAAAGGATTCCCAAGACAATGAGAATTGACCCTTTGGAAGTTTATCATGAAAATGTAAAAGAAAAACGTATTGATAAAAGACAGAGCGTCTATAAGGCACTACTTGAATATTCATCTACCCAGTTATATGAGAAAATCGAAGACATTTCATCAGAATTCAAGAACATTTCGAGAAGGTTGATTGATAAAACACTGTCTATTGAACGACTATCTGGTATTAAAGACCGGATGGAAACCATACCACTGAATGCGGAAATTTTAGAAGCAGCTCGGAAGAGTATTCCAGAGAATCATTCCCAGGCCAAACGGGTAGTCATTGGATGTCCACATAAAATTGCATGGCAGGTTAAAGATACTTTAGTAACATATGAAAATGATAGGATATCGAAGTTTCGACTAGGATATGAAATAGCTCGGAATGAAAAATATGAAAATCTTACTCGACGCGTTCAAGGACTTTCTTTGGCCACAATTGACATCTCCGAGTACCAAGAAATCGCTATTGATTTGAGAAGGACCTGGAAAACGCTGCAAGAGTGCCTTGAGTTTGGAAAGTTATTCAAACAGCGAACAACGAGAAATAAACGACGGTACAGCAGCAGAAGACCAAAGGAGCGGAGGAATAAGCGGAGACTGAGGACATTTGAGGCGGGAAGGAAAATGCTTATACATACCTGCCCGGTATCAGATAAAGATAGAGGGATATACCAAGGTTTCCTCCCGATCCTCGAAGGGCCATATGTCATCAAGGAATTTAAAGAGCCGACATGCATCATCGAACATCCCATCACAGGTGCGATAGGAGGAACGTTCCACGTACATAAGCAACTTCAAAAAAAATACAGTGAGGAAACTACTAAAGAGACACACGACACCGGGAATAGCCACATACTGAGGGAGAACGCGGAGTAGGCGGAGCTTGGACGGCGAGGGCAATGTAACACATTGTAACCAAAAGATAGGCCGTACGCCGCTGAACCGCGAGTATTCGTATTAAAGCCAAGACATTACTCATTTATGAACGCTAGCGGGGATAAACAGAGAAGCGATGTTGTTCCACGATAGGAAGGGATACAAATATAACCACGATTTAGGGTTAATTATTTGCTGCCAATGGTTTTATTTCTTTTGTACCTGGTTCTGTAAAATTGATGTTTGTGATGTGGTATGAATGAGAAAAGTGAAATGGATGTGGTGTAAGAAGAATGGTGTACTATTGTAAACAAGTGGGGAGTGTATTTTGAAGAAGGGGGGAGTGAAATTGATGAAGCAAGTGGTATGAATGTGGTGAAGTGTGTTCCAGTGACATTTTGTATTTTGTGTTGTTTATTTGTTAGTTTCAGTTTGTTGTGTTGATTAGTTTAATGATAAATTGAAGATGCCGAAATTTTGTGTCCGATCCATAGGATCGATGAGGCATACTGAGTTAATATATAATTGTGTGTAAATTTATGTTCAAAATATGAGAAGGGGAAGTTTAGAATCGAAGGCGATGGGGCTTCGGTAAAGCATAAAAAAAAATTATAATAATAATAATAATAGTTCAAATCAGCATCCGAAGGCTTTTAAAAGAATAAGTTTTCAATTATTTACAACATTTCTTTTAATGGGGCTAATATAACATAAATAACGTAACAATAGGTAGGTAGGGAGAAATAAACAAAACAAGGCAACAAAAGGAATCGTAACGAGGGACGCGCGGAGAATAATAGAGACGCGAGGTGTGAGAGTTAGAGGTGAGAAGCAGAATAAGAGTTCGGTTGGTAAAAGGCGAAAGAAGAAGAAATACATGGTATAAAAGTGCGGAAATAGCAGCCGGTTTGTCAAAAAGTGACGGGAAGTGTTAAAGGAGCAGGTATAGGGAAGGAAAGCTGAAAGAAAGGAAAGCCGAGAGTAAGCCGCGGGGGAAATTGCGGCGGCAGCGTGAGACGGAGAAAGAAGGCACGGCAGCCGGAGAAAGAACTGTTCCGAGAGGACCACGAGAGTGGGGAAATAAAGGGAGACCAAGAACGATAAGTGCCACTTATAATAAATTGTAACCATTAGTAAATAGAAAAGAAGTTGAACATAATGTAAATTGGACCCAATCCACTCTTTTAAAAATTAAAAGATAATTTCTAAAGAATAAATTTTGTATGTATTTACATTATCATATGATAATTTAAAAATTTGTAAGGCTACAACAACCGGAGGAAGGTGAGGGTTACAGTACCTTAACTCTAAGAGTAGAGGTAAACCAATAATGAGAGAAATTGAAATATTTTTGTTGGAAACCTTGGCCTACTACTAAAAGTTGTTTAAAGTCTAACCCTTACTAACCTTGCTACTACCCACATGAAAATATGTTCAAAATTGTAAGAAAGTTTGTTTTTACTGACTTACCAGTAAATTTTGGACGGAAGAATATGAAAATTTGGAATAATCCATTCTGTTTCTCGAAAATTTGAATATCGAAATCTTCACTAAAAATTTTGTCCGGTGTCAGTTCCCAAGTTGATTCCTTCAGTTGAAGGGAATCTGGTTCTTCAATGGGTGGAGCATTCGGAGTAGGGGGAGGAGAAATTGGGGAAGGGGAAGGAGGGGTAATGAGGGGAGGGAGACCATGTAGAAGAGAGTCAAGGGGCGGGGTGGAAGGGATCGTTGAGGGGAGGAGGGGGATTGAGGATGAGCAGGGGAGGGGGCGGCAGTTGGGGCGGGGGGGGAGAGTGGGGGTGGGTGGGCTGCAAGGAGTAGACGAGGGGCTGAGGGAAGGGTACGAGACGGCGGGGGCGGAGGGGGGTGTGGTGCCAAAGCCTTCATTCGTCCCCTTATCCTTTTTATTTTTTTCCTTCTTCCTCCTGTCTTCACATCCACGAACGCATGACACTGGGACGTGAGAGAATCAGTTTAGTCGTTGGCAACGCTATGAACGATATTTATTGTCAGAAGGCCAGCAACAAGTGTAGGACTACTCCTAACCCTGCGCAAGTTAGCTTCATGATATCGCAGTACGTTGAATGTCTTAAGACTATTGATTCGGAGGCCAAGATAAGTTGCTACACTTTCGTACAAATATACACATTTCCGCGGAGTAAATTTGAACACTTAGCTATCGGATGATTTGGTGTGGGATCATCTTAAAACTCAGAATTTAAAACTCGGAAGTTCACTATCTGAGTCTACGTTAACTCACGTTGAAGCAGTACATTACCGGCATACCAAAAGTGTTTGTTCTCACCGTGAGGTAATTACGCGGGAAGCACAGTACTTAAGTTCTAGGTGGGATAAAACTGACAAAATGACAGAACCCTTCAATGAAAGAGACTTTCAAGCCATTTAGTTAGTCACGAATGGCCTTATATATCATGCATCACAAAATCTAAACCTTTCTAAAGCGCATTTTGCTCACTTTAATTGTCATAAGCATACTCATACCCTTTAAAACATTAATAAATAATTTTATCAAATGACTCAAGGTCATACTCATTTTCCTCAATGTTTCTTAAATTGGTAAAGGTGAGCTTTCGTCTCGCCCTTGTTTTCGCGATTTTCACCCACTTTAAACAGAGATATCAGAACCAATTTCACCTCACTTATTATGCAAGCTTTGCAAATTTGTTTAACACTTTCAACACAACAATGCATCAACTACTTTAGAAATGAGAAACTTTCAAACCTGAGAAGTGCGTTTTTTCCTCTCCGCCATATTGTGAAAAAATGCCGTTTCCTCTTTTCCACTGTACGTAGCGCAGCGATCGAGCAGTTGGTTCTCTAGCATATAAACACCTTTTCTACACAGTTTCTTCCCTCCTTCCACTCAAACTCGCCCCGCAACAGCCATTTACTACAATGCAATTCCATTCATTCCACCGCAGTAAACATTGCACATTTCACTTCAAATGAAGGATTTACACTTCCTTTTCACTCACATTCATTCCACTGTACTAATAACATTTCACGTATCACTTTAAATGGAGGATTTACACTTCCTAATTGAGCGTACACGATTGGCAAATCATGGCGACCATACACCACACACGCAAGTCAGAAAATGATTAATGCCAACTACTCTCAACAATTAACTTCCAACTGTTGACAGTTAATTTTCCCCTTCCACACTACCCGTCAACAATACTATTTCATTAGCCTCTAACAAAAGCCCACTTATATTAACGTTGTGACCTGAGGGATTCTATTCTTAAAATAATACGAGAAATATCATTTTAGCCTTCTACCAATTCCCACCAATAATCACCAATGAGCGTGAGGGATTCTATTCTTAAAATAATACGCGAAATAACATTTTAGCCTTCCACCAATTCCCACCAATAATTACTAATGAGCGTGAGGGATTCTATTCTTAAAATAATACACAGAATAACATTTTGAAACTTCAACCATTCAAAGAAATGCCCATTTCCTCGTTATCGATCGCGCTAAAAATGCGTTTTCCGCTATTCAAACTCACGAAAATGAGTTTTTCACTTTTGATTATAACCAATTCGTGTTTTAACTCCATTGGCCCGCAAACCTCTTTGTGGGGTGGGTTCAGGGCAAGTTACGGAAGGGGAAATCGTTTTCCGCTTTTCCAACTCACGGAAACGCAGTGAAAATCATCATTTTGAAACGTCCACGACTCCCAGATATGCCCATTTCCAAATCACGAAAATGCCTTGAAAATCATCATTTTGAAACGTCCTCGACTCCCATAAATGCCCATTTCCACTTGACCATTTCCACAAGAAATGCGTTTTTCACTTTTGAAAATGGCCAAATCGGGCCCGCGTACCGTCCCACCCTAGCACCCCTGTTTCACTCCATAGGCCCGTAAGCTTGTTGTGGGGGTGGGGTAAAGGCATATTGTAGAGGTGAAATTAGTGTTATCCCTCTAACGGTTGTTCGTGAAAACCTCCAAATATGGCGTCGAAAACGGACGAAAAAATCGAAAAATTGGTCATTTTCAAACGTCTATATCTCAAAAACAACTAGTCACACCGGTATGATTGTTACATTTTTACAAATCCGCATTCTTCCTCTACTCCCAGGTATCACATTCAATTTCGTCCGTTTCCTACGTTTTTTAAAAAAAAATTTGAAAGTGCGAGACGAAAGCTCACCTTTACCCTTAAATTATTTCAATCCGCTAAACGTCCGGGGCCGGAAATGGAAACACGGAAATGTTACCAACGGTACTGCATCTATATCGATTTAATCCTACTTTATTATCCACAAGAAGCAGGAAGGTTGTTTACCATAGTGGTCTATCGGTCAGACAAAACTTTAAGATTGTATTCCCAGTCCAGTCCTATTTCATTGGTGATGAAATTATTGGCCATTAACCGTTACCACGAAAATGAAGTCTTATGATATTATCGAATATGCAGGATATTCGCGAACACTATAGAAAATAAACTTATCCGAAAATTAACCTTATGTAAATGACAATGAACATTATAATACTCACATAATCCTCCCATTTCTTCCACTTTAAATCACAATGATTAACTCACTCACTTTTTATCTCCTTATAGATAGCTTTACGCTGAAAATTAATGTATCCCTAGCAACAATTATCAAAAGTCCCTACGGGTGTCTGATCATTGTTGCCCTTTGAAGGCCTTGATTAGTATGTCGAGAGACATTATGGCTACCATTGTGTAAGATTACTTGCGGGAATAAAGGAAGCCATCTTTATAATTTTAGAACAATGGTTTTATTCGTAAAGAGTTATAATTTATTATATTTTTCCGTTTAAAATCACTTGTGCCTCAATGTTAATGACATTAGAATTACTTCATGTTTTTGGTGGCTTTGCCAATTTATAATTTTCATGTAATTGACAAGGGATTTAAATGCGTTCGCCTCACCTACTCCCACTTGTAAAAGAGAATAGTCAAAGAAATAAGATCCACCATGATTCTCGCTCCCACCACAGTCAGGCCAGTATACCGGCCCTTTAACCACTGTATCATGCCCGACGGACCACGACCATTGAATCGATTCATTATTTATTGAAACTATGTGTCGTCGGAAGTCAACATTTTCTCCTGTCGAATTTGTAGGAGCTTAATGAGTCAAGAAGGTAATTTAAGTGGAAGATATTGCTTTCTCTTGTTAAGCATGCCTAAGATATGGGGTGCGTCGCTGTTCATAGATCGTTTTTGAATCTACCGACATTTTGAGAAAAAAGTAAATTTCCCACATCCCCTTATCGAACCAACGGATGTGGTTGTCTTTTTTGTTGAGGATGCAGTGATGTAATTGTTAAGCTTATAATCCAAAAAAGCAAATAAAATTCTGGCTCCCCATCTTTTGGTCACTTCTCTCTTGTGCAAGGATCCATAAGAGTTAGCTTAACATATCATGATTCAAGCGTGAATTAAAACTGATAAAATTATTCTAGGGGAAATATAGACTGAATGCTCTTAGTTATATCTAGGATTTTCTCTTGGTTAATAACAAAGTCTTGAAAGCTCTCTTTTTTTTACAAAGAGGGATGGTTTACCAGAGTTGTGATAGAATATGTTCCTCAGCATTGAAATTTATTCGATTTTTAATAATTAAATTAAGTATAAATACAGGAAATCCGACTATCTACCAGAAGTGGGAAATATTAACAGCTTTGATGCAGAGGACAGGAAAAATGGTGTAAACACCGAGTGTAACATTATAAATCTTTTGGGATATGAGTTGGTGGAGAAAGCTTCTTTTTTCAGCATTTCTTATTTTACTCGACCACTTTACATTTCCGATTTATTACCTTTAACATCTGCTGTTAACCAACCTTCAGACTGATAAAACTAAGCGGATGTGATGCAAAGAGGCGTGAAAATTAAAAAGGGTGTTTTGTTCAATGACAACATCTCTGATTTCCGATAAATATTATTTATCATGCTGTAACACACAAAATCTTAGAAACCTTATTTGCAAGTATGGTATGTACTTTTAACTTTTGAACTATACTGCGAACGGTTGAGTCCGGGCAGAGCAACCCCCCTGCCGCGAGGGTCGCCTCGCTCAGTCTCGGATTAGGCTTAGGTTAGGGTTATGGGGGGGGGGGGTAGACCTCCCTCCCTATTCCTCCCACTCTGGATCTTTCTACCTGCGAAACTACCGCATGAGCCAAGCTAACTAATGCTCGGATATCGACTACCATAACACTTCTTCTAATTAAATTTTTAAAAAAATCTTTTTTCAGTACGTAGAGCAGATGACTTATGATTAAGCTATATATGACATTAAACCACTATGATATATTACATGAAATTAGCTTTTGGAAAGACAAGATTCCACTGCATGAAGGCCGCCGTCGTTGAACCTCTTATAAGGTATATACTGTTAGACATTATATCCAGAATCATCATATCTATCGTCTATGAAAAACAGCTCCCATTTAACGATATATTTTGCCGTTTTAGTGCGCAGTAAATGTCATGGGTGTTTAACATCTATCTTTAGTTGCTACAGCCATTGTTGCTGTAGTATATGATCTAGTCAATCTCTTTACCTACTTTTCCTTTTGTAAAAATAATGTTACGCTCACTGTGTTTTTAGCTGCAATTATTTTTTCTGTGGTCATTCAACGCACTTTTTATGGCACAAGTTATGGAAAAATATTAATTCGTTAGCCAGAATTGGTGTCAGGAATCGAAGATAAAAAGGGGCACACTAAGACCAAGCACTGGTTTATGGCATTTTTTTATTTCTACCACCGCTCACAAAATTAAAAAAATATGGTTTTAGAGACTACTTAAATACATCAATGGCATAAATCTAAAACTGGCAGCTCTTTTATACCTGTAAACAATTTTAAACTTGAACTTGAAAAAACTTGAACAATTCCGATATTTTCGTCTACACTGGGGTTATACTAATACGACATTCTGGGAGTTTATATCAACTAATGAAATCCAAAATAAAAAAAAATTAGTTGGATGTGTTCCAGGGATAAAAATAAAAACGCTTACTTTGTGCTAATGGTCGTTTGGGGTCACCTTGTAAAATGGTGAATGTAGTATTTTTGAATGCTGAGCAAAAAAATGAGTGCCCATGGCTCAAAATCTCGGGGGACATTTTGACTACCTTTTTCTGCTAGACCCTTTCGGGAAAATATCCTCCTTTAAATTTTCGGATTAAAGCTAAAAACCTACGGATTAAAGCTGTTGCGAAACTTCTTGCAGTAAAATTGTGGAAGAAAAATCGCGATTGCGATATGTTTTGTGCCAGTAGAGTATCAACGCACTAGCCGGGTCATTGCAGTCCCAGCTAGCTGCCAGCAGCGGGTGAGGCCGGACCCGCGATCGAAAGTTTGATTTTATTTTCGGCTGCGCTAACGAACGCAAAAGTTTTCTTTGGAATAACGGTCTGAAAGCTTTTAAGAATATTTTTCATGAATAATTTGATGTATCTCGGTGGTCGGTGTCGTTGTATTTTACTGCTGCTTGAATAATAAAAAATGACTAATAACAGTGTCCGCTATGTTGTTATATAGCGTACACAACTATCCCTCAAAACTAACTTAACTTTCATTAATTGAAATGAAATAAGCTAATAAAATTGAAGGCGATTGTTTTTCGCGAAATTTGTTCAACATTGAGCCGTTGTTAACTGATAATGAGTGGTAATCATTGTAAAGGACATGGAACATCACATGCGTCAACTAATGGAGATTGACTATGCAACATTTGAACTTTCGAATTTAAAAAAAAGCATTTTTGGAGTCCCTGGCCAGCTAACTTTTACGAGATAAGCCCACGGTGGCGGAAATTTGTCAAAGAAAGCCCGATCCCTTCCCGGGTGCTAAGTGGAGGGAACTTTAAGACTAATAATGTTCCGTTCGTCGGATGGTGCGTTTAACTGTGGACCACTGCCTGCGCCGGGTGTGTCTCGCCACCCTTCCTCAATTCCCCATAAAATCTCTTTTTTCCTAACCTCTATGGCGCAAATGACCTGAACTGTCGGTCGGCAGTTACACTCGTCATGAGAAATATTTTCCTGATAACATTGCTATGTTAGTTTGACATAGGCATCAACCAGTTCAATGTTGACAGTTCTTTGCACGCGGTTCGGATATTAAAAAGCCCATTTCTTCATCTACATCTACATATCACCCCGCAAGCCGCCTCAATAGGCGTGTGGCGGGGGGTGTTAGGACACCAACCGTTTACATATAAAAAGGAAACGCTCTAATGAAATTACGCCTTGCATTTATTAAAGTCCCTTATTGTTCGGGGGAAAAACGAATTCCCATACCTATCCGTTCGGCAAAATATCTATCTTAATTTATCGTTTCTGTCGGACCTGGAAATATAGAGGGATTCTAATGTGATGTTCTCCGTGTCGCTCTGAAAGATATCTATTCTCAATTGTTCAAGCAATCTAAGCCTAGCGCGCAGCCTCCGAGTCTCTAGCGGCTCCCAGCCTAATTCGTTTAACATCTGCGTAACGCTGTCTGTACGCCCGTAGCAGTTTTTGACGAGTCGCGCAGCTTTCCTTTGTATTTTAATAATTGCGTGCATAGTGGTACATTCGACAGTATCTATGACGTGGGATTGGCAAATTGTATTAAGTATAACACCAAAATCTAATATTCGACCCGCTTTCTCAATTCCTCTCAATTTAAACTTGGCTTCACTTTTCTTCGAATAGAATCCCTGTATACAGTAGCCTACCAGCAAGTTGTTTGAGCAAGGTACTGACGCAATTAGGCGCTTTGATTGCAGATTTATGTTTTTTTAAATCTGTGTTATGCATAATTTTGTTACACAGGAGTGTTACTTTAATTTTAACCGTGAATGCCTAATATTCGTTGTAATTCGTGAGCGCATTTCACTGTTTTGTGAAACTCTATTTGATAGAATTGGCTGATTAATATATCTGTTGGTACACGTTGAATATAGTCGGTGAAGTAATATTTTATAAGTCTATTAGTTCACGTTGGAAGTCATTTCATTCCACGATAGTAGCAATAACAATCTACAAAGTTCCCCAAATAATAATTGGCGAAACAAATTTCTAGTATCCTATGGTGAGACTTACTTGTTAGTAGTGAAGCGTACTGGGCCGGCTATTGGTAGGTATTCTGGCATTTCTGTGTTAGTTCAATATTTTTCACGTTTTTTTGGAATTACTGTATTAAAAATATTCTTAATGAGTTAAGTGGAACACTCTTCAGTTGGGGCTGAATTATTATGGCTATAGGCTGACAGACTTCTCGCTCTCGCTGGAACTCCGATGACTAATGAATTGAAAGTAACCTCCGCTTCAACCTACGTAACTCATTAGCGGGGGTGTGTTTACTGATTACATTCTGCCTATCATGCGCTCCTCCTCTTTCAAGTGCCATCATGGTATGTTTAAAAATTTTGAATCCGAGCCTCGCTCTGCTGTGTAAGCCTCATGTGACGACAAGCATTTATTTTGAGGGGGTAGCGGAGAGCTCGCCGATGACCACACATGTCGTGTTCACGCGGCTGGAAGTCACACCGAGCGCACATCCGTCTTAGCTCCTCCTCATTTGCAAGCTACATTATTGTCTGCGGGTTGAGTGTCGCTCAAGGGGTGCTGGACGGCGAGCTTTTAGAACGTCTCTTTTTGTCACATTGCCTCCGTCGTCGCGATGGGAGGGGTGGGGGCAAAACCGCCCTTCCCCCCATTCTCAAGGCCCCCCCCCCTCGCCGCCGCCGCCGCGTTTCCAATGTATTCGGTGCCCGCGTGAAAGTATAATGAGTTGAGCTCGCGGGGCAAGGATCGACAGCCCCACCATTTCTCCTCGCCCCCTCGACCTCTAGCCCCAAACCGACTTATTATACACTGTCTAGCGTTTGAATTAAGTTGGCTCTGCACCGACTACGCGAATATTTATGTTTTGATTGACATCCAGTACTTAGTACTTTCTTTCTTTTTAGTATCGCAACAAAATCTCGAAATGATAATGCATTTTCCATTTTATATTTTTGTTTATAATACATAGTATCTTAATTATAGTTTTAATGTAATAATAGTTTAATTGACGTAGCCTACAATTTATAGTTATCAAATATAATCGGAATGTACTTAATGTTGGCTTGAAGCAAAGTGATCGTGTTAAACGTAGAGACTTAAAGGTGAAATTGCATTAAAAATTCCAAATAATTATCTCGACGTAATATTTTAATATTTTGTCGCACATGATACGAGGAATTAGTTATATATTCAGGGTTGCTAAAGACCTGGAGAATCTGGAAAAGTCAGGGAAAATGAGATCTTACGTGGAAATTTGCTTTCCCAAGTCCAAATTCTTTGTTTTCAATAAGTGAGCAGTACCATTTTTTGTGCTTTCTTTGTGTGTGTGTTTTGGCATAGTTATTTTAGTACCTCACCTAAATGAGGCATTGGAGCTCTCATTTGGTCCTTATCAATTAATTATATGCACCTAAAATTAAGTCATAATAACCTCCAGCATGAGTCAGTAAAATCAAAATGAATGAGCGACAGAATCTCTGGTCCATTGAGTGCCATGATTTCCTTTTTTGTGAGAGTATTAGGGCTCGAATGTCTGAGCAAACATGATTTTACCTTCGATAGCCTTACTTCACAGTGTGTAGAAATTTCTTCATTGAAATTATTATTATACACAAATCGTTACAAGTTGGCTACTTGCCAGCTGGTAACAGTGAAAGAATGAAAGTACATCACTAAATCAGTCATCGAAAATTTAAAATAAACATTGAAATTAGTTTTCCAAAATAAATTTTTTGCACCTATTCTTAAAAATCTTTAAGTTTCTAGGAAAGGGCTGAAACAGTTCTGCAGGGAGTCTATTCCAATCTTCAATCGTCCTGTTAAGATATGAAAACTTTTTTACGTTGGTCCTTTGTGACCGACATTTCATCTTGTATTGGTGATCATTCCTACCAATATAGTTAGGGTTTTCTATCTTATGTCGCAGTTCCCCCCATGCTTTTCCCCCCGCAAGTGTACGGAAGAGTGCGCAAAGCCTATTTATTTTTCTTCTCCGTGCTAGTGAGTCCCATCCCAATACTTGCAGCACTTTAGTCACACTCTCGGTCTTTCTATGCTTCCCCATTACATACCTTGCTGCCTTTCTTTGTACCTTCTCAATGGATTTTGTTTGTCCCTTTTCATACGGGTCCCACACTAGTGACGCGTATTCTAAAATCGGTCTGATTAGGGTCTTATACGCCTTTTCCTTTGTAGTTCGACCGCTTTCCTTAAGGTTTCTCATCACCCAATGTAACATTTTATATGCCTTTTTTGTAACCTGTTCCACATTTGCCTCCCACCCTAAATCTTTCGTTAAATACACCCCTAAGTATTTACACCGGTCACTTTTTGGAATGACCATACCTGAATAAGAATACTCTCTCCCAGCTGAACTTAGTTTCCTGCTAAAAGTAACAAATTTGCACTTTTTTACATTTATCTCCATTCCATATTTTAACACCCACTCTGCCATTTTATTTATATCGTTTTGAAGGACTTCGTGATCGCTCTCCTTTTCTATTTTCCTGTAAATTATGCAGTCATCTGCGAAAAGCCTTATATGGGAGTGAATGCTATCTGGGAGATCATTTATGTAAAGTAAAAATAAAAGCGGTCCAAGGACGCTACCTTGTGGGACACCCGACGTTACTTGTGCTTCATCGGAGCACATTTCACCCACTTTAACCATGTAACACTTTGAAATGTCAAGGTACACAGAAAAAGCAGGAATTGTATGAATTGAGGTAGTAGGACGCTAGCTGTTCTTGAACATTCCTCAGAATATGTATCATTCTTTGTGAAATGTCTATCCTGAATGTGGTCTTATACGAACTGGTTTACTTCTCGTTAAATCACAATCGTGCCTTTGTCATAATCATCATATACTGCCTCATATTGTGTGCAAACTTTGTAACTCGATCTACTAGGCAAATAAATGTTATTATTATTATTATTGGTTACACTTGTAACACGCCCCTCTTGAGTCCCCGGGGCAAGCATCGGGTTTCATTGCCGTAATAATGTCGGGAGACTCGAGAGGGGTTGGGCAGTGATCGCAGCCACGTCCTACGCCCAATGGATGAGTGGCTACGTTGCGGTCGGGTCATGTGTCCGCAGTAGACAGAGTGACCCCAGGATGACGGCCTTCTGCATGCGTGCAACTAGTGATTCCGCCTGTGCCACGCAGGACGGAGTGCACTTGATGTTATTTAGCAACGAGTCCATGATTCCACCGAGCACACCTACGATGAAGACCACTAGTTTCACATAGTGTCCGGGATACATCTGCCGAAGTTCAAAAGCAGGTCTTGATATTTCGTCCGTTTTTCCACCTCCTTTGCATCCATGTTAGTTTCAGCCGGAGCCGAAAACTCGATCACGAACATGGAGCGTGTGAGGTGGTCGAGGAGAACTATATCAGGCTTGGTCGCCTCCAACTGCCTGGTGGTGGAGAAGGAGTAATTCCACCAGATCGTGCATTTATCGCTCTCCACGACGGACTCAATATCTCCAGGGGCAAATGGCAGCACAGGTGTTTCGTCGATGTCATAATGGTGTCGAAGGTGAAAGTATAACACCCGCAGGGCCGCTTTGTGCCGAGCTCTACAGCCGGAAAGAAGGTGACTCAAAGTCTCCGGCTGGGCTCGGCACGCCCTGCATCTCGTGCCCGCAACCTCCACCTTGAATATAATGCGGCGGTACACGAGTGTGTTTATGACACCATCCTGGCACGCGAGGACAAAACCTTCGGTCTCGAACTTCAGACCGGCGGAGCGTTGGAAGGCAAACGTCAGCTCCTTCGATAACCCATGCTTTTCGATGTTTCGATAGAAACATCCATGCATGGCCTTATCGGTATGTGCCTTGAGCAAAGCCTTCTTCTCGGATTTTTTTTATTTCGAGCTTGAGGACGTCTGCCTTCAATGACAAGATGGTCGTGTCATTGTCGCTTCTGTCGTATGACGGGTCGAAGTCGAGACCGGTTTCGTCCACTGCCCTCTTTGCTGCCTGGAAGAGAAATGCCCCTGCTCCTGCACTCTCGTGCTCTCTCACGAGAATGAGCAGGGGGTCCCTGCCTTTCAACACTCGGCATGCTGTATCCAGGACAATTCTGTTGTGGAGTCACTCCAGACTCAATAGTCCTCTAACACCTACATTGCGAGGTCCCTGACGCTGCCTTCAACGACAAGATGGTCGTGTCATTGTCGCTTCCGTCGGATTCCGTTGTTTATTATTTGTTACAGTTGTAACACTTCCCTCCGAGTCCCCGACAAGCATCAGGTTTAATTGCCGTCATAATGGATGGAGACTCAAGAGGGGTTGGGCAGTAATCGTTGCCATGTCCGACGCCCATCGGATGAGTGGCTACGCTGCTGTTGGGACATGCGTACGTAGTATGCGTACGCGTTGACAGATGTATCCCGGACACTATGTGAAACTAGTGGTCCTCATCGTAGGTGTGCTCGGTGGAGTCAAGGGCTCGCTGATAAATAACATCAATTGAATTCCGTCCTGCGTGGCACAGGCGGAATCACTAGTTGCACGCATGCAGAAGGCCGTCATCCTGGGGTCACTCCGTCTACTGCGTACGCATGGATTCCGTTGTTATTATTATTATCATCATCGTTGCTGGTCATCAACCCTATGGTTGGTTTGACATGACTTTATACTCCTAGCTTCTATCAGCTAGCCTCTTCACCTCTTCACATTTATTTGTTTCCTCATCATTCATTATTTGCTCCATGTGACTCAGCCGAGGTCTTACTCTGCTTCTGGCTGTCTTCATTAAGCTCGTTGTGAACGGGGTACGTAATTGCACAATCTGATGTACGTACGAATGTATTTTAAATTGCATCGTGTAAAGCCGTGAAGTGCAAGAACTCGTGCACCAATGCATGAACGCGAGATGGCAAAATAGCCCCTGCTCTCATTCGAAAAAGGTTGCACGCCCGATTGATAAAAACATGCAGTTTGAAGTTGTGCAATTTCTTGCCCCGTGTAAAACGGCCTTTAGACACTTGTATCTTAAATATGCCGAAGTAGGTTGTCCCTCCTTTTCTTTCGAGTTATTATGAGATTTCAATCATCTCCCACTCATCTCATTGCCTCTTGGTTAATCGATCGATCAATCCACTTGTTAGTCCCTTCTATGCATAAATTCCTTGTGGATTATTTTCTATACAGCTGCTATCAATTTGTTTGAAATTTTAAGAGCGGTTCTCCTCATTCATTATATGTATTGTCCTAATCCATATTTACCCCTAGTTTGTCCACAGTTCTTCCTTCTTTGCCATGTGTGACATTGGCATACCATTGTCCAAGCATTATTCCTCTTTCATATTCTTTTAATTCCAAGATATTTTTCACAGACTACTTCGATTTCTTCATAGTCCATCATAGGCATGTAGATTTGTACAGCTATTGTGTCTGTCAGCTTAGTTGCCATCTGAACAATTACTATCCTTTCATCACACTGAAGGAAAGTTTTCACATGCATTCTAGTGCTCTTAAGCATAATTCCTACCCCTGCAAGTTTAATGATCCAGTGTGTATGATTCTGTTGCTTCTAGGAGGTTCCATTAGCTCGTTGGTGGATACAAAAATTAAAAGAAAGTGATGGTTACAGGCAACTCCTTGGGATTGTAATGTGGTGGTTTCTCCTTTCATTCCACATGTCAAAGCAACAAAGTTACAGGCAAGGTAACATTTACTTTGACTTTGTTTAGGTAAATGCTACCACACTTGCAGTGAAGTGAGTGTTGCTGTATTGTCCATTGTGGTGTCCACATTTACTCGTGAGGAAGGGTCGCTACCCATTTTACCACGCTTATTTTAACTTGCCCTGTTTGTTTGTTGTTTATCTGGATGGAATTTTTTTAGTCGAAATCCAACCCACTTCCCAGTGTTCAATCGAGCTGACATTTGGCACACTCACTTAATCTCGATTATAATACGTGGGTCAGTCATTAACATTACTAATAACCAAGTTAATCTGCTAAAAGTAAATGGTTTAAATTTTATATTTCTTTATCCTAACATGACGCAACCCGCATTGTCTACTCGCAGTCAGCGCTGTTGCTGGCGCTGTCGAAACCTAACCCACTTCTCATTGGAAAATCGAACTGGAATTTGGCACACTTACTTACTCTCGATTATAATACGTGAATCAGTCATTAACTTCACTAATTACCAAGTTAATTAACTTTTTATTAACCTTGAATATAAGCGTGGTTAAAAAAAAGTATTTTTTCGTATTTATTTCTGCTTATTCCCCATGACTCCTTGTGTGATGAGTATAGATGATTATTTTGCAACTCACCTGAAGGCTGGCCTACCATACGTCTTCCGGTGGACTCCCTTAAGCGTAGCCCCGAGTGTGCCTTCATTCTGATGTGAATATCGTGTACGAAATAGAATTTGGTATTATACAGTCGCATTGCAATGGTGACACAAGTGATATTGAATTAAACCCTCGAGCATGTCTTATTTGCAAGTATTCTATCTATACATTGAGCATTGTTCCCTAATGTTGAAGATTGCGTGCATATGTTGACTGGAATATTTTTAATACCCTAGTGGCTCTTTGAAATTATTCCAATAACATTGTTGTTATGTGTTATTCAACAAACTATGTACTAAAAAGCTACCATCCTTGAGGTAGAAAATATGAGTATAAAAAAACTGCTGACTTAATGAAGTTATCACTTCTTTCTACCACATGGTTCAGAAACTTGGTTATTCTGTTCATTTGTGGAAAAAGATTTTGTAGATATTCCTGAAATACGTACGTGACCGAAAATAATTTTTTATGATACTAAATTTTCGGCCTCTATAATTTAAGAAAATTTCAAGCGCTATACGGAAGAAAACATTAGTACAATTAACGGTCCTCGAAAAGGGAGCTATGTGAAGTAAAATATGTGAAGCAACATGAGGAAAAATCCTCCTGTTCCACCTAAGTTCAAGCATGCGCCAGTGGTACAGTGGCTGATAAGATTGGAAGTTGTCCCCCGGTCGCACAGACTTTGAAGTACGATCGAGTACATATAATGTCCGCGGACATAATTGAAGCATTTCTGCATAATCATCAAATATCTAATATTAATTTTGTGCATAAAATTGGCATGAAATTCTGTTAAGAAACATCAACTTTCACGATTTATATGTGAAGAATGTTGTTCGTTAGTTTATCTAGTCATTTAAAAACCACAACTGGGATGATTTTGGGGTAAAGGCAGAGGAGATGCTTTTGTTGAAGGGTATCTTTTTTTATCTCGACTTCAAGTTTCGGTATCAGCGAGAGAGAGAGAGAGAGCATGCGGAAATACGCTCCCCTTGAGTTGTTGCCACTTCTGCTATTGGTAGATGTGCTGGGGCCCGTGGGGTAGCGCTAGTGGTCATAATCCATTGGTTAGATTAGGATGTATGTTTAATAAAAGGTTCAAAACAAACTTGTTTTTCATATATTTCACTATAATGCATATTGTTATGTCTGCATGGCGTGCATACGTTAATGTGTTTTTCTCTTATTCTTGCACTTTCTTTAAAATACCCGCTTACGATAGAATGGATATTTTAACCTGGAAAAATGAAAAATTTGACCTGGAAAACCTGGAATAGAACTGGAATTTCATAATGTCTGGTCTGTAGCAACCCTGATATTTCATTTAAACAACAGTTTCTTTGTTAATCCTCTTGGGAAAATATAATAATGAAGCATTCTGTATTCTTTCCATGCTCTTTCATGAGAGCAAAATTCCCGACGCAATGAGACATATTTTGTGCAAGCACTCAACCGTATTTGTATGTACATCCTGAGTGTTAAATGAGAATCATTTCTTAATATTAATACATGATTAACAGAGGTCGGCAAAGGGGAAGTATTCATTTGGAATCCATCGATTGCAAAAATAATATGGAATATAGCAAACATTTGAAACTTCAAATGATTGCCTCATTTTTTGTTTTTTTTGACGTATTACCTTAGTTCAAACTATAAATTGTTTACGCATTACTTTTTACGAACAGTGTTTCTTAGCTGGTGGACGGATATCGAAAGATTAGAAAAGCTTAAATTCAAGCTAATATATGTAAACGTTATTCATGGTAACCAATAAAAATATACTTTGTCAATTCCACACAATTTGAATTGAACCGACCCAGGTTTCGACAACTTATTTCATTACCTAGGAAGTTTGGACCTTGATAATGAAATAAGTTTTCGAAACCTGGATCGGTTCAATTAAAATTGTATGGAATTGACAAAGTATATTTTATTGGTTACCATGAATATTACGCGGTTTCACAAAGTGACGCATTCAGTCCTATCTGATATGTAAACGTTAGTTTTATAATTATCAATGTTGATATTTTGCATTATAATTTAATGAAATCGTAAAAAATATATTTTTTACATTTTTTCATAAGACCGTGTGTTCCTATTCAAGTTTCAAAAAAATTAAACTGTTGGATGTCCTTTAGAGCTGATATTATAATTTCTACTTTTAAGGGAGAAAGTTACTTTGAACATGTCATCTGATAAACTCACAAGAAATTTTAAGAAATATTTTTTAATTAACTTGACCTGAGGTCTGAGTCACCTTAAAAAAACACTGTCTTTTGTTTTAGAAGCTATGGCTGAAATCTTGGAAGTCGATCAATTCAGTATAACCTCTATAAGTCGAAGCAACTAAATGATGCACAAAGGGTAAGAAAAAAGACTTTGATGTTCCACAAAATAAAATATATTTGCGACCGGTTTCGATACGGCGTATCATCACCTGGCCAGATGATGATACGCCGTATCGAAACCGGTCGCAAATATATTTCATTTTGTGGAACAGCAAAGTCTTTTTTCTTACCCTTTGTGCATCATGAAGGAGTTCCACCATGTTACGCCACCCACCATCGCATTTTTCGAAGCAACTACCAGGACTGGCTACTACTGTCGTTACACGGTAGGGGACGGTTGCTAGAATAATTCTCATATTGAGAGTTTCAGGTAAATACGGCAGACATTTTACCACCACACTTCTTTTCTACGGCTGACAAAATGAAAGAGATTCACGGTCGAAATTTATACGGAAACATACACAATTATCATCCCTCGCGTCTCGCGGGGTATTTCGAAGATGTATGAGTGCAATACTAAGTACTCAAAAAGAAAATACTACCAATACAGTAAAAACTCGATAGTGAAAGTACCTCATGTGCTGCAAAATGCTTCCGAGTTGTATACGTTTTAGTATGAAAAAGATTCCTACTTTTATGCAGTATTAATTACTGTCAAATCAATTCCTATTCCAATTCCTTATCACTACTTCAAAGTTTTGGAACTTACCCTATCACATCAAATTCTCCTAATCACTCC
Source organism: Pyrrhosoma nymphula (assembly GCA_963573305.1). Classification (NCBI taxonomy): domain Eukaryota; kingdom Metazoa; phylum Arthropoda; class Insecta; order Odonata; family Coenagrionidae; genus Pyrrhosoma; species Pyrrhosoma nymphula. The sequence goes on along the minus strand of OY754331.1, from coordinate 158,541,565 downwards.
AATCATTCAAAGAAAAACTATATTCTCATTTAAAAACTTAACATTAAATTTCTGAAAATTTGGTTAATGTATTGTCATTGACTTAGTTTGATAAATTGGTGTTAAATTGGTTTAATTCGTTTTTATTTAATGTATATATTAGGATTATTTGAGCAGAATGTATAAATTGTTTATAGTTTGTTTGGTCTAATGTGTAACCCCAAAGCATTAGTGAAGCTTCAATTCATTCATTCATCTTTAATTCGACGTAAAGCGGTTCTATTTTTTTAAGTTCCGCAATGACACATACAAATTTCCGAAGTTATTTTTTTTTGGATGTCTACTCTGCCTTTCTGCTATATATGCGGGTCATAGGAAATAAAAAATTGGGATTATAATGCACATTTAATACCAATATGAGTGTTGCAGAAAAGGATATATATAAGGCTCCTTGCTTTGGGCATTGAGAAAAACATTCACTTCACTCCCTTGGCCAAACGACAAAGTGGAAATTACTTCTTGGGGAGAGAACTGTACCTCTGCTCACTTTCGCCTACCTCTTGTCAATTTCTTCCTCCTGGAAGTATATTTCCTGGTAGTCCATTCGGTAAGGAGAACTTTCACGTGTTCGTCAGTGAATGAATGGCTTCATTATCGGCGATGATTATGGATTAGACCCTTCCATTGAAGAGTCATCAAGTTTGGCAGTTTGGGCAGGTCGAACCTTTGTTGTGACAGGTGATGTGAAAGTAACGACTATATGAGGTTGCGGGAGTTATGCGAAGTCACCGCGAGGCCATTCACAAGTGGGTAACGTATTTATAGTGCGGTTTTTGACCCGCAGCTATCCTTCTGGTTAAACTTTCAGACTTATTTAATGGACAACTTTTATCCTGTTCCGAAATAAATTACCTCAGGAAAAAGCGAAAACGAGCGAAAGAATATTTAACCAATCTGATAGTTCATTGAATAGTTTAATACCAATAGTTTATTGAATATGGCATGGTGGTACTCAAAGAAAGATTCAATCTGGGAAGCAACAACGATTAGATAAATGATATTCTTTCATCAACACACCCTTGAGTCGGCTCTTTATTGTCAAGTTTATTTCCGGAAAATGGATCAAGCAGAAAAATGTGAATGGCAAAATGAACAAATTAACGATATGTCGGATGTAGGTCTAAAGATTTCCATTTTTGCGCGTCGGTGTCGGTGTGAGCCATTCTCTTTTTCTTAGTCGTTGCTCGCCTTCGCAGATAGTGTAAAATAAATAAGAAAAACGTGAGACTGAGAATCGGACTAAGGATTCTCGGTCCGTGGATTGAATTGGCGCTGGGCCGATGCGCAAACTGTTTTTCGTATTTGCCCAGCAGAGCGATAGGTCATTTTTTCAGGGTCGAAGGAATATTTTTCTCGTAGAAATTTCTGCTAATTTGGCAATTTCCATGACATCCTTTGGAAGTGAAGCTTGAACAAAAACAGTTGTCAAGCAAAGCAGATTGCAATCGATGGAATTGCGTTTTTTCTATGGTAGAGTGTTGAAGATCAATTGGGTGGAGGTAATCGCCAATGAAGAAGCCCCTGAGAAGAGTTAGCGAGAAAAAATGTTTTTATTATTATAATTTAATACATCTTAATGCCATTTACACAACAATTTAGGCCCCGCTAAGTCTCAAGGACTTGTCAGCGGGTTCCACGACATCACAAAAAATATGGCAACGACACCTATTACCTAATATATGCATACATTTTTCCCTATTTACATTATATATATATATATATAACTTCTTGGAGAATCACTCGGGTGATAAATATTTACCCATAATTTTGATCTTCTAGCAACCATTTTTTAATTTTAACCTTAACTTCATTTCTTGTAGTTAATGTACTTATATTAAATGGTATTTTATTGAATTATTTTGGTACAACCACTTTAAATGTATTATTGCCATACCTTGTGTATTGCAGAGGTACAATAAAATTTCTTACTGAACGGAAAATTTAAATATTTATAAAGGAACGTATTTTTTTATAAGTGCTACAGAAGTAGTTGTCCTGGATTATGATATATCTATATAATTTGTCTAACCTCAAAATGCCTTAATAAAAACTCTGAGAAGAAGAATAGATAAACTTATTGAACATGTTATGACAAAATAGCCTCTTAAAAACAATCATCGGTGGTGAAATAAATGGGAAGGATCTCCGAGAAAGACCAAGGTCGGAATACATTATTGGCAAATAATGAAGGATGTCGTAGTTAAGATTTAGGTACAGGAATGAAACGGAGAGAGCTCATTGGAGCTTTAGCCAACTAATAAATCTACGGATTGATGACTGCTGATCAATTTCCGTGAAATGCCTTTAAGTGGACTAAGGTGGACTGCAGAGCCCGCTCCCGACTTTGCAGTTGACTGGGTGTCAGTGTTTTGTATAGCGCCTCTAGCATTCTTTTGTCTCGTACTTCCCTTTATTCATTTGAGTGTGTGGTATGAAATGTCGTCGATCGCCTTTACACTAAAAAATAAATCCTAGCCTTGAATGTAAGATACGAGTTGGGTAAACGATGCCGAATAATTGTCATGTTTGGCCTATCGACTGATTTGATTTTCGGCCGTGAATTTCGTGCGTTGGCACTGTTCCTATTCAAGCTGAAATAAGTAAGGTATCAATTAAATGAGGTAATGAAGTAGGCAAATCCTCGTTGAAAATATGGATTTAAACTAAATCAATATTCCCTTAGAACGGTAATTTTTAATGACCTCGCGTAACGACTTGAACGACTTGGTGACTATATATTGCGAAGTCGTTACTATCACATAACTTAAATTTTGACATGCTTTCCCTTTATCCTAGCGGAAAATCAGTCATTGTGTGATATAGAGAAAATGAATTATATTTTTTATGATGATCCCCGAATTATGAGCATCCTGAGCACCTCCTGATGTCAATATTAATCATTTTATATTCATCCAACGACCTTCAGCACTCATTGTAGTATGATTTGACTCGTGTCTGCTAAAAACTGACATTTGATAGCGCCATCACTAATCTCGTAAATTTTGACTTAAACTTCAAGCGTGATGCGGAACCGTTAAGATATTCAGCAAATAACGTTTCTGCTCCACGTGGCTCTCCACTCAAGATAGCTAGTACTTTAGAAAGAGGTAGCGTTTTGACCTTAGAAAACTTTTTTTTCAAACCGCCCTAATGCACACCCATTACTTAGGCACCCTGGGAAAAGAGAATAGCAGCAAAAAAATGGACTTCTGAAAAGTAACGTGTTAAACATGACTCAGCGTGCGAAATGCCTACGCGAGATATCTTGAAGTCACTTGAGTAAGTTAAGCACTGACGAGTCAATCTTCATCAAATTTCTCCTTAGGCGCATGCATCAGAAGAATATGCATGTCAGCCATGAAAATCTTGCGCCCATTGGACGGGCGATGAACCAGTGAGCTGAAATAATGAGAGGAATATATTATTTTACATTTAGGATGTTTTTAAATGTGAAATTTGGATAAAGCGTACATGATCCTTCAGAGAAATCGTTGATACAATTATTAGATAAAGTTAAAAAAATGGCCTGTAAATAATAAAAAAGCTGTTATGAGAGAAAGCAAAGTATAACTGAGTTATTGAATAAACTCGAATGGGAGTGCCTCTGGTTACGAAGAAAGTACGCGAGATTTAGTCTCCCAGAAAAGTTTTAGGCACTCCAGTTAGAATCTGACACCGGCAAAGGTTGGCTTAGTACATTAGGCTCCATTTGCGTGTCGGTAGGTCCGACCGCCCAGATCAAATAAGGGATACAGAGTCCGTACTATTTAAGGTATTTCACCTACTCCTTTCCAACCGCACAATCCGTGATTAAAATGAAATATTAGACTGGCGCTTGTGGCGGCGGGTCTCGGGGTTCAAGGTAGATGTGGAATCAGATTCACGTTGCGTGATTCTGGAGGGTATTAGATGCTTCTAAACTCTGGCGTCACCAGGAAAGGAACTTTCCATCCTCAACTTTAGTGTGACGTTCACTCGCTGATATCTGTGGTAGGATGACGCTCGTTTCACACGAAACATTCATTAGGAGGACCGTACTGATTTACTACGCGTTTTGATGTTTTTGTTGCACTTTATTCGAATTTTAACTTTTTTCAGGATTGGTTCACATTTTTGTGCATTAACGCAATAATTTAAATACCTCCCCGTGTTTCATGGCTAAGTTTTGTTAATGTCAACTAATCGTACACAGTTCGCAGGTACCAATCTGTTTATGTGTATTCGCATCTGCGTACTGAGTTGTAAACGATATATTGCTAATTGTATGATTCCCTCAATTTCAAATTTTAGGATTACTGGAAACCCTGGAAACCAATGGCAAGGGTACAATGACCATCCCTAAACTGTTGCGGAGGGTGCCAAAACATATCAAAATGGGGTGCATTAAGCGTCCTAATTTAATATGGCAGTCCAAGGGGATGAGGATTGATTTAAATTTCGTAACAATTTGTTGGAAGGGAGGGTGCGCCATGAGGTCGCGGAGTCGCCAAAACGCTCCCCACCCTAAATCCGCAACGTTGCGATGCCGCTTCTCGAAACATAATTATTTATTATTATTGACTCAATTTTATTTAACTTTACGGAACTAAAAATAATATTTTTCAGACTACGAGTACCTACGTTTGTCTGTTTTGAGTCATCTATATAGGTATATTTTACGCATTATCTAATCTATGTATTCAACCTCGAATAAAAACAAGACAATTCTGCATTTTCTAGGAAAAAACATCTTTTGTGCTTTCTGAATCACTATTAAACCGATTTTCAAAAGCTATACCGCATGGGTATTTGTAGCTACTAGTTCTTTTTTTCAGCATAATTCAGGTTCTTAGGATGTATTTACAATCAGGTAGGAATGGTTAAAATCGATGCTTTCTTTTTCAATCTTCCACTAAGAATGCATAAGTGTTACGGTAAGACATATTGAGATGTTTCTCGTAGGTAGTCCTCTTGGTGTATTTACTGTCTCAACTTGCAGAAAAGCTTGCATATAGCTCATGTTCATGAATACTAATTACTCTCGGTGTTTCTACGTTTTTGAAATGAATATTTATTAATATTCCAGAGGCAATAATTTCCCCTGGTAGATTCAGTCATCGCATATTCACTCATTAATGTGGGCTCCTCCCATATAAACCGAATCTAGATGGAATCTCTCAGGTGTGTAGAATCTCTCCAAGGAGTTCAAGAATCCAATTTTCTGCGGCTTAAACGCAAAAATCTAACCTTGGTCGCTTGCACCGTGAGGGCTCGGTGGAAATTACGCCATGAATTGCAATGCAGACGTCAGGCAATTCTACGAAGGCAATATAGGAATTACTGGGTGTTCGTGCTTATCGTAGATGCTGTCATTTCCCTTTTATCGAGTTTTCATTGTATTCCCAAGAGGAAGCCATAACAACGCATCAAAACACCATTATTTTTCACCAGCATGCAGGTGCACGAGATAACACGAGATACCGTCCGATAGTGCCACATCGTCGCAGAAGCGGTCGCCATCATCCAGTGACAAGGCATTAGGTACCTCTCGTTTGTTGGTATTTTGACGAAAGCGTGACTTACCCTAAGGATAACATAACAGGATATATTCTTACCTTCCATTGCAATAATGGGAGTTCTATGGCGGAAGTTGCTTACGAAGTGTTTATAGACGCTGAATTATGAATCATCATGATGCCAAACTAAAATGAAGATTTCGAATGACACCGCCAAGGAGAGTAGAGGACAGGAGGCAGAACGGAATAGGGGGAAGGGGTGGAAAACCGGTCCGGATCCTCGGCAAGGTTCGGAGGCGGGAAGAGATTTTTTTCACGACCGCAAGAGGCGCTGTTGCAGATCCTCATGCTGCATGAGCAGTCCTTTACTGAGCGTTTGTATGGTGGAGCAAGCTGCGTCTAGTACATTTCAAGCAATTTCTGGAAGTAAAACCTTATTGCAGTGAAAATGAGCAAGAATTGTTTTGTGCCTGGATGTGCCAGTGGCTATAGGAGTCAATTCAAGGCCAACAAGGAAAAAGGTGTGAGAAATGCCAGCCTGTTCAAAGCACCTAAGGTAAGCTTCACTTTTTCTCTTTTCATTAAGGATCACATTGCTTTCCTCTTTTTTTTTAACTCTTCCATGTTGACTGGTAAATATTTCCGGGGAACATTATCTAGTTAGGTAAATAATGCTTTTAGAACATGAGCATTCTACTTGTGTAAGGAAAGCACGTTGCTTAGACAAAGCATCATCCAGTTTTCTCGTTAATATTTATCGCACTATAACCCAAAAGTTTTCATTGTTTTTTTATTATACTAAATTGAATAATTAATGAAATTTATTATCATTCCGCGTGTGTGAAGGAAAGCACGTTGCCTAGACAGAGCATCATCCAGTTTTCTCGTTAATACTTATCGCACCATCACCCAAAAGTTATCATTGTTTTTTTATGATGCTAAAGTGAATAATCAATAACATTTTTTATCCTTTTTTTCATATTCCGTTTCGTATATCATAAAGATTCCCTTAATATGATTTGATAGGTTCATCTACATTACGTAATACCCTGCGAGCCACCACGAGGGTGTGTGGCAGGGGAGGTTCGTGGCCAAGCATTCAATAATAGTACATACCTGACAGGAATATATTTAGTTTTTAATGTTAATTTCTATTTAAGATGCATACATGAAGATGGTTTACCCCATACCTCTTGACCATGTGGTGGTTTGCAGTGTGTGATGTTAATGCGGTTGTGAATTTGCCTTGTTCATGGATGATATTGTTCATGTATTTTTTTCTATTAAATTCTAAGGTGCAACTAAGTTAATACATATGAAACAATCTCGGTTTTCAACAATTACTTCATGCGCATGGAGGACAAATGCTGTTTCCCAAAACTTCATCTTTCCTTTACCTTAGAATAAACCGTTTAAGTTGGTAGGTAGTTTACTGTTGAAAAAATGGAAATAGAAATGGTTCTTGCGTGTATTTTTTAGCCAAGCATTGTATTCGTTAAACGCACTTTTTATCAACGGATCTCTTTCAAATTGACCCCGTCAAAGCAATTTTATGAAAAATAGAAACTATTATATTACTCTTTGTATAAATTGGATTTTAGGATTTAAGTAAGTACATACACATTGCGATGGGGGGTAATGTAACGAGAAGTGGCATTGTACGTGTTTACGTTAGCGGCATTGTAAATCATTATGCCGAAAACGACAATTTCATAGAATTTGTTCAATATGTATGCTACCATAATTAACTAATTAAACTATATTTTCATGCAAAGCCTGAAAATAATTCCGTATACGCGTCCTACGTTCTGGTGCATCAACAAGATTGGAAATTCAACCTTCTAGTTCTCCTGCATAATGCCCTACCTGCAATTTATAGTTATTGTGATTCAATTTAAATGGCATTAATAAGGAAGTTATTAGCTGTATTCCATTGTGAAGTCGTTGATTGATATCTATTTCTACAGGATGAGTGTCTGTTGGCTGCATGGGCTAAGGCAATACCCCGGAAAGATCGGCCTTTGAGGAGCATTGATGCTGTATGCTCATTACACTTTGCAGAGGATGAGATTGAAAGGTTTTTTGAAACCAAATTACCAGGGGGTGTTGTACATAGAATCCCCAGGGATATACCTAAATTGAAGGTTGGCGCAATTCCCTCCAAATTCCCAAATCTTCCTACCTACCTCACTAAGGTTGTAAAAAAAAGGAAAGCACCCATGCAGAGGCTTTCGTTGGAATTGCCTGTGAAAATCAGGGAACCTGATTTAGGGTCATCCACACTTGAGCAGGACTGGGCAGAACCACCAGCAGCAACTGGGGCAGCTCAAGAGCCTGGTGACAGTGATTCCCTGTGTGATTTTCATTGCGCAGTTGGGTCAATTATAGTAGAACCTCCAAAAAGTGCCTTCAGTTATCAGGTCCTTGTTTCCAAGATAGTTGAAATTTTACTTCCATCCAATATGTGGACTGCAGGGGCAATTGAAGGGAAGGTCGTCTTTGCTAACTGGAGCAAAGATGACATGGTCACAGCTCAAAAAAGAGTTGTTGTTGGGATGGATTTGAGCATTAAGGTTGGTATTAATCCATATGACATACTTATGCACTTTATTTTCAATCTTCTTATTACTCCCTCGCATGATGGAAATTGAATAACCAATGTTTTCAGATTATCTTTGGCAATCACCTACTTCCCCCAAGCATGGCTAAAGGAATTCACAGTCTTGAAGAAGCTGCAACATGTCTGACTTTTGTTGACAGCATTAACATTTGTCCAGGCACTGGGAAGGGACCTAATCTAAGGTAAATCAAACGTGTTCCAACAGTGTTACTATTGATTTGCATTGTAATTTGTCCTACTTATTATATAACTACCCACTTATTCAACCAGATCACAGACCTGTGTGGGTTACATTCCCCCAAAGAAAGATGGACAGCATGGTCCTTTGAGTTCTAGATGCCATGAATGCAAAAAGACTAGAAAGTATGCTGTTGATAAGGAGAGGCAACACGATGATTGCAGTGAAAAGGCCAAGACACCTGATACTAGGGAGATTAGGAACTCCCGTAGGAAGTGTGACCGCCTTCAAAAGAAAGTAAGCTTATATCAATTTATGTTATTATAAAATATTGACCATGCTGCTCACATTAAGTAACTTATTCCTATACCATATCTTAATCTGTAACAATATTTCCAGGTCCTTGCATTGAAAAAAGAAATAGAGGCAGCCAAAGAAAAATGTGCCAAAGCCTCTGCTGCTGGAATAGCAGAGGTGATTGAAGGCCTGCCTTTAGCCCAGAAGGAGGCAGTCCAGGCCTGCTTTGCTGCAGCTAAATTAAAGAGCCCAAAAAGCAACAGGTACACCACTCAGTGGGTGTACGAATGCCTGCTTCTAAGAATCAAAAGTCCCAAGGCTTATGAGCATTTGAGAAGCCATAGCATAATGGCTATGCCTTGTTGTGATACCCTAAACAGGTATTTGAGGAAGACGAAGGGTGCCTATGGCTTCCAGAAGGCAACTTTTGATTGTCTGAAGAGGAAATCAGAGGACTTAGAAGTTAAGGAAAGACGGGGTAAGTTAGCATAATGCTCATATGTAATAAGTGTAGTTGTCTGCTGTCAGGAAGAAGAATGGTATTTTAGATACATTTGATTTTATGTAAAAACACTACATGTATCAATTTCTTTATGTAAAAAACACTTTAAATCTTTCACAGGTGCCATTCTTATTGACGAAATGAAGTTATCCGAAGGTCTGTCTTTCGACAAAGTTAAACTAAAAATTAATGGATTTACTGACCTGGGAGATTATACACCTTGTCACCAGAAAAACGTTCAGGGGGATCATGCACTAGTCATGATGTTTCAGCCTTTCAGAGGGACATGGGTGCAGACTGTAGCTGCTTTCCTCAGCAAAGGTTGTGCATCTGGCACAGTGCTTCATCACCTTATCATGGAAGGTGTGATCCTCCTGGAACGTTCTGGTTTCCATGTTGATGCCATTGTAAGCGATGGCGCGCAATGGAACCGGGCTATGTGGAAGTTGTTTGGTGTAAGTGAGGACAATGTTAGCTGTGAACATTTTTGTGAGTCCACGAGAAGACTTTGGTTTATTTCAGACTTTCCTCACCTCCTCAAAAACTTTAGGAACCTCATTGTGTCACAGCCAGAGACTTGGGTAAGTATTTAGGTCTTATGTAGCTGTTACTAATGTTATTACCAGATTGGTCTTGATTTTAGCACTGTGCTTGCAAATGAAACTTTTTCACTTTGCTGTGTTCACCCTTACTCATGCATAATTGCCAATTATTCCTATCATTGTAGACCCCTAACGGAATAGTTAAACTGAGCCATTGGGATGCCGTCCTAAGATGTGATAACCCAATTGGTTACAATCTAAAGGCCTGCCCCAATTTAAGTGTGGATGATGTCCACCCTTCTTCCCTTCAGAAAATGAATGTCAGGAGAGCTTTCCGGGTAGGATTCCTTCATATTTATTGCAATAAGCTTATTCCCATACTTCCCTGTATACCGTCTCATGGTTTTTCTCAACTTTGTTGTTAGTTTTTTGGTGCCAAAACAGCTGCAGCAATGGAACTGTATAAGGGAAAGTGTGCATCCTTGTTGGATTCTGATGCTTCCATTCAGCTTGTGCGGAAAATCTGCGACTTAGCTGCTGCATTGAACTCCCGGACCCCAATGGATGCCCTTCGTAAGGATTCCAAGGGTTGGAAGGTAAGTTGATTGTTAAAAGAGAAAGGTGATTCTTTTGCTGACAAGGCATCTTGATCAATTTTGTTTCTTAACCATTTTCAGGATGTACAGGATTTCATTCCATATTTGATGAATTGGAAACATGAGGCAATAAACAGAGGGTTTATCTTCATGTCACAAAACACTTACTTTGGTTTTCTGGTGACCCTCAATGGAGTGCTACAACTTGCAGATTACTTGATGACAGAATGGGATTTCAAATACCTAATGACCTGTAGGGTGAATCAGGATGCATTAGAGGTACCAATCTTCATCATACTTTGTTATTTAATTATATGTTAGTGGTGTTCAATGAGGTTCTGCCCTACTTTTCAGAGATTCTTTGGGATGATGAGAGGAATGTGTGGTTCCACTGAACATCCAGACAGCAGCATGTTCATCCAAATGTACAGGCTAGCATGCACCTACTCTTTAGTAAAGCCTCATAAAGGGAGCAACATAAGTGGGGGGGAAATGCTTTCCATGCTCTTCTCCCTTAAGGATGTCGTGGAGGAGGACAATACTGTGGAAATGATAAATAAATTGGATAGTATACTTGAAGGTGAACTTAACCATACGTCTGTGCCTTCGCAAGATCATAACTACACTGTGATCGAAACTTGTGATGAAGTTCTAACGTATGTTGCGGGCTATGTTGCCAGAAAAAAGGAACGGTTAACGAAATGCGAAGACTGTGCATCCGAAATGGTTGCCAAAGATGATGACCAAATTAATGACATGTTCATAAATTTGGTCAGTAAAGGATTTCTTGTGAAGCCCTCAAAAGACCTTTTCTGTCTGCTTCAACATTTAGAAGCGATTATCACGAAGACATTAGCTGATGTACCCATGTCCAGTGATTTATTGCTCCAAATTATGGACAGATTAGAGGTGAGTAGTGAGTTACCTCGGATTGGCTGTAGCTCACATAAGAATACCCTGACTGCTGCAGTGACTCGGTTTTATCTTGTCACAAGGATGCATTTCGTTTGCAAGAGAGCAAACAGTATTTGCCACCAGGAGAAGGAAAGGGCTAAAGCTAACAGGAAAAAGGCTAAGCTGTGATGACATCCCATCCTAAAATTAGTTGTTACTTTTTCATTCTAATGACATCCTAATACTTTTTCAACCATGTTAAACTTATGTTCTGTATATACTTTTTAAGTTTAATATTTGTATGTATATTGAAGTAATATTTTGGTCAGTTAGGTGTGTAGCTCACCAGTAATTCTTGTCGAAGTGTCTAGCCCAGTTTGCATTTCCCATGTTGATGAGACTGTGGTAATAGAATTGTGATTTCTTTGTATATCCTGCATCATTATATGTGCTAGCTTGTTAGTGATATATGTAGCTCACCAGTAATTCTTGTCGAAGTGTCTAGCCCAGTTTGCATTCCATTTTTTGCATTTCTCATGTTGATGAGACTGTGGTGATAGAATTGTGATTTCTTTGTATATCCTGCATCATTATGTGTGCTAGCTGGTTAGTGAGGTGTGTAGCTCACCAGTAATTCTTGTCGAAGTGTCTAGCCCAGTTTGCATTCCATTTTTTGCATTTCTCATGTTGATGAGACTGTGGTGATAGAATTGTGATTTCTTTGTATATCCTGCATCATTATGTGTGCTAGCTGGTTAGTGAGGTGTGTAGCTCACCAGTAATTCTTGTCGAAGTGTCTAGCCCAGTTTGCATTCCATTTTTTGCATTTCTCATGTTGATGAGACTGTGGTGATAGAATTGTGATTTCTTTGTATATCCTGCATCATCATTATATGTGCTAGCTTGTTAGTGAGGTGTGTAGCTCACCAGTAATTCTTGTCGAAGTGTCTAGCCCAGTTTGCATTTCATTTTTTGCATTTCTCATGTTGATGAGACTGTGGTGATAGAATTGTGATTTCTTTGTATATCCTGCATCATTATGTGTGCTAGCTTGTTAGTGAGGTGTGTAGCTCACCAGTAATTCTTGTCGAAGTGTCTAGCCCAGTTTGCATTCCATTTTTTGCATTTCTCATGTTGATGAGACTGTGGTGATAGAATTGTGATTTCTTTGTATATCCTGCATCATTATGTGTGCTAGCTTGTTAGTGAGGTGTGTAGCTCACCAGTAATTCTTGTCGAAGTGTCTAGCCCAGTTTGCATTCCATTTTTTGCATTTCTCATGTTGATGAGACTGTGGTGATAGAATTGTGATTTCTTTGTATATCCTGCATCATCATTATATGTGCTAGCTTGTTAGTGAGGTGTGTAGCTCACCAGTAATTCTTGTCGAAGTGTCTAGCCCAGTTTGCATTCCATTTTTTGCATTTCTCATGTTGATGAGACTGTGGTGATAGAATTGTGATTTCTTTGTATATCCTGCATCATTATGTGTGCTAGCTTGTTAGTGAGGTGTGTAGCTCACCAGTAATTCAACTATTATCACTGATGACAATTGGCACATTTACAGGGATTTCAGAGTTCTACATAATTATCGTAAGTTTTTCTAATGCTTTACATTTTAAGTGTTAAATATTTTCTTCTGTCTTTTTTCTCTGTGTTTGAAAATGTGTTGAGACATTTTTCTTTGATTGCAGAAAAATATCAAGTCGCTGAAAAAGCTGTCCGCCAGGCTTGTATGGGAAAGGATATTGGTTCAGATGTTGACACATGTCGACCAAAAGAGACGCAGGAGGATGCCAAGAAGATTTCAAACACCAAATTAACCTCTAAAAGCGGAACAAGAAATTGAAGCAAACCAAGGTAAGAAATGCTAGTTTTGTGCTAAACTTGAGATTAAATTTTGATTCTCAGGTTTTAATATTTTTCCCCCCTCTAGAAACCAATTACGCTAGTGAGTGAGAGGTCTACACAGAATGCACAGAAGGTGCAATTGGAGGATAATAATGTCCATGATAATTTGTTTTTGACCCCTCCGACTCGGTCTCTGGAAAATTTTTGTGATATAATGGCCCCAAAGCTAAGTGTGAGAGGTAATGCAACTAAAGATAGAATGGGTGGGATTTTTTATTTCAGTCCCCATTCCCAAAATAGTGCATACAAGGATGGAGGTAAACTTAATTTTTCAAATTGATCAAGCAGCTAACTTAAATAATGTGGATTCATGAGTTATGCTAATTTTCATCATTATTTGATTACCATCAGGATATGTGGCACCAAATGCCAAAGCAGATGGTGTAATATCATCACCAACCGAACGAGATGGAAGGTCTCTATTTAATGTATGCCATTCCCAATGCCAAACTGACAATGTAACTCCAACCAGTCAAAATGCTTTGGTGTCTTCCTCTGGTATGGTTCATTTTGCTCTGATCATTGCCACATGAACTTTTTAGACATTGCATAGTCTTGAAGACCAAATACTTTTAGAAGTAATTCTTTTTTCATAATAGTATTTTTTTTTAATTTTCAGCTGTTAACGGTGTCTTCACTGGGTGTAAACCAAAAAGGCTTTTTCCTTTGTCTCATCAAATACATTTGAGGAAGCAGCTCCAGCTCTGGAGTGTGTGCTGTCAGCTATTCTGAAATGCCAGCACAGATGAGTCAGTTATATTTCATTCAGTTTAATGTAGAAACATTAATGGCAAAGACATGCCCTGAATAAGAGCCAGCAATACAGTCATAGGGAATGCCACCTCTGAAATGCAAGAACATTGAGGATATTGAAGCAGTAAATAATTTCCTGTCAGACAAGGATCACCGTAGGTCCTTGGTAAGTGTTAAAATGATTGCTTTCAATGCATTTTACATGGTGCATGGACAGTTATACTTGTTTTTTGTTTGCAGATGTCAGTTTTTTTCCTATAAAATCAGGGGAATACCTGATGAAAGAGCAGCTGTTAGACATCTGCTGAGCAAAATTTTTGCTACAGAGGGAGCAAGAGTTGTGAGCTGGCAGGGCACCCATGGGCTGAAGTGGAAGTTCGAAGACAGCAACATTTGCTCAGTCGTGGAAGGTACTTAGCACATCCTAACTTGCACTAGTTGATTTTAAGTAAAGGTAATTGTGCAAATGCTCTGTACTGCTGATATCTTAGATTGATGGGACTTATTTGTTTGCTGCAGGTGCCATCTTGAAGCAGAATCAGAACAACAATCTAACTAAAGCCGAAGGTGCCATGAAATCATGGTTTAACACAAGCTTCCAGCAATCTGTCCTAGATTCAGCCTCGGCTGCTTAGTTCTGTGAACTGTGTTGCTTACAATACTGTATTTTTGAAAAGACTGATTTTTGACCAATTTCTGATTATTTTCTCTAAATAATGATTTGAAGTATAAGCTAAGAACTCCACCTAAGTTCAAGATTGCAAGTGGATTCTTTTATTTTACGTGATACAAGGATAGGCCCAAGCCACAGTCAGTTTTTTTCTGTATTTCTTTTTTTACTTTAAACAGTTGACATTACTGAAAATGTTTACTGTATTTGAAGGTTTGCAATTTAATATGTTTATTATATTTGAGGCCATGAGGCTGTAGTGTTATGCACAGGTTTGTGGTTGTTCCTTTTTACTTTTCATATTTTTTTGTAAAATAAATATGCAAATTATATTTATTATTGAGTTTTTCACTATGCTTACTAATTTCTGTTCTTTTATATTACATGATACATGGACTATCCACACGCTGAAGATTTGATACCAATTTGTTGAAGTGTGCATCTTTGTTCATGGATCGTGTATAAAGTATTCAAGAATTTAGCCTTTAATTTTCATTACTTTCCTCCTTGTACTAGTACTTGCAGTATCAGCTGGGTGTGAGAGAAAGTGGGGAGGCTCAGCCCCACCAACACGAAACTAACTTTCACATCATTGTGACCCTTTTTACTCTCGAATTAGACAAAATCTAATTTTGACCTTGGGGTTACTTATGATGTCATTTGTATGGTAATGGTGAGTTTTTGTGTTACTCGAGTTTTTAGCATTATGTGTGTTCAGACTATTTTAGATCAGATAGTGTTATTCATTTTATTTTTTTTCTAATTTTTAGCTAATGTATTCCGTTATACTAGCTGCCAGATCAAATGATCATCTTTGGTGGTTTTCAGAAAAGTACTTTGAATTTGTATGCCTGTTTATGCTACTCATGTCCGTAGACCAATCACATATTCTTTTGTTTTAGTAAACCTGTGGCCCATGAAGGTGTCTTAATATTTCCTTTGACTGGAGTTAGTAAAGTTGAGCCTTTCCATGTGCCTCTTTGTGTGGTTATTCCTGTGGGACAGCAGTCCAACTAGGACATTGCATTTTTACATGTAGCTCTCCCAGCTGTTTTTCCCATTTCTTGTGCTTGAGAATATCCAAGCCATGTATTATAATTGTTTGTGTGGCATTGTTCTTCTGAATTCAAGTATGTTTCCTGTAGTAGCATGTATTTAAAATAACGATTTCTTTACTTTTTCTTTCAGAGTGGCTAACGCAAAGTAGTACGTACATCATGGATGCATTAACCAGACGTACAAGAAGTAGGGAAAGCATGGACCAGGAGGACAAGGCTCCTGACTCACATTTCTCATTCATTCAATAACTTTTTACATTGTTATAATCAGTCTGTTGTTTATCACTGTACTCTCTGTGAACTTGTATGACGCCAAATGATGTTTTGCAAAATGTTGCAATTGTGGTCATGGTTTGTGAATAAATGTTGTGAAATGAACATTATTTTTATTTTATTTAGTGTCCCCTTGTTTATTTTTCGGTGCGATTAATTTTACTTATGAAATTCGTTGCAACTATCGGGTTTGGTAAGGGGAGTAATAAGAGTTAGTCACAATTGCTATTATTAAATATGGTCCCCTTTGTCTGCTTGTAATTTTCATAGGTATCACATCGAAATAATTTAATAGCTCAAATTTGATGATGGGTGTCCCCCTGTTTATTTTTTGCTGCGACTAATTTTACTTCTTGAATTCGTTGCCAGCATCGGGTTTGGAAAGTGAAGTATAATGAGTTGGTCACATATTGCTATAATTTAATTATCCCGTTTGGCTGCTTGTAATTTTCGTGTGCCACATGTAGATGATTTATTTGGTCAAATTATATCGTGTTAATGCTACATGATTTAGTCGCGGAGTAAATGTATGAATCCCTCTACTTTTGAGGGGGCGTGGCACTTTTGCTTCGGGAGGATACGGCCGCGATAACTAATTTCTCAAGTGCAATAAGGTGTTCGTCTGAAAGCCTCAGCTTATTCATGTGCTCACCGTTTGCGTTTTCAGCAGAAGTGCTTGATAAATGTATCTGTTCGCCTGGCGTGTTTATTTCGGGCTCAACATTGCCTTCATTTTACGTGTGAAGCAGTACGATTCACGCCGAACACAACATGAGGACTGACGGTGGCGCCGCACAGCGGATTCTTTTGGTAACTGGAACCTTGCCGGCGCTTCGGACCAAAACTATTACATTCCGTTCTGCCTCCTGTCCTCTACTCTCCTTGGACACCGCGATACTCGTGAAAGACCGAGTAGAGAATGGGAGACCACTCTCGACGATGAGGAAAAAACACTGATAGGCAAGTCACTACAATGGGAAAGACATTCTTAACAGTTATCATAACTATGTTGCTTTCTTACCTTATAATCCTTTTGAACCGTATCGATTTCTTAGGATTCAACCATAGAGCAGCAGCGTGAAGTCGGTAGGTACAGCACTTGTTCCGAATTCTATACATTTTACAAGAAATATCGACTGACCTATGGTAATGACAGCATCTAATATAAGGAGGTAAGCCTCCGAATAAATATCGGAATACTTTCCATAATTCCCTCAAATTTTGCACGTTAATGACACGAGCCAAATGGCACATTAAATTGAAACGGCTATTCCAGTGCTCAATGTAGTACATGTTTCCCTTGCACATGCTTTTCCAACGTGTTGACGTCCAATTTTACACCGAAAGTGGAGACCAACCTCACGTGGTATTGGGGGAGGTGGCTGATAAAAGACGCCATTTGAACGATTTAGGGTTGTTGGGTAAAATGGTGGTAAGGGTAGGATTGCTTGGGGAAAAGAGGGTAGAGTGAAACTTTCTCTCAGAATTATCTTGCTCTGAATGAAATGGGCCAAAGAGTCCACAGTTTTGTGTCCCATAATGCACTTAAAAGTAAAGTAAAAGTAAAGATAGAGTAATGCACTTAAAAGTGCTTTTCTCATGGCATCCAAAAAGGGACGAAGACTCATTTGAAAATTTTTGCTATTGCGTGGATATCATCCCACGAAGGGCGTCTTTTAGGGCGGTTTTTTAGAAATTCGAGAGGCAATGGGATCCTTCCCCATAAAATGATCTATGTAGTGAGAAAACATACGCTTCAGTATTATACGACAGTACGACTCACCATAGCCGTGTGCCCGGGGAAAAGGTCAGCTGGTTCAAGGTGACCGTTTACACTGTCTTAATTACCATTTCTTATGTAATTACATAATTTTAAAGGTCCTCTGGAGCAAATATTTCAACTATTTTGGTGTAATGTTGTAGCCCCATAAAGATACTGGTATACGCGGGACATGCTGCCCCAGGTGCCGAGCGGTTTGCGGCCCTATTCACTTACCTCATCCTCGACCCTATTCACCTGCCTCATTCCCAGCTATACTGAGCACTGCAAGGATCTCTCATTGGACGCCGCCTGCGTGAACATGTGTGGAAACTGGTTTAAAATGAGATACCTATATTCTTAATATGCCATTGTCAGTAGAAGTCGAGTTTAATTTGAAGGTTGTGTCAACAGCTTAGGCTATTTTCCTCCTCGCAGCATTCGCTTCCTAATGAAGCTCTTCACTTTAGCTTCCTCTGCATTGCGACCACATTATATCACTGCCTACTGTTCGTCTTAGAGGCTGCATACTATTTCCGTGCCTTAGAATAACACTCCTATGCGCTTCAGTGCTGCTGGCATTCAGTTTCAATCCACATTATCAAATGCGTTCTTGAATTCAACGAAACAAATATAAATGAGGATTAATCTTGCTGCATCCCCTTCACTGTATGAAAGCTTAGGGTTGAAATGGCTTCTCTCGTTCCCTTACTTTTCCTGAAACAAAATTAGTTTTCATCCAGGAATTTTCTATCTTTTGTTCCATTCCTCCGTAGATAACTCTACTTTTATTGTATACTTCACACTTTCAGGTGACATCTGAATTGAAGAAAGAGAAATACTCATCCAAGGTCAAAGAATGCAGTATTGGTGGAATTTACAATCGTTGCTCTGCCAGAAAAATCAGCCAGGTAATAAATAATTTTACACTTTAAATTTTCTATCAAGGTAATTACTCTGCCTAATCTTAATATTTCAACTATAGCAGGGTGCGAATCAACTCGGGGGGGGATAGGGGGAATTCCCCCGGCTCGTAAAATTGTTTCCCTGGCTGATGACATCAATATTTTTCCCTGCCAGGGAAAATTGTTTCCCCCCTCTCTTGCTCCTAGCAACCACTGGTTACTTGTACAGTGCACACCAAGCGACATGCGCGGGAATTGCGTACTCCGTGAGCTGGATCCGCGCTGTAGCGAAAGTGACGCATGAAGTCGGCCGTGCTTCAACAAGAGTGGTTAACACTGCATTATTCATTAAATGTTATGAAGCAGTGTTTTCGTTATCACGTGTTTGCTATCGCGATTCCAGATAACTGTCGAAGGGGGGCTTCATGAGACGGCAGCAGAGACTGAAGGCGATACCTATCACCGCGGACGGAATATGTACCCCTTCATAGCTCGGCGGCTAGAAAACAAATGAATGGTGTTAGGCGTCACAATAATATTGGCATTGCAGTACTTGCATTCCATTGGAAAAAGCAAAATTATTTGATTTTTTAGTTCAAGTGAATTAATTAGTTATAAAATAAGTCGGTAATCATTTATTTAAGCTAATTTTATGGCAATAGTTTCGCTTTAGCCATATATGTTAAGCGAACGTGCAACGTCTCCATCGTTTTCGTAAGGGAATTGAAGTAAGTTGAAATAAAATTCTCGAGACTGGATTCCAGCATTTTATAGTGCTGCAAGCGTAATATTTGTGCGTAAGAAATAACTCCTTTTTTATTAAACATGCCATACAAGGGATTGTTGAACATACAGTAAATAATAGCCACGGCATGAAAATTTCCACGGGATTTCAGTCGGGATGAATATTTTGCGGCGAGTCAGCGCTAGTCAGTAGCACTGACGTCATGATTTCTAAAGAGGTTTTCTCATTGGCTGAATTCTACCGCTATCCCTCCGCCGACCTATGAAGCCCCCTTTAGTTTCGTTTATTGACATTGAAGTTACTATACAAGGTACAAGCTGGTACTTACATACAAGCGTAGTACACGGTATAGGTAAAACTTATAGAATGAAACGTCAAACCGTTTTATCTGATCTGTTTATAAAACAGAAAAAGACTAAGGAATCAGTGGGTGATAGTTTTTCTGCCGGACTTTCGTCAACATCAGTAGTAGTAGCATTTTGGTTTAACGTGCTTCGACGGCTAAGGTCATTTCGCATATATGTGCTGTCTGCCACGCGCAGATAGAGGCAACAGCACTCGGACGAATCGGAGGATCACCCCTCCAAACTCGAGCCGAGCCCCCTCAGAGGGGGCCATGGCCGAGCCCAACGATGCTTAACTTCGGTGACTGATCGGGAACCGGTGTTTCCATCGTGACAGGCCGTTGCCCGTCAACATCAGTCCAACAGAATACCGGCCTCCTTCTTTCGAGAAAACAAGTACCAGTGGTGATTTAAGGGAATCTGTGCATATTTATTCAGAAAATACTGATCCATTGCATAGTGATGGAGATAATGTGGATGTGTTTAGTACTTCTACGAACTTAATTGGTGGCTGTATCAAGTTGCAGCAATTTAAAAAGTGGAAAAGTAGCAGGCTGTAGATTTCGTATAAAGCATCTGGTGAAATAATTTGTTCCTTCTGCAGTGATGTGCAAAAACTCGGTGCTTTAAAAGGCTGCGAAGTACATATTGAAACAGTATTCATTAAAGGCATGAAAGCTTAAAACAATAAAAAACTGAACGACAAAATTAGTGACCATGGGAGAGGCAAGTTTCACCTAAAATGTGCAGAAATATTGGAAGAAAGAAAAAGTGAAAAGCTGCCAATGGCATTGGCAACAGAATTTCGACTGTGGGAAGAAAAAAATGAAGATGAAATTAAGGTAACCGCACGTAATTTCCGTACAGCTTACCTAACTAGTAAAAGAGGTGAGCCATTTAAACTTTACACAGATTTGTGTAAATTGCAACACCTAAATGGTACTAATGTTGGAGAAATGCTTCATTCAAACCACAGTTGTGCTAACATGATTAATTTTATAAGCAATAATATGCCAAAGGCATTAGCACAACATTTAATTGAATCAGGCAGTATATTTAGTATACTTATTGATGAAAGCTCTACTATTTCGAATAAACTAAGTTTGATTTTGTACGTTCGATGTATAGTTGATGGTGAACCATTCAACTATTTTTTGATATTATAGAATTACCCAAGTAGCCATGAATGTCGGCTGAATATTGGCCCAATATCGGCTTCAGATTGGCACATCGGCCCCTCATTGCCATCGTTTTGCTGATGTTGGCCCGATATGGGCAACCTACATTGGACCGACATCATCTGCTGATGTTATGTTATGAGGCGAATATTGACGAAGTTCTGAAAGCATGTTTGACAACTCAATTCACAAAATATGGAACCGATTAAACATTAGGTTGGGAATTTTTTTTTGTTTCATACACAACTTGGGACTTAACCATTTTTGTGGCCGGGTCAGAAAATTTTCTGATGGTCAGGGGAAGTATCTTTTGGTTTCAAATGAAAAATGCTCTATGGAATGTGGTTTTAAAATTTTTTTGTGATCTACTGGAGCGATGGAACACATGAGATATTTCTCCCAGCGGTAGATATTTCTCAAGTCATCAGTCCAAGTTTTCTGATTTCTGAAGACCGATTTTCGAACTCTGCCCGTGATTTACATATGGGCTAAAATATGAACAGGAGCAAAAGATATTGGGCCGACATAAGCCCAATATTGGGTGGGTACGTAAGAGTCCACTATCATATAGACTTGATATACTTGTGGCCCTGGCGAATAATATTACCCCAATTTATGGCCCGCAGGCTGTGGGTCTGCAAAGTGCGCCCCCTGAGGGTTTTGCCCCTGGCAGCCGCCCGCCTGGCCAGTCCCTAGCTACGACGCTGAATCTAACATGCGGGAATTGGAAAAATCTTGTTTATTCGCAGTAATATTGCATTTATATTTGTAACCCTCACCCCTTTAGCTTTCGGTTACCTTACCTTTCACTTGTCTTCCGGCTAACTCATTTGTTTCCTTCCACACACACTCTTACACAGGTACATGTATTACACGCATATATATATATCAATACCCTTACTGTACCGTTCAATTAAGGAAATTAAACGAAGAAAACATTTATATTTTTCATTCACAAATATTTCTGTATTCAATTTCTTTAGTTTCGATTGGGCCCAATTTACAAATTAATAGAAATGTCATTCTAATTAATAATCTTAATTAAATTTATATATGTAATTTTGCAGTGGGCTGTTTTTCTTTTTTTAAATAACCATTTCAATGTTTATATATTTCCACTTATCGTGGCTACTGGTCTCGGCGATCCGCTGGACCGCGACGTTGGTCTGGCGTGCGCCTTCCCGCAGGATTTCCTTCCGGTGACTCTTCGTCCCTGCTCTTCCCTCCGTTCTCCCTCTTTTCTCCGGCGTCCGCCGTGTAGTCTGCTCTCCTGGCGCGAACACCTTATCTTTCCATCCTCTACGCGCCCCTTTTCTCCCGTTCTCCTCTCGTACCTTTTTCACTCTCACTCCCGTTTCTCTCCCGGTCCCGTAACTACTCACGCTCGTTTTTCTCCCCGTCCCGTCACTACCGACGCTGTTTTTCTTATTATTGCCCCCTCCTTATCTACGCTTTCTCACCCATTATTACGCCGTGCGTAATGCCAAATTCCCGGCGTTCGACGAATGATCCATTGTTACTCGCGCCGCGGGTGCTGCCAACCCGTGGCGTTTAACCCGTAGGGTTACATATTCATACTATGTGGAAAAATAGGATAACAGTTATCTGGCGTTAATTAATGGCAAAAAACATTTATCAAGATTTTATGGAATTTCCTCAAACTATCACGGAATAATCATTTAATGATTATAGTTCTCAAAGTCACATTTATCCACGGAAGTGACTACATATATACGTCTTTCTCGAACATTTTCGTCCGCTAGGTTTCCGGCTCGGGAACGCTTCCATACGCTAGGATTCTGGCTCGTGAATGCTTCGTTTGAACGCTTCCTTGTCTCATTTTACGTTTCATTTCGCTTCAGAGACGGTTTAGTTACGGTTCGTTCACATTCCGATTCGCTTCGGGTATGCTTAAATCTCCACTTCGTCGACAATTCGTATCCGCTTCCCTCTACAATATTTTCGCCAGGGGGGGTCAGTTTCAAATCATACAATTCATTAGCAGTGTATAAAGTACTTTGGATTGGGCATCATTCATCTAGTTATACATTGGCCCTATATTGGTTGCCAATATTGGTCCAGCAATGGCTGAAGAAATCGGATCAATATTGGTCCAATATCGGGTGAACACCGGTACACTGGCTAAAACTTGGCTGCCAATATTTGGCCGATATAGGCTGCCAATATTGGCTACATGACGCAAATCGTTATCATTTGGACATTGGCCCAATATTGGCTACCGATATTGGGCCGACATTAGAACATTGGCAAATGATATCGGCCAGACATATGCCCGATATTGGGTGGCTACTTGGGTAAGTTCTCTGACTGTCGAGGCTATTGCTGAAAGTATTTCCCTTTGTTTTAATAAACATGGCATTGCAGATGAAATTTTATGCAAACAGTGAATTGGATTCGCAACAGATGATGCAGCCAATTTACAAGGAGCATATCGAGGAGTGGTTACATTTGTGAAGAGTAGGTATATAACCAAGACCTGATTGTTATTCACTGCTTAAACCACAAGCTTGAACTTCCTGTACATGATGTTATTAATTCAATGTCAGTCCCCCTTCATTTTAAATCATTCGTAGACTGTTTATATGGAATATTCTCAACCAGTCCAAAAAAAACAAAGAGAGATAGAAGAACTTGCTTCTACTTTGGGATGTGAATTCAGAAAATTTGGAAAAATGTTTGCCATTCGGTGGGTGGCATCATCTTGTAGCACAGTAAAAGCTGTAATGACAAGTTACCCATCACTTGTGCAATTTCTGAAAAATAATGAAAGTGACAGCTGCTTAAATAAAAAAAATAAAGCAAAATATCAAGGATTATTAGATTAGTTGACATCATGGTCTTTTGTTGTAGAGTTGGAATTGTTCAGAGACACTTTAGAAATTCTAAAACAATTATCACTGTATTTTCAATCACAGAATTCAGATGCAATAACTGTTTCATCTGAGATAAGTGTGTGCATTAATTCCTTGCATGCAATGAAGGAAGCTGAAAGGATTTACCTTAAAGTAGTAAATGCTGAATATTTAAAAACCGGGAAGTATCAAGGTCGAGATATAAAAGAACCATCCAATAAAAACAAGGACTCTTTCGACAGCTTAAGGCAACAGTTCTTACAAGGATTAGTTGATAATTTGAGTGCAAGGTTTTCCAGAAATTCTTTAAAGACTGTGAAGTATTAAATCAAGCATGGTGGCCTAAAAGTTGCAGTGCACTTATTCTGTTTGGTGATGACAGAATTAAATCACTTTGCGATTCAGTAAACATTTATGACAAAGGTGATGAAAACTCTATTGTGTCAAAAACCATTAAAGAATTTCGTTTATTTAAGGAACTTAAGAACCAGGAATTTTTAGGAAATTCAATAAAGGAGCTATTTAACAGAATTAAAGTAGTGCCAGTGTCTTCAGCAGAGTGTGAAAGAGGGTTCAGTATAATGAACAATACACTGACCAAGCTAAGGAACAGAATGCATATTGAGACACTATCATCTCTTATGTTTATATCCGTAAATGGACATGCTCTAGAAGATTTTCCAGCAAAACGGTTTGCAGCTGATGGGATAGAGGAAGGCCATCACTCTGCTACAGACATACCTCATTGTCGGGAATCATCATCTCATGCAAGCAAACTATTTGTTTAAGGGGATTTGCCTCCTTCAAAATTACATCTTTGAATTTTTTTATATTTTCCAATTTTGACATATTCTAATAGTACATATTCTTATGAGTATGTGTGGGAAAATTACGCCATTCTGAGCTATGGAGCAGGCACATTATAGAAAGTAGAAGACTGGTTTTTATAAATATAAAATTTAAATGCCATTTCCCGCAAATCAATAGTTTCACGGTTTCAGCATACTAATTTTGAATACCTTAAGAACTGCAAGAGAAAGAACAATGAAATGTTTACCACCTTATCTTGACACAATGTACAAAGTTTATATGTATGCTAAAGTCTGTACATGTAAAACTGACTTCTTAAAAAAATTGTATTTGTATTTTTTCAACTTGAAAATTGTAAAACTTTCATTAAATTTTGTAACTCTACTTGTATTTTAATAAGCATTATTTCCATGCAATAAAAGTTGTATTACTTCATTTAAAGTGTAACAACGCAAAAGTTTTCAAAATTGATTGGAAAACACAAATGTTATTCAGCATTTTTTTTAAATACTGCAAATTACCAAAAATAAACAAAATAGTAGCCGATTGATTTTTTAAATTTTTTCCCATGGATCATTTTATTGAAAGTTATAAAAGATTTTATTATTCGATTTTTCTGTGTACTAAAGAAACTGTAGCGTAGGAGTCAAATCCCCTAAAATTGCAGTCTTTCGCGCAACCTTTCATTAACGGAACTATAGAGTATATACTTACTCTATGCCGTAACTGAGGAAATTTTATTTATTTTGATGTATGTGCACGAAGCAGATTGGCTAAATATTTCTCCCCCTCAACGAGAAGCTTGATTCGCACTCTGAGCTATAGTGTTGGTACTTTAAGAAGTTATCTTGTTGGATAAGTAGGTACCTACCTTCAGAATATTTTCAAGCACGGAGAGATCACAATTTTGTGACAAATTATTACCGTTATCATCATTAGTTTCCTAATTAGCATGGCTTTTTATTTTTTTGCTCATTTTTGGGAAGCCTCTCCCCCATGTCTCCCCTCACTGAAGTTAACCTAGCTTCTCTAAATATGTTGAATAAACAATGTCACTGGAAAATTGAGGAGATTAAATGTGGTCTATATTTTACTCTTTTTTGAAATTTTAGAGACTTCAAAATATAGTTAGAGAATTCAGTAAAATTTAAGCATTGTTATTTCTAGCTGATGTTTTTGTTTTATTTTACAGTTTTCACAGTGGTGTATGAATTCCACGTATTATACAGAATATGAGTTGAAGACTAACAACAGCAATGGAAACCAGAACAATTGCTCCCTTGTTTGCTTGGTAAAATGGACTTTAGTTCAATAGAAATGTGTATTATAAACGTGATGGGTTGAAAAATATTAACTGATAGCCATTCATTGAATGCTCTTGCACAAAATTTGTTTTTAGATGAATTCATCACCGTGCTTCATGGAATGTGATTGTGTTTATGATACTGATGTTAGAAAAAGAGGTACGTATTTTAATTAGTTTACTATTGATGTAGTTATCCATTCATGACAGTTGTAAAAAGTTGATTTTTGGAGTGATAAAGGAGTAAATTTATAATTTCTAGTAGTAAGCAGTGTACAGTACCAAAAGAATAAGCGTGGTACAAAAATACTTTTTTAAAAACTACGCTTGTATTTAAGTGTAATAAGTGCCTCCGTAAAGGATTCAATGACTGGAAAAGGACGCACCGAGTGCCAGAGTAACCTAAACCACAGTACCTAATTTGTGCTAAAAGTCACATTTTCACTCTGCTACCAAAACGGGGCCATAGGACGCAACCCGCAACACAAAATAAAAAAATTAATGTTAGTAGATTTACTTGGTAATTAGTGAATTGAATAACTGGTTCATGTGTTGTCGTCGAGATTAAGTAAGTGTGCCAAATTTCAGCTCGATTGAACATTGGAAAGTGGGTTATATTTCGATTACAAGATTCCATCCAGACAAACAACAAACAGGGCAAGTTAAAATAAGCGTGGTAATGAAGCAGACAACATGGTTACAGACCTCCATGATACTGATTGTATTGATAGGGGTTTCCCAAAGTCTAATTAACTCTCACTCTGCTCACACTCTGACCTTTGCTGATTATCAGGTAACTTGGTACTCTGGAAGAATTCTCAAAGGAATCATATTAAAATATAAGATATAAAAATATTTTATTTGAAAAATATTATTAGGAATATATCTGGTCATTTACAGTCCAGGGGTTTGCTGACCACTGGGAGATTTTGCCCACCAATTGCATAGGCATGTTATCCTCAACAGGTAGGACAGGCACGTATGTCAGCTCAACATCATCTTCATTGAGCCACTCGGCATCTTCTGTTTCAATAAACCTACTCTCGTATAATGCACATCAGCTCTAGCTGCCAACCTAACTGGACGGATTTATTTTGTGCCAGCTGGTGTGGATCAACTCCATGGGAATGCTTCTTGTGATTTATTGGACGATTTTTTGGAAGCATGATACAAACCACAAAGTCTAGACACTCGCAGTCACCGAACTGATCAGTATTCACTGAAGGACATATCATATGGTGGCACTTGTTGGTGCATACTAACTGATTGTAGGTCAACTGTAAGACGATGCAGCACTGGGACTAATTTTAAATTATCCATGATTGTGCTTATTTCGAGTATTGGAAGTCGTTTACCTTGTTTTACTGGAATTGGCAGAGGCAAAAATCCATCTTTCAAAACTGATCACATGCTGATTTGCAACAGCTACAACTCTGGATTCCAGTATTTCACAACTTGCAATAAGTATTGTAATTATCTGAGATGCTGGCTGTCCCACTTTGGATCATTGTAGATAAAGGTGGCTCTCCTATAAACAAAATGAACAGGTTAATATTTAAAAGTTGCCATCAGTAACCATTGAACTCTGGTGATGCCTATTTATTTTTTATTATGTAGCTTGTTTGTGATTTTAATATTTCTAAAAATAATGCAATGATTGCCTGTAAACAATACAGTCTTTACCATAAGGGCACGTGGGGCCCAAGCCCAGGGCCCCCAACCTCACGGGGGCCCCGAAATTCTGATATATTTGCTTAGACAAAAAAAGGAGTTCAATTTTTTTTTTGTTTTCAAGTAGATACCTACTAAAATTACCTTCAGATTTTCAATTTTTTCCAGAGAGTGAACAGTGAACATTTTAACAATAATAAATACGTATTATTTGCTATTTGGGGAAACTGATTAACTGCACCGTAAGCATAATAAGTATAAAATCATAATAGAAAATATTTTTTCTTGTCATTCCCTTTTTTTACTTTCCAAAGGGGCCCAAATTTTTGTGTGCCCAGGGGTCCTGGGATGTCCAAAGACAGCCCTGCCTGTAAATAAGACATGCTTACCTAGTTGAATGTATTCTGCATCTATGTTATGGCCATCAATGACTGTGGTACTCCAAACCTCAGCCAATGTCTTTCCTATGTGATCCTAAGGCATCGGCAACTGTAACACCTTGGGAGTTTAGGTGGCTCCCTAAATGGCCATGTGGGAGAATAAGGCCTGCTAAGTCGTGACTTAATGGTGCAATTCTCCTTTCAACTCTATTAACCCTGAAGTACTCATGCCATTTTTCTAACATGAGTACTCAGGCTGGGTCTTTTGGACCTGCTCAAATGATGATAGTTGTTTTAGTCATTCACGATGGTTTAAAACTGATTTTAATTTTTGGATTAATTGTTCTTGTTAAGTTCTTGTAGTAATTATTTTCTCAAAAAAATTGTATTTTTCCTACATTTATTTTCAGGCTTTTAACTTTACATGCAAAATATTTCCTCATTTTATGACGACTTTGGAATTTTTTTTTTGTCAATGAAAAACATTGAAAAAAAGTTGGTTATTACATTGATTTTATTTCAACAATAAGCCTTAAATTTTATTTGCTACATAGTTTTATTATATCTTAGTTCCTATCATTCTCCTTAGTCACTTCAGTGTGTCACGTGAAGGATCACAATCACTGCATTCTACACAAATATACTTGGCATCTTCTTGGAAAATATAGCGAATACATTTGAAACAAAGTTTTTGTTATTATGTCTTTTGCCGATTTGCATAGTTGGCAATGTGACCGGTTACCCGATTTCTTTTGTTGCACTTCAGGTTGATTTCCCTTGTTTTGAAAAATTTATGTACAGTATGTGGGAGTTCACATGACAACGTGGAAATTGTATTTGCCTTTCAATTAGTGGCTACATTAGAGAAAAAGACAAGTCCTGTAGGAAAAGCTTTCAAACTCTATATTGTAGTGGTGGGTTGCTTGTTGACAGTAAAATAATGAGAGCATTAATTGCGGCGACATTCATGAAAGAATAGAAGACCACCAAAGGCCATCTCCGACAATGTCTTGCCACATTGTGACTTCAGCATAACTGGTCTGTTGTGTCTACTGCAGCCTTTGTGGAATTCTAAAATAAAATTACTTCTGTAAGTTTCTCCTCTCCCACATTTATCTCGTCTGTTTGATGCATCGTTGATAACAATAAAACACATTCATTTGCTTTTGGAACATGCTATAAAATTGTTGTCTTCTTTTGAAACCCAAATATGGTTGATTTTACCTCTCGAGGTCTAGTGGCCATAAATGATGGTGGAACTTCCTTTTTGTTTTTTCTTATAGTTACTATGATAAAGCTACATTTCCCCCTAAATGCTTCAACATTTTCATCAACAGTAACCCACTATGCCCACGTTTGGTATGATTTCTGAATATATTTGTTGAATGTTTCATAGATTTTTAGGATGGGAGCTAGTTTGTCTGTGTGGCAACGGTTTTGACAATCACTCACATCATCAAAGTGTAGGCAACGCAACAAAAATTGGAATCTATTGTACAAAATAGTTAATGGTAAACACTTTGATAAATAATAACTGTATAGCTGAATTACGATTGAAAATATATATTTTTTTCTCTCTGTTCATCCGACTCTGTCGTAGCTTGGTTGAAGACTGGAGAAAACGAGCTTTTTCGGACGGAAGTACAGCAGTAAACTTTGGAGTAGAGGAATAAGTGACCAAACCCATGGGGCATATGCACTCCAAACCATAAAACTTTTAGGGAGGCAAAGTCAGCAGTTACTTTGAAGCTTTATTACAATGTGCTCATGTGTTTACAATTGCATGCGAGTGAAAGTAGTGTGAGGTTGAGGACCTCAAAGAAGACTTTGTAGTTCAGTGCGGAGGTCACTTTTCCCTTCCTCGAGAGTGGCGTTCTAGTGGCAAACTACCTGATGCTTTTTTTTGAGACTCAGTAATAATAAATTGTGACATTCAGCAATGAGCAATAACATTTTTCTATGTATTTGTGTAGGGTTCAAGATTTTTCAAGAAAGGAAACAAAATGTTGGTGTGAATCAGTGGCAATAAAATTGTGCAATATTATGCACAACTGTTCCCAGTGTTCCAGATATTTCAAGGGATTACCCATTGCATTCCTTATAATAATCTACACTTAGTGCATTTATGTCAAGTAGTACTACTTATATTATGGATGATTTGAAATATTAGTCCTTTTACCATAATTTACCAAATGAGGATGAAAATTTCCACAATACAGTGCCCATGACTGAGTCCGGATTGCATTCCGCGACATTTGGTTCAGCAAGTGAGCATGAGATGAGGTCTTCCTAACCTGAACGCGTAGAGTAAGTATCTGCACAATAGATTAGAACTACTCAGTATATTGTTGGAACATATCATTCCCACAAACATGATTGCTAAATGGAAAAACATAGAGAAATTTTTTTTTTCGCTCTCTCGGATGATTCTGGTGGCCCATATATGCCCAGTGCAATCCTGTTAAGCCATTGGCTTGTCAACAGGTTTCTCAGGGGCTGAACCACCAGAAATTTACAGAAACATCCATACCCTGGGTATGCGAAAAACCGACCCAGGCGGGACTCGAACCTGCGACCCTCGGATTAGCAGGCGAGGACTTTACTCCGCCGCCCCCGGGGCCGGCAAATAATGGATTAAATATGGGCCGAGGTATTAATTATGTCGTAAAATAATTTTATAAAGAAATTACTTTATTTTTATAAAAAATCATGAACACTGCTATGCATGCAAATATTTCATAGCAATAATTACTGCGAAATTGAGAAAAAATGGAAAAAAGATGTTTGTAAAAGGGTAACACGAGTACTCATTATGGGTCTAAAATACCCAGACGGGTAAATGGGTCTACAATTTTGCAAGAAGTTATAGCCAAAAAGCTCGGAAAATTGCATAGTACAGAAATAAAAATTCTAAAGTCAGGTACACGAAAGTAATAGATTCAACGATTAAAATTGACAAAGTTATTAGTATTTGAAATGTGCTTGGGTCTAATCGACCCATACGCAAGTACTCGAGGGTTAAATGCACTTCTCCCAGGAGCATTGGTAAAGACATACAGGGGATCCAAATTGTTACCTTGAAAAGTTTTTATTGCAAACATGATAACTTTGTAATACCTGGGATTTTCATATGGCCCTCCATCTGTGGAGATCATCAAAATTGGTTCTACTAAACCCTCGGTAGTTTTGGTTAATTCTTGGAAGTCTTTGAGCTAGTGATGGGTCGGTCGTGAGAGATCGAATTCCGAGAGCAAGTTCTCTTAAAAGAAAGATCGATGAACGACTTCTCTCCAATGACCGAGGCGATCTTCACCGATCGCGACAGGAATGATTGCATGACATCAAATATCGATCACGAGACTTGAGACCGACCAAAAAAATCTTGAGTGAGTTTTATAACGAGAGATTCCAGAGTTACTCGCTCTTTCGTGAGATGTAGGCAGTTATTCGATGCTCCGCTCGGTTGCGCTAACAAAGACGCAGCGTAATAACAGTCAACAATTTACATCACGACATAAATATCTTGCATCGAGAGAGTTTTACCAGTTTTGCTGGCTCGCTTTTTAGTAGAATAATAACATCATTAAAAATGAAGACCGAATCCGTTACACTGTCGGCAAAGAGACAGCTGGGTTAAGATTCAAAAGGAATGCAATGGAAATTAAACATGATCCAGGTACTTATCCGTTTGTTAATTCGCCAAGCAATGCATTATTTGTTACTGCGTTGGCTATGTAGTGCCGTTATTTATTACGTGCAATAGGTTAATCGTCACTTGTAAGTAGTATAGTACAATACTATATCCCTATGAATTGTTTTCCTTTGCCGCGACGAGTCGTAAATTGTGTGATAATTAAATATCTGAGTCTATGACGTGATCGCTTAGAAATCAAACCTGATACCCATGCCGCTGTATTATATATATACCGGCCGTTTATATAAACAACTGTGATTCATATTGCCAATGTATTTTAAAAATTCAACTCCGCTCCTCTCTCTTCAATCACTTTTTCTAGACTTTGATGGTGTTGCTGTCAATCAAGAATGTTTCCAGTGCTTCATTGGATGTCCGTTGGCTTTCCCTTCGTCTGAATTTTCTTCCCATATGTCTTCCGAAGTATTGGCGTGTTAAAATCACCGGTGAATTCATCCAGAATTGTTTGTTTTTGGAATGCAGTTTGCTTTTGGTGTTATTTCAAATATTTTTAACTGCAATCTCATCAGCGAATCCTTTTTTCGGAGAATAAAATTTCGTATGTGCCAATAACTCTCCTTTTCATTTAGAGGAATGGTATTTGAAGAACTTGATTCAGGGAATAATAGCGTGATTCCAGTTAATATAGGTTAGATCCAAACACCGTTCGAGACATGATAACTGCAAATTATGATTACCCACAGGTAATTTGATTCATACTTTCATCATTATACTTTTGTAGTGAATAGTAAGTTAAAAAAATGTACATAGGCTTGATCAGTAAATATCAGTATGAGTTTCCGGAATTTCATTTGCATTTGCACTGAGTGTAGCTTCAATAAACGGTACAATGTAAATATCGTAATACTGTAATTGGTTGTAAGCAAAAATGAATTACATGAGTGGGCCATTACATCAGCCTTAGGCATCCCATTGAAATGGGCAAGGAGTTATTTCAATCAAAATGTACTAACATGTTTAGTAAGGCAATATATGACTTCATACCACCGATACTGTGTCACTTTAAATTGGCAGAAATGCTGTATGTGAGCAATTAAATAAATAAAGACTGTATTTCTGCGTGCAATAGAGCATCATATACTGTAAAATAGTGCTGGAAATTTGTAATCATCGTATCATCCATCAAAGTGTGTATTCGAACATGGCTTGTATACAGGAGCTTAGACCATATTCATTTAAAATTTAATTCCTTGGAAAGGACAAATTAAAATTTCTGATAGTACTAATTACTCATTGTACATCCAAAATCCCTGGTAAATATTTAGCAGGAAAATTTAGAAGGAACCTGCAGGAAGTTAGCAGAACATTCATGAGGATAATCAGAAACCTATAGTGGCAAAGAAAATCTTATTTTGGTTTAAAAACTGATGCCTATCTTAAACATTGGTGGAGTAATGCAATTATAGCATTGGACTGTTATCAACGTCTATTCATTCCACATTCACTTTAATTCTTATATTTGCCTGACCATGACATTTTACCACCATTATAATGGTATACAGATAGCTTAACAGACATATATATTTCAGTGGTCATGACCAGCAGGAAGGGTGGAGTGGTAACTGCAGTTACCACTCCACCCTTCCTGCTTCAAAAATTTCTTTCCTTAAAATGTTTCAATTTAGTTCTGCGCATCACATCCATTCATTTCAATTGCCTATATTTTTCCTACCTCTCCCAATGAAGCAAACCTTTCCCTTCAAAAGTGCCTTTCAGGACCTCATTTCCTCCCTACCTACTATCTGACATAAAGTGGACTCCTAAATTTCCTTCACTGTTATATGTAACTTCAATGCCTAGTCAAGTATCTCTTAACTTCTCTTTTATCTTACTTTCATTATCCTTCTCGAGAGCCACTCCTCATATAACTTTAGTCTAATCTCACCCTCTCAACATTAGCCAATGGTTTAGATCCACCGAAGTCCACAACCCTTTATAAAACCTTCCAAACCAACCTTTTGTTTACATCCTATATCAGGACTTGAGGCATTACATATCCCCCATAATTCTTGAATATTGCTGATACAAGACATTTAATATCTTGAGTAGGACACCTCGTTCCACTAAAATTCTGCCCCAGTTACAACTTCATTCCACTATTTGTTTTTTGCTATTTGTCTTAAGCCTCTAATGGTTTCTACTCAATGACCATTCTCAATCTATACTCTGGAGTGAGATGGCAAGCCACTTACCATGAGGAAAAATATCCACAGATGCTGAGTGGACTATGTTCCCTTCGTTCCTGCTCTTCGTCCAATCTGGCATGTGTGAGCCTAACAGCTATAATTACCCTTGTTAATTTCTACTACAGGTAAACAATACATCATAGCATGTCCTTTGATAACAGTTGATTAATATTCATAAATTTACCAAAGATCATGACAATAGGAGTCGACTTAAGACTTAATCATATTGGGGTTTCAAGGAACATATTCAAAATAAGCCAAGTAGTAATTGTAAAAAACCTACACCAACATTTATTTCACTTATTGATTATTAAAAATAAATGGATCTATGAATGGTTGCACAACCCTTAGTTTTCATCACCCCTGATGACAATGACTGAGTCAGACATCGAAACGTCAGCCTACATGGAGACCATCACCCTGTTGGAAACCCGAGAAAGCTTCTTAGGTTCCTCATATCATTGAAATAAATAATATTAATAATATGTAACAGCATTCATTAAGCATGAAGCATTATAGACCAAATCCATTTTACTCTAAAATTTTGTTATAAGTGAAAAATCATTGATTACCTACCATTGCTTTATTATCCATTCATGACCCTCTTCTCCATTAACTTCTTCAATTTATAAAAGGGTGTTACCAAAACTATGAGTGCATACTTGACTTAAATTATGACAAACATTTAATTTAAATGAGGGCATAAAAAATAATTTTATTCTGATCAAGTTGACTTTAAGTCATACAGGAACGACATCTGTACACTTAAGTTGACTGCTAAGTAATTGAGTACCTGGATAACTTGAGGCACACAACTTATCACATGATATTGTTTGCTCTCTGCTGTTAGTGATGTCTGTTTGGATTTGGAAACTGGCTCTCTTATAATAATTTACTCCATAATACCCTATATTGGCATATATCCTTTGCCTCTATTGCATTCATACATTACTTCATTCACACTCTCTCCTATTCTTAAGACTCCTAATCTTCCTCCTTTAATGTCTCTTCCACCACATCATGAACCCACAATTTTTTCCATCTTCCTCTTACGCTATTCACTCCTCAATCACAATCCTGTTCCAATACTCAACTCTAATCTATTATTTAAACATTGCCAAACCCACAGAGAATAATCCTTTCATAAAGCCCATTACGGTAGCATGAAGGAAGAGATATTTTCAAAATGTCAAAAGAAAATTAATAAAAAGATATTAGCTTTAGTTCCCATAAGTATTCAGTAAGTATATCAAGTAAAAATCAACATGAAATACACTCAGAATCTTTACTCTTAATAATCCAAGATGGTATGTATATTGTTATAGCAAATTCAATGATTGCATGGGGGAAATAAACATTTGTCACAGTATGCACAGCTGATTTTTCTTCTTTGAATCAAAACTAGGTATGACATACAACTGTTATCACTCATATGATATGTAAACACTACTGTTTTCTGATTACAGTTCTATAATATAGAGAGAACTGGCAGAGTGGATATTGGTCTGAAGTTATTGATGGCTATAACCATTGATAAGCACTAAACCATTGTGTAAATTAATAATTGATCAGAGGCTATTCCTTGCAAAGATAATAAACATATATATTGAGGTCAGATATTTAGTAAACATTCTTATAACCTGATTGTTCCATGTATTTCATAAAATCTACAGAGTAAACTAGTTATAATTTTGCCTAGATATAGTATTCCCTACCTGTTACATGATATAGTTTAGTAAA
Source organism: Pyrrhosoma nymphula (assembly GCA_963573305.1). Lineage (NCBI taxonomy): Eukaryota > Metazoa > Arthropoda > Insecta > Odonata > Coenagrionidae > Pyrrhosoma > Pyrrhosoma nymphula. The sequence goes on along the minus strand of OY754331.1, from coordinate 158,506,128 downwards.
TGGCAACTAGAGTAGCAATCAGATAGCAGAGAAACTCACTGACGCTTACATATTTTATTGCATTGCATTGGTGCTTCTTAATGATAGCAGAAATATCATCTAGAGGAAGAACGAATGTAGTGGGTTTAAAATTAGCACTGTCAGTGCCAAACAATTTAAGAAGATTCATCACATCCTGCAATCAGTTTTTAAATCCCTACTCATACACATCATAATAACAAATATTTTGTGTGTATTAGGCATTTCTTATAGGTAGCTTAGAAGCAATATATGTTAACTGATAAGAATTAAGATATGTATAACTGTTGAATACCCTGTAAGACATAACTATAATAATAAAATCGTTTTCGTAACCAATTAACATCTCCAATGTACGGGCAAAAGCATTTTGTGAGGGGGAATTAATATAGCACTAAAGATTCAATACTATAACAAAGTGCATTTTTACTGAATATACATTTTATTGAAAGGTACGCAGGTACATATACAAACCATCATTTAATAATATGCTTTTTAAACATTTAGAATCTATGTGGCATTGCGAAAAACATATTTACTGAACATCAATATAATTGACTAGTTTCATTAGTTATCTAAGTGACGAAGTGCATGGTGAAACCCCAACGATTTTAATCGATGGCAACAAACGAAGCATGTTTTGTAAGGAGCGTTTTACATTAGATATAAATCACTCAAGTGGCTGAAAAAATGCATATATTTCAACAAATATTGAGAATAGTAAACGTGAAGTCCTATTCAGTTCACTTTGGCACAAGAAGTGCTTCACGAGAAGAAAACAACATCACGACAGAAGCAACTTCACAAAAAAGTATTCATCGTAGGACTGATTGTTATTATTAGAATCACAGATATATATATATGCACAGCGAATGTCTTGGACTCCTGTATTTGCACTAATACTCTGAATTTATGCTTTATATTTACGATGTAAACAATAAACGACGAATATTATGTTAACCTATGAACAAATCTTCGATTTTGGCATTTATTAATATTGTAAGCACTCGACGATCACGAGACAGTATTTCAGAAGCACAGTAACTAAATTATAGATATATAGTACGATGTAAACAAACCTTTACCAAAGTTGAACGTTCGCTTTTTTACATGCAATTCACACTTAGACAAACACAGCAGCAAACTATGAGATTATTTCAGGGGGGACTGTAACTTAAAAATCTACGACGTAAACAAACAAAAACCCACCATTAAAGGCTATTTTTGAAGCACTAACTCTTGGTAAATTTACGACATAAACTATAACTTTAGCATAAGTTGAACATACACTTTCTTCGTGTAACTCACGTCCAGAAACACAACGCAATATTATGCCATTTCAGAAGCACAGAAACTTTTATAACCTCCATGGTGTATTTCCTGTCATAACACATCCATTAGGAGCGTAAGTCTACCTAACACAAATAACCTTTAAATATCAAAATATCACCACAAGAACACACGCAATACATCACAGCACATATAACATTTGTAATCACTGAATTTCCATAATTGCATTGTCACTTAAATACACGATAAACCATCGTTTCAATATTCTCGACAAATATTACGTCTCGTGAACAAGTGAAACAGACTGTAATTGAAAATTGAATTTTAGTGCTACAGTCGGATAATTTGCTTTAAATTCTTACAGCCAAAAGAAAACGTTGATCGTTTCGAACTACATACCAAAATAAAATTTCGCTACTAAATTACCATTAATCATTGGTTTCTATAATGAGTTGTTAATAATTTGTGGTCCATAAAATGTCACTCTTCAATAGTTTTGTAATCAAGTGGAATATTCCTAATATTCTTCGTATAACTATACTTAAAATCACAAACCAAGAGCATTGTGTAAAAACAAAACAAACCTTCGCACGATTGCACAATTGTGCCTTCAATTGTTTTCAAAGAATTACCCACAACTCCACGGAAACCGGCACTGAACGAGGTAGCTGCACTGAAACTCTGTGCCTGCTCTGTGCTATCAAGAGCAAAGCTGTACACCTCGGTCATGCTTACAGTATGAAACTCACGAACGACCAGATTTTTTATCTATCACGATTTTCCTGAGAGATCATTGATCGTAGGCAACTTGGACTGCTCACTAGCTGGAAAATCGGTCTCTCTGATCGACGATGGAAGATCGAATCACAAGCGGGAGTGACCGACGCGACCGAAATCTCTCAAAAGACCGACTTTTCCCATCACTACTTTGAGCTCAAGCAACCTCTTGAAATCCATTACATGAGTGTTTGCTGATGAGGATGAGTGCTTTCCACTTCTGATAGCAACGTAGGTAGGCCCGGAGTACGATACAGTTTCAGGTTTTCCCATGTGGTTGGGTTCCATTAAAATCCAAGCATATACTGATGGTATTAGCTTGTGTCTTGCTGCCACAACCCAATCATAGTCAGGAAGCATAACTCAATATTCCACATGCATTAAATGTGGCACTTGCTTATTGCCAGCTGTTAGCCCTATTGGAACACGGGCTTTGTCATATTGCGATATGAAGCATACTGCTTTTGGTCCAAGTAAAGATGTAAGTGATTCTAGTGCATGAATTGATGCAGTGCAAAAGGCACACCATCTGGATGCTTAGAATGGTGCTCATTCTGTGAATGACTAAGGCGAACAGGTACTGTTCTCACGTGCTGCTTGCCTTCCAGTGTTCAAGATGCTTTTGGAAGAAGTCGTACATATGTTGCACTGAGAGAAAAGAAGAAACCGTGATTTTTCAATTCATCGCACAATTGGTCAAGTATTTTGCAACTCTGAATTAAATATGACCTTCGTTTGTCCTCTGCACCACTCCCAAATATTGCTGAAATGTCTGAAATAGCTTAAAGGAATCCGGGTGGATCTTCCTGTAGGCATGGTCGTTCTCGTACAGATCTTATTTTTAAACATTAACAAAGTCAGGATTCTCTTCTAATATCTCTTTTAATTTCGTTTTCCGGTCTAATCGTGCCTTTCTTTGTCGTTCCACACTAGCTGGCCACTAAATATAGAAACAATTCATTAATCACCAATGTTATATAATGTAAACAATACAGGTAGAAAATTTTCTGGAATTGTTCAACAGAAGCAACAACTGGTGGTGAAACAATGAAATGGAATACAAGTGGTAAGCATTCGCTTGAAGGCGATATCATTAAGCTTCAGGGGGCGGGTTGCAGTAAAGAGAGGATAAGAATTCCTAAATATGCTTTCATTTTATGCCAGCTGTAGAAATCCACCTTCAATCCTTATTTTGCTCATCGCTCAAGTCTTATCTAATTTGCCTCATCTCTCATTGAATAGAGCTCATCCTGAAACACCCTTGGTATATTACTGATGTAGACCTTCACTGTCAAGATCTTAAACTTAAGCCCCCGGAGGTGACTGCCTACATTTCCTGGAAGATTCAGAGAGCCATTGACTATGGTGATGATGTTACTCTTCCGAGAAGTAGCTTTTTTGGTAAATCAGGGAGTGAGTCATTCCTGGAACGGAATGGGACATCTTCAATGAGTGAAAAAAAATATTCCCCTGCTAATCCATTTGCTGTAACGTCTCCACCAGCTCGTTTTGCTGTCCAGCTTTGGTTTGAGAACTCGGACACCTGGAAAGAAGTTGGTGAGGTAAGCTTAGGAGTAGCCATCTCATTGGTATACTCTCACAATAAGTGTCCTTCGTGTTTGAACAGTTAGGTCCAAGATTAATTCTTTTTCAAATATATTTGGTTGTTTAATTAATTCCTACTATTCTATTGACTATCTGTCTCTGTTGAATATGGCGCAAACATGAATAAGTTGCAGTTGACTTGGATGAGTGAGAGTTCAAGGGGCCAGGAATTTTTCCCACTAAAAAGAGTTTTCTCACTTATAAAGGTTCAGGAGCAGCTTCTCTCACTTAATAGTTTTTCACAAATCTGGGTCTAGAGCCTGTTTCTCAAACTTACAGAGGTACCAGCTCTGCAACTTAATGTAATCTTTGCCTTTTATGATCTTACTAGAGAAGGTGCACATTTAATATCAACAGGAAGAATATTATCATTTACATTGATTGTAATAAACCATTCATATCTTATTTAGTGCAAAGAATCATTGAGTTAATGGATATCGTTACGTTTAACCAAAAAGTTTGGAATTTCAACCAGAATACAAAATTTGAATGAAGGAATAAGAATCTTTATTTTCTTTCTAATGACACCTTTCCCAATAACAGAAAACCACTTTATCATATTTCTAATTTAATTTTGAAAATAAATATAAAGGCCTGCAGCCAAATGAAGATTCATCTTCTTGTGTATTTCTTGTGTGATAGTTACTGATGCATATATATATACATATATATATATATATACCTATATATATATATACATATCTATATATTTATATATACCTATATATACCTATATATATATATATATATATATATATATATATATATATATATATAATATTTCATTCAAACAGGTGGTTAAAGAAAGAGGATAGGAAACACATAAAATGTGACAACGCAATGGTGATGTGAACATGGAATGATGGCCGATTCCAAGTGAAAAAAATTCGACTAGACCGGGAATCGAACCACGGACCTTCCGATTTCGCGCCGATGTTCAGACCACTAACCTATCTAGTCTTGTAAGAAACACTGGAATCAGTGGGGGGTTTATATATCTTTACCACTGTCTGTGTGCCTGATTCAAACTTTGCTTTCCTCTTCTGTGTACGTAATTTCTTCTCTGTCGGTGAGTGAAATTGCTCTGCGCCATCTCTCAGCGACATTTACGGGCTACTCTTGGGGGTGTTTGATTCATATAAACCCCCTGCCGATTCCAGTGTTTCTTACAAGACTAGATAGCTTAGTGGTCTGAGCATCTGGCGCACCATCGGAAGGTCCGTGGTTCAATTCCCGGTCTAGTCGAATTTTTTTCACTTGGAATCGGCCATCTTCCCATCACCATTGTATTGTCAAATTTTATGTGTTTCCTATCCTCTTTCTTTCACCACCTGTTTGAACGAAATATTTATTATTTACGCCTGTGAGCGGTTTGAGTGAATGAATGAATGGTTATATATATGTATGCATAAATAAAACAGTGATCCACTAAACAAACACAGAAACACGCAAAAAGGACACTCACAAAAGAAAAGTAAGTGCGAATGGATAGTGGTGGGGAGAGAGAGGTGGCTATTGGGCTATTAATTTCAATGGGCTAGGTTTAGCCCGGGCTTTTCGAATGCCCTTGTCACCCAAATATGGGCGTATTCACGGATTTTCACGTCAACATTACCGGCAGATTCAGGAAGGGCTTCTATGATTTCTAGGGAGAAACAATCATCAAAATTTTGGGAGTGGGAGGCGGTATGTTTGGGGATGGGATCAAGAAAAGGTGGAGTTTTGGTGGCATGGCGGTGATTGTTCATATGAATATTGGGAGGTGTGGTACATTTTCCCACATAGAAGGCAGGGCAGAAATTGCAGGAAAGGCGGTAGATGATGTTGCTGGTGGTACAATTGGCCGTAGAGGAAGATCTTTTGAGGGAGGGGGAGGTGGAAGGGCGGAGGAGAGAGCAGCATTTGCACCTAGGGCGTTCGCATGTTGAGGAAAGTGGCGGAGGGGGGGAGTGGGTTGGAGGGAGGGTCTAGTGGATTTTAGAATATCTCGCAGATTTGAGGAATGCTTATAGGAAACTTTGGGACATGAGGGTAAGAGGAGGGAAGTAGAGGTATTGTTTTTAATGATTGGATACAGGTCTTTCAATATGTTTTTGATTGTGTGTGCACCAGGGAAGAATGTGGTGACAAGGTTAAGTTGGTCAGGTTGGTGGGTCTTGCTCCGAGGGGTATATTTTGCAGTAGGAGACAGGATTTTATTTAAAAGCAATTTCTCGGAGTACTCGCGTTCTCTGAGGGAGTGATGAAGAGTGTCGATATATTCTTTTAGATTGAATTTGTCAGGGCATTGCTGCAGATCTGGTGGCCGCGGATAGAAAGGGAATAAGGGATCGAGCGTTTGGTGTGAGAAGGATGACAGCTGTTATAATGGAGGTATTGGTCGTGGTTAGTGGGTTTTTTGTGGACGGAGGTGATGAATTTATTGTCCTTAATTTGGATATTAATATCCAGGAACGTAATTAAGGAGTCAGAAATGGAAGATGTGAAGGAAACTGAGAATGAAGAGTTCAGTGTGGAAATGAAAGAAGATAAAGAATCACGGCCGTGAGGCCAGAGGACGAATATGTCGTCAATGTAGTGGGCCCAGAAGAGAGGTTTAAGTGTTTGGTTTTTTAAGAAAGTGGTTTCGAGATGGCCCATGAACAGGTTGGCATAAGATGGTGCCATGCGAGTACCCATGGCGGCGCCGTTAGTTTGAAGAAAAATTTGACTATTAAAGGAGAAAGCATTTTTTGTTAAAACCATTTCGGCTAGGCGGATAATGAAGTTTGTGGAGGGAAGGTGTGGTTTTGGGCATTGGGATAAATAAAACTTTAATGAATTTATGCCTTCATCGTGAAGAATGGACGTATAAAGGGAGGTAACGTCTATAGTGGCCATGAGTAAAGTAGTATTAGGGAGGATAGAGACGGCGTGGAGAAGGTCGAGGAAGTGGTAAGAATCTTTGATGAAGGAGGGAAGAGATATGACTAGGGGTTTGAGGTAATGGTCAGCTAGTGCTGAGATGCGCTCTGTAGGGGAATTGATGCTGGAGAATATTGGGCGACCGGGATGGTTGATTTTGTGCACTTTCGGGAGCATGTAAAAATGCGGAGTTTTGAAATGAAGGGGTGAGAGTATGGCGTGTCAGAGGGGGACAGGCCTTCATTTGGGCCGAATTCCTGGAGGAATGAGCGGATTTCTTTTTGAAAATCAGGATTTGGATCATGAGGAAGAGGGGTATAGGAGGAGGAATCTTTTAATTGCCGTAGACCTTCAGCTATATAGCTTTGCTTGTCAAGAACGACAACTGTAGATCCCTTATCTGCCTTGGTGATGATGATCTCATCGTTATTAATTTTTTTAAGGCAAGGGATTCGGGACGCGAGAGATTTCTGGGTGGATTCAAGGATTGGAGGAAAGAATTGTCAGATATTTTTGTGAGGATGCGTTTAATGAAGATTTCTACTGGATGGTTTGATGGAAGTGGTTTGGGTTCACGTTGGGACGGTGGAACAAATTTTGCAAGGGGATGGACGGAGTTGGGGGTTGAAGGATTAGCTTGAGTTTCCCAGAATGCTCGCCACCGCAGATTCCGGCAAAATTTCAGGGCATCAGTAACGATATTTAGAGGATTAACTCTTGGGGTGGGTGAGAAAGAGAGGCCTTTTTGCAGAACCGCACGTTTCTTCGCCCAGTGAAACGGACGAGAGGTTTATTACCTCTCGGTCGGTGGTGGTAGGGGAAATGGGCTGGGCTTGTCGCTTCGGAGGGAGACGCTGTTGGAATACCGGGCGGTCGCTTGGAGGGCGGGGGAGGTTAAGAAGGGAAGCAAGGTCGGGCTTGTAAAGAAAAAGGGGGGGAGGCTCAGGAGGAGGTGGGGGTGTGAGCTCCGTGAATGGTAAAGGAATGCCAATTTGAAGGAAGGATGTGGAGAGTGAGGAAAGTTTTCTTAAAAAGGATTGTGCATCTGCGAGCAAGGTTTCGTAGCGCAGAAGAAAATATTAGGCTTAAGAGAGTGATTGATTTTGGGAATGAAAGGGATATGATGTTTGTGAGGTAAGATCACATAGGTGTTTCTTGAAGAGAGACTGATATTGGGAAAGGATGATGCGGGTGAAATTTATTGATTTACGATAAATGAATAAGCGAAGCTGAGGATGAAGACAGGGTGGAATGCCGGTAAGAGGAATCTTGATAGTCAGACCATTAGGTATGATACCTAAGGATAGGCATGAAGTGAGAAACTTGCTGTGGGCACCATATTGGGCAACTTTGTGCGCGTGTCTACAAGCTAGCCTTAGCCATAATTGAAGAGGGTATCGAGGATTCATTGGGAAGGAAAAATAGAAATGGAGATGTAAAAAAGATAACAGGGGTAGGGAAAAGGGAACAGAACACTTAGCTTAAGTCTCCACAGTAGATCAGGAGCTGATGAGACGACGATCACGAAGAAAAGCGAAGAATGTGAGCCATATGGCCAATATATAGTCTTTGTAGAAAATCGCTCTCGGCGACGATGCACATGCATAAATAAAACAGTGATACACTAAACAAACACAGAAACATGCAAAAAGGACACTCACAAAAGAAAACTAGGACGTTTCGGCGGTCAGGCCGCCATCATCGGCGGTAGAAGAATGAAGGGTCCGCTGTGTTCCCTTGGGAAGGAAAGGGCAGAGAGGAAGGAGGGGGGGTAAGTGCGAATGGATAGTGGTGGGGAAAGAGAGGTGGCTATTGGGCTATTAATTTCAATGGGCTAGGTTCAGCCCGGGCTTTTCGAATGCCCTTGTCCCTGTGCCCTATATATATATATATATATATATATATATACATACACACACACACACACACATCCAACAGTGATTATTATACATAGTACATAAAAGGCATGCCAAATCCACTGAGTATCTTACTTCGTGACTTCCCACCCCCTAAAGCACTCAAAATTTTAGGTTTATCACTCAACGAAAACACCTTAATTTTCCATTTAGGCATCCTGAGGATACGACCCATCTTCCTCAGCGATCGATAATTATCGACTAAATTGCCTGTATTTACAAGTGCCAACCTGACCCTTTTTAGACAAACAAAAAACTCTGTGTGTGACATGTCACGGCATGTAGTGTACTGAATTTCCTAGTAGGCAATACACTTATAGAGGCGAGATGGTCTCACTTATGGAGGTTTGGACATGAAAAACAATTCTCTCTTACAGAGGTTTCTACTTTCTCACTTATAGAGGTTTCTACTTTCTCACTTATAGAGGTTTCTACTTTCTCACTTATAGAGGTTTCTACTTTCTCACTTATAGAGGTTTTCGGGGACAAATACGATTGAATGTGTCAATTAGTCTCACGGAGTTTTCTCACTCATTAAGGTTCGAGTGTATCATGAAATAACATCAATTGTGGCCCATTGCTCTGTATTGACTAGTTAAAATAGTTGTACTGATACCAGGTATGGGTGTCATATGAATTAAGTGACAACTACTTTATCCACATACTGTAGAAGTATCTGAGCTGAAATGCTCCAACATATTATGTTACTTCTATGTGCGACCACTCCCATCATGTAGCCAAAACCTCGTAAAAAATATTTCTGAATCTCTCTGTGTACCTTTTTGTACTTAATCTTTGGCATTACATAATAAATGAGTTTTGCTCATTTGAAACTATTTTTTAAGGATTTTGAATCACTAAATTATGAACTGTCATGACAATACATTTTTTCTTTACAATTTATTTTCAGACAAACCTGACAATTATGAGGCTGGATCATCTTAGTCCAAATATATCATTTCGAGTTCAAGTTCAGGGCCTTGATATTAATGGGTCAGAAATAGGGGAGGAAGCTGTAAGCCCGTGGATAAAGACGACAGAAGGTATTAGCACTAATATAGTTGTAAATTATATGTAATAACTGATACGTATATCTTTTAAGTATTCAGTCAACTCGTTGGTATACAAAATAGTGAAATTAAGTGCTTTAGATATTAACTTTCAATTATTTGGAGATTCTAGGGTGAGGAATGTGCAGATAGAAGAAAATATAACATAATTTAAACTTCTATCTATCAAAGAAGTCATTACATGCATAATTGCATAGTATATACTCATATGAGGAGATCAAATATAACTCCTTCAAAACTTCCCTTTTTTTCTTTCTAAGACAAGCTGCAATTTTCATGAGATCAATTTTAGTGATGTCATTCCAGGCTTACAACTTTATTTTGGTGATTTGTCAATCTCTATCTGTGACAGCCAGTGCTGTAATGTTTTTGGCTTTTAAACCTTGTAATAGTTTTGTAATACTTTTTTTGTTTTAGCAGTTTTTAAAAACATGCAGATATTCGTTGTATTTTGTTGAACTGGTAGGTTAAATCTTTCTATTCTTAATCCAAAATACCTACTTTGTGGCTTGGTTAAGATGGTGGGGCCTTTCTAGTGTGAAGTATCTCTCCATTACTTTTTTGAGGAACCTCCTAACACTTTTTGTGAGTCTTTGTCTCTTAAATGTGTGTATGACTATGAAACTATCTATATGATAGTCCACTGGAAAATCCTCTGGGTCTGTATGATTGTTCTCTTTGACCTGCTGAAGATTTAATTACATAAATACCAATACTAAGAGCTTAATTTTCTTCATGTATTTCAGCTAATGAGAAACCTGAAATGGTGAAAAATATCTGGGTGAAAAATATGTTCCCTGGAAAAGTCAAAGGAAGGAAGCAAGGAAAATATCCAAAAAATGAGGAATGGAAGTTAAATGTAGAAATAATTTGGGAGCCCAATGAAGGTTATTACTTTCATTACTATAATTTGTATGCTATTAATGGCTACTTAACCCTTCAATGACGAGCGACGTAGTGACTACGTCGCGGCGATTCCATTTAAATCAGTGGTTCCATTTAAATCTCCTCCGACCTACGAGATGGGATTCATTTAATACTCCTCCGGGCTGGAAGGGTTAAATAGGCATGAAATATGAAAGTTGTTTTATCTCCAACTTCATTGATGTAGCCATTTTTGGTAAATATGCTTGATATCTCATAGAGTGGAAAATGTTTTTTTTTTGCAGATATGTTATGCAGTTATGATTTGGCATGGTTTTATCCAGTGGGGAATAAGGTGAAAAATATACGACCGGTAATAAAAATAACAATTTATGTGTATAGCTTACATGTAGCTTTTGTTTTGGTAGAAATACTGAATTATTGCTAATGGAAATATGTACTATTTTTTGCTATTTGTCTAGGAAAATTGCAAACTATAACTCAGCAAATTCTGGGAATTTCTGAGATGGAAGTCTTGAGTTGCAATGTGATGAAAGGAAATTATTTACATAAATTTTTGATCTTATGTATGAATTTGGAAATATGGGATTTTGTGGACATATTGTTTGAATTGATAAAATTATAGTCTAGTATTAGCATGGACTAAGAAAAAAACATACCTATTTAAATGAAGGACTTGTGGGAAAAATTGCCTTGTTCCATGCTGGTGAATTTACTGAACATAGATAAAAAAATTATCATTTTAATTAGCGCTCATGTGACTGTAATTAGTGCAAAATATGGAGAATGCATGATTTTCAGTGATAGAATGCAATGGAATGTTCTTTATCGTATGTATTCTTTTGTGTTTACTTTGCTTCTTCCTTCAGAGGGAGAAGTGAGATATGAGAGGTATTTCTACCACTTATTCCTAACACTGAATTCACTCAAAATCTCTTAGTTGCATTTTTCCTGCTCTTTTTCTTGAAATACTTCTGAGTAGATCACTCAGTCAGTGATTCAACCCGAAGGTTGTTTTGGATAGTTGAGGGTAGAGCTCACCCTGGACTAAGTCAAAGGCATGTGAATATCACACATTCAGGGTAAGGGGGCCAGTTCCTTTCCCTAGGCCACCTCTCATTCCGAGGATATTTTATGTTTGGGGGCGTTCAAAGGCTTTTGAACCCGGGACCCTTCGATCAGTAGCCAAGCACTCTACCCACTAGGCCACCACGCTCCACGTTTGAGTAGATAACATCCTCATAATTAGAAAGAGCTCTTGCAATGTCTTCTTCTTCATCTGTACAATTATCACTCCCTCTCTTTACACGTAAACCATTCAGATCTTCATCATCGCCGCATTCTGCAGCCAGCCTTATTTTGTTGAGGCTCAGAAATCTCCTTGACATTGATCTGATCAAATACACTCCCAAGAAACAATAACATTGTGCTGGCAAAAATATCTCCGGAGCAAGATGTACCGCAGAATCAATTATGGAATTGCTATGCATGGCAAAAGACTCATGTTGCATCAAATGGGTCCCTTTCTGAGGGGCCCATTAGCTAAAATGTTGGCGATGTCGATTTGAGACTCCCGAAGCTTCAGCAACAAATGAGGCATTACGCAGAGGTGTTTCATTCATGCAGAGTTGGGAAGAAACTTAGGTGGTGAGTGGTTAGGTCCTTGGGGCCTTGGTAATGGGTTCGGTTTCTGTTTGAGGCTTTTGCAGCGCTGTTGTGCTGGTTTCTCCATGTTTTTCGGGCAAAGCTGCGTCGGTGTATCTTTACAATGACGTTTCATAGCCAATGCAGGCCACATCTTCAGATCAAGTCCGAAATCAAGTTCGGACTTGATCTGAAGATGTGGCCTGCATTGGCTACGAAACGTCATCGTAAAGATACACCGACGCAGCTTTGCCCGAAAAACATGGAGAAACCAATGGGTTCGGTGTTGTCATGGGTGTTTATGGTGAGAGGTAGAAGGCAGGTACCTGGAAGGGGGTCTTGACTGTTTTCCCTGAGTGATAGGGATACTTCATGGAACATGGAGTGGTTCTAAGAAAGAATTTAGTTTTCTCGTTGCCCATTCCTCAGGTGCCCATTCCTAATCTCCAATTCTTTCTATGCATCATCTTCCTCCCTGTCTCTATACAGTGTAAAATTTCACAAATGAAATCGCTGTGATGGTTCTCCTCCCATATGTGTTTGTGTTTCCCTCTGACTCAAGAAAAACAGTCGAGACCCCCTACTGGAACTCAACTAACTCACCCTTATCCTAATCACCAATGGAAATACTGAACCCATCACCCTCAGCATCACTGCTCACCATCCCCACACTACCCTTCACCCTCCTCCTTCCTCCATTACGAAATTAACAGTTGATTCACAAAATATTTCCAAATGATTTCCCAAGGAATGGAATTCATTATGAAATATGGATGTGTCTACCAGCCAGCAGCTTTGTCGAGCAGTGGAGGGAAATTTAAAAAAATCCTTACATGAAAAATATTTGCTTAATATGCAAACCTAAAACAGATACTTGTTACTATATATCTCATATTAGTGATTAGCACCAATAATTCAATGATAATATTCATAACTGATATCCGTTTGAGAAGCTTTCTCTCTCTAATAGTATTTCAACTATACTTCATTTTTATAAATATAATCCTATAAATAAATTAAAAAATAATAAAATTTTAACAAAATAAAATATTTGTCACCACAGTTATTCAACTGGGTTGTTAATCATTTGAATATGATACACTTAGCAGTTTAAATCACCGTGAAGTATCATTCCTTTTGAATTCCCAGCGCTGCGGCAGCACCAGATATCCGTTTGTGTACATTTTTCGAGAAGCTGTGTTTTCTTTTACCAGTTTTCAGTATCTCACAAAATAATAGACTACTGATGGTTTCAAAACCTTATCGTAAATATTAATTTTTTTAAGCACATGCAAAAACTCAAAGCGCCGTGGCGGCGCCATTAATCCGTATGAGGATTAAAAAGGATTTTAGCCTAGTTGAGAATATATTTTTTGAGCCTACTGTTATCATATTGATTTGTTGCAAATGGAGGCAGAATTGTGGGTACCTCACTGGGAGATGAGTAAGCATACTGTTTGATGTGAATGCTTTCTTTTCCTCATATGTCGTGTTGATGGTGCTCATAGAGTTCTGTTTGAATAAATATGGAAAACACTTAACGAATGTGGCTCAGGAAAAAAATTTAGGGCTTGGTTATAATCACCTATAGGGTGAAGTGAGAGAGTTAAGTGTTTCCCAGGAGTTCTAAGTGAGACTTTGCACAAATGCTTTAAAGCACGCTTTGGCCTTCAGTACTTAGAAAGCCAGAGGGGAATTTTCCAATAATATTTTACCACAATTTATCAGAGGTTCAATTTTAGCACGGTAAACACGTGATGATTATAATAATAATAATAATGAATGTGCAGATGAGACAGTAGTTTTGTGGTGAGGTACGCATAGCTGGCTAATTTATATGTCAAATATGATCAGGACAGTCCAATTTATCATTGATTGGCCAAAAAATGTTGTTTCTTGTGATTGTTGAAGGGTGTGGCTATCTATTCTCAGGTAGGGACTGCGAGATTGTTTCAGGTGACTCCAAGGAAATAGGATATTAGTGGATTTTGATTGATTAGTGATGAGACCATTTCTTTTATGCCATTCTTTTATTTTATTTACTGAACCATTGAAATAGTCTATGAGATCAGAGAAGGATTTACCTTGGACTAAGCATGATGCATCATCTACCTATAAGCCTTATGGCAAGGAAGGGAGGGAGTTTGGAATATCATTTCATCTGCTCCCTGCATCTCTCTATGGTGCCAATAGAGAATTTTGTCCCCCTTAATGTTCGTTTAGTTCATATGCTTGCCTTCAGGCTCCACTAGCATCTCGTCTGGATCTCATGATTGTTCCATGCAGCCATTTGGTTGTATGTATATCAGTGTTCCTGGAGTACGTCACTGTTCCTATTGTGAAAAGCTTGCAGGTTAATGCGTATGTCAAATACCGGGGAACTGTGCTTTTGCTATTCTCCACTTAATATATCTGCCCAATTTCTTCTAACATACTACCCAAGTAAATAAATTGTTTTACATGCTCCAGTTTGAGCCTCCCTATAATGTTTGTGACCAACCTTGCTATCTTTTTCCAAGAAAAATCTCATTTATTTTGTTTTATAATGAAAATCTTCATCCTGAATTTTCCGCACTGATTTTCTAATGCATCTACCAAAGTTTGCAATCCCTGTGTTGATAGACTAACCAACTTCTGGTCGCCCACAAATCTAATCAATTTTAACAGCTGTCCACCTATTATTATTCCCACACATGGCTCCTCCCATGCCCCTCTTACCATTCTCTCGGCAAAAATATTGAAACAAATGCACCAATGGGCAGCTTTGCTTTGCCGTGTGATCTATAACTGCCCATCCTCATTCTCTATCTGCCACCCTCACCTGCGCCCTGTGCCATAAATGTTTCGGATTTGTCTCCTGTCTCACCAATCTTTTCCAATTTTCCTGAGTAAATGCATTAATTTTTCCTAACTAACTCTGCCAAATGCTTATTCGAAATCAAGGAAATAAACAAGAATGTTCTTAATATATTCAATGTTTCTTTCTATAATTGTTCTTATTACCACATTCTTATCAGGAATTCCCCTCCCCTTCCTGAACCCAAACCAGTCGTTGCCTAAGTAGTAATTTGCTCTACTCTCCAACCTTTTACTCTTAAAGTGAATTACAATTGTTCCAAGTGAAACTTGTGCTGTGTGTGAAATTAAACTAATTGCTAGATACTCCTCGCATTCCGACAATTTCTTCTTCTTAGGGTATCAAGACTCTTTTCACAAAGTACTCTGGCCATACTCCTTCCTTGTAAATTCTACAAATAATTTTGAAAAAAGACTGTCTTCCCTATTTACCTAAATTCTTCAGTAACTCCAATGTGAAGTTATCTACTCCCACAGATTTTCTTGTTCTCATTATGCCTTCTCTATTCCACTGCTGAGTGTCTTCTAGCCAAGTTATCCTTCTCTATTTCTCTCACATTTTCTATATATCTGAGTTCACAGCTCTATTACGGCCGTCATATAATTCCTCCATGTATTCTCTCCACCTGTCCTAGATATCTTCCTTTTTGAGTAATATCCTCCCTGTTATGTCCTTAACCTTTGATATCTTTTACACTCTTTTACTGCCCGATAATACTATCATTTTATTGTATTATGAACCCACTACCCTTTCTTCCTGTAACCTTTCCATTTCTTCAAAGAATATTCAGTCAAGAAAAAAATGTCCAAATTTTTTATAACAAAGTTTTGTAAGAGACAATTTAAATTAAAAACTGGTAATCTCTAATATTTCTTTAATTCTACTATGCACTTCACAGTCCTTACTCACAGTCCTTGCACTAGGTTTTGGTAATTAAGATTTTTGTCCTTAATAAGTGCATTCTAGTACGGTTATCTAATAAATAGTAAATATGTTTATTCGTCAGATAGGGATTCTTTCCCTCTTTATACCTCCCAGTATACCTATATTTTGCTTCTTGAAGCATCCCATACAGTACAAACTATACAATATTGGTGTGAATGCTGAGTGATACATGTGATCTCATTGAAATACTGATCCTACACATGTCAAACTGGTGGAAAAGTGATGTATATTTTGTCTACTAGCTGATATTTCTTGTGTAAACACGTATATTGACAAATAATCATACATACAAATAGTTTTAAATTTTATAAATGGGTACATGTAATCATCATGGGTCATCATGGGTACATCGGTAATATATTGCTTGAGAAAATGCAAAAGCTGATTTTTATGCTCACTTTTAGCTAATATTTATACACTCAATTTAAATATGCATGGGTGACACAGATCGAGTCCAAAATTTATGCCAGAAATATACCAGTTTTAGCCTCAAATGGCATTTCGACCAAAAAACATGAGTACAGTGCGTATATCTCAACCCTGTGCAGTATGGGATAATAGTGGTGAATATCCACAGAGAATATCCACTCTTCACAAATGAATGGTTTCAAATTTTGTAATAAATAAAAGAATTTGAGGAAAGATGATTCATGAATTTTTCTGTTTTAACTTGTCACATACCACAGGTTAGATCACTAAACATAAATTAATGCTGAAGAATTTTTGTGCTAAATATTGTTTCATTTTGAAAATTGCTTTGCTGTTGGAGTTTGATAATTATTTTTCTCCTTTGGACAGCCGAAGGCAAATTTTCAAGCATTGCTTAAGGATATTGAATATTCAACGAGCTACTCCTTACGAATTGTCGCTGTTTATCCTGAGAGGGACAAGGACGGCCATTTGGAAGCAGAGAGTGATGAGAAATGGCTTCTGTTTAACACATCATCCTGTGGACAGATATGGAACCATAATCTTACAATTTGTCGTAAGAGAATATTTTTATTTACATTCTTAAAAAGTGTTTATGTTTAGATAAAAGTTGAAAGTAATTTAAAGGAAAAATCTTAAAATATTGAATTTATTTTTCCAATTTCACAGCTCCACCAAAACCTGAAAATATCACTTATGACCTAATTCCAAAAGGTGACATTGATGGGAGCCCATTGTATGACTTGAAGATAATATGGTCATTACCTGATCATGCCATGAAGAGTGATGGACTGATGACACTAACATTGCTAATCCCTGGCTATAAAGCAAGTCAGAAGTCTGCTTTTGATAATTCAACTATTTACCATCCCAGTTCGAACAATAGCCTCATGGATGCTCAAGAAGAAAATAATTTTCAGGAATCAGATACTCTTAAATTTCAAGTCCCGAGTGTAAGTTAAATAATATCATAAGTTAACTTCCCATAGGCTAAGGCTTTATTATTGAATGAATTTATTTGGTTATCTTTCAGTGAATTGGTAATACAGCAAAACCTCGATTCTACATATGTAGTTGGAAGGACAAAAAAGAGGCAGTGTGTAAAATCAAAGGTTGTAAAAAATGCATGAAGTAATAACATTTTTTAGATATCTTCATTATATTTAAAAACAAGCCATGAGTCATATAAATTTGTTTTGATGAGTTACTTTCATTTGAATTAATGCATTTTACGGCATATAAGACACACCTTTTTCCCCAAAATAATAGCTTGAAAATCACCCCCGGGTCAAACTTGTGAAGACCACTCCACACACAGGCTAAAGCCATCCATGATGCTCTCTACTGAGGACAAATCTTACCTCAGATGGTCTGTACTGCCCAGCTCTTCCCTAAGCACAGGGCTTCCACTGACCCACTTTTCTCTTTTTTAATCATTTATTCGAAAACTGGTCACTTTTCTCACTATTTTGAAAAAATGCTCACTTTTCTCACTATTTTGAAAAAATGCTCACTTTTCTCACTATTTTGAAAATATGTTTCCTTTTCTGGCAAGTACAAGTCTATCCTTCTACAAAATCCATCCTTTCGATGGAAATCAGTCGCCATTGCGCATTTTGCAAACTAATTTGGGCAATGAAGTGTGTCCAGTCCAGCTTCTCAGCTTCATCATGTGATGGCATCGTGGACACCTTCACAGGAATGTTTTGGGAAGGTCACGAACCAAAGTCTCTAGGAAGGACAATATTGGCTTATTTGTGGACTGAAGCCCTCGGCCCTTACTTCCGGGATCTAATGCTAGAAGATACTCAAAATGCTGTTAGTTTTACTATTTGTTATGACGAGACAACTAATGAGACACGCTTTGAGAAACTGCAAGTTGGCATCAGGTTCTACTCTGAAAAGAAAAAAAAGGTAGTTTTTCATCACTTACAGACTTCATTCATTGGCATGGCCACTGCTGAAATATTGTTTCAGTTAATTTGTTTTGCTGCTGAAAATGATTCATTGTAATTTGGGAAAATGCTCATGGTCTCTTGTGATGGCTCCAATATAAACAAAGCCGTTGTTAGGCTTTTTTGTCAGAAACTCAAATCCAATTTTGACAGAGGACTTCTTGATATTGGTTTCTGCAACCTGCACATCTACCATACATCGTTTCAGAAAGGGCTTAAAATTTTTGGAATGGAGGTATTCTTGTGTATGACTTTCTAGACTATCCAAGTCATTTTGAGGTGTTTGAAAAATCTCAAACAGAGAAGAACGTACCTATGCATGAGTTTATTAACCTTTATCTTATGAGGTTTTTCGCCGGCTGTATATCTAGACTACCAAGGTTTTATAAACTTTCTGCCACTAAAACGTAGTGTTTT
This sequence comes from Pyrrhosoma nymphula, assembly GCA_963573305.1. NCBI lineage: Eukaryota > Metazoa > Arthropoda > Insecta > Odonata > Coenagrionidae > Pyrrhosoma > Pyrrhosoma nymphula. The sequence goes on along the minus strand of OY754331.1, from coordinate 158,487,416 downwards.
AGAAAAAAAATTATTACAAGAAAAGTATTTGTTGTATCACAATAAAATAAAAAGTGCTTTATAGAGTTTTTACAGGGCTTTCATGTGATTTGATTTTTAAGGGATAGTAAATATATGTAACGGCGCATTCATGGACGCGAAAGGATCATTGGTCCGCCCAGGATTCGTTGAGGGATCGGGAGTCAGGGCACAGGAATCATACGTGTACGTACTCTCGAAAGACGACTTTATTCCATCACGTCCACATTAACTCTCTCCGCATGCGTCGTCTCCCACGGTACAAATGGGGAAAAAGGGGGTAGGAGGGGTGGAATGGGTTGGGGTGGCAGCTTCTTCTGGTTTCCCTTAGGTTGTGTTACCTGGCATCCACCGCTGTCACGTTGCCTAGTCTCCTCCGCTAACGGAGCCACCTGAGAGTGTCAGCAAGATGGTCGAGGGAAGTGGGTGGTGGGTGGGGAAAGGGAGGAAGGAAGGTGGTATCCGTGGGAGCGGAACTGAGTCAACTAATACACACTTTACATATAACAATATTTTAAATTAAAGTTTAATTATTGTTTATGTAAAAAAATTTCAATTATTTTCGACGGTGAAGGTTTTTTTTGCAAAAGAACGAGCAATTCCTCTACAAAAATGGTGTAACACAACGCCCTTAGTTCAATTTAAAGTTTTCAAGTAATGGACGGGTAAATAACCATAAAAAAATGGAAAATATCCAAAGTATGACAAATGCCTTTTTCCGAGAGTCACCGTTTTTCTCTTTCAAACACTATGAAAGACAAATTTTTCACCCTAATACTTATATGTTTTTTGCACTATAAAATACTTTATTTGAATTGATCAATTAATTTTCCGTCTGCTGTGCTTGTTTTATTCCTTCCTTTTAGACAATATTTTACCGGATTATCGATGTAATTACGTTCAAACTCATGTTGCGTAGTAATGTTATTTTCGTGTTCCGAAAGTCTAAGAAAATTTCAACATAGAAAAAAAATGTTTGTATCCACATTATGGATATAACTCCTACGAGCAGTAACCAAGCAAGAGATGCGACATAAATTGATTGTTTTTAGCCATTGATGGACCTCTTCTAGCTCACTTTAGCGGACCATTCCAATTGAGTCATAAGTGAAAAACCGCAGTCGGTGTTTTGTGCTGAGCGGTGCTGTAGTAGCTGATGCTGTAGTAACTCACTCTAACCCTTTCTTTTTAGAGACTATGTCTCCAAAAAGAAAGTGTTAGAGTGAGGGAAAATATTCTTGATAAAGTAGGGGGAAAAGATAGGTGGAGGATGGGAGGGGGAGGTAGGGGTAATTGAGAGATATGAAGAAGTGAGACGGAGGGAGAGAGATGGAGGCTCAAGGTACTGCTGAGGGTTGATGATAAAACCTAGTACGTACGGCAATATTTTTTTATATTTATGATACGAAAACATAAGTGCACCTTGCATAAGAAAATTACTGTAGTTCAAAAACGTAAATAGCAACTTTGGCAATAAAACCCATATTTATGAGATGTCATGTAAATTTCGTAAATACCTGCACATTTTCCTTCGAACTGAATATTATCATAGTGATGTCAGCCAGCTACGCATTTCATATACTGACAATTGTGCGATAGATCATGAAAAAGCGGTCTACACACAGCCCAACTTCACATTCTGGGCACCAAAGTCGTGTTTCTTAGAAATATACTGATGAAAAATGACTCGTCCTTTGAACAACACAATCACCTCGCTCCAAATTAATTTTGTTTCCAAAATATAATTTAACAAAATCGAAGAGACTATTCTCTATTGTGAGTGGTGCTTGGTTTTTATCTAATCCATACGATGGTCCGGTGAGCGCATGCACTCTTTGCTTGAAATTCCATAACAGTAAACACGAGGAGGGCTCAACATCAGTGTCACTGTCTCCATCACAACTGCTCTCTGTCAGAATTTCTATATCTTCCTCTTATTCCAGAAGTTTACTTTCAGAAGCCATATTGCTAGAACTATGATATTACTAATAATATTGTCTCAAAAATACTCCTGCCACAGCCTACAACACGCTTGAACGATCAGTTTCAGGAGAGACTTCTCACCGAGCCAGTCCGCGATGATATGAAAATGTTAGTCACAACAGATTCAGGCCGCGATGATATGAAAATGTTAGTCTAAACGCGCCAACTTGCAGAACTTACTCAACTCACTAGGCAGGCCCCTTATAAATGCGTCCAGGACCCTCTGGTCGGCCTCGAAAAGGGTAGCTTTGACGTACTCTGGTGTTCTGACTGTATCATATGTCTTCGAATTTATAGTGCGGACCCGGTCGGCGAAAGATTCGATGTCTTCCTGAGGGGCCATCTTCAGGGTGGTCAGCATCTCCCGATAAAAGCACGTAGTTCTCTTGACGCGAAATCTCTCGGTGACGAGCTCCTTCAGCGTAAGATAGTCGGTTGCTGCACGACACTCCTCCTTGCAGCGGACAAATTCCACCGCTTGTCCACCCAGGCGAATCTTGGTTGCTTTCAACAGGTCCGCATCCGCCCAATCGCTTAACTCGCCCACCTGCTCGACCCTGTCGAAGAAGGCGCTGACGTCCTCTCCCGGTTGGCCGGAAAACACGTCGATCGCGGTGATCATGCGGAAACTTTTCTGCGGTGGCGGATGACGACCTATTTCTTCCTCGGCGCCTGCCCCTTGAAGCGCCTCCTTCAGTTCTCTGTTCTCCAATGATAGCCGCGTAATACTATCATTGAACTCTTCAATGACTTGATGCAAGTTGAGCTCCCTGCCCCCAATGCTGACCCGCCCCGCCATGGCGTGCTCCTTGACTCCTCGCGATATCAACGGACCCGGGTTGATGGTTATTTGAATCCCACTTCTGACACCAGTTGTAACGGCGCATTCATGGACGCGAAAGGATCATTGGTCCGCCCAGGATTCGTTGAGGGATAGGGAGTCAGGGCACAGGAATCATACGCGTACGTACTCTCGAAAGACGACTTTATTCTATCACGTCCACAATTACACTCTCTGCATGCGTCGTCTCCCACGGTACAAACGGGGAAAAAAGGGGGGAGGAGGGGTAGGAGGGGTGGAATGGGTTGGGGTGGCAGCTTCTTCTGGTTTCCCTTAGGTTGTGTTACCTGGCATCCACCGCTGTCACGTTGCCTAGTCTCCTCCGCTAACGGAGCCACCTGAGAGTGTCAGCAAGATGGTCGAGGGAAGTGGGTGGTGGGTGGGGAAAGGGAGGAAGGAAGGTGGTATCCGTGGGAGCGGAACTGAGTCAACTAATACACACTTTACACTGCCCCCCCCTTAAACAGAAAAATTGAACACAGTGAAAATTTTTCCTTATGAACAATACAGCAAGATACCATTAATACCACACAGGAATAATTTATATTCTAAGGAGATAATCCCAATTATACATAATCAAAATAACCTCGGTTAAAATGAAAGATAAGTAAATGTTTAGTTCCACATACAAGGGAATCCAGCAATATGCAACCATTAAAGAACAAGCAAAGGAAAACATCAATACATCGTTACGGTTGGCTGATTGAAGGGGTGGGAAGCGATTCGGTCTAATCTAGCATAAAAGTCCATGAACAAAATATCGAGTAAAGCCTCAAAGTTGCTGAGCCACCAATAACCAATTTTTTAAGACTTCATAAAAAGGGAGACACAAAAAAGTATATATCTCATTGTTAACACAATTCCATGTCTCAGAGTCACAAAAGAATTAATGCAAATTTTCCGTGAGTCAAAACTTTTCCCAAACAGAATAAAAGAGTACAATCCCAAGTTTATATCACCTCACAAAATGAAATGAAAAGTTATTACAATTCGTTTTCCTCATTTTCATCATCACTTTTACTCTCACAACATTAGCCTCAATTCCTTCAGCCCCTCTTTTCCCTCAAGAGGCGCCCTTACGACATTAACAATACTCTTTAGACCCTTTACTTCGTTTCTTTTTTCTACTAACAGCTCAACATTCACCACCCCGGACCACGAGTTTTCCGGTAGCGCCACATATTTTCTTTCTTTCCCCAGCAACACTCCACTTCCTTTTTGGGTTATTTTTCGGCCGACACCACACTTGCACACATCACTCACACTTTACCACCCCCATTACCCACTGCACACATTTTCACTGATTGGTGGGCCGCAATCGAAGGTCGTAGGGGTGCGGGGGAGGGGGGGGTCGACGATTTTGGGGCGGAGGGCAGGACTCTTCTTGCTGGGGTGGGTGGGAGGGGATGTCGGGCGGCGGTGATCCACTGGGCGTCGAACTTTCTGCGGTGAGCGATGGTTCGTCTACGATGGGTTCGTTGGGGGTGTGGATCCTTCCTCGGATTGGGTAAGGCGATCGGTGGAAAGGAGTTTGATCAGTGCCACTCTCGTCTAGTCCACGTCCACTCCTTTCATCACTATTAAGCAAGTCGGGGGAAAATGGGGAGGTGGGTGGATCAACTTCTAGCATCTCCCTCCTCTCTCCAAGCATGCCTCTATCTTGCGCGAGCTCCTCCCACTCCTCCCCTAGATCCTCCCACCCCTGCCCTGCATCCTCTTCTTCCCGGCCGTCCGGCAAGGTCGAAGCTACGGACTCCACGTCCTTGGGGGTATCTGCTGGCCTCTCTGCTGATAGTGGAGTAAGGAACTCGGGTGGCGTCCCGTACGCCATCACCTCACTAGTCACGTGGTTTTGTTTACGCGGCCGGCCACGCCTCCTCTCTCCACTGATAGCCTGCTTAAAGCTGGAAGTGGCGGTTTGACGACTGCGATGGAGTTTAACTCGATCCTTATGGACGATAGTGGTCCTAAAGGGTAACTGGAGTCGCAGATTGGAGGGAGGGAGGACATCTAAAACCTGACATGGTCCTCGCCATGGCCGATGGAATTTTTTCACCCTACCCGCTTGAATGTGAGGATCGCTTAAATAAACATACTGCCCGGGTTCGTATCTAACACACTTACTTCCCTTATTATACTGCTTGGCCTGCGTTTTATGGGCGATCCTGCTGTTTATTCTGCATTTCTCCCAGGTTTTTTCCAGTGTCTCCCGCAACCGATTGGTGTAATCAGCACTCGGTTCCTGCGTTTTTCCCTGAGCTAACTGGAAGGGTGACCTCAATTTTCGTCCAAACACAATCTCGTGAGGGCTATACTTGGTGCTGCTGTGATAACTTGAGTTATACGCCGCAACAGCGTATGGCAGCCACAAATCCCAATCATTGTCGCGGCTGTTCACGAAATGACTTAAGATTTGGGCAATGGTTCGATGAACCCTCTCGCACCTACCGTTACCACTGGGATGAAGGGGTGAGGTTCGCAACTTGGTCACCTGTAGCTGTTGGCAAACAGAACTAAATAACTCCGAGCAAAAGTTCGTCCCTTGGTCAGTAAGAACGTATTCCGGAACGCCATACTTCAAAACCCATCTCCTAACAAACGCCCTAGCCACTGTCTCAGCAGTCTGATTCGGTAGGGGAACCATTTCGACGTATCGCGAGAAATGATCTATCATGGTGAGTATGTATCGATTCTGTTGGTCGGTTATGGGGAGCGGGCCAACTATATCCAGGGCACACAAAACAAACGGCATCCCTGTCTCCGGTAATTCCTGCAGGGGTGCCTTAGTTCTTCCGTAAGGGCTGCGTTGATTACATGGAATACAGCTCCTAATTACTTCCTCCACATCGACCCTAATCTTCGGCCACCAATAATCACTTTCTATCTTTCTTTTGGTCGCTAATACCCCCAGGTGGCCCGAAAGAACGTGCTCGTGACATTTTCGGATGATTAATGGTCTCAAACTTTCCGGTGCGGCCACTTTCAGTCCCGTGGGCATCTTCCTGTATAGGATTCCTTCTCTCTCCTCAAATAAGCGTTTTTTTCTCCAATTTCGGCATTCTTCATCATCCAACTGGGCCCGCGTGATGTCCTTCTCCTCAAGAACCTCGACCCGTTGTACTTTGTGGCTCAACGCGTCTGCATTTTGATGTAACTTCCCCGGTTTATATGACACTTCATAATCGTACTCTGCTAATTTCAAGGACCACCTCATCAACCGTCCACTTGGGTCCTTCAGTCCTAGTAGCCATTTCAAACTTGCGTGATCCGTCACTATCTTAAACCTTCTTCCATAAACATAGCACCGGAAGTAACTAATGGACCACACAACGCTTAGGAGTTCCTTTTCCGTCGTGCTGTAGTTAAGTTCCGCTGCCTGTAGTTGCCGCGACGCGTACGCGATTGGGTGTTCTCCCTCGTTGGTCTCTTGAGACAACACGGCACCGATGGCAAAATTGCTGGCGTCGGTCGATAGGATAAATGGTTTACTGAAGTCAGGATACCCTAAGACGGGGCTTGTCGTCAAGGCGTCTTTTAATTGTTCCATGGCGTCCTCACAGTCGGGTGTCCAAAGAAAAACCGTCCCCTTTTTTAGTAACCTTGTCAGAGTTCTCGCAATACTGGCATAATTGTCCACAAACCGGCAGTAGTAATTTGCTAGTCCAAGGAAGGATTGTAATTGTTTGGTGCTAGTGGGTGTTGGGAACGTCTTTACCGCCTCAATTTTTTCCGGATCTGGGCTTACTCCGCGCCGATTAATCAGGTGACCCAAATATTTTATCTCTTCCATAAGGAAATGGCACTTATCAATTTTCAGAGAGAAGTTTGCACTTCTTAACTTCTCGAACACACTCCTCAAATGCGATATCTGTTAAAAGAAAGAAATAGAAATACTTTGCTTATTTTCTACAATTTTACTTTAATTGTCGACTAGTTTCGATACACTGTATCATCTTCAACAGACTAGTGGTACAAAAAACATAGGGACATTGTTATATACTGAATGGGTTGGGAAGGGGTGGGGAAGGATATGGAAGCGGTTGGTAGGAACATGTCAAATTAGTGAATAGGCGGGGTGGGGAAGCGAAGGAAAGGAAAGTAGGGGGGGGGAGGTTAGGAGTGGAGCGTGGGTTGACGTCATAGGGAAGGGGAACTAGGGTTGGGGGGGGGGAAGGGTTGGGGAAGGGTATGGAAGGTAGGAAACTGTATAAATTAGGGAATAGGCGCGGTAGGGAAGCGAAGGAAAGGAAAGTAGGGGGGGGGGGGAGTTAAGAGTGGAGCGTGGGTTGACGTCATAGGGAAGGGGAACTTTGGTTGTCTGGGGATTTTTTGGGGTGTAATTGTGGGATGTCTAGGAGGGGGGAGTGGAAAGGGAAAAGGTGGTCATTAGTTATCAGTTCTTTTCTTTTCACACATTTCAAAATTTCCAACTGCTCGCGGATGTCCATCTGTGTTCCTTTCTTAACTTTGTGCAGTAACTCAGGGGTGAAATCAGATTGGTGGCCTTTTTCCAGGAGAAGGGTTGCAAATTGGGACATCCCGGTGTTCTTCACGTAATCCCGTCGGTGTTCTGCTGCACGCACCCTTAGACTCCTCCCACTCTGGCCGACGTATTTAGCATCGCAGTCATTACACTTCAGCTGGTAAACCCCGCTCTGGAGGGCTGGTTCTATGGGATCTTTGACCGAAGGCAGCATGCTGTTAAGATTTCTGTTGTTGTAAAAGGCTGGTTTAATGTTCAACTCATTTAATAATTTTCCTATTTTAATGGAGGGTTGCCCTAAATATTTAACTCGTCGCCATGAAAGTTGGTCACTGGGAGGGGGAATGTAAATTTCTCTCAATAAAAAACTTTTCTTTTTGCTTTCTAGCAAATCGTCAATAAATTGCTCTGTATAACCATTGGCAACAGCAATGTTTTTTATATTAGTTATTTCTAAAGTGAAAGCTGAGGGCTCTAAGGGAATGGATAATGCTCTGTGTAGCAAGCAATGAAAAGCAGCTAATTTTTGGTTCATTGAATGTTTCGAGGATGCGTGGATGACCTGGTCTGTGCAAGTTGGTTTGCGGTAAATAGAAAACTTGTGATGCCCATCTTTGATTGAAATATTTAGATCCAAAAAGGCTAATGCATCTCCCTCTTGTAACTCCATCGTGAATTTTATGTTAGAGTTTAACGAATTGATGTATTTAAAAAAAATTTCCAATTGTCTCTTAGTTCCCTTCCAGAGACATAGTATATCATCTACGTAACGGTACCAATAATGCACATTTTTAAGGAGGGGGTGGGGGTTATCACCATGAAAAAGTTTGTTTTCTAGGTTGTTCAAAAATATTTCCGCAAGCAGAGGTGATAAGGGGGAACCCATAGCTAATCCTTCCATTTGTTGATAGAAATTACCATTAAAAATGAAATAATTCTGATTAATGCACATTTTCAATAAAGATATGAGTTCATTACAAATGATTTGTGGTGTCTTAGCTTCAAGTAGCGCGATATCTGTTGTTCGATGGATGATCCGTACACAATCAGGTCGTCCAAATACACCAAACATTGGGTTGGTTTCAATCCTTGAAATAATCCATCCATGAAGCGCTGAAACGTGGCTGGTGCATTCTTTAGGCCAAAGGGCATTCGAGTATATTCGAAATGGCCGGATTCCACATTAAAACCAGTCTTCGCTTGCAATTCGGGATGCATTGGAATCTGGTGATATCCATGTTTTAGGTCGAGGATGGTAAAATACCTGCTTCCTCCCAAAAAGTCCAGCGTCTCATTAATGTTGGGAATTGGGTATACATCCGAAATGGTTACAGCATTGAGGGCCCGGAAGTCAACACAAAAACGATAACTCGGCGCACCGTCCGTGGATTTTTTTGGGACAATTACCACAGGGGAGGCCCATGGGCTTTCGCTTGGAACTATCACTCCGGCACGCAGCTGATCATCAACGAATTTTTCTACGAGGCTCTTTTGATGGTATGGAACTCTGTATGCGCGGCGGTAGACCGGCATTGCATCACCCGTTGGAATGTGATGAGCTGTCAAGGTCGTCACCGGCAGCATTTCCTTCATGGAGAACAAGTCCTTGTATTCTTCTAGGAGTGGAAGTATTTCCTGCTTCTCGAAGTCGTCCAAATTCGTCAATTTTTCGGAGAAATTTACCTTTTCTTCTGCTCCAACGACTCTCCGCACCATCCCCATTTCCCCGTGAGAAAACCATTCAGGTGATTCTTCTACTTAAGTCATTTTTGCAATGGTAGTTCCTGTACATAGTACCACTTCCTCTTCGCCAAAATTGGCTATCTGCTGAAAAATTGTTTTTTCGTCTGATAGCTCACACAGGACCCTAGCTATCCCACAGTTGGCTATTTCTAGGGGTGTCGCTTCCGTCACGTACAGACAGCCTTTCTCGGCCATTTCACTGGTGATTTCGACCTGAACGAGTTTCTCGCTTCTAGGGGGAATTAACTCCTCCCGCCCCAAGCACACAGGGATTTCACGCAGGGATCCTTTTCCACAGGGGTACGCCTTCACTTGAAGTATGGCAGTTTCGTCGCACCCTATTCGCCCTTCCCTGACCGGAATCACGCTCTTCCCTAATCTCAACACACCTGCACTCACGTCTACGATTCCTCCCTGCTTGACCAAGAAGTCTAATCCTAGGATTCCGTCATAACCCCCAAGGGTCTCAACCACCTGCATCTCTTGTTCATACACACACTCGCCGAAGTCTATCTCTATAATTTTCTGCCCAAGATTTCTAACACTACTCCCAGATATCCCGCTAATCCTAAAGGGGGATGCGCTAAGGCCCTCACTACCACTCACTCTCTTGATAATTAGAGACACTTGTGCACCCGTATCCACTAACATACGACACCTTCTTCCATTTACCCTACTCTCCGCCACTAAATCACTGGATTCGAGGATTCCACTCTGGGAAGCAGCAAGGTTATCGGGGTCCGAGCGGGGCGGCGTCTCCGGACCCAGCGGCGTTTAAAGGCGATTCTCTCCCGGTCGATGGCCTGCGGCACTGTCTGGCGAGATGGCCGTACTCCCGGCAGTTGAAGCACCTTCGCCCCTGAGGACATTGGCGAGCGAAGTGCTCCAACGATCCGCACTCATAGCAACGACGTTCCGCCGGTGCACGAAAAACAGTTCTGGCCGGTGATGGGGGAAGAGGCGTCCGGTCTTCCTCTCGCACGCGCACAGCCGCTTCCACAGCTGCTTCAAAATCCTTGGGACGCGCCAACTTGCAGAACTTACTCAACTCACTAGGCAGGCCCCTTATAAATGCGTCCAGGACCCTCTGGTCGGCCTCGAAAAGGGTAGCTTTGACGTACTCTGGTGTTCTGACTGTATCATATGTCTTCGAATTTATAGTGCGGACCCGGTCGGCGAAAGATTCGATGTCTTCCTGAGGGGCCATCTTCAGGGTGGTCAGCATCTCCCGATAAAAGCACGTAGTTCTCTTGACGCGAAATCTCTCGGTGACGAGCTCCTTCAGCGTAAGATAGTCGGTTGCTGCACGACACTCCTCCTTGCAGCGGACAAATTCCACCGCTTGTCCACCCAGGCGAATCTTGGTTGCTTTCAACAGGTCCGCATCCGCCCAATCGCTTAACTCGCCCACCTGCTCGACCCTGTCGAAGAAGGCGCTGACGTCCTCTCCCGGTTGGCCGGAAAACACGTCGATCGCGGTGATCATGCGGAAACTTTTCTGCGGTGGCGGATGACGACCTATTTCTTCCTCGGCGCCTGCCCCTTGAAGCGCCTCCTTCAGTTCTCTGTTCTCCAATGATAGCCGCGTAATACTATCATTGAACTCTTCAATGACTTGATGCAAGTTGAGCTCCCTGCCCCCAATGCTGACCCGCCCCGCCATGGCGTGCTCCTTGACTCCTCGCGATATCAACGGACCCGGGTTGATGGTTATTTGAATCCCACTTCTGACACCAGTTGTAACGGCGCATTCATGGACGCGAAAGGATCATTGGTCCGCCCAGGATTCGTTGAGGGATAGGGAGTCAGGGCACAGGAATCATACGCGTACGTACTCTCGAAAGACGACTTTATTCTATCACGTCCACAATTACACTCTCTGCATGCGTCGTCTCCCACGGTACAAACGGGGAAAAAAGGGGGGAGGAGGGGTAGGAGGGGTGGAATGGGTTGGGGTGGCAGCTTCTTCTGGTTTCCCTTAGGTTGTGTTACCTGGCATCCACCGCTGTCACGTTGCCTAGTCTCCTCCGCTAACGGAGCCACCTGAGAGTGTCAGCAAGATGGTCGAGGGAAGTGGGTGGTGGGTGGGGAAAGGGAGGAAGGAAGGTGGTATCCGTGGGAGCGGAACTGAGTCAACTAATACACACTTTACATATAACAATATTTTAAATTAAAGTTTAATTATTGTTTATGTAAAAAAATTTCAATTATTTTCGACGGTGAAGGTTTTTTTTGCAAAAGAACGAGCAATTCCTCTACAAAAATGGTGTAACACAACGCCCTTAGTTCAATTTAAAGTTTTCAAGTAATGGACGGGTAAATAACCATAAAAAAATGGAAAATATCCAAAGTATGACAAATGCCTTTTTCCGAGAGTCACCGTTTTTCTCTTTCAAACACTATGAAAGACAAATTTTTCACCCTAATACTTATATGTTTTTTGCACTATAAAATACTTTATTTGAATTGATCAATTAATTTTCCGTCTGCTGTGCTTGTTTTATTCCTTCCTTTTAGACAATATTTTACCGGATTATCGATGTAATTACGTTCAAACTCATGTTGCGTAGTAATGTTATTTTCGTGTTCCGAAAGTCTAAGAAAATTTCAACATAGAAAAAAAATGTTTGTATCCACATTATGGATATAACTCCTACGAGCAGTAACCAAGCAAGAGATGCGACATAAATTGATTGTTTTTAGCCATTGATGGACCTCTTCTAGCTCACTTTAGCGGACCATTCCAATTGAGTCATAAGTGAAAAACCGCAGTCGGTGTTTTGTGCTGAGCGGTGCTGTAGTAGCTGATGCTGTAGTAACTCACTCTAACCCTTTCTTTTTAGAGACTATGTCTCCAAAAAGAAAGTGTTAGAGTGAGGGAAAATATTCTTGATAAAGTAGGGGGAAAAGATAGGTGGAGGATGGGAGGGGGAGGTAGGGGTAATTGAGAGATATGAAGAAGTGAGACGGAGGGAGAGAGATGGAGGCTCAAGGTACTGCTGAGGGTTGATGATAAAACCTAGTACGTACGGCAATATTTTTTTATATTTATGATACGAAAACATAAGTGCACCTTGCATAAGAAAATTACTGTAGTTCAAAAACGTAAATAGCAACTTTGGCAATAAAACCCATATTTATGAGATGTCATGTAAATTTCGTAAATACCTGCACATTTTCCTTCGAACTGAATATTATCATAGTGATGTCAGCCAGCTACGCATTTCATATACTGACAATTGTGCGATAGATCATGAAAAAGCGGTCTACACACAGCCCAACTTCACATTCTGGGCACCAAAGTCGTGTTTCTTAGAAATATACTGATGAAAAATGACTCGTCCTTTGAACAACACAATCACCTCGCTCCAAATTAATTTTGTTTCCAAAATATAATTTAACAAAATCGAAGAGACTATTCTCTATCGTGAGTGGTGCTTGGTTTTTATCTAATCCATACGATGGTCCGGTGAGCGCATGCACTCTTTGCTTGAAATTCCATAACAGTAAACACGAGGAGGGCTCAACATCCGTGTCACTGTCTCCATCACAACTGCTCTCTGTCAGAATTTCTATATCTTCCTCTTATTCCAGAAGTTTACTTTCAGAAGCCATATTGCTAGAACTATGATATTACTAATAATATTGTCTCAAAAATACTCCTGCCACAGCCTACAACACGCTTGAACGATCAGTTTCAGGAGAGACTTCTCACCGAGCCAGTCCGCGATGATATGAAAATGTTAGTCACAACAGATTCAGGCCGCGATGATATGAAAATGTTAGTCACAACAGATTCAGTCCGCAATGATATGAAAATGTTAGTCACAACAGCTTTTCAGACGGGAAGGACTTCGAAGTTTGTATGCAGAAAGGCCTGCATGCTATCAAAGGCATCATTCAGCATCCTGTTATCTTGATTTGTGCTCACGTAAAGATTCCCTTTCCTCCTTACCAGCAAGATAAGCAAACTCGAACAAAGAGGATGAGTCATTCACAGGACAGATGGTCCAGCAGAACCTAGTACCCGTATGGAGATAAGGAAAAAACCTCTCATGAAAGTAAGATGCTCCTATCGTTGTGTGCTTTCTGAGAAGATAAGGATATAATTGGGCTATATATCCTCCGCTGTCATGGCAAAAGGATGAAGTTTCCTGGTCTCACACCAAGTAAACAAACCTAGAGTAAGGAGATGTATCATTTAGGCGAAAGATGGTCGAATAAAATCACATTATCATGACATAACAAAGAAAAAATTATCATGATAGAAGGACCTTCTACAATCTGAATGCTTCTCTTATAGAAATATATATCTTTGTGCGGTCTATAACTTCATTTGTACTGAGGAAAGTATTCGGTTCCCTCCTCATACAAACGGCAAGCAAGCCTTGTTTACGGGAGTTGGATTCGTCATGTTATATTACGTCAAACAACATATAATACCGTGAGATATCCAAAGAAAAAAATTCAGATGGAAGAAAGATGTATTCTTAGTCAAATGACGCAAAAAAAATATGACTTTCTATCATTTGACAGTCCCAGGGGACAGGGTGGACCATGCCGCAGTGAACGTGTTAACATATCTGTATAATGTCCTTAAAAACTTTACGCATGTACCTATAAGTTAGCAATTCTGCAAAACTCCCCTGAAAATATTCCAGGTTATAAAAAATTGGAAAACCAAGGAGAAATTCATTAACTACATTAATATCAAGGATGTATACTTAAAATTTCTGAAATCATGGAGAATACAGGGATTTTTCAAGGAGGAAGCAGATTCAGAAAGCTTTCCTAGTTTTCAAGGAGGGGTTGGCCACCCTGTAGGGGATGGCATCCACCATTATAATTACTAGTAAAGGTTAGGTGCAGGGCGAGGGGCTAGCCATGTTGAAACACCGGTTCCTGTCAGATCACCGAAGTTAAGCAATGTTGGGCCGGGATGGGGGTTGGAGGGGTGACCCTCCTCCATACCTCTACCACGGTGCTCTTTTCCCCTGTCTGCAAGTGGCGGGCAGGTTAAATATGGGATGGCACAATGGACCCAAAGGGTACTCCTTAGTTCAGAACAGCCTCTTTTAAAAATGTGATTTTCCTCATAGGAAGTTTGGAATATTCCTTGATTTTTGAAAATAGAAATCCAGTGGCTGCCCTGCTCCGGGAACCGTTCACAAAACAGTCATCTGCAGCTCACCTCTATGGCAACTGGGTCTGGCCAATAGGAAGTGCAAATTATGTAGAAACTAGTGTTCATCCCCTTTCAAGGAAAGGGGATGAGCACGAGCCTCCAAATGCTACTGGGCAAAATGTGAAATGGTGTGAAAATGAGTGTTTTTATATTGCAAACTTTTTGAGGTTATGGAATTACTGGACCATTTAAGTATGAATATATAATTAGTTTAATGAAATAAAAGGGGCTAACGATCCCAATAAATTCTCATCCTGTATATAGGCAACCGTTACACACTCCCGTGCATTTCTCTTGACATAAATAGGAGGTAGGAGACAATTTTTTTGCATTCATAAAATTTTCTCTCTGTGATTAGATACTGTGACATATGCACACTCTCCATTTGATTTCATGTTGAAGGTACACAGATATATTTATATGATTTCTTTACCACCCATTGTACAAATCCAATTCTTGAAAAGAACGGATAAAAAAGTTTCATGACTCCTGGTGTGTAGATGATGATCCTAAATTGAGTTACGATTTCGTGAATGATAGCTAATAATATAGTATATTTTGTAATTAATAACATAATAAATAATTGATAACATAATATATTTTGTACATTGCTGACTATTCAGAATTTATCTCGTGAGCGATATTATTGATGTAGCTTTAGTTGCCACTATCATGTATTTTTGTGTGTCTTGGCTGTGAGTATATTATCTTTGGGAGTGAACATTGCTCAGAAATGTTCCTTGTATATCAATGCATTCCAGGGAAATCAATGCGTGATTTAAAAAAACTAAATTAAAAGTGTTTAAGCGCTATGCTGAAGTATAATCAATAGCTAAGATCAGTGAGTTATATTTTAATAAGATCTAATCTGCTGGGTTTAATGAATACTCGGGTTTTCGGAAGAAAAGTATTTTATTTCGCTGAATACAATAGGTTGTTCCACAAGCTCCTTCTCAGGTGCTGGTTATACCTTCGTCTGCCTCGATGCCGGGCACACCAGCTTTTATATCCCCCGGCTGGTGGCCTTCTCGAAGGTTCTCCTGCAACTAGAAAGGGGAGGGGAGGTCCTTCCTGTTGGATAAGGGGAAGGGAGGGATATGGGACCGGGAAGGGCCCATTTGACTGTCGCCACGCATACCGAACACCCTCCCTTGTTTAATCGCGGCCACCGTATTTGCCGTGCCAGTCCTGCAATCTTTCGGAGGTCTGATTATCCTCCCGTAGCTACTCTTTCGCTCCCAAGGTTGACTGCCGTTGATGTCTGGTCTCCATCCTCGAGTTTAGTGTTCAGGCTCTCTCCACTGTTGTTTATTCGGAGCGAGGACTAGATAGGCCCGATTTCTCCGGAACTCGCCCTCCGTTATTTTTACGTCATAGGATCGCGGCTCTGCTCTCTTCTTCGCCACCATCCTATAACATTTTTTTATCCACCACTCAAACTCGATCCCTGGGCCGTAAAGCCGTCAAATCCCGAGCTTGGTGGCATTGGTCGAATTGGAATTTGTTTTTCCTTTTGTTGGTCTCCAGGCTTTTCCTTTGCTCCTTCAGATTTTGCCATTTCGGCTAAAGTGCCTATTTTACCACCGGGATGTTTGTCCACAGCTTATGTCCCATCAGTAATTCTGCTTGGCTGTGACCGGTTTCCAGTGGTGTGGACCTATAAACTAGAAGGCCAAGATTAGGGTGTCTCTCCTTAGATAAAATATTTTTTTTTATATCTTCACCCCAGCATCCGCCTCTCCATAAGTCCGTGCATGGTAGGGACTACTGGTAATTAGCCAAAAGTTATAATCTTTGGCAAATTGTTTGAACTCTCCTCGAAATTGCGGACCGTTATCTGTTCTCACCTCCTCTGGAATGCCAAACCATGCAAATATTGCCTTTATTTTCCCAATTATGGCTGTTGCCGTTGTTGAGATTAGTGACGCTACTTCCGGATATCTTGAAAAATAATCGATCACCACCAGATATTCTCTTCCTTAACCAAAGCAATATCTATGGCTACCTTTTCCCAGGGGCGTCCAGGTGGATCAGACGGGATAAGTGGTTCCACTACCATTGCACGGTGTTCCACAAATTCCTTACGTCTTGTGACCATATCTAGAGTTTCTGTCGAAATTGTTGGCCACCAAATGGACTCTCTTGCTCGTGCTCTGCATTTAACTGTCTCAAGATGTACTCGGTGTAATCTCGACAGCATATCTTAGCGAAGCGAACTCAGGGTGACCAGCCAATTTCCTTGCATTAGCAATCCGTTAGCCTTTGCCAAGTTGGCTTGGTATTCAAAGAACTCCTTGACCTCTGGACAGACGTCTCCTTTTCTCTCGGGCTACCCTTCTTTGACGTACTCTTGTACTTTCTTAATTGTCTCATCTTCTTGTTGTGCTGCTTGCACCTTCACCATTAACTCGTTCGACATAGGAACCTGGGAAAAGACTGCCTTTACACAGTGTTCCATTTCATTGTTGAGTATATCATATCTTCCTTGGAATTCTCTTCCAGTGGAGCCGGTGAAAGAGCGTCTGGCAACTCTTTCCCCGGCACATGGTCAATGCTGAAGTCAAATCGCATAAGGCACATGCAAAAACGTTGCAACCTTGCAGATAGCTCACTCAGCGGCCTACTTCCTAATAACACCACCAATGGTTAGTGATCTGTCTGCAGTTGGAAGCGAGTCCCTACCATGTAAGTGGAAAATTTCTTGCATGCCCATGTTAACGCTAGAGCCTCCTTGATTTGTGCATACCGCTTCTCCGTGTCCGTGAGAGAGAGATGCATAACTCACCGCTCGCCATTGCCCATCACCTTATCGCTGCTCGACAGCCCCCAGCCGCATGAAGATGAATCGGCCGCTACTGTGCTTAAGCTGATAGGGTCAAAAAATGCCAAAGCTGGTGCCTCTACTAACAATCTTTTTATCTGATTAAATTCTTCCTTGTGCACGTCTGACCAGGGTAGACTTCCTTCCACAGTGAGCAATTCCTGTACTGGATGAATAACATCGGTAAGATTTTGAAATAACTTAAAATGATACCTAACCATCCCCAAAAATCACCGCATTTCTTCTTTGGTGAACGGCCTTTTCATTTCCAGTATTGCTTTTTTCTGCTGAGATAAGGTGTCCCAGGAACCTGCATTCCCAAAATCTCCATTTGCATTTATTCTTATTGAGTGTTACCCCCGCCTCCTAGTTTCTCTAGCACTGATTTCAGTCTTTTATTGTGCTGTTCCTGAGTGCGACAAAAAATTAATATATCATCTAATGAATTGACTACCCTGTCCTCGAGAGACAAAATCTCCGACATTCTCTTTTGGTATAATTCTCTTGCTGATGATAATCCTGTCGGTAGGCGATTAAAATAAAATCTTCCAAACGGAGTTATAAACGTGGTGAACTTTTTATAACTGCCACTTAAAGGAATGTGGTATATCCCCATGATGCATCAAACTTCGCTCCCGTGAGCCGCGCTAACATTTCGTCAATGGCCGGTAAGATGAGGGGTTCTCACTTGACATTGGCATTTAATTGAGTGTAGTCAACACACATCCTCACGGAGCTTGACTTCTGGACTATGACCATTGGCGCACACCACCTTGACCCTACCTAACAGCGGAACCGGAACTCCCCTTTGAATGTATACTGAAAATGCTTTCGCCCCTTCCTTCAGCATGATCTCGTATGGTTTCGCCATTCTCCTGGGGCCATTTTAATAAAGAAGGATATGCTTCTTCCACTGCTTTTGAAGCTGGCGTTAATTAATCCATTTCATCATGCCCAAGGCATTTATTGCAGGTCAGCCGAGAAGAGCTTCTTCTCCCCCCTCCATGATGTACACATCCTCTACATCGTCTGTTCTGGCAGGCTGTTCGACGACAGGCTGAACAGGCTGCTACGCAGGCTGTTCCACGACATTTTCGCTGACCACAAACCTTTTACTGGGAATGGTTTCTGCCCTACACCCGCTAGCTGCTTAGATGTGGGCATTAAAGGTACATCCAGCCAAAGTTTTCTCAAAATCGCTGATCCTATTACTGTTACATCTGCCCCAGTGTCCAATTCGTATCTTACTTCTTTTCCCTCCATGTTGATCATTATCCACCAAGTCTCTATTTCAGCCTCTATTCTGCCAATGAAGTAAGCGCCATTTTATTTCTCTTTGACCATACCAAGGTATCACTTCTGACAACATATCCTCGCCCAGTGGCCCTTCTTGTAGCAGGGCTTGCATGTTGAATTATGCGCCGGGCACACCGAAAATGCATGCTGTGGTACCCTACCACATCTTCCACATGGTTTTGATGATTGATTAAGTTTAACCTCATGGCCAATTTTTTTCTCACTGGACTGCTTATGATGCCTCTATTATGGACGATTCTTGTGGAAGCCTGCCATCCCTCTGCGAACCATCTGCTGCTGTTGACATTTCTTCCGATGTTTGCGCTTTCCACATCGCTCTGCCTAATGTTAAATCGGGATCCATCTGCAATGCCTGCAAGAGTTGTTCGTCTCGTATCCTCGCTACCATGCGATCTCGTAATAATTCTTCTTCCAGGCCTCCATATTTACCTTATTGCACTAGGCGATACAGCTCTGCAATGAAGTCATCTATTGGCTCATCCTCCCATTGTCTTCTTTGATTGAACTTTGTCCTCATGTACACCATATTCATTTTAGTTTTATAAAAGGATGAAATGCTCTCAAATACCTTAGTGCATGAAGCAAGCTGTCACTCTGTCAACTTAAAACTCGGAAGAATGCTGTCTGCTTTTTCTCCCTTGGTGTACATGTTCACTTGCTCTTCCTCCCCATGCCGGCTCAATCCCGATGCCATCCGGTACCCCTCCCATAGTTGGGACCACGGTGGCCAGTTCTCTGCTATGAGCATGAACTCCACTGGCGACTGCACCATCACCGGTGGCTGGACCGGACAGTGGTCATCTCTCGCTGTCGCTCCTAGAGCCATCAGTTCTTCTACGCTGCCACCATGTGAGGTTTAATGAATACTCAGGTTTTTGGAAGAAAAGGATTTTATTTCGCTGAATACAATAGGTTGTTCCACGAGCTCCTTCTTGGGCACCGGTTATACCTCCTTCCTGTTGGATGAGGGGAAGGAAGGGAAATGGGACCGGGAAGGGCCCACTTGACTGTCGCCGTGATTACCCAACATGATCTTTTGTAGGAAAAATGGTGATACTGACCACTTAGAAAACCCTGTTAAAGTGTATCATCATCCAGCAGTTGATATAGCTTGGTACATGTTTAGATACCACGTAAATCTGAATTGGCATTGTGGGAAGCAGTATTCAGCAAATTTTCACTGTACATGTATTTCTAGAGCTTTTCCTAGGAGAAATTATTTCAAATGAGTTACAACTTATCAGTTTTAAAACTATATAACCCATTTTTAATGTTATTTTTATTATTAAAAATATTATTTAACAAATTTAGGTTTTTGGTTATGTCCTCTGCTTTCTTGAGGTTGAAGGGAAAGCATTTTTTACCCCATGTAAACATAAATAAGTTAAGTTATACATATATATAGTTTCCCATTTTGTTTCAGGATAGGAGAGAAATTACCATAACTTCTCTTGTGGTTACGTCTAATCTGATGGTCACCATTATGTGCGAATCTGAAGGTGGAACCTCTGAAGGAAACCTTTATATTGTCTCTCCTGTTGCATTCCCAATTTTTGAATTAGAGACACCCCTCATAGACACTGGAAGTGGGGTGATGATTGGAGGTGCAATATTTGTGACCTTGTTGGCCCTGTCTATATTTTTACTGTTAATGATTTTTCGAAGATGGAGAAAGCAGCCCATTGAGAAGAAGAATAGGTATTTTGAGGTAAGATTTATTGATCCTTCTGCTATCGCTGCATAATTTTTTCTCTGCAACTATGTGCAGGAGAAAAGTTTGGGGATGACCCTTATTATCCAGGTTGGCCTTTTTCTAGTGGCTTTGGGAAGTGGTCGTAACTTAGCTCTAGTGGGGATGCAATTGCTAAGAATTGATTTATTAAATATGGAACTTTTATTGAAGGCATGCTTCGAATTTACTTTCCTTGCTGTTTTTTTATTTAATACCTGGCGTAAATTCCTCGATTTTTAGCCATAAATCTACGGTCCATATATTCTTACTCTAGAAAGTGTTGACCTATTCATTTGACCATGATAACATTAAAAACTCAGGTTCTTCCCCTAAAAACCATCACTATCTATTTATTTATTACATGCATGGGTAATACTAATGCATATTTGTTTCCTGTTCATTCCTTTGTAACTATTACCCCTTGTATTCTAAATGACTGTCCATTAAGTTGCAGGATATGAATAAAGCTAAGGTAGCAGAAGATGATGGAAATGAGGTTCGGGGAATGCTTCAAGAGCAAACTCTAGGTGGTGATTTGGAGTTAGCCGAGAGTGATCCAGAGATGGGAGTGGATGATGAAAAGGAAGTGGATGAATTTGAAATTTCTCTCAGCCGATTGGTAATAAGGGAGTTGCTGGGAGAGGGAGCCTTTGGTGTGGTCTACAAGGGATACCTCAGGTCCTCCGATTCCCGTGACATTGTTGACAAAAGAAATCCTGTAAATCGGTCTGGCTCATTTTCCTCATCATGGGAAGTGGTTGCTGTTAAAATGCTAAGAGGTAAGCTTTTTTGGTAAGGATTGAAGTTTTTATGCAATGAGCATAGCCGTTAGGACCCCATATCAATGGTAAAATGCCGTAACATTTAAGTCCCTTTAAATGTTTCCACTCACTGCTGTGCATACCGTATTCTTCCCTCTGGGTTTCACTGCGTCTTCCCTACGGTAGCAGCGGTCACCTTGGCTCCAGAGCAAATCTGTTGACGTGGTTGGGTCCTCCAGAAATTGGGTCTCATAAATATGAGCTCTTCTGTGACTAACAAATATAAACAGGTCAGAGATAACGAACTCTGGAGAGAGGAAGTTGATGCCTCGGCACAATAAGTCCCTCAAGCAGACGGTAAACATTTTCTCTGAGTCCAAATGAAGGACAGCAGATAGTATGTGGGTGGAAAGAAGTAGACAACCATGTGCCTAATTGGTTTAGTGTTGGTAACAAAAAAATGGATCCTGTGTGATATTTTTTCTTGCTGGTTCTACGGTTACCGAAGCATCTCAGTCCCAGTCGTCAGAGAGCTATGAAAGTGTTCGTTGCTTCATAAGTGAAGCTGAAAAATAGTTTTTGATTCCCCACTATAAATGGGTTCCAAACGTAAGCTGACAGAGGTATAAATTGAAGGAGAGTTGATAGCCAATAGTGATTCGGATTCTTAGGAAGATCCAAGTGCTGGTGTGGAGAGTTAGGGCGACGATTCTCAAGAGAGAACTCCGGGATAGATATCCATTGATAATCCATCTTGGGGATCTCCAGGGGATCAGGAATGTACTAATGTATGTAAAGCATTTCCTGCCCATAGAAAAGGAGTGAATTTTGATGAAGCTAAAAATATCAGCAGTGAGTCAACCCCTTTGTCTGTTTTTTTACTATATTTTGCAGAAGTGATCCCACTATTGGTGGACCAAACAAATCTATGTTATCAGCAAAGATGCACTGATGTAGATGAAGGGTCTTTACCTTGACCTGATATTAGTCTACATGAGATGTATTTGTTCTTGGCGATTATTTTACAAATGGGGCACGGCACTTATAGATACACACTGAGAGACTACTGGTCCACTCTTGAACAGTTCCATACTCTCTTCTTTAGCACTGTAATGCGAGGCGACCGCTATCTCCACATTTTGTGATTCCTTCATTTTACTGACAACACTGAGGGTCCTGATAAAAATGATGAAAATTATGACAGTTTATTTAGAGAATTGTTTGTTGACTGCCACTTTCAGTATAATCTACGTACCTCTAGACTTCTTTGTGAATATAACTCATCAACTACCGTATTTTCTGATAGATAACGGGTTATCTATACAATTAATATGGAAAAATGACAGAAATGATAGTGTGCGATATACAATGGAAATCTTGTTTTATTGAAAATAAAACTTAGAAACAAATGACACAACATTATTATGAACACAATACAAAGGGAGAAAGGATTAAAAAAGGATAAAGTAGTCATTGAAATGTCAAATGAAAATGTTATTAGAACCCATAAAATTCATCTCCCGAGTCACAATCGAATGATTCGATATCGTGCATTATTTTGACCGGAACATCAGCAGCAACTTTGCTTTCTCCGGTAACTTCCGTCTTCATCACTAACTTTGTCGTCTTCGGATTCTGGCGTTTCTGCACCCTGTAATTCACCTAATGATTTATGAAAACAATTTTTGACACAAGTTACTGACAGAATTCCAGCTATTGGATATCCACGTACAGATTTCCTCATAAGATGGGCGGTTCATCTTGCCAGAGTTGGTGTAATCATGGATACCTAGAATCATCCACTCCTCCCACTTGATATACGACACAGTTTCAGGCAATACTTTGTGGAAGTCAATCATACTGGGAGTAAAGGATTGAACACTGCAGCTTCCACTTAGATATTTATTAAACACGACCATGGTTTCGTAGCGGTGCTACATCATCAGGTGTGGGGATCGTGGGGACTATGATTTCGTAGCGGTGCTACATCATCAGGTAGGGGAATGCTTCAAGAGCAAACTCTAGGTGGTGATTTGGAGTTAGCCGAGAGTGATCCAGAGATGGGAGTGGATGATGAAAAGGAAGTGGATGAATTTGAAATTTCTCTCAGCCGATTGGTCGCCGAAACCATGGTCGTGTTTAATAAATATCTAAGTGGAAGCTGCAGTGTTCAATCCTTTACTCCCTCCCACTTGACTCGAAGTTTTGATTTGAATGATTTATTCACTGTTAAATCGAGTGGTTGAAGTTTGTTTGTCAGTCCACCGTGTATAATTGTTACTTGGGTGCATTTGTTTATCAAATAATTCACTTTGGGCATTATGTGGGCTCGACATGAATCTATAATTAAAACAGATTTTGGATTAAAAAATGTATGTTTACGCTTTTTCCAAACATCGTTAACCCAGATTTCCATCATTTCTGTATTCATCCAACCATTTTCATTTGCGGTTAAAGTAATGTCTTTAGGAAAGTGCCCCTTTGGAAATGTTTTCCTTTTGAATATCACCATCGGAGGTAGCTTGGAACCATCAGAAGTTACGCACAATACAACGGTGAAATTAGACTTTTCATGTCCCGTAGTAGTAATGGACACTTCTTTTGCACCTTTGAGATTCACTGTTTGTGCAGTTGGAATGTCAAAACCTACTGGCACTTCATCCATTTTTCCCACATGCACTTCATCAACTCCAGAAATTCTCTCCTTTACAAATTGTCTAAATTTTACCACCTTAGCCTTCCAGTTTACAGGTAGTTTCTGGCCAATGGCCGTTGAGGCACGAACACTTAAATTATTACGCTTCATAAATCTGAATCCCCAGAATGGATATGCTTCAAATTCCACTATGTTATTTTCTCGTGCAATTTGCTTTGCTTGTAGTAAAACTCCAGTAGTTGAGAGTCTCATTCCTTTTGACCTTTCACGAATGACCCAATCGTAAAGTTTTTTCTCAAGCACTGGCCAAAAACACTTCCTAAAGCACATTGCTCATTTTCCACAGTGTAGTTTCTTAAGAACTTCTTCATTCTTTTGCCATTCTCTCACACTAGCTTCCCCCACATTGAATTTTCTACCGCCTACACGGTTTCCATTTACTTTAGCATACTGGACAACTTCCAACTTATGCTGGGCCGTGTACGATTTACGTTGTTGATCCACCTTCCATTGTCTCTTAAATAGTCACTGTAATTAAAAATGGGTTAATTTCCTTGTTCATTTGTCCATATTTGCCCATCCTGTTCTTACTCTATATAAATGACTTACCTAAAATAATGAACGCATGCAATGTGAAAACAGTGTTATCTGCGGATGATACTAGCTTTGTAGTCACTGATAAATCCATTGAGGGGCTATTTAGTCAGACTCAGCAGCTACTAGTAATGAGATATGGGAATGGTGTCAAAACAATAAATTAAAACTTAATGCCAACAAAACACAGGTTCTACTATCTAACCAACTTGGTATAAAAAATACCCCAGAAATAGCTCTTAAGGATAACACTATCACACTCTCGAGGGAAGTGAAATTTCTAGGCTTACATGTGCGAAATAACGGAAGCTGGAGAATACTTGTTTCAAAGTTGTGCTCCACTCTAAATTCAGTTCTCTATGAAATTAGGTTTCTTTATAACACTGTTTCTCGAGATGTTTTGAGAACTATTTATTTCTCAAATTTTTACACAAGAGCTTCCTATAGAGTAGTCCATTGGGGATCCTCCTCTAGCTTACTCCAAAAAATGTTTTTAATTAAAAAAAATTATTAGATGCATGATGGGTGTTTCACAAAAGACTTAGTGCAAACCACTAATGAGACAACTAAACCTGTTAACTATTGCATCTATGTATTGTAACGGTCAAAAGCCGTTACACCCTTTTGTCTTCCACCCGAATCACTCTTCCCCCCCCCCCTTTTATTCCTTCGCCTTCCTTTATTTGGCTTGCTGAGGTGGGAGGAGGTGAGTGTGTGGAAACCACGTGAATGTGTGCGTGTCTGAAATCAAAGTGTAAGTGTCAAGGTTGAGTGAATGGGGTAAAGCGCAGTGAAGAGAGATGCATGAATGAGTCACTGGGTATGGTTGATTTTAAAGTGAAATAGTGATTTGTGAATTCCCCACTGTGTTCCCCTTCCTCAGTTTCCCCTATCCGCCACGTCCCCTTCCCCTCCACAAAAGTGGTATAAAAGGCGAGCGCGGAAACACAAAAAAAAGAAGAACACGTTGAACGACATCGCTGTGCGGAAGCACTGCCCAAGCCGGGATATTTATTTGGAAAGTGCAGGAGGCTGAAAGGTACGCAAAAAGTACCACGTCCACTGTGTGGACCATACTTGCCCCCAGGATATTCTCGACGGACACGGTGACCAAGATAAGCGTGCTGAGTCTGGAGTCTGCTGCAGAACCATAGGATCCAGTTGGACTGCCAGGTGCCTTCCACGCTTGACGTCCCGTGCCGAGAATCCTGAGTCAACGGTCACGTAAGGTTGCTGACCCGACAAACCCCCCCACCATTTCAGCCTCCTAGCCATCCAGTTGATGATGGGCTCCCATATTGCGACTGTGTTTCTTAATGGCGAGTGATCGACGCCCAAATAATGAAACAGACCATAAGTGCAAGAGAAAAGGGAAGGACTAGCACTTGCCTCCCTCACCCCCAGTTCAATTGGAAACGGACGAATCAAGTAAATCGCCTGTGAGCGAGAAAAAGCCTTTTTTTTTGTTTGTGTGGCTATCACCTGTGTTTGTTCATCATTCATTTTATTCATTTCATGAAGGGTTCATTTCTAATGTCTCATCCCTCATTTATCACCTCATAATTTCATTAATTATTAGGAGGGCATATTATTTTTTTTTTAATATACGCTTGTTTTGTTCTTTAAAAAGGTTCTATTTTTTAATCTTACCCAGCAAGCCGAATATCCCACAAACCCAATACCAGCAACCCATTTTCCCCTTGCCCCGGCGGTAAAGCCAGGGAACATGTCGTATTACGCACGGTCGGGGACCCCCCACCCGCTTATCCTCATTTAAAGAGACTTTTAAAAACACTTTTCGTGTTGTAATAGGTGACGCAGGTTAGCCCCGTGGATCTCGTGCGGGAGGGATTCGCGAGGACGTTTTTTAAAAAAAATTTATTTGTACACGTGTCTTTCGGCCCAAAGTAATCCGGGCGGGCCGTGGACCGTTACAGTATATATATTGTGTAGCCATTTTGGAAAAGAAAATATTTATAAATTTAATACTAATAAAGAAATTCACTCCTAGGCCACAAGAAATTCAAACAATATTCATATCACTTATCACAAAAAGAGAATATCTTTAAATAATCCTATGATTATCGGTGCAAAGATCTATAACTTACTACCAGACAGAGTGAAGTGTACAAAATCAACAAAAATATTTTTAAAAACTCTTAAAAGAGTATCTGATAATGAAATGTTATTACACTGTAAATGAATTCTTTAGTGATGGTAACAAATAGAGTTAATTGGAATCATATTTTTGGGGAAACTCATGTATACCTTGGTGCTTGTGTACTTTGTATTTAACTAATTATTTTGTACTTTTTTAACTGACGAATCCGATACCTACACCTGTAAGGTCTGTGGAGAATAAATTATTATTATTATTAAGGTATTCTGGGTATTCTGAAGATAATTTTTGTGACGGTGCTTACTGCGAAAAGAAGGATAAATTTTTGCTCGCTTGTAAAAAAAACATGAATTTTTTAATGCGCGTTATCTAGTAGGTGCATGTTGTCTATGCAATTATCACATCAATGAATTTTTTTTATTGCGTGTTATCCAGTAGGTGCTCGTTATTTACCAGAAATATACGGTAATTATGAATTTTTTAATCCCTCTAATAGACTTCGCAGTTTGTGGAATACCTTGCCTCCTCATTTGCGAGATGTAACTATTCTTTTTCTAATACAATTTAAGCATAAGGCCAAAGGAATGTTCAAAAATATGCAATAGAGTGTACTAAAACTTATTGATTCTTTGAAATTGTATTATAAATGTTGAAAATCTATTAGAAAATTTTTATGTAATGTTTAATTATGGCAAAAAGTATGAACTGCTATATAATAATTAATTATGTGCTTTTTGATCTTACTAAAATTATTTTGTATAGGGTTTTTTGCCGTTGAACTTTTTAATAAATAAATAAATTATGTGTTACTTTTGTAACAGGTCCCTCCGAGTCCCTGGCAAGCATCAGGTGATAATGTCCAGAGACTCGAGAGGGGCTAGGCAGTGTTTGTAGCCACATCTGACGCACATCGGATGGGTGGCTATGCTGCGTTCAGGTCATGCGTACGCAGTAGACGGAGTGACCCCAGTATGACGGCCTTCTGCATGCGTACAACTAGTGATTCCACCTTTGCCATGCAGGATGGAATGAACTTGATGCTATCTAGCAGCAAGCCCTTAACTCCACGGAACACACCTATGATGAGGACTACTAGTTTCACAGAGTGTCCGGGGTACATTTGCCGAACTTCAAGAAGCAGGTCTTGATATTTCGTTTGTTTTTCCACCCCCATTTCGGTTCAGCCAGGGCCGAATACTCAATCACGAATATGGAGAGTGTGAGGTGGTTAAGGAGAATGATATCAGGCTTGGTCACCTCCAACTGCCTGCCAGGTGGTGGAGAAGGAGTAATTCCACCAGAGTAATTTATCATTCTCCACGGCAGATGCAATACCTTCAGGGGCATAGGGCAGCACAGGTGTTTCGCCGATGCCATAATGGTGTCGAAGGTAAAAGTATAATACCTGTAGGGCTTTGTTGTGCCGAGCTAAATATGATGGCCTGGTGTAATAACTACAGCCGGAGAGAAGGTGACTCAAAGTCTCTGGCTGGGCTTGGCACGCTCTGCATCTCGTGTCCACGACCTCCACCTTGAGTATGATGCGGTGGTACATGAGTGTGTTTATCACACCATCCTGGCACGCAGGGACGAAACCCTCCATCTCAGACTTAAGACTGGCGTAGGAAGATGAAGTGAAGTCAGCTCCTTCAATAGCCCATGCTTCTCAATGTTTCGATAAAAACATCCATGCATGGGCTCATCAGTATGCGCCTTGAGCAAGGTCTTCTGCTCGGTTTTTTTTTTTTTTTTATTTCGAGCATGATGATGTCTGCTTTCAATGACAAGATGGTTGTGTCATTGTCGCTTTCATCGGATGATGGGTCGAAGTCTGGACCGGTTACATCTGCTGCCCTCTTTGCCACCTGGAAGAGAATCGCCCCTGCTATCGCACTCTCATGCTCTCTCATGAGATTGAGCAGGGGGTCCCTGCCTTTCAACACCTGGTATGCTGTACCCAGGACAACTCTGTTGTGGAGACACCCCAGACTCAGTAGTCCTCTACCACCTATAATTGTGAGGGAGATAGAATCTGGCGATGGAAGATTTGGGATGAAGACTTCTGTAGATGGTTTTCATCTTTCTCGTTCCCCTATCAAGGTTCTGCAACTCGTTCACGTTCCAATTCATGCATCCGAAGGTGTACAGCAGTGTAGGAACCCCAAACATGTTCGCTCAGAACTACAGATGTTCTTGAGAGTCTGTCTGTACTTGTCGGTGAACAATAGGTTCACCAACACTGCTGCAACCTCCTGCATTCGGCACTAGGGGACGCCGAGGTATTCATAGCTATCATCATCCTCGAGGTGACGAATGATGCTCCCGTCAATAAGTTGCACGTCTTCCACATTCTCCGAAAATCTTCCTCTCGCCAGGTGGATGGATGCACACTTGTCCAATTCGAACTCCATCCCTGTAGCCTTACTGTATCCAAGTACGGTGTTCAGGGCAGTGCGAAGGTCTTTCACATTAGAAGCATAAAGTTTCAGGTCATCCATATAAAATAAATTGGTGACCTTATGATTTCTATCACCTGGAACACTGCAAATATATCCTGTACCTCGTCACAGCCTTAGGGACAGAGTTAGGAGAGAAATACAGAACAGTAAGGGGCTCAAGCTATCGCCTTGTCAAGCGCCACGGTGGTATGTCACCTACTCCGTCGAGACTGACCACTTGCCTGAAGTCAGGACAAAGCATGTTTTCCTGTGTGGTAACAGGCGTTGGATGCAGGGCACAACCCCTGGGTGGACTTCCATCAACTTCAGCATGGCGATGATAAGCTCATGCAAAGTGGTGTCAAATGACTTCTTGTAGTCCACCCAGGGCATTGATAGGTTTCGCTTATACCGGATGGCATCCTCTCATATGCACCTATCAATTAGCAGGTTGTCCTTGCATCCCGCTATTCCCCGCATTGAGCCCCTCTGCTCATACACCTCCTCCCGCACAGTCTGGACGTGGTGGAGGATAAGGTCAATCAAGATTGAGGTGAATGCCTTGTATACGGTGTTGAGGCAGGTTATGGAGTGGTAGATCTTTGGATTGGACAAGTCTCTCTTCTTAGGTTTCAGAACCGTGCGTCCCTCAGTCAGCCAAGGTGGAATAGGTTCTCTACCTATCAGCCATCAGACATGAAGATTCTGGCATGGTGTTGGTAGGTGGAAGTAAATTTCT
This sequence comes from Pyrrhosoma nymphula, assembly GCA_963573305.1. NCBI lineage: Eukaryota > Metazoa > Arthropoda > Insecta > Odonata > Coenagrionidae > Pyrrhosoma > Pyrrhosoma nymphula. The sequence goes on along the minus strand of OY754331.1, from coordinate 158,457,986 downwards.
TCTACCAGAAGTTATTCACGGCATCCATTTCTGGAGCAGAGAAGTTCTTCCTGCTTGAGAGAAGGCCTTCTTCACGTCACGTTCTGCAATTGAAAGAGGTCCATCCACATCTTGTATGTGGCGGTCACATAACTCTTTAAAGAGGCCTATGGCCGAAATGTCTCCGTTGAATGGTAAGACATTGTGTAGATATCCTTCCAGATATGTTCAACCTTGTGGATGGGTGGCAGGGATTCTATGAAAGGTGGAGGTGGTCAAAAGAGACGCGACAGGTGAAGGAGAAAGCTAGAGTTCTCCCTCATGGTCCTACTCCTCTTGGAGTTTTTTCCAGGTCGTGGTGAGTGCCCGTACTCTATCGACCATGTGCTGCTTAATGGTGAGCAGCACGCTTTTATTCAGGGTGTGAAGGAGTTATCTTAAGCTGTGTGCTATGCGCCGAACTTTGGGAATAAAAGTTCGCCCAGATGTGATGTATTCCATTACACACTGAGCAACTGAGCTCTCGACGCCTGTCGCCTTGCCTGCGTGATCTTGGCCTCTTAATTGTTCCAGTCTTTTTTCTGCTTTTTCCTCTTAAGAGGCGTTCTTTTGGGAGTGAGCCATAATTTTGGCAGCAGCATAGACAACGGAATTGACCGTCCAAAGGTCTGACGTCTCTGTCAGGATTTCGTCAATAAGACCATTCAACTGGGGCAGGTGGTTACCCCACAGAGAGATCTTTTGGTGGGTATCTCTCTGCCTAGTTTGTCATACAGCATAGTTTATTGTGCCCAACAACCACGATCTTAGTTCAGAGATGGCCTGTCCAGCTTCCTCCCCATTTGGCGGTGACTCTGACACGAATGCCATTCTTGCCTCAGGTGATGGAGAGGCTGCCTGTGTCGGAGAGGGTGGTCTGGCTGGTGGTGCATTCCTCTGAACTGGCGGTTGGTGGAGAGTTTCCTTGTTTTGCAGGTGGTTGGCATAATCACGCAGATTCTGCTGCAATAGATGTGGTGTTCCAGATGCATCTCATACCACAAAGAGTGTATCCTTGCCATATATATTGTCCACTGCATATGATCTCCCTCGTTAGTTGGTGATTTGTTTGTTATTATTATTATTATTATTATCTCCTACGAGTGACTTTCAAATGCCACCTGAAAAAAGGACAAAGAATAGAATGACTATAATGTGTGTGCACCTAGTTCTTATTGCCAATGCAATCAAATGCATGTTGTGACATCTGAACTGAAAGGTTGAGGTGTAATTAAAAGCCTTTCAAAGATAGAGAAACCATCAGTCACTGTAGGGAAGTGGTCAGGGAAGGAGATCAAAACAGCTTAGAACTTAATCACCACAGTCTTTTGTGTGTGGATTTGAGAATTTCTGTACACCCAACAACATGGAAAAGTGAAGACAATGTTTTTTTAGGATAAAGAGAAATGTTTTTTAGGATGAGCATAAAATATGGAAAGGGAGGGGACTTCCCCCCTTGTGTATGAGATCCATTCCCCTCCTGTACCTCTCTCTTTCTCACCAATCCATCCTCCATTTGAATCGAAAGGAGGAATGATGTGCGACATGTGCTTTCAAATGTATACATAAGGTGCTAAATGGAAAAAAAAATTCAAAATCATGTTATTTTTAATAAGCACTAAAATTTGCACTTTTTGCATGATAAATGTGAAAGTCACATAAAAATTTGCATTATTGCAAATGCAAAAAAAGTTGGTCCCTACTCATAAGTCATTCTGAAAGGAGCCAGGTGAAAGACAATTCAGGCAGTATTTGATCCTAATTATAAGTGAAGTACCTGCAAAGGCAATTTAGCCCTCCAGGGTGGGGCTTAAATAATAACATCATGTGAATAGCTCAGTTAGCTGGAAGCCATCTCATTTACTTGATTATATTATAATTAATCAAAAAATGAACCATGGCAATACTCACCCCTCTTGGATGGGTATTGAGCTGAGCAGAAAAAGTCTTGCGCTATAGAGTTCATGACTATATTTCTCTCCAAAATATTATTTTAGAGGTGAGAAAAAGGCCATTTTTTGAGGTAAAGTTGTTTGATTCTGGCAGCATGTTGATGATATAATCTCCACCTTAAATGGTCAAAGGAAGGTATACTGAGTTTGTTTGACTTTTTGGGGTTATCAGTTATTAATTACCTATGTTGATAAATCAATCTTAGTGGATACATTTTTGTGACTGGGTGGTTTCCTTGCATCTATGCTTATCCTTGAACTGCTCCAAAAACTAACTTTTTAGTCTAGTTCGACTGTCTTTCAAAGTCAAATTAAAATATCTTTTAATTTACAGAGGATGCCTTAGCTGAGGAAGAAAAGCAACTTATTCATGAAATGGAAACTCTGAAATATCTTGGCAAATCAAGCCACCCCAATGTTGTCTCCTTAATTGGCTGCCATACTCGGAGAGTAAAAAATAAAAAAATAGCCTTAAGTTCATTGATGGTCCCTGACGTTTTTGGAATTAATTTTTCCACTTCAAAACCTCTGCTTTTGCTGATTGTGGAACACTGTGCTCTTGGTGACCTGCAAAATTATCTGCAGAAAGTAAGTACTGGAACTGCTCATAAGGCCATACTCTCACTCTAATTTATTTGATTGTAAGACACCCTATTTTTACAAGACCAACTGAGAAAAAAAAATATTTTACTTAAAGCTGTCATGAGGCTTTTGTATTGTGCAACTAAGTATGTACTTGCGCAATTAAGATTGTAGTATATACTCAAGTATAAGTTGATAAATTTCTTCCTTTTTTCAGCTAGTAAAAGCCTAACTCCAATTTATAGTCTAGTCATTAAATTTGCTCAATCTTTGGGGTTGATATTTCTGCATATTGGGTGCATGATACCATATGTATCTCTATTACTTACAAACCATAGAGAATTTCTCAGAGAAATTCGTTAGATTTTTGTTCTAATTTTCATATTAGGATTTATGTTCTAGGTTTCATATTAGGGTTAGTCATTAAAGGATTTAATGGGGGAATAGATGGGCATCAGACAGATAATTTTTCAGGAGTGAAAGGCACATGCACGCACCGCCCCCTTGACCTCCCTATGCAGCATTTTCAAAGACCGTACACATGTTACAAACCATTGTGTTTGCCCTTTTGACTTAAAACCTCCTCTATATTAAATTTTGCCTTTCAAAGACAAAATTTTGAATTGTTTAAAAAGATATACCCCCATACAACGAATTTGTTGGGACCGAAATCATGACTTCGATGTAGGGGGTTTTCGTTGTATGGAGGTGGTGTGCGGGTTGCGTCTCCACAGGGGCATCTAAGTGTTCCGCGTGCTTTACGATGCAAGTCGAGTAAATATCTCAATAATAATAATAATAATAATAATCATTTATTTCATTTATTTGCCCAAAGATCATGTTACATTAGATATGTAGGAGATATAAGGCACGTCACAGAATCATAAATAGACACAGTAAATTACACAAACACTCATTGTTATACAATATTCATTCAGATATTTAAAACTTTGAGCTCAAAAATTCTTTTACAGAATAAAATATTTTGGAGCGAAAAAACTTTAATACATTTTTTCTGAATACTTTAACCCTAGTTTCAGATTTAAGCTCATATGGTAGATGGTTATAAATCATTAAGCCCATGGACATTGGTCCATGCATGGCAGTGGTTGTCCTTACAAAATTTTGATGAAGGTCCATGTGCCTTCTGGTATTGTGACCATGAATACTGTTATTAGTTACATAGTTTGATAAGTTGATGTTGACAGACACACAAACAGCATACATGTAAACGCAGGGAATCGGTAGTAAACCGAGCTTCTTAAACAATGGAAGACAGTGTGCATCAGCCGTAGCATTACATATTAGCCTTATCACACGTTTCTGTATTTTAAAGATAATGCTAGCATGGGGGGAGGAACCCCAGAACAGAATGCTAAAAACCACATGTGAATAAAATTCACCATTCAATATTGCTTTATTCACCATTAAAACCAATTCACCAAGAGTGATGATAAACAATTTTTATTGTTTACCATCAAATACCGTGGCTATCACCAAGTTATTTTCAATCTGCTAATTTCTAATTGAAATTATTGTTTTTTTCGTCGATTCTGCTCTACGCCTCATTGCTTACTTTAGTTACGGTCTGAAAGTAAAGGAGCGCCAAAATTGCCTAAGAATTACGTATTTTAAAGTGCTCCATAATTTTTCTGAGTATCTAGTCGATATTATTCTTAGAGTGCAATAATTTAAGTCAATATCAATAGGCAGTTTTATGCAGCAATTTTGCTTGAAAGAGCACATATTGCCATTTAGACTTCCGAAATAAAACGCACTGTTGGAATCCCATTGAAATACCGGTAAATATCTATGTTCGTGACCAGAATATACTAGATATCGATAAACGACGGTGGAATTTAGGTGGGGCGAGTTAGTTACCACGAGTAAAAACGTGGCAGTCGGCAATGCATTGAGGTCACAATGGCAATCTCAGATGATAATACATTGACGATGCCGTTAACGCGTGTAAGAGGCGTACCCCTCTTTTTATGCGTCGAAGTTGAAGAAAAAATTTTGAGGCTTTTTTTCTCCTATTTCGAGGTGTTGCGGGCCTAACTTCGAATTTTCGGCCATTATCAAAGCTGCTTGCGATATTCTTTTATAATTTACGCGGCATTTTTCGTAGGCATGTATGGACCTCGGAGGCAAGTATTCACTTGTAGCCTTAGCCCTACAATGCTTGCATTGTTTATTGTCCTTTGGAATGAGTGGAGTAATTGATATTCATTAAAACAAAACAAATCCGACCTCGCTACAATTCGTGTTTAGTTGGTAAGTGCAGACAGTCGCACCGAGCTCTGATTTATAAATCCGAATCCCCCCACCGTTTTCCTAATTCACAAGTCATAGTCGCTGTAAGTCGCCTTTTAAAACGTGGTTAACTTTTACAAATTATATTTTGCTGTAAACGATGACGAGTGGGAATGCAAACACGTAAAATGCAAAATACCCAAGCGTCAGCCGCGTAAAAAACAAACGATAAGGCGTAGATACGACATCAAAACTTGAAAAAAATCAAACTGAAAGAAATCATAACTGTCTATGGAATTTAAAGCATTTATTATTTCAATATGGTCAAACAAAAATCTTCAATGAATGACAAAATAAAAAAATTCATGATTTACATAAAAACGGCTGACTTACTATTGAGACGGGCGTCGCAGTACGGCGGCACGCGCGCGCATGTCCTGTCACAGCTCGTAGATTTTCCCCGAAAAGACCTTCTGTCCCTATTGGTATGGAATAGTGCAACCTTATCCTTCCTCCATCTTCTAATGCATGATTCCGGCACATCATGCCTTAGTCCGGCAGCAAGGTTTCCTACTTCCTCAGCGTCTTTGATGACTTAAAGCACTTTAATTTTTTCAACTACCGTGAAAGACCACAACTTTTTGCCCTTGTTCATTTTGGAACAACACTGACCTATATTGACGCATGCACAAATGTAAATATTCATAGAATTCTCTCAGTTGAGCTTAAGGCAGGTGCATACAGTTGAGTCACTCAAAGTTGGTGACAGAAAATGAGAAAGTTAGGGGGGTGGAAAATTCCAGTGCTTGAACTCGTCGCACGGCCAATCGCTGTCCCGCAAATGCACCCCACACCCTTGCCTTGTCATACAACAAGTTTTTTAAGTTATTAGGCAACTGCGTTCCCCGTAAACAAGCGAGCGAATGATACCCTCCTCTTGATGACTCACGCTAAGCACCAAGGCCACTCAGCTCTCCAGGGACTTGCCTCGGCCACGATACGAGCGGCGCGGCGGTAGGCGAGTGAAAGAGTGGCAACGCTGAGTTTTATGTTCCTAATGTTTGACATGGAACACACTCGAACCCAGCCATGATAGACGTGAGCAGCATAGGTGCCACTCGCCGCCAATCCCAGATATTAAATTTTTCTTGTGCCGTTCTACTCATTCTGTGGCAAAACTTCGGCCGAGAACGTTGTCTTCTGACAGTATGTACTGCCATTTCTGATTCTGAACTTCATCTACATCTATAATGTACCGTGCAAGCCACCACTAGGGTGTGTGGCACGGGGTGATTCCACACCAGGAATGCAGCACTCGTCCCAGCACAAATCAGAACCTCGCACGCTCCCCCTGGTGCTAGGCGCAGGCCAAAAGCAGTCAGGAGAACAGTGCGCAGTCCAACCGGAAACTGGGAGAGTGATACGTAAATGAACATACAAACTTATCTTAGGTCGAATATAATAAACTTATCTTAGGTCGAATCACTGCTCGTTTCGTGGCCACTACCGCCCTGCCGCGATACTGCTCTGCCGCCTGCCGCTGATATCGTGACCGAGGCTCGAAGGCTGGCAGATAAAAAATTCGTGTAAGAGGCGCACCCTCATTTTCGGCTGCGATTTCTGGGAAAAAAGGTATCCTCAAGCAATCGAGCAAATATTAGGGCGATCTCGAGGAAACGCACCACTTGCCGCTTAACAGACCACATCCATCAAGGTTAAGACGGCAATAGCAATATTTGGATAGAGTAGAGAGGTTACTCCAGATTTTCCTTAGGGATGGGGACAGAGTAGATAAAAATTCGCTGAACACCAACCAATGAAGTTTTGAATACTTCGCCCTCCTAACAAGGGGAGTGTCCGATAAACGGGTCGCTGATCTTGATGAAAATTCGTATGCATATAGAACTCCGAATGCTTTTCACGAATCACCCCACATATGGGCGTATAAATCCAATAGTTTAAACAAAAAAGGCGTTTAAACAATTATAGATGTTATAAAAACTATTTATCAGCCTCCGGCATCAAGGGTGGTGTGGTCCATTGATCAGCGTACAGGTCTGTGGTGCGGATGGACCGTGTTCGATTCCCGTCGGCAACAAATTTTTCATGCTTATTTTCTTTGTTTTTCCTTCGTGGAATTCTATGTTAAAATCTAATTTTTACTTTTATATTCAAAGTTTTTTTTTAATGAGTGGAAATATTTTTTTTCGCAAATAACATAGGGCTTATTTTTTTTCTTTCCTGTGAAATTTTTTTGTTTCCCCATTCTTTCACCACGCAAACTTGATTTGTTCCTTCATTTGCAAGACCTCCGGTTGATATCATAATTATACAATAATGAAAATTTTCTGCAAGAGGTCACTCTCGCCATTTATAACACAAGCCTTTCTCGACGAGCCTTATTACAATGTATTTATTTGTATGTCTTTAGATCGTGAAATGGTGATTCGATTACAGAAATTAGTAGATAAGCCGATCACATTTTCCTCTCCTTTTTTCAATTCACGACAAAACAAGAAAACGGGGATCTTTGATCGTGGGTCTTATAAATAATGATGTAACAATTATTTTGACTATTGTATAATTATGATATCAACAGGTGGTCTTGCAAATGAAGTTTGCGTGTGGTGAAAGAATGGGGAAACAAAGAAATTACGTTGACTTCGCGGGAAAGAAAAAAATTAAGCCCTATGATATTCGGGAAAAAAATATTTCAACTCGTTAAAAATTAAATTTGAATAGAATAGTAAAAATTAGATGTTAACATAGAATGCCACGGCGGAAAAACAAAGAAAATAAACATGAAAAAATTTATCGCCGACAGGAATGAACAGCAGGTGGACAGTCTTAGGATAACCGTCCACCTGCCTCTCCCAAAATAAAATCCGATACCGAAAGGTAATTTGAAACCATTTTAGAGGAAAACATGGAGCTCCTCCCATTCACGGGGTCCCGGGATTGTAACCCAATACGGAAAAGCAATCTGATACGATTTAAAAAGGGAAAATTGAGCTCCATCCTCACCACCTGCACCTTCGCAAATGAGGTGGGGTGGATGAGTGAGTGGGGTGGATGAGTGAGTGGGGTGGATGAGTGAGTGGGGTGGATGAGTAATGCACCAAGAAGGGAGGGGGGGAATACCAGTCAGTGTCAGCCAGCCGTAACCCAATACAGAAAGATACTCTGTCAAGATCAGATCGGGGGGCTATTCTCTATCTCGAAGCTACCGATGCAGTAGCTTCGAATAAGCTACCATAACTGGCTACCAACCGTATTCTCTAACTCGTGGGAGCTTTCTCAAGAACGTAATAGGAAGTGGAGAGAGGTTTGGCGAAAGGCGGGTATGTGAACATTTTAAAACCAAATCCGCGGAAACTTCATTTCTGGTGACGTCATTCTTAGAACCAATGGGAAAGCTCGTCTCAATGTTTTTCCGTGAATAAAACTGGTGAAACCTGAAAAGTCCGTTTTAGACGGTGAAGATGTTCGTGCATCGTGTTTAGCGAAAAATTCCACGCATTAAAAATCATGCGAGCAAAATTCTAAAATGTTTTATTTTTGCTCACACAATCTCGTGAATACGTAAGCATGACATGATCTTGGCTGTTTTGATCAATTGAAATAAGATTGTTCGTAAATATATTCGGGAATTAGGGTTCATGTCGATGATATGATTCAATATTATTCGTGCTATTTGCTTTCGTCAATTACTAGTTGCTTCAAATCATTTAAATAACATACGAAGATGAAGCTTTCAAAAGAAATGCGAAGGTGATACAAGCTACCATGGCCCAATAAGTATCCTATTATGGGCTGGAATCACGTTACTTACTGAAGGTAAATATGGCTTTCCGTCACTCCAGTTATTATCTTTTTGTGAAAAATCCTGCAAATGGCGAAAATGACAAAGTAACCCAGTGAAAGTGCAAGGAATCTGCATTTAGTAAATGTAAGAAACATACCCGTGCGTTGGATAATTATAGATAGATAAGCGTTATAAAATGACCAATATTTAAGCAGGGTATTCGGAGGCCGCGCTTCGTGAGGTTACCGTGGGAGCTTATTGGGGCTACAGAAGTTGCTTCTTGACATTTACAGAATACGGGTGGGAGCCTAATAAGCTACCGGTAGCTTCTGCTTGCACTCTATCCGGTAGCTTCCATGATAGAGAATACCGATGGGAGCAAGTAGCTTATTGAAGCATCTTTCCGCCAGATAGCTCCGATGCTTGAAGTTAGAGAATAGGCCCTCAGAAATCTCAGATTACCTTCCTGTATTGGGTTACGGCTGGCGGGCTGGCACTGATATTCCCCCCTCCCCTCTTGGTGCATTACTCATCCACCCAACTATCACCCGGCTCAGGTAACGCGGAGCTGAGCTTTGGCTTCCCTTGCACGTTTCTTATTGTGGGAACCGTCAGAGTTGACAGTTCCCACCATAAGAAACGTGTAAACGAGCCTTCACCGAGCCAGAGCGTCAAGTTTCCTTCATGCCCTCTGCTTTGTAGGTCTCGGATGGGAACATTTTCGAAGCCCGGAGCGGAAGGGTTAAGACACGGTACTACCCGCTGCGGTTCTACTTCCTGCTTATTACGTAAATGTCTACGGAAAAATTACCTGTAAATGAAGAATGCTACGTTTTTTTCTCAATAATTCGTTCTAGAGGGGCACTTTTCATGTTTTGGGCCCAAGCGCAGACGGAGTTTTCGTAGTTAGAGAGGTTCGTTACGGGAGGTTTTTTAGCGTGCATTGTCCATTGGAAGGGTCCGGGACCGGGCCAATGACTTCGAAATAGGGAGTTTTCCTTAAAATTTCGCTGTATGGGTGTTCGTTGTATGGGGGTTTTACTGTATTTGTGGAGTTGGTCAAGTAAGAAGTAAACCAGGTTTCTCAAATTGATTTATTATCACCTTGATGCAATGAACGTTACAATCATTGTCCCACTCCTTAGATACATAAACATCATATGTATTTATATGTACATCAACAGGCGTCCTTGGCTACAACATAAAATGATGGCACCATATACGGTCGCCACATATTTTAACCTACGATGACTTGTCAAACATCGTTATTTTCACATAGCAATATTTTCAAAGTTTTCACCTTTCCATTTTTGTTGCTCCAGTATATGCCATGGTTGTGAACTGCAAATAAGGCTTAATGTATTCTATGTATTGTTCTGCATCATGACTGTTTGGCAAAATTCCAGCTGGTCCTTGAATAATTAACAAAGGAGTTATTAGGCTGTATCAGGCACATATCTACTAAAAATATGCAAAATTTAACTCATCTTAGAGCTTGGGATAGGGTTTGTGACAGATGTCTATGTATTTAATATTTCATGAAAAACTGAGATTGTTGTCTCTTAATTATTATGAAAATATTATTATAGTCAAAACCCGACCATTAGATGGACATGTACTGGAGTATAGGTTCGGTACTGCTGTGTGGCATTTTGCACTAGCTCTAGGTATTCGAAATACTCTATCGATAAAATTTATTATTGCTAAGGGCTAATACTTTTGGAAATGTGTTCCCATATCATAGCTTTCCATTGTGCCAAAAATTGTTAGAATCGAAGATGGTAAAGCCACAACCATGGTTGAGTTTGCGTGGAATCAACCTTTATAATGGTACTCGTGCAGTTTCTTATTCTTCAACACAATCTTGGGAATTTATTACTTGGTAATGAATTATGTATTCCTTATGCAGTTTTATGCTGTGATTAGCGCTTCAATTTCTTGGAACAAAGTAAGAGCATTAATTGGGGGTGGGTACAGGACTGGCTTAAGACAAAATTTTAACCCGGGTGAGAGAGTATTTGGCAACCCCTCCCCCCCCCCCCCCACTTATCAAATCTATTCACCAGTTAGTAAACTTCCTACCCAAATTCGCCACAAACTTGTCAGATCGCTTATCCTTCCTATCTTTGATTGCTTCTGCGTAATTTATTGCACCGTTCGGGAAGACCTTAATTTGAAACTGCAAAGGTCACTGAATGCTTTCCTTCGATTCATTTATCTGATTCCAAAATTCGACCATATATCCCACGCTTACCAACTAGCAAATTTCCTTACAACACGGAACCGCAGGAAATACTTTTTAGGTTCTCTCATTTTCAAAATCCTCAAGTTTAAACAACCTGCCTATTTAACCAAACTCTTAACATACACTTCCGAGGTTCGAAACAGAAACCTGCGCACCCCCCCTAATGCACTTTATATCCCAACCCATAGATCAACTCTACTCCACAACTCCTTCTCGGTAGAAGCAGTTAGAGACTATGGAATTCTCTCCCCCATGGTATTCGTCAAACATCGTCGGTGAAATTATTCCAGACAAAATTATTCCACTACCTTCGTAACCCCACTCCGTCTTTCTCATAATATCTGTTACATTTTTCTGTTAATAAACTGATTTGTATAATTTAAATAATGATCTGTTATTCTATTCTATTCTATTCTAAATCGAATGATCCAACGTAGTAAAAAAATATTTTTTTTACAATCACCTTAATGCCTGGGTCAAGGTCTGTTGAGTACAAGTTGTCTCGATCCCCCACTCTTACGTCTTGTGACTTTATTGGAAGCCAGCATCGGACATTTACTTGTGAGAGCTAAGAGCACGTGAGCTGCTGAGTTACGTTTTTATTGAGTTTTTGGAGCTTTTTCTCACGTTATTGAATTTATTTACATATGCTCTAGAGCATATTTATGATTACAATTATTAAATTTGGCCCATAGTAAACAAAGAAGGTGAGTGAACGGCAAGTGAGTGATAAAAGTATTTGGTAAATTTATCCTTGTGGTCACGTTGACATTTTTATCAAGCAAACATTTATACTAAGAAGGACTGTAACCCACAGGTATGTAAAAACTTTGTATCTTTGTATCTAGAAAATAAGTTGTTGTGTATAAATTGTATTTTAAATCGTGTATATCTGATTTCAGCTCGATAACATGCCTGGAACTTCCTGTGCCGTTGCCTTGTTCACAAATAGCATGGCCAAAACAAGGCATTTAGTGGGTAAAAACTCTGTACATTATTACAGAATACCCAAGAAAAAAAACTTTGCGGGCCATCTGGATTAAAAGATGTAAGAGGAAGGATCCTTTTAATTACGAAACATCTTGGGTTTTTTCTGCGCATATTAAGGAGGAGAATTTCATTGGCAATTTAATAACGCGATAACTAACTGCTGGAAAAGTAATGGATAAGCGTGAAACTCTTTGTCTTTTGAAAAAATTTTAACCCCTTAAATTCTTGCCATTATTTTACGACAAACAAATGAAGAAGCAGAATGAGCTCAGAAGTCCAAGACTGATTTGGAAGAACTAAAAGCCTTCATTGGAGTGTTAATTTTGATTGGTGCTAATGGTGTTAGCAAGTTAAATTATCATGATTTGTGGTCACATAAATTCAGAAGGCCCTCATACATTGCACTGATGAGCCGAAACCAATTTAGAGAATTGATGACTATTATTCGATTCGATGACAAGTCTACTGGGGAAAGTTGGAGAGAAAAAGATAAGATTGTACCTATTTGTTCAGTATTCCAACTGGTCAATGAGACATTCCCCAAATATTACACTGCTGGACCAAACGTTGTGGTAGATGCAATATTATCTTTGTTTAGGTACAGGTGTCCATTCAAAGTGTTCATGAACACATTCCTGAAGAATTCAAAACGACAGCTGGTCGGGAGACTTTTTCAAGTTCGTTTGCATTTACAGACTCCAGCACAGGTAGTCCACCAGTAACTTCGATATCGTACATTACAAGAAAGAAGCCCAAGAAAAATCTAATTTTTCTTTCAACACAGTACACCGATAAAAGGGTCAGTAGTTGTCTAAAAAAGAAATCTGATGTGAATTTGTTCTGCAACATCACCGAGGGAGGAGTGGATGTTATTGATCAAATGGCACAATATTATTCAACAAAAAGATGAACCAGAAGGTGGCCAATGTCTGTTTTCTTTAATTGACATTGCTGCCCTAAATGGGTTCTCTCTGTTCACTCTGAATTTTCTACAGTGGAATATTGGAGGAAGCAATTGATGATGACTGTATTTACTGGAGCTTATCCTTGAACTCGTGCGGCCACAGAGAACATCGGTTGCATAACACTAGTGGTTTAAAGTGCCACATTTTAAAGGCAATAAACGTTGGATAGAAAAATTTTGCCACCAAAAGTGCCAAATATACATGTAAAGATAAATCGTAAAGGCCGGTGCCACATGTGCAGTGACACATTGGCCGCAAAGAGAGAAAAATTAAACAAATTATCGGAAACCACGATTGTTTGCAATAAATTTAACAGGTATGTATGCGGAAAGCACCGTATCATTTTCCCAATACAAAACTGATGTATGCACTACTTGCAAGGATGTAGAGCTTTCAGAATAATCGTATTGATAAAAAAAATAATTTGCAACTGTATGCTAATGTTAATAATTTTGTTAATTGATTGCAAATAAAAAAGTTCATTGAATTATAAATTAATAAGAACAAATTTAACAGTTAATAAGAAAACAGATGTTGCAATTTGATGGCATAAGTTCAGTAAGTAGAAACGTAGAGCATTATTTCAGTGTTATTGTGTCCATTTAAAAAAATGTTGTTTTAAATTAAGGTTGCAAAATATTGAATAAAGTTTAAAAAGAAATTTTCCTTACCAGTGCTATAAATCTTGTACCGTTGAGAAGGAATTTTTTAATATTCTTGTTTTCGATGACTATTCTTAAAAATTTAATTACCTATATATTTGTTGTGAAAAAATAATTTTAACAATCAAATCTCACCAAAGAGTTTGTAAAAAAATATCACAAGGGAATAGTTTCAGTGATATTAATGTCTGCAGATTGTTTAAACTACAAAAACATAAGTGGACATTTTTTTACCCTCCCTTGGTCGAGGGAGCAAACCGAAAAAAGCTTGGACCTTGAAGGGTTAGAGCGAACTCATGGGCACACCAGTTTTAAAATATTTGCAGCCGGATGCAGTTCCTAGCCATTTGCTTCTTCCAGGAGATGATAAACAGGGCTCATTTGGAAGAAATTGTGCGAGGTTTCGCAGTTATATTCGAATGGTGATTAAGTAATGTCTTCTGCTCTGTATTTAGCGTATGATGGAGATATCACTATTGCCAGTAGCTTAATTACGTAGAAAATTATATTACCAAGGATATTAGAAATTATTAGCATGTTACTATGTATTATGACAGAAAAATATAAAACAGGTCTTTATATTCACGTGATTATCAATTGACTATATTTAGGAAAGTCTGTACCTTGGCTGTGTTGTGCGGAATATTCTTTAATCTCGCTACATAATTCTTTATCTAATAAGCAGTAGATATTTACCAAAAAATAAATATCCTAATGCGTATTAAAATGCTCAACCCAAAATTCTTCAAGTACATTAACCATCCGTTGAAATGAAGTCACGCCTCATAATGCACGCAGTACGCTATACGCAGCGTGTCCATTCTGGCTACCAATGACGTCCGAGGGCTAAAACCTCGGTGGAGGGGGTAAGGAATCGAGACTTGTTGTTGGTGTCGAGGTGTTCACTTCCCAGGTGATATAAAGAGTACTGTGTTAACAACTTTCCCTATGGATTTTAAGCAGAAAATCATTTGCCGATAACAGCATGAAGAAGATAATAATAGATCAGCTTAACGTAGCAGTAAGCTCTTACTTGTGGAAATTCATGGTAATATTTTTTTACTTTTATTGTAAACTAAGTATATCGGCTAAACATTGTCACCATTAAAGTGACATCTCCTTCTACTTTAGGAAATACATTTTCATATTATGTTCGTAACACAATGCTAATTTCCCAGCTTCTTTTGGCAACATTGCACCTCCAGCCATGTGGAGATTTTCACAGGAAATAAATCTCCAAAAGAGCCCATGTTGTCAACTAAATGCAGAACTCTCTCCATAGCTCTAAGAGTTCATCTTTTCCAAGATTTTTTTATTAATAGCATGCATGCATATTCAAATTTTGACTCATATTTATTGTCCTTGAATAAAAACTTATCTAGGTATGGCGAGAGAGTGGAACTTTTAACTATGTCATGGAACAGAAGGGCATAAATTTATTCAAGGGTGAATTAGACAAAGTGTTGAAGGAAAGTGAAATCAAATATATTAATGAGATACCTGACAAAAACCTGAATGAAAGAACCTTGAAGTATGCTACTTTGGATCATTCATCTTCATCAAAAGAAGATGTTAATGTGAAGTGCAGCCCAATAATTATATCGAACCGTTCTTATGGAATCTCACCAGGTTAGCAAAATTGTATTTCCTTATTTATTAAAATATTTTTCTGTTAAAAATAGATTTACATACTTAGGTTTGCTTTCTCATGCATGGTTCAATTTGCATCATTTCAGTGCTTGTTGATTTTACTGGTCATTTCATTTCAAGTCCATTCAGATGCCTCTGCTGAATTCATAGGACTTTATTGATCTAAGTTTGACTTAACTTGTACTTAATATATTGTTTCTTCAGGTTTGAATGATGATGGACTTGAATCTGATGAAGACATTGATGCAAATAAATTAACTCCAGCGTATCTCCTATCATATGCTAGGCAGATAGTGATGGGAATGGTAAGAAACATTAATATTATATACATAGTTAAGACATTATCTGAATTATGTTTGCATGCATGATGCTCAAGCTTGAATGATTATGTCTGGACAGAGAACTCCAGAGGCTTGAGAATTCAGTGAGAATTGAGAATAAAATCTGATGAATCCTTTTGCAACAGATTGATTATGAATCCATAAAATTACTGGATATGATAGTAATGAGTAGAGATCCGTGAAATTCGCGAGACGCGATATTACGAAATAATGCGAAATACAACGAAACAGTAAATAAAACGAAATTGCACCATTCTCGTGAATTTTACGTGAATTAGCAAAAAAATCACAAATGTAATGAGTCAAAATCGATTAAAGCTTAGGCCTACATTGTTTAACGCTGCTGAAGTTCATTCGTGCTATCTAATTATGATCCAAAGGCCAATAACTTGCTTTTTCATGTGCATATCGCATTCGCGTAATATATAAGGTGCACTGAACTATATTGTAATCTCCATCCCTTCCTTAGTACTATTAATACAAAAATTTACTTAAATTTTAATCATTCAAGTTTCACACAAACAACACCTCACACACTAATTTTATAATCTACCGCGATGCACTACTTTTTGAATATGTTTAAAGACTGGTTGTGGTGAGTTTTTCTCGCTGGAATGGAGCCATATTTTAGTGCCTTCGGCACTGCCATTCCCCCCTCAACGTGATATCTCTGCCGGAATTCGGCGTTAAATTAACCCTGGACTCTCTCTTCGATTCCCATTTATTAATCCTCATATTCTCGAAAATATCTAGAACGACGTGCTTTCTCTCCTGAAGAATTAGATATTCTGAATCAATGATGGGCTGAAAGAAATTTAACAAAAATAATACGGCCACAGAACGGCGGAAATATAAGCTCACATGCCAGGAACGTGTAGATGCCGAGCAGTAATTGCGGTGACTCACCGTAATGCAGTAGACAGCGTCATTGAATAACTTGTTGCAGGAAAACCAGCACGTTTCACTTGGACGTGGATGATCCGCGCTCTGCAATATGTGCACGGACTACTAAAAATTAAATTACTATAGTATATAGGCTTGTAACGTAAACTTAATTTATCGTCACAAAAAAATACACTCCACGGGAATCTGCCGAAAAATACACTCCACGGGAATCTGCCGAAAAATACACTCCACGGGAATCTGCCGAGTCCACCCTCTCTGCTCTCCACCCGAGCTCCGTCCCGACTCCCCCGACTCCCTCTCTTCCTCCGCACTCCTCTCCTCTTCTCCGAGGCGACCCCTCTCGGCGAGGCCGTGCGTCAGCCCCAAAACAAGTGGGGCCTGAAAAGGCGCACTTTACCCGTTACACAGCTCCCCCTCTGAAAAAAAAACCAATACCATTATATAACGGGTCGGAGGTCTTCGACGTGAACGGTGCATTCGTTCTTTCTTCGCAGAGATTCTAGTCGGTAAATTGTTGGGGACACTTTCTTCACGACTCGGTATGGACCTTCGAATTTCGGTTCTAATTTCTCGGCGCGGAACTTAGAGGCATCTGATAAAATGTGGTTACGTTTCCACACGAGAGTCCCTATCTCATACTCCACGTCCCTTCTCCTTAAATTGAAATACCGTGCTTGCCTCTCGCTTGCCTTTCGCATCGCCATTTCAGCGCTTTCGTAATACCTGGATAATCGGCCTTTCAATTCTTTGTGGTAGGCCGTGGGTTCAAAAGGAGTGCCTTTTGAATCGTTCAGAGCTCGGAACGGTTCGTTCGGTCCCCTAAGCTCCCTTCCCAAGTTTAAAGCAGCCGGGGAGAAACCAGTAGTCTCTTGTTTGGCTGTTCTCAAGGCAAACATAAAATGGGGAATACCCTCATCCCAAGTTCTTTGTGCGCCACGACAATACATAGCGATCATAGACTTCAACGTCTGTATGCTCCTTTCCGTGGGGTTTTCGCGGGGATGGTAGGGTGCGATATGCGCAAGCTGAATTCCATAGGCTTCACAAGCACGCTGAAATATTTTCGAACGGAACTGGGGGCCGTTATCACACAATAATATCTCTGGACACCCCCAGTGGTTAATGACATTGCAAAGAAGCAGTTTAGTTACATCTTCTGCCCTAACAGAGCGCAAGGGAATAGCGATCGGCCAGCGCGTACTTGTGTCTAGAAAAACCAATACATATTTATTCCCTGACCTCGACCTCGGAAGGGGTCCGACGATATCTGTCGCGACAATAGTCCAGGGGGGGGTCAGGTCCTTCTTCGCCCTCATTTCTCCAGCCCCTTTTCTCCTATCGGTTTTATATCTTTGACAGGTCTCGCAACTCCTCACGTATTTTGCTACGTCTCTCCGTAGTGTGGGCCAGAAGTAAAACCTTCTCACTCGGTTATATGTTTTGTAAAGCCCTAAGTGTCCAGCATAGGGCTTATCGTGATTTTCTACTAAGAGAGTTTGTCGGCTCTCGAGGGGCACAACAAGTTTGGCCTTGGAGCCAGTCTCTCCTTTGCGGTGTCCATGATGGTATATTTGGCCGTCAACTATTACGTAGTCTGGATTTGATTCCGGCTGGTTCTCTAAGCTCTTATACAATTCTAAATACCAAGGATCAGCGACCTTTTTCCCCTCCCATTCGGGAGTTCCGATAAAATAGATGCGCGAAAGCGCGTCTGGGACGACATTCGATTTACCTTTCCTATGGGTGATAACGAAATCATATTGTTGGAGTTGCGTGACCCACCGAGCCAGTCGCCCCTTCGGATTTTGGGAAGACAGAAGCCAAACCAACGAAGCGTGGTCGGTAATAACTTCGAACCGATAACCTTCCACATAAGCCTTAAATTTAATTATAGCGAATAGTACGGCGAGGCACTCTCGCTCCGTTACGCTATAGTTTCTTTCAGCCGGGTTCAGAGTTCGCGAAGCGTAGGCAATCACGTTTTCACCAGAGGCCGTTTTCTGACACAGAACCGCACCTACTCCGACTTCCGACGCATCACATTGGATTATAAACGGGAGCTTAAAATCAGGGCAAGTTAATATCGGGGCTTTTGTTAAATATTCTTTCAATTTGCTAAAAGCGGCCGCCTGAGTCACCTTCCACTGCCACGAAGACCGTTTTCTTAGCAAGAAGGTCAGAGGCTCAGCCACCGAAGCAAAATTCGGAATAAACCTGCGATACCATCCAACAAAACCCAAGAATCGTTTTAGTTCGATAGCGTTTTTTGGGGTAGGATAACTTCGAACGGATTCTATACGCTCGGGATCGGCTTCGAGTTTCCCGTTACCTACTATGTACCCAAGGAATTTCAACTTTTCCTTGAAGAAGCTACACTTTTGGTGATTGATTTTCAATCCGGCCTTTCGGAGCAGAGCAAAGACGCGGTGAAGCATCTTCTCATGGTCCTCATATGTTTCACTGACAATTATAATGTCATCCAAATACGTAAAACAATACGGTTCCAACTCTGCTCCGATCACCGTGTCCATCAATCTTTGAAAGGTGGCCCCGGCACTGTGCAATCCGAACGGCATTACACGGAACTGAAAAAGGCCCTTACCCAGTACGGTGAACGCGGTTTTATCCCTACTTCCTGGTTCCATTTCCACTTGCCAATATCCCTTCTCTAAGTCAAGAGTGCTTACCCACTTGGCTCCCTTGAGTCTGTCGAGAATTGTGGCAATATACGGTAGTGGGTAGGCATCCTTCCGGCTTAAGGCATTCACCTTCCGAAAGTCTACCACAAACCTACGCGACCCGTCCTTCTTAGGAACCAGAATAATTGGGGACGACCAAGGGCTCTTAGATGGCTCTATTACGCCGTCCCTTAACATTTCATCCACTTGGCCATTAATTTCGTCCTGAATTTTGGGAGAAACAGGATAATACCTTTGTTTAATGGGGACGGCGTCTCCAGTATCAATACGGTGACGAATAACGTCAGTTCTCCCAGGTACGCTTTGAAAAAGTGCCAGCTCCCGCTCCAAAAACTTCTCGGTTTCATCATTCACTTCGGTCGTTCCTACGTCGTTGGTCTCTGCCGACCCTCTTAGAGGCGGGTCCTCTCCGAATGTCATTACCGGAACCTTGGTTCCATCAGTAAAAATCAATACTTTTTCGTTATCGAAACGTATTGTGGGGCCACATGTGAAGAAAAAGTCTGCCCCCAACAGAATTTCACACGGCATCCCTGGTAAAACATATAGCTTGCTTACCCATTCGAAAGAGCCAATTTTTACAGACGTACATATGGGTGGGTCTAAAGGTACTATTCGACCGTCAGCTACCTCGACATGTTTGTCATGGCAAGGACAGGCACGTTCACCCATATCCGTGAGATAGTTCGCGATCTCTTTATTGACCAAGGAAATAGATGCCCCCGTGTCTAATAGCGCCTTCACTTCACGCCCCTTTAATTCGACTGACACAAAAAAACGTCCCTCTTTTGCGTAGCATACACGATCTTGGACCTTAGAGTTCATGAAGCCACGAACGGTCTCCACCCACTCTTTCCAATCCTTGTTTCTAGACGACGGGTTGGAGTAGCGACTCTCTGACCCCGTGATTAGAGAGTCGCGTTCTCGTTTAAATCCACGCTCGCGACAACTGACCTCTTAGATATATCGGTGGACTTTCGCGGCTCAGGGCATGAACGAGCTAGGTGTCCCGTTTTACTACAGCGCCAGCAACATTCGGCCTTAGTCGCATTAGTGCCTCCCTGTACCTCGCGTCCGACCGTTGGGAGATAGCCAAACTCGCGATCAACCATTTCATTGGGGCGTGGAGGAGGGCGATAGAGTTTACAGCGTTCTTGACGCGCCTCTATTTCTGCTCCCACGCTAACGAGTTCGGTGAAATTATGTATGCCCTGCAATTTCATCTTGGTTAAATAGAACGGATGGAGATTATCTAGCGCTAAGGAGAGTAGTTCCCCTTCCTCTAACGAATTCTCCAGCCTAGAATTCATCGTTCTGAGCACCGTAACGAATTCATTTATCCTCTCCCCTTCCCCTTGCGTGCGGGCAAACATATCCTTCTTTAGTCTAATATCGTACCCGACCGGCAAGTACGCCCTTTTTATTTCTCTTTTGAACTCTCCCCAAGTGGATATACTAAATAGGTTTGCTCGGAGCCATTGAGTCACCTTCATTCCGATCATTTCCGGAACTAAACCCCACATTTCCTCGTCTGAAACCCTTTTGTATTCTTTAAAGGCGTCGGCGCGTTCCAAAAAGAGATTTACACTTTCACTCTCATCACCGTCAAACCGTAAATTCCAACGACAAATATCGCTCGTCAACCCTCGCAAACGTGCTTCGTCGCGATCAGGACTATGAGGGGAGAACCGCGTCAGGGCATCTATTAGTTCAGCCAATTGATCTGTTACACGCATTGGCGTTGAAACCCCTCCCGCTTCTTCCTCCGATACGCTCGCGGCATGAATCTCTCTTACTCGATCCCTCAACCGTCGCCTGACTTCATCCAAAGTTCCGGAATGGTCTAATGCGAACCTGTTACACCATTGCACTGCGTCCTCCTTCGAAAGGACATTAATCCAACTAGTCCCTGCTGGAACAGCCATTACGTGCAAATAATTCCCTATGCCAAAGGATTAAGGTAAAGGTACTATGTCTTCTCGCCTCCGAGGTCCGTCGGGGCATTAATCTACAGGATGAGGTTGGACCGTGGTATAGGAACGAGGGGTTTGGAAAGCGAAAAACTAACTAGAACACTAAATCAGCTGGCCGTTCCACAAAATAACACTTGATAGTACACTAGTTGTAAATTCTTACTTACAGAATTATGTCGAGCCCCACGTTGGGCGCCATGTAACGTAAACTTAATTTATCGTCACAAAAAAATACACTCCACGGGAATCTGCCGAAAAATACACTCCACGGGAATCTGCCGAAAAATACACTCCACGGGAATCTGCCGAGTCCACCCTCTCTGCTCTCCACCCGAGCTCCGTCCCGACTCCCCCGACTCCCTCTCTTCCTCCGCACTCCTCTCCTCTTCTCCGAGGCGACCCCTCTCGGCGAGGCCGTGCGTCAGCCCCAAAACAAGTGGGGCCTGAAAAGGCGCACTTTACCCGTTACAGGCTATACCCAGTAAACACAAAATGCTGTAGATGCGCATCTGATGCGCTGCGCGGTAGCGCTGCAGCTATCACGAAGGCGCTTCTGCAGCGCGCCTAGCACTCCTAAACTTCCCTTTTTTGAATGTCGAATGCGCTGCTGACGGGTGTCAGGAGTGCTGCACAAGCGCATCAAGAGCACTGCACAAGCGTGTCATGATCGCTTCAATCTGTATAAAATAGTTTACTCAAGGACTGAAGGTAGATGGTGTCTCCGGACTGCATAGACTCAACTTCATTTTCGCATCTACCTACGGTCAACCTCACATCTATCTACGTTAGGCCTATCACGCAACTACCTACGCCATTTCCAACTCTCAACTGATAAATGTGTTTCTTGAAAGTTGTATATATACGGCCATTTCCGTGCGTAAATGTGTTTGCGAGAACTAACTTTTAAATATCAATGCCGTGATAGTTTATGGAAACGTACCATCCAATCACGATATCAGTTTTCAGGCATTAATTAATTGAAACCTATGTTGCCACATTAAATGAAAATACAGCCAATATTAATAAGAATAAACAAGATGTTTTCCAAATGCACACGTTTGTTTACATTTCATTGAAGATGTAACTTACTCGCGCAAATGTTACGAACGTGAATATGCATGTATACGGGTCAATCCATTAATGTGGTCCAGAGCTGGTTGCTTGATGATTTTTAATATTTTTTTATATTTTTACCATACAAACTACCATTTATTGTGAACACAAATATGTCATTATTTTATTTTTTTAATTTTATTTTCCTGATAGTGGCCATTTTTATGCTAACGAAACACCGATTTTAGGCGATTTCAGTGTTCTGCAGTTAAAGCAAATATCTCCAATTCTGTGTATCCTATAACAATCAAACAAAAACCAATCGATTCAGTAAATAATGAACTTAAATACAGGTTAGGTGATGTATCGACCCAAAATGAAGTCTCGGGTCCAAATATTGCTTCAAAGTTTTCATCACTTAACTAAAAAAATCAATTTTTACAATTTTTTTACATAGGAAGGCAAGATACTTAATGTTTGTAATTTTTTTATTTGAAAGGTATAAAGCCATGCTTTAAGTTTGCAGAATTTTAAGCTGTGGACTTCAGTGCTTTTTTTATTAAATTTTTTTAAAGTTCTTGATTTTTCAAATTTTCCAAAGTTTAATGCCCATTATCTTTGTTGGGCATAAAAATAAAAATTTGAAATTTGGCCCATTTACAGTCCTTTAAATGAGGAATAACCAGTAAAAATATTGTTTTGTGGACTCAACTATTTATAAAGATATTAAACATTGAAAAGTACCAAAATATCAACGAAGTCGACATCAACACGGCACCATTTAGTGCCCTCTTAAGTAATGCTTGATGCCTTTAAAATCATTATCATTACTCATTAATCAGTTTTTCACCTCATTTTACAAGTTATTCATTATAAAGTAAACATTTGGTATGGTAAACTTAAGCTAAAATGTAAATGCAGGCCTTAGAATACAAAGAATATTTGGGAATTCAAAGAAACTTTCCCATATATTAAAATTGGTCATTCCATAACTATATACCAAATGTTTACTTTAAAATGAATACCATACAATTGTATGGTAAAAATATTAAACATCACCAAGCAACAAATTTAACTTTTTCTGGACCACTTAATATGGATTGAACCATATACTCAATGTTACGAATGTGGAAATGAGAAAACTGATGAATGTACCAATAAAAGCATAATAATAATTTAGTGTACAACGGAAATTAATTACACAAAGCTATCAATGAAGTGTTGTTACTGGCAGAACCCAAGTCTCTCCGATTCGTGTCAAAGCTTTCCCATTTATGCCAAATTTTCGGTCTAAGAATGAACCACAGGCTAAACATGTTACTATATATCAAGAATATATTTCATTAAATAAAAAAACAAAGGATACACATAGTAAATGTTTAAAGAATGAGTATTCATATCTTCCTCTTTCGATTGAGACTTTCACCATCTCCCCTTATTCAAAAGACTACCTGCAGTGCTGTGGCAGTGCGTCCGCAACTTGCGGCTGCTGCACTTCAAACACGAGCAGCGAATGCACATTAGATGCGTTTCTCGATAATTCGCTCTATGAGAGCGCTGCTGAGACGCTGCTGACGCGCTTCAGTTGACATGTGCTGCACTTGCAGCGCTGACATCCTTGTGAAGCGCTGCTGCAGCCATGTGTGTTTACTGGGTATAGGCCTATAGGCTAAAGCTGTTTAATTTTAAAAGAATATTTGTAATTCAGAGATGTCGTTCTCTTCATATAAAACAATAAAATGCACCAATCAAATATTTTGGCCGTGATGAGATAAAGAACTAGACCGTTTTGCCATTCTCCTAGTTTTTCGCGTTTTTTTCTTCACTCTTTTGACAGTAGAAGCTAAACGTTTACATTTAAATACTTTTCAATTAATGCATTTTGTAGTGAAATAAACAAGGAGTAAAACAATATATTACACGACTCTCTGGAACTACAGCGGAATTTCATGGAAATGCTTAAAGTTCAGCGTTCTACCTTTTTTTGCACCGATAGTAAGATCTATTGGAAGTTTTCAAATGAACGCGGACCGTCCGCACGTGGTTAAGCCATCCACGTGGCCCCTCTGCGCCACGGTCCATCCGCACGCATATGGGCCACAGAGTTCAGAGACGTTGGTGCATACACATGAACGTGGATAGCTTGTGCAGACGAAGCAGGTTGTAGTTTGTTGTGAGAGCTTGGTGAAAGGCCACTGTGAGTTGCGCTATGGATGGTGAAATAGACACTGTCTATCACTCTCTGTCTAAGATCTCTGTGCCACTGTAGGGTGCACCCAAAACCTCCTTCGGCGAGCATTTTTCTTCTGTTCTTTCATAGCATGGTATATACCAATTCCTTTGATTTCACTAGGTTGCATGACGCCCTTCCAGCTTGGCAACCTCAACACAACTGGGATTGCATCCTATGTGGACACTTGGACATATGTCGTCCGCGCCAATGTGAAAAGACAAGATGCTCCGCACACGGAGCCCAGATTGCCCACGTCCATGAGAAGCGGGAATACCTAATGTAGAAATTTTGAAGACTTAAACACGGCTGCTAGCTGGGTACAGAAGCGCTAGCAGTTGGGGGAGGGGGGGGGGAGGAACAGAAAGGATAGGAGGAGGAGGGGTGCTACTTATTAGCGGGCGGATCATCGGATATCAGCCCTCCTCTGTACTTCAATGCAAAAAAAATCATTTCGACACACCCCCACTTCAAGTTTCGCTGTTTCCGATTGTGTTCAGTTATTCATGCTTCTTTCATTGCCTTTCTTGGCCAATTGCAATTGGCAACTGCTGTAGTCAATACTAAACAATTAAGTATGTTGCATCTATTTGCTGCCTACCTTCCCTTGGCACCTTTTCTTGATCATTCTATAATATTAACTCAACTTGAACCATTTCATTCATTTGGTTTTATCAGAAATTTAGTACATATCATATTTAGTACATATCATATTTAGTACATATCATATTTAGTAATAATCAACATTTTATCAAGTATGTTATGCAAAATGCTTAATAAAACTATATCCATTTGCAAAACACATACCAAAAATAATGAAACACCTAGAAATGTGCAAAAAATTGTTAAATTATAATAATACCGCCAAGATTTTCTATGACACTGAAGTCGCATAGTTTTAAAACAAAGTTTAGCAAAAAATAAAACCACTTTTACGGATCTCTAGTAATGAGGTACCTACCTAATTGTGCCTAGAGGTATAGTTGAAGATTTGTATTCCAGTACATAATTGGTAATTTCTCTATCGTGGTACATAGTCCTGATTTTATAACCTCTGGTAATATATTTTCATGGTGTGAAAACCAAATTGCTAATATGTTCTCCCCACGATAATGCTCACCTCAGCTAACCAAAAGTCTGATTTAATATACAAAATTGAAACTCTAAGATAACACCTAGTGAATGTTAGGGCTATATAATCTGGCAATTAACGTTGATCAGACAATATAAAACTGGGCCTTAATGTCATAGGTTCTGCCTATCTATGGTGAGTTGCAATTTGTCTTCACATTCAGGATCTTTATATATTCACATGATAGCTCAGTATAAAAACTTTATAAACCAAAACAGGACGTATACATTACTCTAAGAAAAGGGGCAGCCAGTCTGAGTGCACCCAGATTTGCATTTAAGTCTTCAATTCTTACAGAGCGCCGATTATCCATGGTAATGGAGGGGCTAGCCCAGTCGGATAACCGAAAGTGACAGATAATCCATTCATGTTCAATTTCCTGATAGTTATGGTTTTGGTTTCAGTGCCATGCTTTTGCCCGAGCCCTTTGCAACTATTTTATTGAAGTACTCATTTTTTCCTACCTTTTCCTTTATCGGTCAATCAATTCCATTTACTTCTCCGAAATATTTCACCAATAATAACTAATGTATGTCTATTACGTGCATTTAAAATTTACCATCTATTCGTAGGACTTTGACTTTCATTTATTTAACCTGGACCGGACATTCAGTTGTGGATCTTATTCTCAGATGTTCAATGCATCCTTTTTGTATATCACTTATCAGGGTATAAGCCTAGCAAAGTGTCTAATACCAGCTAGCAGTAAGTGTCTAAATTCATGATTGTAACATATTACGCTCATCCCGAAGAGTGGCAGCTATGTCGATCTGAAAATTTACCTCATTTTTTTAACTTCCGGAGACTCAGGTTAAGTTAGCTGACACACACTTCCACGACTGCAGCTTTTCATATTCTGATTCGGCCACCACAAGTTATAACCATCCTAGGCACATATCTCTTCAGGCGATAAACGATTGCAGATTTTGGTCTCTGAAACTGTTTTAAAAAATAAACTAGAAACTATCCAAATATATTTATTACCATATTTTTTCTAGAACTGAAGTAATGCACTGTCGGAGCATGCTGAGAATACGGCAGGTGATATTGTTGGATAGGTATTGTAAATGCTCTCTGTGTAACATATAAGCATGGATTTTTTTGCCCCTGTCAGAATGGATTAAATACCCTTACGGTGCATCCTTGCTTCAAAAAATGTTCAGGAAAGTGGCAGTGGCTTGCTCTTCCTTTCACTACATTTTGTTCAGGTTTCCTCTCGTGATCATGTAATACACTGCAGCCCTATTTCTTCCAAGGTCATCCGAGAAAAAAAGGACAATATAAAAGGGGCGCTGCCAAGAGTGCAGTGTCCATCTTGGAACCCCAGGAAAATGGTTGGGCGTACGGTCGCTTTCCGACCCTGCTTGATGCCTGTCATAATAGGGCCATAATTTCTTCACTCAAGTGGGACAGCGGACCCTTATGAATGGGAAAGATCTTCTGTGGAAAAGAATGCCTTCATTCTCATTGCTTTTCGACCTCATCTGCTTGTTTTGCGGTAATCTTTGAATGCAAAGAATACAAAAGTAAGGAAAAGGCATATTTTCCCTCATGCAGACGTTCATTTAGCAAGACTTTGAGCAGGAAGACTCCGCCTTTGTTATTATTCCCCCTGATTTCCATCTTTCTCGGTACCCCTCTCTTCTCTCTAAATCTCACCGACTTGCCTTATCTTCTTCAGAAAGGTACCGTGTACAAGCTTACGTCAATATCTCCATGGATATTCCCAATGTACCCCTGAGATTCTTTTACCTTTATCAAAGGGTGTCGACATAAAATCATTTCAATTTATCCTAAATTTTCAACGGAGACATACGTTAGTTCTTCACTCTCCTCCTGAGCATTCACATCTAGTGTCCCTTCTCCATCAGTGTTTCACAGAAATCTTTTTTATGTGATTAGAGGTCGAGAGCAATTTTTGGTTACCTTAGTGTTTTTTTACCGTTTTGCTTTATTCATTCTGCAGTCGAAAGTGAGAGTGAAAGGGTGTTGAGGTGGAAAAAGGAAATTTAGATTAGACTTATGGATCTGAATCAAGCTTCTCCGAGCACACCATATCAGATGCCGAGTGCGAAAGTGAGCCTATTGAAGACGACCAATGGAGAGAAATGAAAAGTAGCAAAGCTCCCCCTCCTGCATCCGCAAGGTTCAATTTTGAAAGTGCTTCATCTCTCAATTTTGAAGTTCAAGAAGATGGTGGTGTACTCCAGTTTTTTCAACTGTTCTTTGGCAATGAAATGATATAACTATTTACTGATGAGACAAATTGGTATGCAAATCAGTGTCTTTGTGAAAAACACTCTGGTTCCAGAGAACAATGCCGTGAATTGAGTGCTCCGGAAATAAGAGTTTTCTTGGCGCTAATAATGCTGGAGAGCATTGTGATAAAGCCTGAACAATATCATTATTGGACCACGGTGGATTCTGTGTATGCCATTTTTTGGGGAAACGATGTCATATCGCCAATTTGCAATAAATTCGGTAATATTTACACTTCACAAAAATGAGGAATACATCGCAGAAATATGTACTAATCCAAAACTGAATAAGATTTGGAAAATCTACCAAATGTTGAAGAGATGGAAGGAAGTCATATTTGAATAATAGACCTGACTTCATCGAAAAAAATTATTGACGAGTAATATCCCCAATTTTTGGCTGCTGAAGTGGGTAGGCCAACCGCAACATCTCACCCTCTCCGCCCCTTGGAAAGGCACTTTCCTGAGCTGATCCTAGCCACTAATAAGAAGGCAAGCCCAACACGCAAGTGATTTTTATGTACTAGAAATGGAGATGCGAACAGGAAAATTATTTGAAGGGAAAGCAGATATATTGCCCAGATTGCGATGTAACTCTGTGGTTGTAATGCTGTCTCTTACCATGTTTTAGGACTTACCACACAAAAAAATCTGCAAATAATTAAAATTTGTACTAATCGATTTGGATATATGTTAGGGTTGTAGAATTTTCAATAAAAATATAGATATTTTGGCTAAAATACTTGTTCTAGCTGAGGTAGAATTGAATCTCTCTCACTTTAGACTATTGATAACAATAAGGGTTTAAATTGAAATTATTAATAAATAAAAGCTCAATACTCAAAATAAACTTGTTTTCCCATCATTATAACATATAAATAATTAAAAAATACAATAAAAAAATATAATCCATAAATAAATTTTGGAACCATTTCCTCAAAAAAATGCGTCAGGGAAGGGGTTAAGGTAAAGCTGGTCTTCAGAGTTCATGTTGATTAGATTCTAAAAACAAATGAATCATTGTATTAGTAAATCCATGTTTCTTCTTGAAAAAAAATGGTTCTCGGCTCCTTTGAGGAGAGGTAGTAGGTATTAAGTACCAGAAGTCAAAAAGAAACTTTTTTATGTTGTGACAGATATTCGTAAAAATTTTCCATTAAAGTCCATAATCATGGTAAAGTTGGAAATTTGAAAAGCATGGGCTCTTTTGAAACCAAATTCAATCGTGGGAGGGGAACAACATCTGAAGTCATTTGTAGCCTTAAGGATAGAAAGGAAGAACAGAAGGCTGATTCCAAACAATTTTATATGAAAATAAGATTATTTGTACATTTTGCTGCTATACATTGTATTACCACTGATACTCATAAATAAGATATTTAATAAGATGGGCACCTATCTAATATATATTACAACATCAATCTTAAGTAAAATTCATGTCCAGTCCAAGGATGGCAAATCGGAATCCAGTTAACCAGCATAGCATCACCAAAAGCCCATTGCCAGAGGTCTTGAAATTGACTATATTACTTATATGCAGGGTGGTTTTTTTGGGAAAACAGTGTTTTTAAGCTGGAAAATAAATTGTGCATATCAACATAATGGTTACATTACACACAACACATATTCTATTATTGTCCCCTGTGTCCCCGGTGGGTTCAGAGATGAAGATATTGTGCAGTGGTGAAGTTGTGTGTCTTGTGAAAGATTCACAGCATTTTTTTGTGTGAAGATTAAAACCATAATTACTTGTGTATAGTCCGACCCCC
Organism: Pyrrhosoma nymphula; assembly: GCA_963573305.1. Classification (NCBI taxonomy): domain Eukaryota; kingdom Metazoa; phylum Arthropoda; class Insecta; order Odonata; family Coenagrionidae; genus Pyrrhosoma; species Pyrrhosoma nymphula. Next base: position 158,428,503 of record OY754331.1, on the reverse strand, counting down.
AATTTTTTGCCCAAACATTTTCTCTCATAATGCCGGACAGTGTATACGAGAAATGGTTAATTTTTAATATTTGCATGTGAATCAAGTCAGAAAGTTTTATTCCATCTCTAAATCCAAATGTTTTATGAATTTCAGGAATTTTTAGCTGGACATAAAGTTGTACATCGTGATCTTGCTGCCCGAAATGTACTCATATGTGGTGATGGTTGCACAGTAAAAATATCGGACTTTGGAATGAGCCGAGATATATACTTACAGAATGTGTACCATAAATCATCTACACAGGGAAAACTACCAATTAAATGGATGGCACCAGAAGCACTTCTTCATAGAATTTATACAACCCACAGTGATGTGTAAGACATTTTACCCTATTTAAAACCTGTAGATTTTATATAGTATCTTCTACTTATTCATAGCATGATGGACAAAGTTTGTGTATCATGTTTATTCATGTAAGATACTTATCTAGCAATGATGATATTATCCTCCCAATGTATTGGATCATCATTCAGTCTTACTGTCCCCATCACCTACGGTCATCAACCATACTATACTGTCTTTTTCTGTGTGTCATCAATAAAATCTCCTTTCCCTCTGCATCTTTTCCAACACTTACAGATTGATTTCATGATACATTTCCTAACCAGAGGGATAGAAGTCTCTCTATCCCTCACGGGAAAACAAACCCCTGACCCTCCCACCCCACTCCCCACCTGCTGAAAACCCACCACTTCCTTAATCCCTAACCCTCGAGGAAGAACTACACCTAAGAAACCCACCCACCCCGCCAGCAAACCCCCCCCCCCCCCCTCTCCCACACACGTGTCCTTCACGGGTGCTTTCTAGATCCCTACGCCACCCCTTCTTACCTCTCCCCCGGTATTTTTCCCCCCTCCTCAACACCCCCCCCCCTTCCCCTACCCCCTCTCCTACCTTCCACCAAGTCCCTTAAGAGTATATATATACCTCTTGGAAATTTTTTAAACTTTGTACCTGATGATGACACCGCTGTGTCAAATCATGTTGTACCAGGAAAATAAATCTGTGGAAGGAAACCAAGTTACTTTTTCATTTGTTACTAATAAAATTTAAGAGTGTTTGCAGATCATCAAATGAAATATTTGAGCTCAATATTATATCAGAATCCAGACCAGTTAAAAACCATCCAATATTTCAGCACAGTTACAGAATAGAATCCAGACCAGATTCAGACCGTCGAGTATTGCAGTACAGTTACAGACAAGGGTGCAGACAAGTTGCAGACCATTGAATATTGCAGTACAGTTACACACAGGAATCCAGATCAGTTACAGACCATTTCCTTCTCCTCTTTGAAATCCAGACCAGTCCAGTCCTTATACAGACCACTTACAGTCCAAAGTTTAGCCTTTCAGAGTAGTTCCAGATTAGTTACAGACCAAATATTATTCCTCAGTGTAATGTCCTTCAGTGGGTTGGTAGGGCAATGTGACGTTTTTTGTAAGTTGGTTGGCAACACTGTCTTACGTTGTATCGCGTGGTGTGTGCATAAGGCAGTCTTCCCCCAAGGCACAAACTGGTAAGTCATTTTGTGCAATCTACTACCCCACCATTGATAAATGATTGATAATTTGAGAAAAAACTTTAAGAATTGGTTTTCATGGATACCATTTGAATCTGTATGTTACCTCAAAAGATCATCTTGCTCCAATGGATGTTGAAATGATTTGTTAATTTTTTCTTATCTTTAGTTTCCATGAGTTAAGTTTTCTTTTCTTACTAACAGGTGGTCTTTTGGCATATTACTCTGGGAGATTATAACAATAGGTGGAACTCCTTACCCTGGAATTGAGATGAACGAAGTTTTCAAACTCTTACAGACTGGGTACCGCATGGAAAGACCTTCAAACTGTAGTTCTGAATTGTAAGTTGTGCTTTTTCAAAGGTTTTATTTTAAATTCTGTAATATGCCCTTCTTTGGTCATTTTAGGTGTTACTTTGTTTTGAAGTATTTCCTTTACATATCCTTTTACTAATGATTTTGTGATTATCAGGGCACAGTTGTTACAAATGAGGAGAAAGACATTTCGGAGCTTAGGATTAGATAGGAAAAAATCCTGTACCCAGGAAGGTAATCAAAAACTCTCTCCCTTTTTCATGGCTAGTGTCCTGACATCCCCTGCCACATGCTTCTATGGCACCTCGTAGGATAATATATGGATGTAGTCTGAAAAAATACACTAATGAAGAACTTGAGGGCTTAGTACAGCATTATGATGCTTATAAGTTTGACTTAAGTGGATTTAAATGCAATTCAGTTTACATGTGTAGAAAGGTGCATCCAACTTAACCCATCAGCTGTGGCATCCAGATTTCACGCTTGCCACTCTGTGCAGAAGAAATGAGGCTGGAGCCTATCCCTCTGTTCTGCAGGGATAGGCTGGGCAGGTAGGAGATCCTTCTAATCCCCCTGCTACCCCTTCCCCACCCCCAAGGGGTCGGTGACTGATGCCTGCAGGTTGGTGATGAGTTAGTGGAACATAAAACAAAATTATTCACTTAACTGTTGAAATCAAGTTAGATAATAATTATCCTTGTAATTTTCTGTTCGTTTTGACGCCAAACACTGGGTAAATATGTATTTTTTTGCCTACATAGGTTGTCATATATTTAAGTATTTTATTCGATGTTGATTACATGAAATATAAAACACTCAATAAAATTGTAGATGGTTTCCACAGGAATGTAGTAGAAATTAAAGTTTATATCATACTAGAGAAGGTGCCCGTTGAATATCAACGGGAAGAGAAAAAATCAACACTAATACTACATGGGATTAAAAATATCCTTTCAATGTGACGCATGAAGTTCACCTACTATGTAGGAGTCATTTTCATCACGAAACTAACAAAAGGTCTGTTACTTTTAAACACCAAAGGATGAAAATCACCAAGAAAAAATCATTTGACTTGACCAGGATTCAAACCCTGATCTCCAAAAAGGCAATTGGGAAATTTGGGTTCAAATCCCGGTCAAGTCAAATGAATGTTCATGGCGAATTTCATCCTTTGGTGTTTAAATCTTTGCACCGCGCACGTGACTGCATACTAAGTAATTGTGAAAATGCATGAATTGATAGATTTGTCACTTAACCCTTTAAATCCCAAGCATGTTAATAATTTAAAAATTCCAAAGATTTTGATGAATTAGCAATGAAACAGACTCAAATAAGGGAAATTATCCATTTTTATATTTTTATTGCTTTTAGTTTGCCGTTGGTGAAGCGTTATCGCAATATTTTCTGAGAATTTCATGCACTCTGGTCACTGACAATAGTGAGCAACTTAGGCTTATAGTAAAAGCAGATGGAAAAGAACATCTCCCCTACTGTATACCGTAATTCCCAGTGCCCAAGCCATCCCTTTGAACCATTACCTGAGTCAATATACCAAGAAATATTTTTCTTGGAATCCCAGTGCATTCTTTGTCACTCATAGTTCTCAAAAAATTTCTCTCCAAATGACCTGCGCCGTCATTTGGAGCCTGAGTAGCTCATTATCGTCAGTGACCAGTGTGCATGAAGTTCTCAGAAAATACTGCGATAATGTGATCCCTCCTAATTCTTGCATCCTTTTTCCTCACTCGTCAACCCCTGCTGTGCACGGAGACCCATCGGTGCCGGATTATCCCTGCCCAGCCTAACTATGCCTTTTTCCATCCCACCACCTTCCCTTGGAATCCTAGTCAACAACACCACGCAACTACGATTATCCCTTTCCCTTAACTAACCCTCATAAACTCACCCACTTGCTTTTAGCAAACCTGTAAACTGTGGTAAACAGATCGTTCTTACCTTAGGATGCCAGTACATCTTGGAACTGGAGACGTTTTCAGAAATCATTGTATTTTCTGGACGACTCTATGTTATAGTTTAAAAACATCTTTTATGTTTAAGTAATAGTAAATTCTCACTATAGTAAAAGTAAACGTTGACTTAATCTTGCTCGATACGTGAAGATAAAAATATCAAACACAATCACCACTCGGTGAAACTCACCACCTGCCAAACATCCTTGTAAAGACACTCCAGCCCTTATGTAGATGTAAATGTAGGACTAAAATATTGTATAACTGCCTGAAATTAAATTTTTGCCATAAAAATGTAACGTATTCTTGAAACGCTTTTTATTTTTGAGTCCCGAAAGAAATGCTCTTAACGACTACCGCAGTTGCCCTGGATTACTGTAGTCCTCCCAACATTGCGTGAATGCAACACTTCGTTTATTCTTGAATAATTTAAGAACTACTATGTCAATTTCGCCCAATTTGTTGCAGTGGCCTAGAACACAGATGCATAATTGCATATTTAGAGAGATATACTCATCAACAGCCTCAGACTTTACATAATATGTAACCTAAGAAGGTGCCCAGATATAATGACTTACCATTGAATAAAAAGGTCATTGTAAAAACAAAACTAATAAAATGACTTCAACAAAAAAATTCTAAATATCTTAAAAAGCATTGAACTACATATGTAAAAAATATGAACTACATATTGTCAACAAATATGGAGAAAAAAAAATTGCAAAATTTGCGTTGCGTTCATGCCACGTTGGGAAGAAATGGGTTAAATTTAGAAGATCTTTTATAAAAATGTTTCTGGTGAATATTTTATTTTCGTATAAATTATCTTGTGTTTCGGCATTGTCTGTTATTAAGAATTTAACTCGTTCTTAGTCCTCATTCATTTTTTAGATGGTACAGTTCAAAATAAAATCAGAACCTATTTTTCCAAAATTGATAAACAATTAAGTGCTATGCTTTACAGCAGTATCTTAACTCAGTGGAATATTAAAAAAAAACAACGTAGGAAGTTTGGCTAATTGCATTCTGTAATTTAATTAAAATATGTAATTACATACTCCTTACTATTTGCGTCATAAATAATGCATTAGAGAATTAGTGGAGTCAATTTAAATCGGTAAGTTCTAATTCTTACATTGTTTAATATTGATAAATATTCGCTCTTTAATCTCACTTCGAATGAATGTAATAACTGATTGTCAGTTAACATTTACGTTGTTTCAATGAAAACATTGGTTGCTACAACAACACTTAATCTACAAAATAAATAAAAAAATAAAAATAGATATTTTTCGATAAAATTTACTAAAAATTTGACCATTTAATAGCAAAAATAAAATTTCGATTTATCATTCAAAATATTATCACTTACAAATTGATTGTAATAAACCATTCATATCTTATTTAGTGCAAAGAATCATTGAGTTAATGGATATACACAGAATCTCAACTTAAACAATAAGTATGTTCATATTATGATGACTCAAAAACGCTAAAATATTGCAAAAAATCATTATGTTTTAGCAAATATTTCGGAATTTCGACCGGAGTACAAAATTCGATTGAAAGAATTGGACTCTTTATTTTATTTTCTTTCTATTGTTGCCTTCCCAATCACAGGAAACCACTACATATTTCTAATTTAATTTAGCAAATAAATTAGAAATTAAATTTGGGCTGCAGCCAAATTAAGATTCAGCTTCACATGTATTTCTTAAGTGAAAGTTACTGACATATATGTACGTATATACACATCGGTGATTATTATAGTATGTAGATTCATTTTTGATATGTATTTTTTTGGATAATTGCCTACAAAATATTTACGCAGTTACATTCCTTGAAACAAGAAGCAAAAAAAGATTACCTTAAAGATTACATACTAGAATCTCTGGACCAAAATATAGAATCTTTTCTCTTTCCCTCTCATTTTGGAATTTTTACACAAAAAACATAGTAATTGAGGATTTCTTTTTCTGGGGTGGGATTTTTTTCATTATAAGTAATGGCTTGCATTTAATCTGTCTTAGAAATTTTACCTAATCTCTAAATTTTCCCTTTTGATAAATTACCTGTATTTCGTTTAATATTTAATCGATTACAACCCTGACAAATTTTCTGTAGAAGTTTTAACTCCCAATTCTCATTTTATATGAATAAAATGAATTTATGTGAAATACATTGAGCAGATTGAAAAATAATATTTTATAGGTATAGGTACTACTCTATCCATTTCGTGCAGTAGAGTTAGTTTACAAGTTATTGTTGTTAGATAAATACAGTACATTAAATTTGATTTTAAAAGTTTACATTCAAAAAGTACAAAAGGAAAACAAAGAGAAAAAAGAAAAAGGAGAGTAAAAATATTAACATGATAATGATAAAAAAAATTTATATGCAATGCTTGTTGGCAATTGGAAATAACAAAAACAACCAAATCAAAGGGTTGTGGTGTGAGAAAAGTCAACTTTTTTCTAAAAGATAATTTTTCAGAAAGAAGTGTAAAAAGCTGCTCATTACATAGATTAGGAGAATTCCTAATAATTTTGGTTTGTTCTAATGCATCCATTGTTCAACCTTTGGGAAGGAAATGTAAAATTTCAGGGGTAAAGTCACTGACATGATTGCACTCTACATAATATGTTTAGCAAAAAGAGAGATAGAATCTCTATTATTTAAACTATGGGCGTGTTCTTTTATGCGTGTTTTAAAATTTTGACCAATTTGACAAATATAAGCTATATTGCAGCTACTGCATTTAATTTTATAAATACCAGACTAAAGAAGTTTTTCTTGTTTGTCTTTTCCGTACACTAGAATTTTGGATAGGGTTAGGGGTGTGTAAGCAGAGGCTTTCAGAGAGCTTGGTAGGCGGTTCAAAATTTTATGTGAAATGTCTCCCAAGAAAGGAAGAGAGCACCACTTTAAGTGGTGGTGCACTTTTTAGCCACTTTTTACGCACCCCTAACTCTATCAAAAATTCTAGTGAACGGAAAAGACAAACAGGATAAATTTCTTACGTGAATTGCAAGAATGCATGAATGGGAGATGGCAAAATAGCCCCTGCTCTATTACGAAAATGATTGCACGCCCGATTGAGAAAAACATACGTTTGAAGTTCTACAATTTTGTGCCCTATGTAAAACGGCCTTCATACTTTCTGATGCTTCGTGGCAGCATGCATTTTTGCACACCAAATTTGTTTTTTCAGATATTGGTTAGAAAGTTTAGTGTCACATTTCCTTTCCAGTGACATATTTTAATTAGAGCAATTACCACCTGATTTTCCACCTGATCTCAAATCCACCTGATTTTCAGAATGCCTTCAATATATGTATTCAATCAAGTGTAGGCAGGGTAAGACATTCTTTGATTTTACTGACATTTGGCATGATTAACTAACACTCCAATAGGCAACTTTTTCTTCCTGGTTAATTTATTTTAATGTTATTAATATATTCTATTACAATTCTGTACTGTATTTTTTGTCTACCAAGCTAATAATTGCTTTATTTTACTGGAATATTACAAATTCATGGGGAAAATTCTGGTACACGAGTAAGATATCATTTGTTTTGATAGATGTAGCATTGGATAGTAATTTAATATGATCTGATAAATGATTATGCAGTGCAGTGTGCAGATATTATTGGATATCAATTGCCATAAACTGGGTTGTTTACACTGGCTACACTTCTTTATAGTCCATATATACTTAAGGTTATTGGTTTCATTTAAGGTATCAGTTGATGTGTTGGTGCTGGCAAGAAAGACCATCAAGCCGACCAAGTTTCTCACAACTACGATATCAACTTGAAAACCTACTTGAGCAGAATTCAGCATCTACATACTTAAGCTTACCTCTGTATAATATAGGAATGAATGGAAGTCAGCTCAGCTGCCAAATGTCTTCAATTTCTGAATTTAATGATATCAGTAGAGTTTGTGAAAGTCATGAGTCAGATCCCGACCATGACTCTCAAGACACAAATCATAAGAGTGATGCACATTCAAGTAAAATATCCAACTTAAAGAATTCCTCTTCTAATCCAACTCTAAGGTGAGTGTCTGAATTAGATTCAACTCATTTAGGGTTGTGGGACGCGGTAAATTACGAAAATTACCGAGGTAATTTTCAGATTGGTCCTTCTCTACTCACGAGTCACAGGAAAATGAACAATTTTTTGGCTGAAAAATCAGGGGTCGGACTATGCATGAGGTAAATTATATAGGCTATATACGGTGTTCATAATTGATTATTCTCTTCACTAAGCCCATATTTTAACTGTTACCTCTTGTATTAATGTCCTATTTAGCATTAAATTAAATGAAAGCATTTTTGTCTGGAATTGCATATCTTACTCTCTTCAGCAAGTATAAATTATAATAAATATGATAAGTATCTATGTAAAATATATCTCACGAAATGGTCCAAATAATATTCATGAGACCCTTGAGTGTTTTAGGTAAGGCGAATTCATTGGGCTAGGTCTGATTTTTGGGAACATTTGTTAAGGGACTGAGTTTGAGCATAGAAAAGACTTCCAGGCCAAATCAGAAAGCGCATGGGAATCAATGGGTATTTCAAGGTAGAGTTATTTTATTTTATGACTTTAAAATATGATAAATGTAAGACAGACTTTAACGAAATTGTGCAAGAAAGTTCAGCTTTTATTTTTCTAGAGTTCGATTTTTACTTCCTGGCCTCTTAAAATTATTAAGTCCATACAATCAAATACTATTAACTTTTTATTGTCCTTCAAGATTAATGCCAGTTGCTGCCATTGTTGTTTTTGTTCTTACAAAAGAAGGATGGCATATTGGAGACGTGAGCAATTGGTGGATTGGTGAACAAAATTGTTTTCATTATGTTTCAAAAAATAATATGCTCAGCAGGTGTGATTTCTTCATGAATTTGCCTGAAGAAAAATTACATTCTGCTTGCAGATTGGCCTCCAGATATATTCATTTGAATCATAAGTAAGCACCTTTTGATAAGGAAAGGCCAGTGCCATGCCTGGTTCTCTATTCCCTTGATAATCTTTCCATAACCAACCCACCCACTTTTCTTGATGCCACGAATAATCACAATTATTGGTTGCCTCCTCAAATAATCAACCAACCAACAAGTGCAACTAGTGAGTGTAAGGTGGAGTGACCCATTCTCCCTTATTCTCCATGAAAAGTTAACTGAGTTTGGAGGGAGAGTACTATTCAGAAGGTGTACTTACCATTCCATTCCACCTGCACTCCATGGTACCCAGTGGAAGTGGTATTCTAGTTTAATGTGCTTCAACCGCTTGAGCCATTTCACACACATTGTCTGCCTCTTGCAGACAGGGTCAACAGCACTTGGGTAAATAGGAGGATCACCCCACCTAATTCAAGCTGAGCCAGACAATGCTTTACTTCAGTGACTGATCAGAAACCCGTATTTTCCTCATGGTAGGCCTTTGCCCTACACTCCAAGGAGATTTATTTGTTCCAGCAGAGATGGTTTATGTCTGTGGTTATTCATCCTAGTTGTAGTCATTTACCATATCTACAAAGAAGTGAACTTAAAAACCATTACTTTACTTTGCTATGTTGGCATGCTTTACTATGAATCTATATGTAGCAAAAAAAATTAAACCATCTTATCTTTCGGTTTTATTTTGTAGACCAAATTCTTGTAACTTAGCTTCGTGCTTTTGCTTATCTTACCCCCATTTGTACCTCAAGGTCCATGTAATCAATAAAACCAATAATGAATGTGAAATCTTTTTCATTTTAAGGAATGAAGAAGTTGAATCAGGCAGTGATCCAATGCCATTTCCGAAAAGTGTCTCCTCAAGTGAAGGTGCTGATTACCTTACTCCCATCTCAGTGTCAATGGAGGATTAGATACATCACTTGGATTTGGCCAAGTTCAATGGATGCCAACACTGCATTGTACCTGATTAGTGAAAATATTGTTGGACCTATTGTTTGAGAAGGCCAACTGTATACAAAAAAGTGTGTGATATATGCTGTATGCTCATATGTATAGTCAAAACAATCTGCTGTGCATAGCCTATGATATTTCCATGAAGAATGGTGAACCATTGCCCTTTAGGTTACGGCAGTTTCCCTGGACTCCATTTGAGGTGGACACAAAAACTTATCAAATAGGTTAACATTTAGGAATGCATACCTAAAGATGACAACATTAGGATCAGTGATAGTGATTTCATATTTTCCTGAATCAAGCATCATGCAAGCTGACAAATGTGGTATCTGATCAAAGCAAAGGTATTATATTTATTTAAAACATTTAAGATATATCATGGGATTCTATGTATCTGCCATAAGTTATTAACTTTGGAGTTTGCAGCTCACAATTTCACTTTTTTTATATAATTCCTGTAAAAACTGTTTTTCTTTCCAGTCAAAATTAGATCTTTATCAGTTGAACATATTCTCTAGGTCTTGAAATTTTCAAAGCAGTCAATAAATTTTTTACTTTACCCTTGTGTTAAATAAGTTGAGGTTGGATACAGCATTAGCAAAACTTGGTGGCTGTTCCCTGCACTAATTGTACGGTGTCAAAGAGGGTAAGGTTCAAGTGGAAGGAGTCTGAAAAGGAGCCGAGGGGGGAGAGTACATGGCAGGCAATGCTGCCAACATGATTGCACTCAACTGGAGGGGGTGAGAGAGTGTCAGCAGTACATTCAATGACTTGGTTTACAATCCGAATGACGTCATTACCAGGGGCAGATAAAGGTGGGGTGCAGGCAGTGCCAGATTACCAATAAAGCAAAGCTTTGAGTAGGCAGTATCCTATGGGCCCCGAGGCTTTGAGGCTCTTGCAGGGGCTGCGAGATTTTTTCCCCCTTTCTTCTCTTGCAACTTGTTTATTAATGTGGGCCCCATTGCTTGTACTGCCTACAGGCCCCCAAGTGTGTTCATCCAGCACTGGGTGCAGGGGGGCAGTTGTCCCCTGTAATTCCTGATAAATTAGGAGAAATGGTAATCATAATGTATTCCATACTCCCCAGACCTCCTGAAAGTACATAGTACTCTGCCCCACCCCCAAACAAGCCCCCATTTTTTCCCCAACATTTTTTATACAGCATGGTCATGCCAGCATTTATGGTCATCCCTGTCTAAATAAATGAATACAAAAAATTAGCTCCGCATATCGTGGAGCTTATCTCTGGCAAGAGTTGCCTGTTTTTGAAGCTGAACCAGCAATTTCCATGTTGCCAGTGTACAACATACCACTAACTGCATTTAATGTGACTTATTCATATTTCATCTATGATTCTTACCTTTATGCACTCTTTCTAATAAATATTTTCAAGGTAGAGAAGAATTAATCCAACTATTGCATACAGCTGTATTTTGCCCACTGCTAGTCACGTGGACTAGAGGACTGCACAGGCTATATTTCAAGGTTGCATCGGCAAGGCAACCAAGCAATTACAGATACCAAGTGAGAGTAATGAAAATCTAACTCATTGACAATCAAAACAAGCATTTAAGTGTTCAGCTACACCTCAAGGGCATGTAAAAGATGAAAGTGATAGAAAGGATAGAGCTCATAGACTTAATTCATATCCTATGTATTTTGTAATTATACATACTAACCGTTGAGTTTCTTTTCCAGTTTGTAAATAGCATCATAGAGTAAGCATACACTTACTATATGATAGTATAAATGATGTTGGTATGTATATGTTCATACAGGCATTGGGCAGGCCAATCTTATGGATGTCTGTTGTACAAAGACCAGACCAAACAAAATAGGCTCTTGAAGCAATATAATATAAGCAATGGTGCCGTCAGATTGTGCTGATGAACAAATTTAACGTGCAGCTTGCAATTTAGCTAAGTCAACTGCTAGATGTGTAAGCTGAAGATTCTTCTAGGATGCCTTCACACAGGTATATTTTGCTGTAGCAACAATATTGTCTGGATTGCAGTCAGCAACTTACTCTAGGTATGCTTCATTATCACTTCAGCCCATCTTACTTGATTCTCACATCTGATCTGTGGTACCATAAATAATAATTTTATTTTCTTGGTGGAAATATATTTTCAGCCACAAATAAAGTTGCTACTATCCTCTCAATTTAAATTCTTGTATGCATGTTGATTTAATTGCTTCTTAAATGGAAAGCAATGGGTTTTTCTTACGATAAATTTTGCACTTTTGAAATCAGTGTTGTGTATAGGCCCCTGGTAGGATATGTAATGGAAAGTAAGAGCATATTCTATTTTTTTCAACCGTGGTGTACCCATGAATGGAATGAATTTTAGTGTTGCAATGAAGGCTACAATACCTGCAATTCTTCTTATAGATACTGCAGGGCATTTCTGTTGATTCATAGTTCTTTGCATCACAGAAGAAATTGGTTGATTTAGTGGCAAGTTGAGCATTGTCACTGTGCTGTGTTTAGTTAGGTCCTTTGCTTTTTTCCTCCATAAGCCGTGGAAGTGGACATTTCAATTGGGGGTGGAGGCAAACCCTTTCTCAACCTGGTGAAAACAGCATAGACCTACCTAGTTGACCTACTGGAAGTGCCATTGGTAGAGTACTTAAAAATTCTAGCTTTACCTAATCCTAATATGCATTTTGTTGGAGGAACTTGTTAAAAGATGAATTACAGATAAGTGTGATATTATATGATATATATTATATGATAAGATATTGTGTTAAGTGACCCCACGTGTAAGTTATACATATACACCCACTCCCCGATTAACGCTGTTAATTCATTCCATGAAAAGCGAGCGCTAATCGAAACAGCGCCATTCGAATCATCAAGTTCCATAAAGACTAATGTTATGGAACTTAATTCATCCCCAAGATACTGCTTTCACCGTAGAAATTTTGTATATTCTACTGTAAAAGTAATAATCTGCGGTTAAAATCGCTTTAAAAATGATTTAACGTTAAATAAACGTTTTATTCTATTTGTTTAAAAATTTACAGATAAATATGAATAAATAATTACTAATAGAGAGATTTGGGCTTTACCTAAAGCCAAATGAAGATATTACGAATTAACACTTAGGCGCACATGTTAAAATACGTAATAACTTAAAATTGTGATCCAACAATACAATAGTTTCTCTAAATGCTTTTAAAAATAGCAAAATTGATGAAAAAACTATGATTCACAGATAAAAATGTAAATCACAAATGAAAATCAAAACTAAGGAACTTGCGTGATAGACGTCTTGACTCGACGGAAATTATTCACGCGAATAACCTGTAAAGACCTCTTACTGCATTTTATGCTTGTGAGCACTTTGGAAATAACAAAACTGAAAATATTAGGAAGGATAATGTGCAAAACATGAAAACAAGGAACAGTTGAAAGCGCATCACCGTCATCGTCACGGAAGTTCTTCCGGCTCTTGCAGTTGATCCACATCGACGTCATCAGAACGATCATTGCTGCTGCTGTTTATGGTTGTGGTGGAGGACTTTCTTTGAGTTTTAGAGAAATAACTGTCTAAAGAGAGTTGTTTTTTCGTTTCTTTCTAGTAATAGTTCCTTGTAAAAATTCACAGAATCTTTTAAACTTCTAGCAACTAGCCAGCTTCTTTCGAAATCAGGATCACTTTCTTTTATGAGATTAGTGCACAGTCGACAAGATTTAAGATTTCATTAATATTTGATGTAGTTAAAACTTTAGTTTTGTTTCTGATTTATTCATCATCACACACATCTTCGCTCCGCTCTTCCATTTTCCAATGCTGTTGCATCAGTCAGTTCTTCTTTATTAGCCTCAATTAGGTCCTGAATGTCTTTAGCCTCCACTTCGTCTAAACCGATCATGCATGCAAGGTCAACTGTTTCATTAATGACGTCCTCAGGTATATCAAAACCAAGGAAGTCAATCGCACAGTCGTCAAGATTTTTCCAAACAGCATTCATAGTTTTTTCGGAGATCTCACCACAAGATTTTGATATGTTTTCAATGGCCTGTCGGATATTATAACAGCGCCAAAATTCCTTCAAGCTCACGCCAGCATCTTCACCCTCAGATACCCTTACAGCTTGGTTGAAAGTCTCCCTTAAATAGTATGCCTTGAAAGTTGAAATCACGCCCTGGTCCATTGGCTGTAGAATCGATGTTGTGTTCGGAGGCAAGTAAACAACCTTAACCTCCGAGCATAAATCACCCAAAGTTCTTGAATGCCCAGGAGCGTTATCTAATATCAACATAGCTTTGTAATCTAAATTTTTATTGATGCAGTACTCTCGTACAGCTGGGCAGAAATAGGTCGTGAACCACTTATCAAAGACTGCAGTGGTTACCCATGCCTTCTTATTAGCTTCCCATAGGAAAGGTTAGCTTTGCTTATGGCCACCTTTAAGAGCCCTAGGGTTTTCCGAATGATGAACAATCATTGGTTTAAGCTTAAAATCCCCAGCAGTATTTCCACCTAACAATAATGTGAGTCTATCCTTTGAAACTTTGAACCCTGGCATTGATTTTTCCTCCACTGAAATATATGTTCTGGATGGCATCCTTTTCCAGAACAATCCAGTTTCATCAGCATTGAAAATCTGATGAGGCGAATATTTTCCCTTTTCTATCATTGCCGCCAATTCAACAATAAATGTGGCAGCTGCGCTTTCGTCCGCACTAGCTGACTCTCCGCGAACAGATATGTTATGCAACTTATAGCGGGCTTTAAAGCGATTAAACCAGCCACGGCTGGCGGTAAATGTTTCTACACTAGAACTAGCTTTGGGCAATTCATCGTACAAACGCCTAGCTTTTGCTTGAATCGCCAACAGACTTACAGGTATGTGCTTTTCACCTAAATCTTCTATCCATACATTTAAAAGTCTTTCCATTTCCATAATAGTTTCACATCTATTTCTCGTTCCTATCCTGACGGCAGCCGAATGAGTTGCTATTTTCCCATACTTATTTATTTTATCTGCATTCTTTATGATAGTTCTTACAGTGGAACCAGAGAGAGATAAAGTCTTGCAAATTTCATGTTGCCGCTGTCCAGCATCAAGGCGTCACAAGACTTCTAACTTTACACCAAGTGATATTGTTTTTCTTTTCTTCTTCTCCAGCTGCCTATTATCACTCATTGCCTATTTTTCTGGGGAAAATACAATATTAGAAATTTAGAAAAGACAAAACAAAAAAAAACTCCTAGTAAACATGCCCAGAGCACAGTCGAAAGGTTCATTCATCAAATAATTCCGTTACGTGGTAATGACGAAAAGTGGATGAAAGCCTTGACGAAATCGTTTTTCTTCCTTTAATACACTGTACTATACAGAATATTCAGTAATGAAAGTTGATTGTCAACGATTCTCTCTTCCAGCAAAAAAAGCATTGCAGAATAGTTGCGACGGGCGCACGGGGCGAAGCGATCGCTGTGCATCGCGGGATTTTCAAGAGCGTTAATGCGGAACCGGAGAGCGTTAAACTGGAACAGAGTCTTAAAATATTTCCAGCGCTAATCGGAACAGCGTTAATCGGGGAGTGGGTGTATATCCATTCTGTATGGAGGGGGAGATGAGAGGACATTATTTATCAAAACTAAACTGGTCTTTTTTTAAGTTAATTTAGTATATTGACTTTAAGATTAATCATTGTTAGAACATTTCTTAGTCAGTAACAAATGAACCACTGTTGATTATTCGCATTCATCTTGGAAAAAGTATCGAAGAATTACTTCATATACATAATTGATTTATTGAGGTTCACATGAACCAAAATGTATTTTCATACTTAACAAGTAAAAAATATTATTACAAAATTAACAACAGATTTTCAAGTTGCATGGCATTAACTCACTACATACATATATTCATTTAACCTTAACCTTGATCCACCCTGAATCTTTGCTGGGTGTGGATACCATCATTTCTATGCAAGCTTAACAACAGTTTTTCTTCAATGGCATTAACAGCAGCTAATGTCAACACCAAAGTATCATGTTTCAGCATGCTGTAGACATTCAGACCTATAAATGAAACTTGATTACTACTGATTTTTCCATGGAATAAAATTCTGGAAACGTTAACTAATTAACACTTACCATACACGGGCATTAAATTAATATGGGGAATATTATCAGTGGCCATGGTAATATTCTTAGGCATTATGTCAGACCTGAAAAATAACAATTCTCATCATAAATCTAGGTCCTTGATAAAAAGATATTATTAAACAATAACCAAATTTTTAGTGAATTGTATTGACTTCATCTCACTGAGCTGAATGCATTGAAGATGTTTGCATAGAGGCAAGGGGAACTGACTCAGTGACATTCTGAAATATTTGTTCCATCAGTTTTCTACACAAACACAACTTAGAATAATAAATGTTTTGGCAACCGACGTTTTCTGTTATCCCAGTTTTTAGGTTAGGAGCCAATAGAACTGAGAACCTAAGAATCAACCCATCCCTACTTTAAAGTCAAAATACATATCATACCTAAATATTCTGGTCAAAAATATAATTCTCAAAATTGGATCCTTAATTTGAACTTTGTTCCTATTTTAGTCCAGCACTAAGTGGATTTATAAGGGTGATATCCAGTAGCTGCTAAGAAAAATTTACTCAAGGTCAAATAAAAAAATACACATGCAGTAGAGCCCCTGCATCGGCAGTTCACTCAGCTTGGAAATCAAAGTGAAAATTTCATGAAATAATCAACCCTTAGTTTAGAAGCACACCATACTGTGAGCTAAAACCGCAACCACTTAGAGCAAGACTCATTGCACCTTTAAAGCCTTCAAAAGACCAGCTACTTTCAAAGCCTACAAAATACAGCCTACCGGCCCAGACCCTTTTAAGCATCCAAATTTAAGAAGTATCTAAATATTGCACATTTAGGGTGGTAACTCAACCAAGAATTATCCATGAACTTTGAATATGTACTGTGAACTTCGGGGGTAAACCTTTACTTTAGGTATAATTTTCCCTAATTGCCGAGCATATTTATACTTTCCGTTTCTCCAGCGTTGCAGCGTGTGTAATCAGGAGCAATGCAGATACTCACTGCAACACAGCCACCCAGTTGAAAGCATGTACATATATACTCTTTAACCAAAAGAAATGTTTTATTGCTATCTTCCCTTAGTGACCTTCTCTACTGCTGTCCCTTCAGTGCTCTTATATATAAGTTGTAGTTTTAAACCAATTTATTCCCATTTATTTATAACTCAGTTAATTTGAGTACATCGCAACTTTCAACAACCGAACAATCAACTATCATCAAATACCATGGTAACTAAAAACGACGAGAACAATTACTCATAGAAGATAAAACAAATGACAAACAAAAATAAGACGATCACAATATGTACCCATACATAATGTTTTCCACACAGAGAACCAACTAAAATTACAACACTTCCCCTTGGAAAACATTTTCTCAATCTATACAATCTTTAACTCAATCAACACATATATTCATGACTCTGCACATCTGTAAGGTCTTTGGTCCATCCAATCCCTGAATTGAATAATAGAATATCCTTTGGTAATTGAAGTGAATATCCTTTTTAGTCTTAAATTTATTTAATAACATTTCGATAAGTCTTATTAGTCGCTGATGCTGTTTTTTTGTTCCCTTTGTTAACTCCTTAGTTACATACATAACTACAAAAAACGATCTTATAAAAACCGGCGTCGCAGCGCCATCTCTGGATCAAACTACGAACTAGGAAATTCAACTTGATTTTAACATTATAACTTAAACACTTTCCCTTGTTAATTAAAGTTGAATTTAACAGCATATACTGAATTAAACAAGAAATACTGAAAGATATACAATTACTGTCTCAACTAACAAAAGTTGTCAACTTGAATGACTGGAACATTTTTAAGCTGTATAATTCCTCTGAACAGTCTGCTAAACCAAATTGCCTCTTTGGCCCCTTCATTTGCTGTGATGATCTCTGCTTCAGTTGTCGAAGTTGCTAAGACAGCTTGTCATTGGCTCATCCATGAAATCACCCCTCCTGTATACCTAACGATGACTCCAGAGGTTGAATGACCTGTCGACGTTCATCCTCCAAAATCTGCATCGCTGTAGACGTCCAGAAAACCCTCATCCACATTGCTTCGATAGACTATCCCCAGATCCAATGTCCCTGCTATGTATCTGAAAACTCTCTTGACTCTTACCACATCTTCTTGAATTCGATTTTCAAGTGTCCTCGAAAGGAATCCGACACTGTAAGCCAGGTCTGGTCTTGTGCCAAGCATCAAATACATCAGAGCTCCAACGGCCTGTCTGTAGGGAAACCTTGGTTCCCCCGTCATCTTTTCCTGGTGTGGAAATTTCTACACCTTTAAGCATTGGGGTTGAAACTGGTCCACATTCTGAATAATTGAAGCATTCTAAAATTTCCTTTGCATATGCTCTTTGACTTATCTCAATGAACCTCTCTTCTCGCTGAATTTCAAGGCCCAGAAAATAGCTTGCTCCCTTTGAAACGATTTTGAACTCTGTCTTCAACTCTTCAATGAAATCTTCCATCTCTTGTAGATCGGTTGCTGCCATCAAACCATCATCTACATAGATCTCAAGTATGAGCTTCCTACCATTCCTCTCTCGAATGTATAAACATGGATCAGCATCGCTGGCCTTGAACCCATGTTGTTTCAGGAATGCTCCAAGTCATTTATTCCAGCATCTAGGTGCTTGCTTAAGTCCATAAAGACTTCTCTTCAGCTGACAAACCTTGCTGGTTCCGTCTTCATATCCTTGAGGCTGCTTCATGAAAATTCTTTCTACAATTTCTCCGTAAAGGAATGCTGTTGACACGTCGAATTGTGTCAGGTGCATCTTCTTACTTGCTGCAATGCTGAGTATTGAGCGTATCGTTCCCATCTTAGCCACTGGACTGAAGGTCTCGTTGTAATCAATGTCGTGACGCTGACTGAACCCCTTTAACAACCAATCTCCCCTTGTACTTGTCAATGCTGCCATCTGGATTTTTCTTGAGTCGAAAGACCCATTTACATGGAATTGCCTTTGCATCCTGGTGGAAGCTCTGTCAAAATCCAGGTTTGATTCTCTTTCAATGAAGCTATTTCACGATCCATGGCTTTCTTCCACTCGACTGAATCCTCGCTTTTCAGCACATTTTCAAAGGTCTCAGGATCCTGCATCACTTGATTCAAAAACTCCTCCACTCTCATGACGTAATCTTCAAGATGTTTCGGTCTCTTCAAGGTTGATCGATTTCTCAGAATTCTTCCTGATGAGTGGTCGGAGTTTTCTTCCTCATCTGTATCTGACTCACCTTCACCAAGTGATTCTACATCACTAATTGATGATTCATTCTTGATGTCGATCTGTGGCTCTTCTTCCTTCTCCTTTTCGTCAAATTCGTCTCTATGCCCGATATCTTTCAATGGTAGCTTGACTTCATCCTTACATTCTTTAATTCTATCTTGAAATTGAACATCTCTTGACAGGATAACTCGGTGGTTAGTTGGAACGTAAACTCTGTATTGCTCATCTCCGTCATATCCTACTAGGAATCCTTTCACTGCCTTCTTGTCCATCTTCTTCCTCTTTTAGGATGGAATGTAAACGTAGCAGGAAGATCCAATGATACGCAGATGTTTGATTCTCAGTTTCTTTCCATCCACAGTTCATAAGGACTGACTCCATCTTCTGATGATTTTCCTGTTCTGTTAAGAATGTAAATGGCTGTTGTCACTAGCTCTGCCCATATTGCATCTGGAAATTTAACTTCACTGTTTGAGTACTAGAAGGTCCTTGCCATCTCGACGATTGTTTGATTCTCTCGCTCACTGCCGCCATTCTGCTGAGGTGTGTATGGCGCTGTCAGTCTCTGTGTGATTCCGCTCTCCGCTAGAATGCGCTTAATCTCTTCACAGTCGAATTTTCCTCCATTGTCACTGAGTAGCTCTTTAATGTTATGCCCAAGTGTCTTTGCATGTGCTAAGACCTGTTTTAACATAATTTTGACTTCTGACTTTTGATTAATTACGAAGCCATAATGAACCTTTGTGTAGCTATCCTTGAACACAACTAGAAATCGTTTTTTGCTGAAGGATTCGCAAAATGGGCCTAGAACATCAGAGGAAAAAAGTTCTCCAGGTCTTGTTGCCTTTCTCCTAGTGCCAAACGGTAAGCGATGTGACTTGCCAAAAGTGCAGGGCTCACAAAATTCTCTCGCCATCTTCACAATGATACCCAACTCTCTCTTGAGCATCTCTCTCACATGTCGCTTGTCTTGGTGTCCCCATCTCTCGTGATACAGCTGGAGTGTTGAATTTGCTGCTTCAACAATGTTGATCCTTTCTTTTTTCTCGGGAACAGCTGGTTCAATGGCTGCCTTATACAGATTTCTGCCTTTCTCGCGACTTCCGCACAGTACTATGTTTCCATTGACTTCCAGCCAGCACTTGTTGTCGTGGAATGCAATTCGCTATTTTCATTCCTATCTTGAGCAGCTAAAACAGAAAACAAGTTTCTCGAAATATTTGGAATGTACCAAGTGTCTCTTAGAGTCATCTTCAAGGTCTTTTCTTCAGTGAATGATAAAATCTCAACGGTGCCTTTCCCGATGGCCTTGAGAGTATCTTTTCCAGCGGCCTTGATGACGCAGGAACTTTGAAACTCCTGGAACTCGACAAACAGATCCGGACAATGCGTCACATGCTTCGTTGTTCCGTTGTCGATCCACCATCCTGAGGAGACCGTCTCGACTTGAAAAATATATTCACTGATTGCATCCAGGGCTACATTGGTTTCCATAGCGTTGCTCAGAGGGGCACTCTTCTTTGGTCGTCCATCAGCAATCCACTTCTTGCATGAAATTACCCAATTCCCTTTCTTCTGTAATTACAAGTGTCATTTCCTTTTGACCTCTTCTGACCTTGACTTTATCTTGGTTTTCCGCTCTTCACGAATAATGCTTCTCCTGCAGTGTCTCCCTCTGTGCTAGCACTCTTTCTAAAATTTCGCTCGTACATACATAATTGTGTGATTAGCTCTTCAAAAGTCTTTTCTTCATCTTTCGACAATAACATCCAGCTGGATCTGAAATTCTCGAATTCACCTGGTACAATTTGCAAGACTTTACTTACTTAAAACAGGTCTGGCAGCGCATTTTCATTTTTGGCTTTCAAGCTGTTATTTAGCTCGAACCACAAATTTTTTAACCTAACATCATGAGTCGAAACATCCTCTCCATTAATCCAGCTAAATGCAAAAAACTCTGTGCATATTTTGAACAGCTGGTCTTTGGATGACGCCTCGAAATTTAACTTTAATGCCTCCCACGCCTCTCACGCTCTCTTTATCCATGATTTTCTCATAAATTGCGTCAGTCACCGAACTTGAAATTATTTACTTTGTGTAACTATTTGCCTTACAGAATAATTTGCTGACCTTCTTGTGCTATTTGATTTCATCTTCCGTAGCATTAGGCGACAGAGGCTCAGATTTCACCAATTTTCCATCAATTGCATCTAGGGCTCCTTCGTGGTAATCCAACAAGTCCCGCAATTTCCTCTTCCAAATTGGCCAGTCCGCCTCTTCTCCAGCCAGGGGTTTGATGTGCTTCGCCAAATCCATTCTTCATTGACAATCGAAAACCTTCAATCTCTCATAATCCTTTTTATTTACATCCACTCCTCTCCATAATCCCAATGGTATTTGGTAATCAATTGTCCTACAAGGAAACAAATTCTTCACAACAAAAGCTACATTTGTTGCCTCAGCCCATAGGAATTTAGGGGCACCTGACTGAATTACCAGACATTTTACAATCTCTGATATGGACATGTTAACCTTTCACCAATTCTATTCTGTTGTGGGGAAGGTGGGACTGTCTTCCTATGTACTATACTATTCTTACTTAAAAAGTTCTCAAAATCATGACTCACATGCTCACCTCCTCCATCAGTTTGAACTCCTTAATTTTCCTATCATGAAAATTCTCAACTTCAGCCTAATATGCTTTGAAAGCATTAAATACCTCACTCTTTTTCTTCAAAAAACTAACAATAAAAAATCTGGAGTAATCATCAACAAATGTTGCAATATAAACTGATCCTCCCAGTGAAGTAGGTAGTTTCCCCATAACATCACTATGGATTAAGTCCAAAGGAGCCTGACTCTTTCTATCACTAACCTGAGGAAAACCTAGCTTTGTCATTTTTCCTTTAATACATGTCTCACATTTTTCTGGTAGCTTTCCCTAAACTCCTAGAGCAGGGATTTTTTGCAATCCCTCCACATGCAAATGGCCCATATGCTTGTGCCAAATTTCGACACCGCAAGGTAAAGCATAAGCATTTACTTGTTCGCCAACATTGTCACAATTTACTTCTGTAACAGCTCCTGCTGCAACAACATCATCTGTCTTACTATTAACAGTCTCCAAAACAAAACATCCATCACATTCAAATGCTGTAAATAAAATTTCATTATCATTCCACAAATCCTTACCAATGGCACAATCTGCAGTGATTTCTGTGAGGATACCTTTCTTGGCTAAACAGTGACAAGACAAAGTATTATAATTGAAAATAGGAACATACAATAAATCAGAAACACTGAAAGTAAATCCTCCACAGTTATCATCAATTTGAATTACAACTTGTCCTTGCCCCTCTACTTCTGCTGACCCAGTACCCACTAATACCTTCCCCTGAATTTTAAAAAGCCAATCATCAAATCCTTACGATAGGTGATGAGTCTAAATGCTGCTGAGTCAATTAACCAATGATTTTTACCAGTTGTTTGGGATGCTAATCCCATCCCTTTTGTACTTACACATGCCCTGTATTTTTTCCCTTCTGAATTCCCCACTTTAGGAGGCTCTGATATGTTTTGATTGACTTGAATCCCTTGAACACTACAGTTCTTAGCCCAATGCCCTAAGACTCCACGATTAAAACATTGAATTTTATTACAAATTTTGCAATGTGTCCAGGTTCTGGGCAGTGGTAATATCTTCTGAAGTCTTCTCCCGGACTCTGTGTTGGCACCATCTTGCTTGCGTCTTTGGTGTCTCTAAAGACTTTCTGCAACTTCATCCTCCCCTTGCAATGTTCGTCTTTGGTGTCTCTGAAGGCTTTCTGCAACTCCATCCTCCCCTTGAGACGTTCATGCCACGGTTGCTGACTGGCAGTCAAGGCCAAGCTGTTTTGCCTCTTGATATCCGCTTCTTCCCGTAAAACTCGTCTCTTCACCACTTCTGTAGTTATCTCATCTTCTCGACCAAGAAATTCAATGATGACGTCATATTGCGAGGGCAAACCAACCGTTTTCATTTCACAGCGCCGCATAAGATCAGCGATTTCCATCTTTTATGTAATTTGACATAAGTGCAAGAAAAATACTGATTATTATGCCTAAGGCATGTATTAGAATGCGACACACACATGAGGAAACTTAATAGAGCCAGCCACCTTTACAAGAAGAGATCATTGGATTTTGAAAGAAGTAATTTTTGTGCCTAGGAATAGAGAACGGTGAAACACATAACCCTAAAGGTAGCATATATTATTTGAATCTTAACTATGTACTTACTCATCAACTATTAACACTGCTGGACCCCAGTTTCTATTCTCCACCAAATCCTCAATGAATTTTGGATCATCTGATGGTATGTCAAGAGAATCGACTATGTGTAAGTCATCCTGCAAATTAAATGTGAGAGAATGTAATTGATCCTCAAAATTCTGATCAATATATTTAAAAAAAGGTACATTTATCTTCTGATTAGTGCAACCAGCATAATTATGAGCAAGTGAAGGTAGGGAGTTGTGTTTAGCAACGAGACAGAGGGTATTGGGTTTATAGTAGAGTATTGAGTAGACTATTTTGAAACTTGTAGTCCTGTAATACAGAAAAAGTCATTGAGGATCTTAATAGCTTTAGCCATATAGTCCAGTCACTTCATGCACAAAAAGGGGCTCGACCTTGCAAAAGGTCATGTATTTCTAATTTTTTAATATGTTATTAGGATCTATACCAATAGTAAAAAACCAAATTTGCAGCTTCGAAAGACCTGTGCAATCTGCACAGTGCGCAGAAAACTACGCAAATTTTGCACTTTTTTTTTGTTTTTACTCAATATCTCCTAAAATATTTGACCTACAGAAAATAATTTTCCATACTTATTTAAAGAAGAAATATTGTGCTACAATTTAAGCCCAAAACAAACTACCTATGTCCAGAACTTTTTGAGGAATAGCTCTTCAAAAAAAGGCAATTTTTTCCAAAATGTTAAACTTTTTCATTTTGGTCATGTGTTTTGCCATATATCGGCAAAAATAATCATCCTACAAGAAAAACTATGTGGTCTAAACCTATAGTAAATTTATTTTGCTTTAATTTGAGCTGAAAACGACTCTTGTAGGTCCAACAATTACCTCAAATATGGCATAAAACAAAATTACGAAAAAATGGATTTTGGGAAAAATCAACGTAAGCTGTTTTGAGCACCACAGTAATCAATTATTCTATAAAAAATACTTTAGAGGTATAATTAGCATGTGTTGTGTTATGTTTATGATTATTTTTACCCTCCAACGCCGTCCTATGTGCTCTGCACCACGGTCCAGTGTCGTTTAAAAGGCCGCGATCCTTTAAACTTCCCATGGAGCCGTCATAAGTGCTGTGCAGCATCCTCGCACGCTGTTTTAATGTATTAGTTGAGGAAATAAATGTTATTTTAACGAAATATCTTCTGACCTGCTTATAAAATATGTTTGATAGTCTATTTTATACTTTGAGTTTTATTAATTGAGAATTTTTCTCCAAAGATATGGATATTTTGCACATTTTTTATTCCTTCCTCATGAAATAAGTGACGTTTTCTCATATAATTATCTCGATGTTGTGATGAAAAGCTTTTATATTTTGACTTGGAAGAATAGCGTGAATATATTTGGTGCTCGGATGAAGATAATGCCACTTTTTCCGGCACCGGTCAACATAAACACGTCCCCTCGTTGACTACATTTTTTTCAAGGCAGTGGTTGCGACGAGCTTCATTTAGGATTGGAGTAATGAACACGTCTGGTTTAGAAGGGCAGGCAAGAGTTACGATGTTTTCTCTTCCTTTCAATTAACTCCAGTGTATTATCTTGGCTAAACATGACAACCATTTCTTCGCCCTTTTGATGACACCAAGGCAGTGGAAGTCAGGGGGGACTCGCACAGACTCAACCGCCTATCTCGAGTGATTATTGAGTCGAAATGGCTGACAATGAGTTGGAAAGCCTAATGAGTACGCAAATTGTGGTGTGATGAAACCACGAATGCTTCCTAGAAGCCTAGCCCATCTCACTATGTCAAAGGCATCTGGAACGAAGTTAATTCTCTGATAGGAGACCCAAGCCTGTAATATTATGACACATCGTTGCAAGATTGATTTGGCGCCCTCGCACGTGAGGGGTATACACTATGCATTCTTTCGTCAGTTTTACCATAGAAACCGACCGAAGTGTTCGGACCTATGTGAAATGTGAGTGTAATGGTGAATAACCGTAGCGAAATGTCTGTTCCACCGAAAGAGTGATGAAAATCATTGGGAATACATTTGGAAAAGTACCCTTCAAACATAAGTACTCACATTGGTATCCATCAACGGCTCCGTTAAAGTGACAAACAAGAGAATAGACATTGATCCACTTACATTTTCCAGACGGTGTGCATGAAAAAACAGTCGGACGAAGAATTAAAAGGTCAGTTCAAGTATGAGTTAGCACCATTTCCAATGTCATTGCTCAATGAACAGGGGATGCGAAAGGGAACCAAGTGTAGCTTCTACTCTGTTTTTACTCCACTCTCCATCAGCAGGCCAATGGACACCAATACGTTTGTTGTAGTGGATGGTGGATACCTTTTACACAAAGTTGTCTGGCACCGCAAAAATTCCGTAAGGGCCATTGTCACAGGTTATGTCAGCTATGTGAAAGGCCACTTAGGAGGCAATGTGTCGATTGTTTTCGACGGCTACCCTGAGAAGGCAACCAACAAAAATACCAAAAGTGCTGAAAGAATGCGACGTTGTGCTGCTCACTTCTGCAGTGATATGCTTTTTGAAGAGTCCTCCATCATCCAATTACCTCAGGAAAAACTATTGGCCAATGCTAACAACAAGGGGCGGCTCATCACACTCCTTCGCAATGCACTTGAGCAGCAGGGTTTTGCAGTGAAAGCATCCTAAGAAGACGCTGATTGGGACATCAATGACACAGCACTATCCAAAGGTCAAATATTTGACCCTGTTATTGTTATTGGAGAAGACGTGGACCTTCTGGTCCTCCTAAATGGTTTGCTCCGCTGCAATGAACGTCTACCTCCAAAAAAAAGTGATAGACGGCAATCGGCAATTTCAAGCTCATCTTACAACCACGGAAGCACGCAATACCCGCAAGGGACAATTCTTTTTCTACATGCCTTCAGCGGGTGTGACACCACATCCGCCCCTTTCGGGCAAGGAAAAACAAAATTGGCCAGCGTCCTTCAGAAAAATCCCCACCTTATGGAACTGGCTACTGTTATCCTGCAGCCCGATTCCAGTCATGAGGCCATAGCCAAGGCTGGGGAGAAACGCTTCGTGGCTCTTTACGGGGGTGATATAAGAAGGGACACCTAGAATACCCTCCGCTACCACCTTTTCATAAAGTCAGCATCCAACTCAAAGGTGAACCTTGCTCGTTTGCCTCCAATGACCGATGCTGCGAATCACCATTCTTATAGAACTTACCACCAAGTTCAGAAGTGGTTTGGGGCTAATAAAATCCATGCAGATTGGGGGTGGAAGATCGACGATCAGGGCCTTATCCCAGTCACTACCACTATGAATCCCGCTCCTCAGAATCTGTTGCGCTTGATATCTTGTACATGCAGAACAGGATGCAGTGGGGGATGCAGCTGCCGTAAAGCCGGATTAAAATGCTTAGCACTATGTAAATTTATGTGATAAAAAATTAAAACTAGTTACTATAATATGTGACTTGTACGTGTATGTGACCTGTACGTTAGGGTGCGGCTTATTTTTCGAAAATCGGAAAAGCTAAAAGTTCCACCAGTCAAAACATTCATTTTGAAGATAAAACACATGCGTGAAATTTTTGTTGAGTTGCGATATTGTTAACACGTGCTGCATGGGGTCTGAAATACCCCACTCAAAAAATGGATATGTCACGTCATAATAACTGGTTTTAGAGTAAATCTATGATTTTACGATCCTTAGGACTAAAATTTCATTATTTTTTACCTAGCTTTAGCCGTTTTGGAGATGCAGAAGGGCGAAGCGAGCTCGAAATGCTAATTAGGGGGCGCCTCGATGCGCCGGCTCGGACGAGTTCACCTGTCCGTAGACCCCCCTCTAAGCGGCCCACGACGACACCACAACTGCTACGGTGTCTCGTGGTAATTACATAGTTCTGGAGCACTCTTTCACTGGTTATGGCGAAGAACATGGTGTTTTAGTAATTATTTCAATTTATTATTAACTCGGTCATAAAAATTCCAAATCAGTCATCTTCATTTAAAAGAAATCTGTACAGCTAGCAAAATCAAACAGTAATCTGAAGGACAGTGCACTAATGAAAAGGAAAAATACAACGAGTTTCAGATACCATTACTTATCTATACGTTTTTATTAAAGTTGTCTTCCTTACATCTGGCATCCTTCTATGTTCTTGAACAAAAAGTGACAATTCCAAGTCTTTGTCAAAGTTCTGCAAAAATCTTTCAACAATTTAATTCCTCTCTCGGCATGGCCATTAACTACTTGCAATGACTACTCTCTCTCATTAACTACTTGACTACTCTCTCACCATGGAGGTATCTTGAATTCCTCGCCCAACTGCTGATTGGTAGATCAAAAAAATTGCAGCTAATTCCAAAATTTGAAAAAAAAATTAGCCGTTGTTTTCGTGGCTAAATTGGCGATACTCATTTCTGGTACATCATCTAAATGAATGTGTCTCCTCCTGGACCATTCTTCTTGTGCTCCACGAGATTTGATACCTTCCACTAGCCTCGCTCTTTCTTCATCGCTAAGACAGGAATCGAATACTGAGAGACCCACCAGCTCCTCACTCAGGTACCAAAGGTGTCCCGTAATTTTTTCTAAGCAACTTTGGCGACAGTAATATTAGTGCTCTCATATTCAATGAGCTTCTTTAAAAAAAGTAAGTCATTTCTAGGTGCTGATGTGGCTAACGGGTAAACAAACCAGGCATGGATATAAACTTTTACAATAAATATGCAAACATCAAATAGCTCCTCGGAATCAGCATCGGTAATCAGCACTTGCTCACGAAAAACCCAAATTTTAAGTGCGTAAATTGCTTTGCACATCCACCTCGCACAATGCCTTTGGCAGGTTCACCCCCAATAAATATAATTGAGAGCTCTAAAAGCTCCAAGTACCTAATCATCTCTAGGCTGGCCGATCTGATAAAGGCAAATTGGGATATTAGCTTTGTAATATTTTAATAACTAATTCCTATGAACAAAAAATAGTAGCCGCATACATTGATTTGCTCCTGTGTGAAGTTAATTATTGAGAGTTTCGTCTCCATTTTAAAACTTTCTCCGGAATCTGGGTAACTATCAATGGCCTCATAAGTAATTGTATCAATAGATGCCCACTGTTGCTGGAATTTTTTTTAATAGCAAGGTTTATATCCCAGCTGAACGTCCCATTATTTGGTGATAAACTCCCTCCAAAAAAATTTCAAAGATATGGTGTCGGCAAGGCAACCATAGCAATTACTTTTTTTAAATAAGTGCTCAACCTGTACTGCGGCACCATTCTTAATCCCTTGAAAAGAATACAACATTGGTATCACAAATCAGTTACATCATTATAACTGAAAACATCAGGAAAATGAAAATAAACCAACCCTTGTTAGCGCTGGTTGTATCAAATGCTATTGCTTTAACATTATTGGAAATGTTCCATTGTATCACTATATTAAAAGCTGCTATTGCAACGGCTTTTCCGCTTCCATTCGGAAGCTCTGGAGCTGCAAGCATTTTATTGGTTCTGACACCTGTAACAGCTATTGCTAATCTCTCTTTGGTGTCATTACTACCAAGAAATGCAATTTACCATTTTACCATCGCAATGCAAAGTCAGTATAGGGTCCGGGGAAAATGACTCTCTCACTTTCTCCGCTGAACTAGCCCTGTGCTTATCCCGTTGTCTCCGAATAATACTTTCTTTTATGTTTGTTTGGGGTATATCTCTTCCGAATGCGTCGCAAAAATACTCCTGTAAAGGTGTCGTCGAGGGCCGCTTACAGGGGGGTCTACGGACAGGTGAACTTAAATTAAAGGTGAAGGTTAAATTGTTGAAAGATTTTTCCAGAACTTTGACCAAAGACTTGGAATTGTCACTTTTTGTTCAAGAATATAGAAGAAGGGTGCCAGATGTAAGGAAGACAACTTTAATAAAAACGTATAGATAAGTATTGGTATCTGAAACTCGTATTTTTCCTTTTCATTAGTGCACTGTCCTTCAGATTACTGTTTGATTTTGCTAGCTATACAGATTTCTTTTAAATGAAGATAACTGATTTGGAATTTTTATGACCAAGTTAATAATAAATTGAAATAATTACTAAAACACCATGTTCTTCGCCATAACCAGTGAAAGAGTGCTCCAGAACTATGTAATTATCACGAGACTCCGTAGCAGTTGCGGTGTCGTCGTGGGCCGCTTAGAGGGGGGGTCTACGGACAGGTGAACTCGTCCGAGCCGGCGCATCGCGGCGCCCCCTAATTAGCATTTCGAGCTCGCTTCGCCCTTCTGCATCTCCTAAACGGCTAAAGCTAGGTAAAAAATAATGAAATTTTAGCCCTAAGGGTCGTAAAATCATAGATTTACTCTAAAACCAGTTATTATGACGCGACATATCCATTTTTTGAGTGGGGTATTTCAGACCCCATGCGGCACGTGTTAACAATATCGCAACTCAACAAAAATTTCACGCATGTGTTTTATCTTCAAAATGAATGTTTTGACGGGTGGAACTTTTAGCTTTTCCGATTTTCGAAAAATAAGCTGAACCCTACTGTACGTGTATGTGACCTGTTTACATATGATTTTTCTCAAAATCCATTTTTCCATAATTATGTTTTATGCCATATTTGAAGTAACTGTTGGACCTACAAGAGTCGTTTTCAGCTCAAATTAAAGCAAAATAAATTTACTATAGATTTAGTCCTAATAGTTTTTCTTGTAGGATGATTATTTTTGCCGATATATGGCAAAACACATGACCAAAATGAAAAAGTTGAACTTTTTGGAAAAAATTCCCTTTTTTTGAAGAGCTATTTCTCAAAAAGTTCTGGAAATACGTAGTTTGTTTTGGGCTTAAATTGTAGCATAATATTTCTTCTTTAAATAAGTACAGAGAATTATTTTCAATAGGTCAAATATTTTAGGAGATATTGAGTAAAAACAAAAAAGTGCAAAATTTGCGCAGTTTTCTGCGCAGATTGCACAGGTCTTTTGAAGCTGCAAATTTGGTTTTTTACTATTGGCACAGGTCCTAACAACATATTAAAAAATTAGAACTACATGACATTTTGCAAGGTCGGATGTATAAAGTGACTGGACTAATAGAAAATCAGTGGGAATTGGAGCAAGTGGATGTTGTTGGGGCGTACTTAAACAGTGCTTTAGCAGAGGATCTTTTCATGGAACAACCACCTAATTTCTGCATTAAGGATAGGGACAGGTATGTTTGTAAACTATGAAAGAGTATTTATGGATTGAAACAGTCAGGAAAGAATTGGGATAATGAATTGCACAATATCCTAAAAAGGCTGGGATTTATAAGGTGTATAGCTGAACCGTGTGTTTTTCTAAAGGAAGGTATTGTTTTGGGGGTGTATGTGGATGACATGTTATTGATCAAAGATAAGGAAGCAATAGTAAATTTAAGGTGAAATTAGCCGAAATTATTGAGATAAAAGATCTAGGACAAGCAACAAGGTTGTTGTCACTGAACATTCAGAGGCCTGGAAAGGATATGATTACCCTTGACCAGACTGATTATATTATGAATGTGCTTAGGGATTGCTCTATGGATAACTGTATGGGAGCTGCAATTCCAATGGAAGTAGGATATAAGAGATGTACAGAGGATGTTGAAAGCTTTAGTGAGGACATTTATAGAAAGGTGATAGGATGTCTGAATTATATCAGTATAACCACTAGACCTGACATAGCTAATGCGGTATCCAAACTTAGTCAATATTGTAATAATCCCAACACAGATGATTGGGAACATGTTAAACATGTTTTAAGATATTTAAGGAAAACTATTAATTTTAAGTTGGCATATCAGAGAACAGGATCGCCTTTAAAGGCCTTCTGTGATGCAGACTACGTGGGTAAAGCAAAGGAAACCAAGTCATTTAGTGGTTATTGTGTAATGTTTGGGGGTGGAATAGTTCATTGGAGAAGTAAAAAGCAAACAATTTCCTCAACATCCACCACCCATGCAGAATGTATTGCAATGTATGAGTCTGTAACGGATTTGATAAGGATGAGAGATTTATTTATAGAATTAGGTCAGAGTATGTTTGTTCCAAACCCTACCATGTTGTATTGTGATAACCAAGGTGCAATTGCAGTCATGAAAAATGATCGTGTGAATGATGGAAATAAGCATTTCTATGTAAAAATTAACTATTGCAGAGAATGTGTAACCAAAGGTGAGATTGATTTAAAATATGTACCCACCCAGAAAAATATTGCAGATATTATGACAAAAGGATTGAATGGACCAAAAACCTTACAGATGTGTAGAGCCATGAATATATGTGTTGATTGATTTAAAGATTGTATAGATAGAGAAAATGTTTTCCAAGAGGAAGTGTTGTAATTTTATTTGGTTCTTGGAGTGGAAAACATTATTATGTATATATTGTGTTCGTCATATTTTGTTTGTCATTTGTTTTATCATCGATGAGTAATTGTTCTCGTTGTTTTAGTTATGGCGTTGTTTGATGAGAGTTGTTTGTTGGGTTGGTTAAAAAGTTTGTGATGTACTCAAACTGAGTTGTTAAAGAAAATGGAATAAAATTGGTTAAAAACTATAGAATTGGGGTGGAGTCCACTGCAAGATAGAAGGAAAGTAAATAGGTGTAACCCTACGGGTTAAACGCCACGGGTTGGCAGCACCCGCGGCGCGAGTAACAATGGATCATTCGTCGAACACCGGGAATTTGGCATTACGCACGGCATAATAATGGGTGAGAAAGCGTAGATAAGGAGGGGGAGAAAACGAGCGTCAGTAGTGACGGGACCGGGAGAGAAACGGGAGTGAGAGTGAAAAAGGTACGAGAGGAGAACGGGAGAAAAGGATAGTATGTAGAGGATGTAGTAGAGGATGTAAAAAGTAGAGGATGGAAAGATAAGGTGTTCGCGCCAGGAGAGCAGACTACACGGCGGACGCCGGAGAAAAGAGGGAGAACGGAGGGAAGAGCAGGGACGAAGAGTCACCGGGAGGAAATCCTGCGGGAAGGCGCACGCCAGACCAACGTCGCGGTCCAGCGGATCGCCGAGACCAGTAGCCACGATAAGTGGAAATATATAAACATTGAAATGGTTATTTAAAAAAAGAAAAACAGCCCACTGCAAAATTACATATATAAATTTAATTAAGATTATTAATTAGAATGACATTTCTATTAATTTGTAAATTGGGCCCAATCGAAACTAAAGAAATTGAATACAGAAATATTTGTGAATGAAAAATATAAATGTTTTCTTCGTTTAATTTCCTTAATTGAACGGTACAGTAAGGGTATTGATATATATATATGCGTATAATACATGTACCTGTGTAAGAGTGTGTGTGGAAGGAAACAAATGAGCTAGCCGGAAGACAAGTGAAAGGTAAGGTAACCGAAAGCTAAAGGGGTGAGGGTTACATTTTGGCGCCGCAACGTGTAGGCACGACTACTCTAGGAAATAGAGACCACGGGTAACCTGAGTCAAGGACGATCGGGGAAAGATTCACAAAATGGCGGGGATAGTAAGGAGGTTTTACGAGTTGAAAAAATCAGAGTTGCAAAATTTCTTGAAGGACCGACAAATGCCAGTGCAAGGGGCGAAATTTGAATTGCAGGAACGGTTAAGAATAGCGTTAGAAAAGGAAGGTATAGATATAGAACATTATGAGTTCAAAGTTGAGACGGAGAAACAAGTTGAAGGTGGCATCGAAGCCATTTTGAGGGAAATGAGAGAAGAACAGAAGAAGAGGGACGAGGAAATGATAGAAAGACAGGAGAAGAGGGACGAAGAAATGAAAGAAGAACTGAAGAAGAGGGACGAGGAACTAAGGAAGGAGATGGTAGAAAATCAGAAGAATCAAGTAGAGGAGAGTGCCAAGAAAGTAATAGAGGTTCTACAGGTTTTCCGACAAGAATGCCAGGGCAGATTAACGGCGCAAGAAAAGAAAATAGAAGAGACGCAGAATTGGGTAAGAGAGGAGATTACGGAGTTGGAAACGAAGATAGAAGTGGGCAACCAGAAAATAGAACAGCTGCGTAAGAACCAAGAGAAAATGAATAGTAAGGTAGAGGAAAACGGGAATATAACAGAACAATTATCGAAGATCGTGACGCAACAATCGCAGAGCAAAGGAGCGGGACTCGATGAATAAACATTGAAGGAGATAGTAGGAAGGCTGAAGGAAGACCATATCCGAGCACCAGCGCAGGCAATGGCGGTACATTTGAAGACACCGAATTTCGATGGGCGGAATGGGTCAAGACCTATGAGGTTTATTTTTGACCTAGACGAATACCAAGATATGTACAAGCTGTCAGGGGCGGAGATGTTACGCGTTGCTAGGCAAGGGATGGTTGGCAAGGCAGGAGAATGGTTGAACGCCACGTCGCACCTACACCGGGACTTTGAATCATTCAAAGAATCGTTCAGGGAACAATACTGGAGGGATGAGCGACAAATGGAAATAAGGAGAGCCTTGGACACCGGAAGTTACCAACAAAACGGGAGTCAAACGAGGGTGGAGTACGCTACCGCTAAGATAGGGTCAGCGAAGGAATTAATACCACCGATCGCGGATGAGAATTTAGTGTACCTCCTTAGACAACATTTTGAAGCGGAAGTGAAGACGGGAATGATCTCTCACAACGTTAAGACGCTCCCGCAATTCCTAGCGTTGTTAGGACGATACGACAGAATCGCGGAAGAGAAGCGGCGGTCGGAAACAATGGGACAACGTAGGTGGAGGGACCAGGGTCCTCAAGAGAGTGAAAGACGCCCATGGCCGAGGAGACCGGATGAGAGGCAACCCGAAACATCAGGACAAAGAAGGTGGGAAAATACACCGACCCAAAGGTACGAGAGGAGAACACCAAGGAGACCGGACGAGAGAGGACCGAATGATGAACGCGGATACTATCCGAGAAGAGGAAGAGAGAATGAGGAGGGCGAACGCCAGGGAAGCCGACAACCAGGACGCAGCGATCCAAGGGGAGGAGTTAGATCCGAACATGAATTCCCAGTTCATTCGCTGACGGTGGAGAACTCGAGGGCGGATTCGGAAAACTAAGGACGGCTAGGCACATGCATAGTCCCGTCGTGCCAAAGGCCGAAGGTGGCGAGAATAGGGACACTAATAAGGATCATCGAGTAGAGGAGAGAACGGTGCTAAATGTATTTGAGTCACCGAGGGACTTTTTAATGGAGGGAGAGACGGACGTCCCGGAGGAGACTAAATGCCCGGAAATAGAAATCTAAATTGAAGGCTTGAAAACAAACGCATTGATTGACACGGGGTCGGAGTTAACGTGCATAAGTGAGGAATTTTATAGGGACAATGCCCAATTATTTAAGAATACCCTCGAATTGCCAGTGAAAGGGATGAAGATAATAGGAGCAATCGGGAAGAAAAGCGGACGGATAACGAAACAAATTTGTCCCAAAGTTGCGATAGGCGAGATACAAATGAATATAACCTGCACGGTGGTGCCCAAGCTAGTAAAAACGGTTATTATAGGCACTGATACGCTAGCATTACTATCGGCGAAGGTAGACTATAATCATCGGATGATAACGGTGACGCAAGGGATGAAAGAAGCTATATGCACCTTCAAGACGACGAACGTGGGATCGCAGCGAATCGTCTTATGCATCGACGGAGACGAGGAGCGGGAAGAAGGAAGGAATGAAGGAGAAGAGGGAAATTGCACGCCAGAGCAAGACGCCAAGGAAAGAGTTGCGGAGACAGATGACCTATCTGAAGAAGAGAAGCAGAAATTAACTACAGTCGTATTAAGACATGTAAATTTATTTAGTGATTCGCCCGGGATAATAAAAGGGTATGAATACAGAATAGATGTGAGGGAAGGAGAAGAATTCTGCAGTCGAGGATATGGCGTCCCGTTGAATTTCCGGAGGCAGGCAAGAGATGCAATTAGGCAAATGATGGCTGAGGGAATAATTGAAAGTAGCTCTTCAAGATATGTATCACCGCTGGTGTGTGTAGTCAAGAAAGACGGATCGATCCGATCATGCATTGATGCCAGAATGGTTAACAGACTGATAAAACCTGACTATGCAACGTCAAGGACCACCGAAGAACTCTTCCAACAATGTGCAGGAGCCAGGTATATGTCATCGCTGGATCTAACACAGAGTTTTTACCAGATTAAATTACATCGGGATTCTAGAAAATATTGCGCATTCTCTTTCGAAGGGAAGATATACCAATTTACACGCGTTCCGTTCGGATGTTGCATAAGCAGCAGTGCGTTAGTGAGAGCACTCGAACATGTGTTGGGATACGAGGTGGAAGAATATTGTATCAATTTCGTGGACGACCCCCTAATTATCTCGAAATCCTTCGAAGAGCACATGCGACACTTGGAAATAGTAATGCGGAAATTGAAATATTCCGGAATAACTGTCAATATCAAGAAATCGTTGTTCTGCCGGAAAAAGATACAATTCCTCGGGCACGTGATATCCACACAAGGAATAGAAGTCGCGGAGGAGAAATACGCGCCAATAAAAGAGTACCCTCAGCCAAGGATAGAAAGAGATCATAGGAAGCACGTAAGAAAGAGAATCGAGTACCAAGTAGGAGATAAGGTATTAATACGTACGTGCGGGATGTCCGACAAGGAGAGAGGAATATTCCATGACTTCCTCCCGGTTTATGAAGGACCATACACGATCGTGGAGTTTAAAGGTCCAGCCACCTGCACTGTGGAGAACCCACACACCGGGGAAATACGAGGGACATTCCACGTATCACATTTTAGGCCGTACTGCAGCACACTAAACACCAACACAGCATAAGAAAACAATGCGCCGCGCTGTATGTCACGAGTCACGCCAGGAAGTGAGTAATACGACGCGAAGCGGGCAACCGAAGGGGCGAGATGTAATTATCCTTGATGAAGGGATAGAGAGAGAGCAGGCCACACACACACTGTGTTACATTGTAAGCAGTGTTAACTGGAGGGAGCAATTATGTAATTTTATATTTATGTGATACAATGTCAGGGTTATTTTGTGTATGTATATGTGAGTGATGTGATTCCCGAGGATAGAAACGAACGCTCGGAAAGAGAAACGGCGCTGCTGAAGGACACCAACCTGTGAAAGGGGGGCGTGGCATATAAACAAAGTGCAACAAAGAGAGTGCGGGGTGTGAATGTGTGTGTGAAGCGGTGTGAGAGACAATCAGCTGTGGGAACAGTGTTTGTTTGTTTATTTTAACATGTTCTTGCGTTTGTTTATGTTTAGGAATCTTCTAGTGATATTTTGGGTAACAACAGGTGTCGATTTTTGTGTATCCAGCTATAGAGCTGATGAGATGCCTGTCTTGCTGGTATTTAATTTTAAGTGTTCTAAAGTTGTTTTAAAAGTATGATTGCAAGGAGAGGGAGTTAAAGGTCTGAAGGCGTTGGGGCTTAGGGCGAAAGCGTTAGATGTAAATAGAGACTTGTTTCATTTTAGTAGAAGGCTTTAAAAGAAATGTTTTTGGTGCCCAAGAAACTTTTCTTTTAATGGGGCTAGTGTAACCCTACGGGTTAAACGCCACGGGTTGGCAGCACCCGCGGCGCGAGTAACAATGGATCATTCGTCGAACACCGGGAATTTGGCATTACGCACGGCGTAATAATGGGTGAGAAAGCGTAGATAAGGAGGGGGAGAAAACGAGCGTCAGTAGTGACGGGACCGGGAGAGAAACGGGAGTGAGAGTGAAAAAGGTACGAGAGGAGAACGGGAGAAAAGGATAGTATGTAGAGGATGTAGTAGAGGATGTAAAAAGTAGAGGATGGAAAGATAAGGTGTTCGCGCCAGGAGAGCAGACTACACGGCGGACGCCGGAGAAAAGAGGGAGAACGGAGGGAAGAGCAGGGACGAAGAGTCACCGGGAGGAAATCCTGCGGGAAGGCGCACGCCAGACCAACGTCGCGGTCCAGCGGATCGCCGAGACCAGTAGCCACGATAAGTGGAAATATATAAACATTGAAATGGTTATTTAAAAAAAGAAAAACAGCCCACTGCAAAATTACATATATAAATTTAATTAAGATTATTAATTAGAATGACATTTCTATTAATTTGTAAATTGGGCCCAATCGAAACTAAAGAAATTGAATACAGAAATATTTGTGAATGAAAAATATAAATGTTTTCTTCGTTTAATTTCCTTAATTGAACGGTACAGTAAGGGTATTGATATATATATATGCGTATAATACATGTACCTGTGTAAGAGTGTGTGTGGAAGGAAACAAATGAGCTAGCCGGAAGACAAGTGAAAGGTAAGGTAACCGAAAGCTAAAGGGGTGAGGGTTACATAGGTTATTGGGAATGTTTAAATGCTACTCAAAACATCCAGCTTGGTTGGAATTGGAGAAGAGGCTGGAACCACCAAATTTTTTGGGAAAAATGACCACCCGCTGAAACTAAAATTAAGGAGGCAAAAAACGAATGCTGCAAAATACTCCTTAAATCTCGGGGTCTTGAAATGGAATGAATTACCAGAAGAACTCACAAAACCTTTACCAAGTACTTTCCTTACCCTTCAGTCACAGATGTTTGGGCTGGGGCTTTAACCAATCTTCCTTTTTAAAAAATAGAAAACAGTGTAACTTGGTGACCTTCTACTCCTCCCACTCTCTTCCCCCGATTCACTTTCCTTCCTTTCCTCTCGCAATTTTCCACTTCACCCCTTCTCACTCTGCCATGCCCCAATCGCCCTGCTCCTCTCTCGCCCATTTCAAACCCCCACCATTTTTAACTTTCTCTGGGTATATATTGTACGACCTAAGCTTCAGAATGTGCCAGAAGATGCCATATTATGGTGAAACCGGTCACAGTTTTGAAATAAAGTGTGGAAAAGTACAAAGTTTTTTATTAAAAATGGATATCTATCACTTCCACGAAGTCAAGCCTGAAACAATTAAATTTATTAGAAATTGTGTTTCCATCGTCGTTAATGCCATTTAAAATATTTTCAAGTTACTCCCATTATAAATATTTTCACATTTTAGTAAACCACTTTCATCAAAAGTTCTTTACTCAGTATTTGTCAGTACTCGTTTCAACAATAGTTTTGAGTGTTCCTATGTTGTCTGATTTTGATGTTTAAGGAAAAATTAAAATTTTACAGTGATAACTTGCTTTTTATTGTGGTATTCACCACATTTACCATTCGTAGTACCTAAGGAAATTTGTATAGAAAAATCGAATTGTGCGCCGCGACTGGGGCATGCCTTAGCTGCCACCTAAATGTGAGGCATGAAACATTATTGACGTCACATACTTTTGCAATGAAAAATAACATTGAGTTGGACACCCATGCTCAAGAGTTTGAAAATCGCCCATGCTACTGGTCGTAACTGGAAATCAGAATTGAATACTTTTTTAACTGCATATCATGCCACCCCACATTCTGTTACAAGTAAACCCCCAGCAGAATTGTTTATAGGAAGACCCATAAGAACTTTATTCCCTGGACTGAAACCAGAGTTTATTGGGCTAACAATAAGGCTTGACGAAAGCATTTGGGACAGAGATGCTGCTCATAAGTTAGCGGGAAAATTGTATTCGGATGCCAAGAGACAGGCGGTACCTAGTGAGATTAGAGTAGGAGAACAAGTGTTAATGAAAGGGGAGAAGTCAAACAAATTGTCAACTCCCTTCAATCCACGTCCTGTTACTGTGATTAGGAAGAATAATTCATCTGTTACTGTGAACACGCCAGACACCATTACAACTGAACGAAACTCATCATTCTTCCATCCATGTGTAAAACGCAATAATAATAATGTTGATCCTCATGTCTTGAAATCCCCTGGTGTGTCTAGCCAATCTCCCATTCTAACTATGTAGTCAGCAACCTGTGAAAGAGTTAGTGGGAACTAGTTTGCCTGAAAGAAATGAATCTTTTGTTAGTTCCACACCAACGACAAATACCAGGTGTAAGACCATGGAACAGACCTGTGTAGCAACTCCTATTCGACGTGTCTCTGTCTGGCATAAGTATACTCCAGCCTTCTTAAAGGACTATGATTGTTCCAAATAAAAGGTGATTGTTTATTGAGGAAGTGATTGTAATTTTGTAGTTATTTTATTCTTTTCATGGTAGCCGTTGATAAGTTATCAATGTTCTAAATTCATCTTATTGAATTGTTTATTGTAGCCATTGATAAGTGTTTTCAATGTTTTAAATTCATCCTATTTTATTGTTTATTGCAGCCATTTATAAGTGTTTGCAAAGTTCTAAATTTCTTTTGTTGTTCATTATGGCCAACCCTAAGTGTTTGCAATGTTCTAAGTTTATTTTTAAAACGTGGGGTAGCTGTGGGGTTCAACTGTTGGCAGCACTGTGCAGAACATGGGAGAAATATAAGGATGCGGTCGCCTGTATGTTTACCTATCATTTTGGTCCCTACAAGTAATCATTGTTTAGCAATAATTGACGTGTATAGGCAAAAGACCTAAAGAGAGGGGAGGGAACTCATTTTGTGGGTCAAATATGACCTGGCAGTACTGACTGATTCTAGTGTTACCAAAGTTAACAATTATCAGAATAGAGAATGACTACAAGAATAATGAACGAGTGAAAATACTTCACTGGTTAACTAACCTGTGCCAATTTCACTGATAGGGTGGTAGTAAGTCCCAAAACTCTAACATAATATGGCAACATGTAGAAATGAGTTGTTGGAGAGCGTGGACCATGAGCAACACCACCACCCTTCCAGATGGGAGAACGGATGCTCCCATGACGAGCTTTTCCAAGTCCTTTCTGTGGCCATGGTTTCCTTCCTCCTCCCCTTACTTCTGCTCTTGATTTTGTGTGAGCAAAGCTCTGAAATTATAATAATTGTATTGCCTAATCACGCTTGAGCTTGAATAAGGTGCCATACATAAATACATAATCCAAAGGATATAAAAACAACACAAATATTTCAAATTTACGTTTTAAATATACCTGTTTAAATGTTAATTGTGCAAAAAAGTTCATCCCTCTCTAATGCGAATAAAATTTTACTAGTGGTGTAACTTAAGATTCTTGAAATAAATTCAAAATGATAAAAATTACATCGCTTCAGGCATGATATGGCCGAGTTATTTCTAAGTCAGTCAATGGAGAAATACTATATAGCAAATGCGGCCAACTATGGATAAAATGCACTTCCATAACACTTACCACAAACCGGTACTTTCTCTGCCACACCACATTCCGATGAATAATATCAATCCTTGGATGGGCACCAAATATATCCGGGTGCAGGTCCACAATTCCTAATTTTTCCTCCTCCACTTTATTAAAATTTTCTATCCAAGCTTGCCGCGGCGATTGATATACCGGTGGGTGTTGGAGAGCTCTAGAGGTGACGATGGGAATAATGGGGGCTTCATTCTTGGCAGCTGTAGAAAATAAAAGAGGCTAAAGTATCCTGCGACATAAAATACTAGAGTAAATAAGCTCAGAGCACATATTTATGCGTGGCTTTACCTGGGATTATCTGGGCATCTTCTTTAAGTGGTACAGCGCTGCAGAACTATAAAAAATAAAATCAATAAGCATAGAGCATATAGTTGTTAATTAAATGATTAAAACCACCCCATTACCCTTCTAATGTTGTTACATGGACAAACAACTCTCCGAAGTGCTGCCGAAAACATTTTATTCAAACACCAAGCTCGCGCATGGCGAATATCGTTCGTTATTTGTTTTCGGTTTTCCGTAAGCGCCATTTTTTAAGTATTCCTAAAAATCCATAGCTAAAATCAAGAACACTCTATAGTGTAAGTAAGAACAGTGTTCTTGGCTAAAATCATGGATACTAGAATTTTAATAAATTCTAATAGCCAGAGCTTCAAATATTCCGAACAAATTTCTTATAGATAACTACATACATACATTTAGTGCTCTTTCACGCAGTGATTTCTCTGGGAGCTATTATGGTGCTCAGTAAAATTACTCTCTATTACCATTCAATTACTAAAAGTTGTGCTTTTTCGATTACATATGTATTATTAGGAGTTTGAAAATAGCCACCTAATAGATTAGTGAGTTTTAGCTAGAATAAGTATTGCTATAAGTTATTTCTCTTATATTTTAAACACGGAAATGTAATCTCTATCTTAATATGATATTCGTACGCATTAACTTGAGAAAACATCCTCCTGGACCAGCTGGTATCAAACCATGTACTTCACGCTTATCAGGACAATTTGTGGTGGCGTTGCCTCCCCCCCCCCCCCACCCCCATATATATACACCACTGGGTCATTCCCCTCTCTCCAGCCTGATGGATAGGATGTTTTTCGCTTCTCCCAGGTCTTTGATGGAAAATTTCTGGCTGAGCATTTTCTTGAATATTTTAATAACTTCATCAGTTCCAGAAATATAGAAGTCATCCACATAAACACTAACTGTTAAGTTTTTGTCCTGTGTTGTATACAAGCAGGGATCGTTGTATAACCTTTTCAATCCCATATTTTCCATGGCTTCATTTAGATCTTCGTTCCAATTTTTCCCAGATTGGTGTAATCCATATTTGGTGTAATCCATGTACCTTTTCAGCCTGCACACAAAGCTTGAGGGGTATCGAAATAACCTGGTGGCAGCTCCATACACACTTCTTCCTTGAGTTTACTGTTTAGGTAGGCAGCATCAACATCCATATGATGTATTTCCCACTTTTTCTCTGCAGCTATGGCTAGCATACATCTGAGAGTTGTTTTCTTGATCACGGGGCTATAGGTGTTGAAGAAGTCTTCAACTCGAATTTGTGTGAAGCCTCTGGCCACTAACCTTGCTCGATAACTTGATATGTTTCCTTCATTGTCATATTTGGTCTTGTAGATCCATTATCTGCTGGTGACATTTCTATCAAATGGTCTCTCCACTATGTCCCATGCTTTAATGCTTTCTAGTTTTTGCATTTCTCGGTCCATAGCTTCTTTCCAATTTTTACTCTGAGGTCCTCCGAGTGCTTCTGCAATATTGATAGGATCCTTAACCCTCTCACTTGTTTTGATTTTGACAGAGCAGCAAGTTCCATCACATTTATGCCACTTCCTGTGTGCTCTCTTGGATCTTCTGAGTGGCATGTTTTCATTTGTGTCCTGATCTGAGTGATGAGGTTCTTCTTGCTGATCGAATAATTCTGGTGTAGTTACGGGGGATACCGGTCGGGAATGAGAATTGCCATCTTGGTAGTTGTTGCCATTGTTTTCTTCTTCCTCCATGTCATTTAGGTTAAATACCTCTAGAAAACTATTTAGCACGGCCAAGTCACTATTGTGGTGGTGTTGGGGTTTTGTCTGCTTGAAGGGGAAGGAGTCTTCAAAGAATCGGACATTTCTTGAAATGATCATGGTTCTCCTCTTGAGTTCATAGAGCTTGAAACCCTTTTTACCTGACTGCAGCCCAACAAAAACGCACTTCACACCTCTTGGCCCAAGTTTGTTATTGTCATTTGTGACAGCCCAGGCTTCACAGCCAAAGACTTTGATGTCTTCTACATCCTTGACTGTGAGCTCATGTCCGTCCCACAGTTCAAGGGGGGCCCTTCCTCCTAAAACTGTGGTCTGACATCTGTTTCTCAGATGTGCAGCATAGGCGACAGCTTCACCCCAGAATGTAGGTGGTAGGCCGGATTTCATTAGCAAGCACCTGAGGGTGTCAAATAAGGTCAGATTTAATCGTTCTGCACGGCCATTTTGCTCTGGCGTTCCAGCAATAGAAAATCTGTGCTCAATTCCCTTTTCTTCTAAATATTCTTTCAAATGGCCTGCTATATATTCACCTCCGTTATCTGACATTAGTGTCTTCAGCTTCTTGTCATGGTATCTCTCACTTCTAACATGGAATTTCTGGAATTCATGGGCAACTTCACTCTTCCTTTTGATAGGAATCGCCTCTGCATATTTAGAGTGATCGTCAAGAAATGTAATTATGTATTTTGATCCACCAAGAGATTTCACTGGCAATGGCCCAATCAAGTCTGAATGAACCAATTCTAACACTGCTCCAGCTTGTGACTCACTTGGTTTAAATGGTTTCTTCTTTAATTTTCCTTCTAAGCACACCTCACATTTGGACGGAGTTTTCTTCACTTCACATACTTTAGGCAAATTTTTCAGATGTCCAAATCTTTCATGCCACAATTCTGCAGTGACACACTTGGTGGCAGTCATCTTTTCTCTTCCAAGTAGGTCCTTTTCTGATTTACTAACAAAC
The DNA here is from genome assembly GCA_963573305.1 of Pyrrhosoma nymphula. Lineage (NCBI taxonomy): Eukaryota > Metazoa > Arthropoda > Insecta > Odonata > Coenagrionidae > Pyrrhosoma > Pyrrhosoma nymphula. The sequence continues at coordinate 158,384,911 of OY754331.1, read as the reverse complement.
ATGATCTTTTGCCCATCAACTAAGGCATAATCACACTTCACCTCATACATTTTGGCATGTTTGTTCCAGAAACCCCTCATAAACATTTCCTCTCCATCATAAACTTCTTTCACTCCCTTTTCAGTTACAAGCTTGAATCCCTTTTCTTCAAGTCTTCTTTCAGAGATGAGAGTACTATCTAGATCTGGGACGAGATATACTTTCTTCAGCATTATATCTGGAAATCTCCTGAGTCTTTGGTTAGCTTCAGAGTCATGCTTCCTCTTCCTGTCACTTTCAATTTGGTCCCATTTGCAATTTTTACACTTCCACCATAATTTCTGTCCAGATCTTGAATTAAGTGTTCATGTGGTGTTAGATAGTCACTTGCTCCACCATCAATGTACACTAAATTTTCCTTTCCTGAAACCGACATTCCAGCAATGAGCGCCTTACTTCTGACTACTTTAGCTGAGATTTTTGCCGCACTTCCCTTCACTTTCTTTGGTCTTTCTTCATCCGAATCACTGCTGCTCTCTTTGGATGAACTAGTATCTGAATCACTTAATAAACAATTATTATTATTATTTATTATTATCACGCTCAGCTGCTCTTGCAGTCTTGTGACGGTTGTTGTTTTTGTAGTCACTTCTGTTATGATGGAAATATTTCTTCTTATAATGCTCCTTATCGTCCTTATCATTGGTTTCATAATAAGGACAGCTTCTGGCAATATGACCGGGTTTTTTGCAAGCAAAACAGACAACTCGATAATTAGCTGCCCTTGACTTACTGCTTTTGTTGTAATCATTTTGGCCTTTCTTATCGATGGTAGTACTTCTTTTAAAACGTGATGACAGGGCAGTGGCTTCATCTTGTTTAATTTTCTCTAGCTTTTCAAGAGTCCTATGTGATTCTCTTCTTGCTTCTTCAGCTAGTAGTCTGGCCATCACTTCTTCTAGGTCAATAGCCTCCCCCTGATCCATCGTGGTGATGAGCACTTCATATCTTTCCAGGGTTAGCCCTCCGATGATGAATCTTGCTATTACTTTATCACTGAACTCTGCTTCTGTAGATTTCAATCTTCTATTTACGTTAAAAAATCTTGATAAATAGTCCTCTATGGGTTCATCGCCCCCTTTCCTGATGCTCGTTAACTCCCTGATGAGCAACGTCTGATTGATTGGGCCTGCCTTAGTGTACAATTTTTCCAACTTGACCCACACGTACTGAGCTGTGGAGCATGAACCAATGTATTCTATAGTCTTCTCGGTGAGGGTCAAGAGTATCAGAGATAGGGCTCGGTCGTTCTTTTTCTCTTCTTCTGGCGTCATGGATAGCGTGTCATCAGTTTTGGCACGGTCGTTGAATCCCGGTTGGACAGCATCCCAACAATTTCTTTGCCGCAACACAGACCTCACTCTAAGCGACCATGAAAAATAATTTAATGTGTCTAACTTTACAAATCTCCTTACCAATTCATCTTCCGCCATCTTACTTATCTTGGTGAAAAAAAAACGGCTGTCTATCTTTCACTCAACTATTCTATTCTATCTATTCTTGAGTTGGTGAAAAAACAGCTTTCTTTCTTTCACACTACTTTTCTATTCTATCTATTCTTGAGTCTCAACACACATGCACCACGCCACTAAGTCTCATAATCTGTTTGAAAACTTATTCTTAAGACTGGCCTGTGACTATCTAACTTCCTAACTTTATATAATAAAGATAAGCACAAGCATACTTTCTAATGGCAGTTTATTATAGACTCAAAACAACAATTAAAAATAGCGTAACCAAAACAAAATATGCATCACAACTGCTATTTGTGACCAACATAAACCAAACATATTTTAACAGCCAGCCCCCCCCACCCCCATATATATACACCACTGGGTCATTCCCACTTAAGAAAATACCCAGCTTAAAAAAGTCGAGGAAAAATCAGCATCATGCGAATTCCCTCGACTTTTTTATGCTGGGTATTTTCTTATTTCGGAATGACTCAGTGGCGTATATATGGGGGGGGGGGGGGGGCAGGTGGCCCAGCCCCCCCTGAAATATAAGCCTGCTGCGAGAGGCGCCTGCACAAATATCTACAGCCGGTTGCCACTACAGCTAGCCGCCCCCCCCCCCCCCCTTCCAAAGCTATAACCTATATTCGCCATTGGAATGACTACAATTGTATTCTGTACACCTATGTAATGTATAATATTGTATTCATTCCCACTTAAGTCAGTCTTGGAAACCTTATTAATTACTATCCCTCAGGTAGTCTATGGATTAAAGCAGGTTTGAATGAATACCTGCATAAAAAACTGCTGCTGGCTCTTCCTCCAGAGAAAATCTCTCCAGATCAGCCGAAGGTGGTGGGTCTGGGGCGTCATACGGTAGGTAGGAGGAGCAGACGACTACCCTCCTCTCATTTTCACCGTCTCCAAGGCTAAGCACAGCAGCTGCCTGGTCCCTGGTGATAAATTCTGGTAAATGCATAGCACTTAGTCCATTAACATAGGTACAAGCTCTAGGCCTATCGACTGTGGTAAAAAAGAATAATTTACCCGTGGTCGTGTTTAAGCCTCTGACTCGACCCTGGAAAGCCCAGGGTTCCTGAATCAGTGCAATTTTGACCTTACCTTCTGAGAGGATCCTTTGCAGGACCCCCGAGGCTGCCTTACTGTGCTGCAGGTTTGCTTGGAGACAGTGAATACCTGCCATCTTTAGATTTTCTATCTGTCCTCCTTGACCCCCTCAGCTCCTGGGGTCATTGGAGGCTTCTCAGGTTCCCCCGGATTGCCGAGGAAAGTCACCTCCGCCCTTTGCATTCCTACGTTGGGCCTGAAGGTAATGCAATTCAATATATTTCTGAGTTCATGGTTCTTTTCCAACTGCCATGAAAAGCTGAAGAATGAGATTGGCATTGAAATAGGGAATAAAACATATCTTCGAAGATATCCCTTACACTCCAGGGAGTGTAGGGCAAGGGTAAGCAGAATGCAAGCCGAGAAGTTTCCAGCGAGTGTAAGCGAAGGTTAGCACTATCCTTCCATTACACTCTATGGCGTGTAGGGCGAGGGCAGCACTACCCTTCCCTTACACTCCATGGAGCGTAGGGCGAGGGCAGTGTAACTCTTCTCATACACTCCACGGAGTGTAGGACGAGGGTAGCACTACCCTACCCATTACACTCCATGGATTGTAGGGTGTGGGTAGCACTATCCTTCCCTTACACTCCACGGAGTTTAGGGGGAGGGTACCAGCATCCCAAGTAGCCATGAATGTTGGCTGAATATTGGCCCAATATCGGCTTCAGATTGGCACATCGGCCCCTCATTGCCATCGTTTTGCCGATGTTGGCCCGATATGGGCAGCCTACATTGGACCGACATCATCTGCTGATGTTATGTTATGAGGCGAATATTGACGAAGTTCTGAAAGCATGTTTTAAAACTAGATTCACAAACTATGGAACCGATTAAACATTAGGTTGGGAAAAAAAATTTTTTTGTTTCACACAATAGACTTGGGACTTAACCATTTTTGTGGCCTGGTCAAAAATTTTCTGTTGTGAGGCGAATATTGATGAAGCTCCGAAAGCATGTTTTAAAACTCGATTCACAAACTATGGAACCGATTAAACATTAGTTTGGGAAATTTTTTTTTTTTTCATACACAACTTGGGACTTAACCATTTTTGTGGCCGGGTCAGAAAATTTTCTGACGGTCAGGGGAAGTATCTTTTAGTTTCAAATGAAAAATGCTCAATGAAATGTGGTTTTAAAAATTTTTTGTGATCTATTGGAGCCATGGAACACATGAGATATTTCTCCCAGCGGTAGATATTTCTCAAGTCATCAGTCCAAGTTTTCCGATTTCTGAAGGCTGATTTGAACAGGGGCAAAAGATGTTGGGCCGACATAAACCCAATATTGGGTGGGTACGAAAGAGTCCACTATCATATAGACTTGATATACTTGTGGCCCTGGCGAATAATATTACCCCAATTTATGGCCCGCAGGCTGTGGGTCTGCAAAGTGCGCCCCCTGAGGGTTGTGCCCCTGGCAGCCGCCCGCCTGGCCAGCCCCTAGCTACGACGCTGAATCTAACGTGCGGGAATTGGAAAAATTTTGTTTATTCGCAGTAATATTGCATTTATATTCATACTATGTGGCAAAATAGGATAACAGTTATCTGACATTAATTAATGGCGAAAAACTTTTATCAAGATTTTATGGAATATATATATAACGTAAGATATCACGGAATAATCAAATAAATGATTATAGTTCTCAAAGTCACATTTATCCATGGAAGTGACTACATATATACGTCTTTCTCAACCCCGCTATTTCAGTGGTGGGTGCGAGGTTAGGTGCGTAGAGTCGTAGGTTTGGTAGAAATTTATACAGGTGTCTAAACTGTAGGTATATATATGAGGTAGCATAATACGACATTCTATATCATGCCATTGTGTAAAAGGACAGTTAAATTAATTAACGGCAATTTATCTTTTTTTATTTTGAGAGAGCAGCGAAGTCAGTGGAGAGGTAATACGATATTCCGGCTCGTCAACGCTCCATTAGTACGATTCCTTGTCTCATTTTACGTTTCATTTTGCTTCAGAGACGGTTTAGTTACGGTTCGTTCACATTCCGTTTTGCTTCGGGTATGCTTAAATCTCCACTTCGTCGACGGTTCTTATCGGCTTCCCTCTACAATATTTTCGCCAGGGGGGTGTCAGTTCCAAATCATAACATTCATTAGCAGTGTATAAAGTACTTTGGATTGGGCATCATTCATCTAGTTTTACATTGGCCCTATATTGGCTGCCAATATTGGTCCAGCAATGGCTGAAGAAATCGGATCAATATCGGTCCTATATCGGGTGAACACCGGTACACTAGCTAAATCTTGGCTTCCAATATTTGGCCAATATAGGCTGCCAATATTGGCTACATGATGCAAAACGTTATCATATTAATTAACGTTATTGGCCCAATATTCGCTACCAATATTGGGCCGACATTAGAACATTGGCAAATGATATCGGCCCGACATATGCCCGATATTAGGTGGCTACTTGGGATTGGCATATGGACGGGGGATTTAGGGTTTAAACCCCCCCCCCCCCCAGAAACATATGTTTGTCCGAATTCGTTTTAGTTCGTTTACCTGAACTAGCCTTTAGAATTTTGCTTATTGGGCTGAAAAATATCATTGAATTGTCTTCACAAAAAGAGAATGTTAATTTATTATCGTTTTAGTGAATAATAATCTAAATATCATTTTATGATGATGCGTATAAATATTAATGAAACCTCCCCAGAAGTCACATCCTGCCTCCCCAGAAGACAGTCCTGCATACGCCACTGTGAGTACCAGTACCAAGGTCCCTATGTATATAGGGACCTTGACCAGTACCCTTCCCTTACACTCCATTGGGTGTAGGGCAAGAGTAAACAGAGGGTAAGCCAAGAGTTTTCCAGTGAGTGTAAGGCAAGGGTAAGCCAAAGAGTTTGCGGCAGCTGTTAACATGGCAGCTGTTAAAATGAAGATATATATTACCAAAATAGATGGGTCAACATAATAATTCTAAGAAATCAGCCTTTTCTCTCCAGTCGATGCCACCGCATCTCCATGCCATCGTTTAGGCAGGGGCAATGATAAAAACGAGATAGTATATTGCGAAAAAATCGTTTAGTATTGTCACTACATTGAATATCAAATAGTGATATTAAATATAAATGTTTAACAAACGATTTAAATAAAATACGAGGCACGTACAGGCATAAATAACACACAAAAACGACAAAAACCTTGAGCAAAAAATAAAAAAATGACACCCCCATGGGGTGTACTGCAGGTAAAACTTAATTATAATAATGCTTAATCAGAATAAGTAATGCCTATAATAATGTATAATAAGTAATGCTTAAAATATAAAATAAAATGAGAACATTAAGCATGGACCAAACCCTGAAGAATCGTCTTTGCCAGAAATTATTCCAAGGAAGTCCGTACCAATGCACATCTTTATACCACTCCACTCAAAAAAAGCGGCATAGGAACAATTGAGTGTGGAATTTAAGATTCAGGTGCGCGATACGGACTTTACTTGTTTCTTTAACGGATGTCTTGCCGGGACGGGTACTCTTCTTTCAAATGGGGCACTGTCGTTCCGTGGTAGGGAGGTGAAAATTCTGTGGATAACAGAGTGATAGTGCACAGAATAGTAGATGGCGTGATTTTTATATTGTGACTGGGCTTTCATTTATCATTTCAGTGACGGAGGCACTTCATCGACAAAATGTCTAAGTTCAGATGTGCTCCCAACAATTTCGTAGATGAAACAATTTTAGGTACACCGTTGCCTGAAGCAACTTCTACCGTCAATAACAACGGAGATAGATATCTGAGGTAATCTTCTGTCAAGAACACTTTATTCATTGTTCTTGGCTTCTGTAATGATCCTTGAGACTTTTTTATCCTCTAGACTTATTTTATGATCATGTTTGACGGGACTTGTACGATAATGCTTTTTTTTTCAGTATGATGAGTGTGCCCTCCAATCAGAACATTAAGCGAGGCTCCACAAGTAGGCTGACGGGAACAATTGACTATTTGAAGTCATTTTCTGAAGCTATAGCCTCTGTTCGAAAAAGCCCGGACGGCGAAGAGCACTCTCTCTTGAGTGTTACGGACGCCTCCTTCGGCTCAAGGTTACCTTCGAAGGCCTCACTTGGAGTTTTAGATATTGATGCTCTATTAGGTTTGTACACGGGTAATTCTGTCTTTAAAATTTGGTGGTGTAATTGAATCAGTCAAAGCGTATATATAGTTTGGAAACTGGAATTCGATGAATCATTGCATTTGTTTTTTCTCAGAATTTCAGAGCAATATAGGTATTCACTTGTTGATTCACATGTTAACTTAAGTTTTGAGATTGAAGTGAATATGTTTGGGGCTGTTTCAAATCAAAATAATTCAGCTCTGAATTGGGAATGTCAATTTTTATTTGCACTCCTGTACTCGAATGGTTGCCCCGACATACGAGGCATGTTTGTGGAAACATTGTGAAGATATTTCTTCACTTGTGTGTTTCTTCATTTCTCCTTTTTTGAGTGTTTCTGTTTTAAAATAATTTTTGGTCTCTTAGATCCATTTTGTTGTGAAATTAACGCTCGGGACGACAGGTGATTAGGGATATTCGGGAGACTCTAAAAGATAACACCGGCGTCTAACGAACAACATGGCGAACACTGTTAGGAGATTACAAGTATGAGAAATTTATGAATCTCAACACTCCCTTAATCGACCAAAACATTTGCCATTTCAACATACACAATCCCATATGAATAATACATTTGTGATGAGCATTAGCACGAAGTGCTTTGGTGAGTACATCTGCAATCATATTTTCAGATTCCATATACAAAAGTTCCACCTTTTTATACTTAATGAGCTCTCTAAGGTGATGAAATTTCATCTCTATATGTTGAGTTCGTGCATTAAGACTATTAGTGGCCAACTTAAGTGCACTCCGACTATCGTTCCTTAGCAGAATCGGCCCTTTTCTATCGCACAACTCGGATACTAACCCCTTCAGGTAAACTGCATTCCTGCCAGCAGAGTCTATAGCATTGTATTCTGCCTCAGTTGAGGACAGAGCAGTCACACTTTGCCTCACAGCCCCCATTTCCATTAATAACATTCTACCACGGTTATTTCAGCCGTCATCCTACATGCGTTCCAATTAGCTACTACTAACCCTAGTAAAGCATCGTTTTGTGATGTAGCAATACCAGTTTCAAGGACAATTGACAAACTAAATTTAAAAGCGTACGACTTCTCGTCTTAACCAGAAACATATGTTATCAATATTGTCATCACAATTGTGTTTTTTAACACTTAATCTCGTTTTATACACGCACCTGTGAAGTATCAACCTTAAGGTTTATTGGAAAACTTAAATAATTGTAGTACAAACTAAATAATGTAAGGATTAATAAGAATATGAATTCATCTTTTGAACACTTGCTTTTCTGGACGCCCTAATTTTCTTCTGCTCTTCTTCATCAGATTTGCAGCCCATCTCACATTTTAGCGAATTGATAATTCGTCTACAATTATCGGGAACAAAAACATTAGCAAATATACATTGTTTTCAGACTGTGGTACCCCATTGTCCATACGAAATGAAGGAACCTTTGATTATTCCACAAAAATTTTCATTTCACTTGCCGACTAAGGTTTCGACTAACGTAATTTTCAAGGGCTTGGTATTGAGTTAAAAATTTGAAATCTTGGTCGACAAGTGAAATAAAAATTATAAATAATAATATGTAAATTAGAAATAAAGGGCATGATGATGACTTCATAAATCGAAACCTAGTTTGGCATGTGAAAGAATTAATTCTATTCTGGACTACACAACATTTCCCTAATTTCATATTATTATCGATCATGTATAGATACTTGATTAAAAGGTCCAAGTCCCAAATATTAAAAAATCCTCCCTTTGAAAAATGAAGGCGATGTCTAACCATTAACGATTGGTCGTAGTTAAATATATATAGGTTATAAATGTTGAATGCTGACAGTGAAACATATATGGATACCTAATGGTGATCCCCCAACACTTATCATTTTCAAGGCATTGACTTCATAGGTTGAAATATTGGTTGACAAGCATAATTAGAAATAAAAATATGTAAAATGAAAATTAAGGCCTTAATAATGTCTTCGTTGGCCGAAGTCGTGGACAGGCAGTAAAACAAAGTAGTATTGTAGACCAGGCAAAATTTCCTTCATTTCATATTATTAGCGATATACTTGAATGGTGTAACCTACCCTTAATAAAATCTATCCTCTCTTTAACTACGCATGGCAACGTCTAATCACTTTTAACCATATCGGTCGTACATAAATATTTATTCTATTTAATATTGTGTGCAGACGAAAGTGTTCCCTCCATGCTTTCCGTGATTCAACTGTTTTCCCATGATTCTTACCAGGATTTTGACTAACTTGCGTTCCCATTACAAAAAAGACAGGACGGTAAGCACTATTCTCTGATCTTACGAGGGTAACTCAATGCTAGTAGGACTATCTACCATGGTAGGCGTTTTGGAGCATTTCTATTACTAGCATTGCACGGGTAGAGAGTTACCATCGTAGAAATGTCAGTAGTGGAAACGGGGCCTTACTCTCCTAGCAGATTGGTCCATCAGCATTCATAAAAACATACCCAATAACAGATTTCCTATTGACATCATTGGCAAATGAGGCATCAACATAACCCCTAATATCTGGCATGTTATCAGTCCTTTTGAATTGCACACCCATATCAATGTTACCCTTAAGATATCTTAACACTCGTTTAACACGCTACCAGTGCTCATTTGTATGACTGTTATTGAACTGGCTAAGATAATTAGTCACAAAAGATGTCTGGCCGAGTGCACACAGACAAATAAAGTAGACTACCAATTATTTGTTGGTAAGGTACATTTTCACAAACTTGAGATCCATACTTGGTCAGTCTAGTACCAGGAACCATTGGACTTGACACAGGTTTGCATTCTGACATGCCAACCCCCAATAAAAAATTTGTACACAATTTCTACACTGGATGTGTACAATGTACACATTTTATATACATTTGTATAAAAATGTGTACATTGTGTACATTTTATACAATGTACACATCTTATAGGGTGCAGTAGTGCAAATTGTAATCAAAGTGTACATTGTACACAAATTGTGTAAAGCCAAATTTGTGTAAAAATGTACACATTTTTTATACAATTGGTACACAATGTACACAGCGAATTGTGTACAAATTGTACACAAAATTTTCATTGGGGACCTTATACAGTAAATTCAGAATAACCTGCTTCTGATCCAACATGATAATACCATCACCTGTTTGCGCTCTCATTCCCAAGCAATCAAAAACTGATCCCAAGTCTTTCACCTTAAAACAAGAATGCAACTTCAGTTTTAGTCTTTTTGCTTGTGCTGCATCATTGAAGAAAACAAAAAAATCATCAACATAGACTGACACAATGATTATGGATTTATAATCTCTCCAAAAATAAACACATGGCTCAAGTTTTGATTTCTTGAAACCAACACTCAACACAACTTTGTCCATTCTTTCATATCATGCTCGAGAAGCTTAATAGCTTTCTTTAATCTGCACACCTTAGTCACATCAGTTACAAAACCTTCAGGTTGATGTATGAATATTTTTTCAGACAAAATACCATTTAGAAAAGCCGTGGACACATCTAAATGATGGACTTGCAAACAGTGCAAAGCAGCTATTGAAAAACATAACCTCAAGGTATCATGCCTCACCACAAAATTAACACTCTGGACGACAGATGATTAGGGATATTTGGGAGACTTGAAAAGATAACACCGGCATCTAACAAACAACATGGCGGACACTGTTGGGAGATTACAAGTATGAGAAATTTATGACTCACAACACTTTTTGTGCATTCATACATTTTTCCTTGTCCATGTGAATCCATATCAATTCTCTATTCTTGGAAATAATAAGTTGGAGCGAGGCAGTAGAGTTAATCTTCAACAAAGATTATGCAAAACTCCAGTGGACCTAGTGAACATGAAATACTTACGTGATGGGATATGGTAGAAGTAGGGGAAGTAGATAGTTGTCTAGAGTTTTGAAAAACAAACCTGACCAGCTTATCAAATTTATGTGCCAGTATGACAGTGATGAAAGGTGGGCGAGGTTTAATGAAAAGATTAAAGTGGGTTGCAGCTAAAAACTCCTTTAATAAGTGATTAAGTTCCCACTATGCAACTATTAAGCAACCAATTCAGCATTAACCAGTGTGAGGCTTACAACTTATTAATGCATTTTGAATATCACTTTTAATTGTATTTTGAATTCTGTTTGAAAAGCAGTTTGTATTTGCATCTTCCTGTCTTTGCTTGATCATCCAAAATCCAATCCTGAGCAATTTTCATAGAATTTGTGAAAGGGTTTCTTAAATATCACTTTTGGTTGTTCCTAACAAAGTATGACAACTTTGACATGTTGGGTTTCCATGATATGATGACCCCATGAGTTGAATTGTTGAAAGTACTTAAGTTTTTTCTGGTAGGGCCACCCATATTCATTGGTGGAATGATGAGAGATGGTGAGATTGGTAACAAATTTTTGTTTCAATAAATGCATCAAAGTAGGTGTTTTGGCTTCCCTCCCTCTTCCTCTGCCTCTACCCTTCAATTAAAAACATTAGAGATAGCATGTATATGGCTTTTTTCAGCTTATAATGCCCTTGGCTTAAATCAAGGTCACAGATTCCCTCCTCCTTCCCCTCTTCTCCAAACTTCTCTTCCCCCTCCCCTCCTTCCCCTTCCTACCTTACATCACCTCTTGTCCTCTGTCTCCTCACCAGTGTTTCCTTCCATCCTGTGAAAAAGGTTGCTAGTGGCAGCCGAAATCCCGGAACTGTCTTGCAAAACCGGGTTTAAAAACATAATTACTTGCGTAAGGGAGGATTTGGTTGGCAGTGCCTGGTGCAATGATTGGAGGGGCTCACAGCCCTTGTATGAACTACAAACTACAGGGAGTGGGATATGGGGAATGGAGGAGTATTGTGGAGCAGGTGAATGAACTTTTCTAATACCTTTGCCATCCCTGACCATGTTGACCTTCGTTTTCGTGACTTAGAAGTTGTTAGGATTAGCTAGAGAAGGTCCTTTGTGGGTCCATTGTGTACTGGCTTTGAGCAGCTGCTGTTTGCTCTTTGGTACGAAACTTTGGGGAAGGGGGGATGGGATTGGGAAGGAGGGACTGGATGATAAACTAATATGGAATCTTTTGCATTTATGACGTTTTATAGTGTGTCGTGCCAAAGTGATTCCCTAATATATCCCTTAGCACTTTTTCATTTCTTTCAATTTCAATTTTTTTCCACCAGATTTAATACAGTTTCATTTTAACACATCCACTTTCCTCTAAGATGTCCTCTCCTTCCCCAGTCCCAACAATCCCTTATTTATTTTTTATCACTGTGACAATAACTCAAAGAATTAAAAAATGTTAATAAACAAAAACAAAATGAAATTCAATATTATAAAAATGAATAAATAAATACATATAAGTGATTATGGTTATCAATTAATTAAACATCTATACACTTGACATGCGTCAAGTGTAAGAAGAAGTCAGCATATAACATAGAAATGTGAGAGGCAATTCACGTAAAATTTCTGCATATGTATCAAACAGTGGCTAATATTAAAAAGGTGAGGGTGAGCTTTCATCTTGCCAGCGTAAATGCAATTTACACCCTCTTTCAACAGACATGTCGACACCAAATTCACCTCACTTATAAAGCAAACCTTGCACATTTATAAAATACTTTTAACATAACAATGCATCAACTACTTTAGGTATGGCGAACTTTCAATCCTGAGAAGTGCGTTTTTTCCTCCGCCATATTGGGAAAAATACAGTTTCGCCTTCTCCACGGTAGATGGTGCAGTGATCGAGCAGTTACTCCTCTTCCCTATACACACCTCTCCTTCACACTTTCTTTCCGCCTTCCACTCTAACTCGCCCCACTAAAACCATTTACAGTAACCACTTGCAGAAAATTTTCATTTTTGTATAATTATGATATCAACAGGTCTTGCAAATGAAGGAACAAATCAAGTTTGTGTGGTGAAAGAATGGGGAAACGAAGAAATTATGTTGACTTCTCGGGAAGGAAAAAAAATAAGCCCTATATATGGTATTCGCGAAAAAAAATATTTCCACTCGTTAAAAAAAACTTGGAATAGAAAAGTAAAAATTAGATTTTAACATGAATGAAAAGAAGAATGAAAAATTTGTCGCCAACGGGAATCGAACACGGTCCCTCTGCACCACATCCCCGTACGCTGATCAATGGACCACACCACCCTTGATGCCGGAGGCTGATAAATAGGGTTTTTATAACATCTATAAATGTTTAAATGCCTTTTTTGTTTAAACTATTGGATTTATACGCCCATATGTGGGGTGATTCGTGAAAGGCATTCGGAGTTCTATATGCATACGAATTTTCATCAAGATCTGCGACCCCTTTTATCGGACACTCCCCTTGTTAGGAGGGCGAATTATTCAAAACTTCATTGGTTGGTGTTCAACCAATGAGAGCGAATTTTTATCTACTCTGTCCCCATCCCAAAGGAAAATCTGGAGTAACCTCTCTACTCTATCCAAATATTGCTATTGCCGTCTTAACCTTGATGGATGTGGTCTGTTAAGCGGCAAGTGGTGCGTTTCCTCGAGATCGCCCTAATATTTGCTCGATTGTTTGAGGAACCTTTTTTCCCAGAAATCGCAGCCGAAAATGAGGGTGCGCCTCTGATACGAATTTTTTATCTGCCAGCCTTCGAGCCTCGGTCACGATATGAGCTGCGGGCGGCAGAGCAGTATCGCGGCAGGGCGGTAGTGCCCACGAAACGAGCAGTGATTCGACCTAAGATAAGTTCAGAATCAGAAATGGCATTACATACTGTCAGGAGACAGAACGATCTCGGCCGACATTTTGCCACCGAATGAGTAGAACGTCACAAGAAAAATTTAATATCTGGGATTGGCGGCGAGCGGCACCAATGCCGCTCACGTCTATCATGGCTGGGTTCGAGTGTGTTCCATATCAAACATTAGGAACATAAAACTCAGCGTTGCCACTCAATTGCTTGCCTACAGCCGCGCTGCTCGTATCGTGGCCGAGGCAAGTCCCTGGAGAGCTGAGTGACCTTGGTGCTTAACGTGAGTCATCAAGGGGAGGGTATCATTCGCTCGCTTGTTTACGGGGGACGCAGTTGTCTAATAACTTTAAAAACTTGTTGTATGACAAGGCAAGGGTGTGGGATGCAATTGGGGGACAGCGATTGGCCGCGCGAAACGTGCAAGCACTGGAATTTTCCACCCCCCTAACTTTATCATTTTCTGTCACCGGACAACTTTGAGTGACTCAACTGTATGCACCGGCCTTAAGCTCAACTGAGTGAATCCTGTAAATATTAACATTTGTGCATGCGTCAACATAGGTCAGTGTTGTTCCAAAATGAACAAGGGCAAAAAGTTGTGGTCTTTCACGGTAGTTGAAAAAATTAAAGCGCTTTAAGTCATCAAAGACGCTGAGGATGTAGGAAACCACGCTGCCGGACTAAGGCATGATGTGCCGCAATCGTGCATTAGAAGATTGAGGAAGGATAAGGTTGCTCAATTCCATACCAATAGGGACAGAAGGTCTTTTCGGGGAAAAACTACGAGCTGTGACAGGACATGCGCGTGCGTGCCGCCGTACTGCGACGCCCGTCTCACTAGTAAGTCAGCCGTTTTTATGTAAATCATGAAATTTTGTTATTTTGTCATTCATTGAAGATTTTTGTTGGACCATATTGAAATAATAAATGCTTTAAATTCCATTGACAGTTATGATTTCTTTCAAAATTTGATTTTTTCAAGTTTTGATGTCGTATCTACGCCTTATCGTTCGTTTGTTACGCGGCTGACGCTTCGGTATTTTCCATTTAACGTGTTTGCATTCCCACTCGTCATAGTTTACAGCAAAATATAATTTGTAAAAGTTAACCATGTTTTAAAAGGTGGCTTACAGCGACTATCACTTGTTCATTAGGAAAACGGTGGGGGGATTCGGAATTATAAATCAGAGCTCGGTGCGACTGTCCGCACTTACCAACTAAACACGAATTGTAGCGAGGTCGGATTTGTTTTGTTTTAATGAATATCAATTACTCCACTCATTCCAAAGGACAATAAACAATGCAAGCATTGTAGGGCTAAGGCTACAAGTGAATACTTTCCTCCGAGGTCCATAAATGCCTATGAAAAATTCCGCGTAAATTATAAGAGAATATCGCAAACGGCTTTGATAATGGCCGAAATTTCGAAGTTAGGCCCGCAACACCTCGCAATAGGAGAAAAAAAAGCCCCAAAATTTTTTCTTCAACTTCGACGCATAAAAAGAGGGGTGCACCTCTTACACGCATTAACGACATCGTCAATGCATTGTCATCTGAGATTGCCATTGTGACCTCAATGCATTGCCGACTGCCACGTTTTTACTTGTGGTAACTAACTCGCCCCACCTAACTTCCATTGTCGTTTATCGATATCTAGCATATTCTGGTCACAAACATAGATATTTACCGGTATTTCAATGGGATTCCAACAGTGGGTTTTATTTCGGAAGTCTAAATGGCAATATGTGCTCTTTCAAGCAAAATTTCTGCATAAAACTGCCAATTGATATCGACTTAAATTATTGCACTGAATAATATCTTCTAGATACTCAAAAAAAATTATGGAGCACTTTAAAATACGTAATCCTTAGGCATCAATTTTGGCGCTCCTTTAATTTCAGACCGTAACTAAAGTAAGCGATGAGGTGTAGAGCAGAATCGACGAGAAAAACAATAATTTCAATTATAAATACGCAGATTGAAAATAACGCGGTGATAGCCACGGTATTTGATGGTAAATAATAAAAATTGTTTATCATCACTCTATGAAAGGTTTTAACGGTGAATAAAGCAAGATTGAGATATATACTCGACTTGCATCGTAAAGCACGAGGAACACTTGGATGCCCCTGTGGAGACGCAACCCGCACACCATACATCGAAAACCCCCTACATCGAAGTCATTTTTCCGGTCCCAACAAATTCGTTGTATGGGGGTTTTACTGTATTTCAATGCAATACCATTCATTCAATACTTAACACTGCACATTAAAGGTGGGCCAAATGATTCTTTCTGTTGACTAGAGTCGTTTGGATCACGTCACTTCAATGACTCGTTTACTTGAGTGAGTCTTTTGAATCACTTTGGAGTACTGCGGGGTACATAAATGACGAGGCATAAATAACTGTAAAGCTGAATTGTGAATGAGTAATGATGGCTTTAAAGATTTCTAGAATAAACGGGCAAACTTATTCACTTTGATAAATGTGACCAAGGTCACTCTACCCAGAATCAGATCTTTCGATTACCTTTATGCTGGATGACTGAGGAAAAAAACAATTTCGTTGATATCTCTTAATGTTCGGTTATGTTATTCGTTCTTAGGAAAGACACACTCTACGTCAAGCATTGTACAATTAGTGCTGTCAAATCAAAATAATACAGCCGAGAGCTTAAATGCCAAAATTATATGATGTACAAAATTACTTACTTCTTTAACACTAATTAACTTCTTGTTGTAATTCACTGATCGTAAGTCTTTATTTTTTTAAATTAACTGTGGCCTCTATAATACCAACTCTAAATGTCCACTTTTCTGAAACTAAGGGCACATTACACTATTTAAAACAGCCATCCCATGTGATTCACTAGTAACAGTACCTTTAAATAACAGTAATTATATATAGTATACTACATTGCTCGCTCTTTCAAAGAGCCTGTGATAGCGGGTAGTCGGCGGGGTAGAACGAGCAACCCACCAAACTGTCCACTTCTCCTATGTGGTATGAGTTTGATTCCACCGTTGCTAGTCAGAAGAAAGGAACTCCAAAATCTGCTGCAATTGTAGAAGTGGACAAGTACCTATAGGAGGAATACTTGGAGAGGACCTCTGACCCACTTGTTTGGTGGAAGAGCAGGAAACAGGTCTTCCCTAGGTTCTATACTCTAATGAAAAGGTTATGTGTGATGACCACTTCAGTGCCTTGTGAGCGTGTTTTTTCAAAGGGAGGCCAGTTTCTTACTGAAAAAATAAGTTGACTGGGCCCGAACAAACTATCAATGATAATTTTCTTAAATCATAATTGGGAAGGTTAAATGTACTTTTTTTGTTATAAAGTAGTTAAGTTTAGAGTTTCTGTATTTTGAAATAATTCGCTAAAAGTTCTATCGGTGTAAAATAATTGTTGTTTCATATTGTATTGGTCATCTACCTCCAATTAACTGATCATGATTCCGATATGTGTTAACTCTTTGTAAACTGTGTTAATAAATGCAAAAGACATTTAGTGGATACCACCTATATCAGTATTGTTAATTTGTAAAAAAAATAACTGCCTATAATATTCATCTGAGGGTAAAAATTAGAGTTCCTGAACTGCTAATGCAGTGTATTAAACTGGATTTCCAGCAAAAATTAAGAGCATTTATTGAACCTACGATTTAATTTGAAAGTAGTCATATCATTTTTGTGATGCTGAAAGGACGACTTAATTTACTCCTCAAATCTAGCAAAGTTGCTGATCTTACGGTAAGACTCTTCCTTTGACAGTCATTAATGGATAGTCAGTCTCGCCACTCAACGAGTCGCTGGGATTCAATGAGCGGGGAAGTCTTTTGAGTCAGCAATTCAGTCAATCACGCACTCACGTCTCCGAGTCAGTGTGTCCTTTGTGGTCCTTTGGGTGTGTGAGTCCTTCGAGTCAGTGAGTCCTTTGAGAATCATGGGGACTCTGCGACTCTCTCCTTTATGAGTCAGCGCTGCACTCAGCGGCTCAGCCGGCCCAAACGTTCACTAGAGAGTTGTTTCTCCCAGACTTATTGACTCGAGTCATCACAGTCACCTCAGTGACTCGTTCATTTGAACGACTCTTGACTGATCGACCCAACTCCACTGCACATTTCACTACAAATGGAGGATTTACACATCCTTATCCGGCAGGGAACACCATTCTACTACTAGGTAACCCATTTAATGATTTGTTGAAAGGAGGGACCACATTTTTTAAGCAAACAGAATCATTCAAATGATAATTTGCGAACTCTGAAAAGAACTCTTTGAGCCTGTCTCTGACGAAACAACAGTTTGGATCGCAGAAATTTGCGTGTGAGTACAGGATTCGCACAGACTGTAGGGTGTGTGGTCGCCATCGAATCAAGTGACCACACACCACACTGGCAAGTCAAGAAATGGTTCACGCTAACAGACCCATCAACTCACATTGGAGAATGAAAATTGGGTGACTTTTAAACAATTAACTTCCAACGATTCACAGTTCATTTCTCCCTTCCAAACTACCCGAGAAAACTCTTGTCAGCAATACTATTTGATTAGCCTCCAACAAAAGCCCACTTATATTCACCATCCCACCTGACGAATGTTATTCTTAAAACAATACGCAGAATTACATTTTAGCCTTCTACTAATGGCCGCATATAATCTCCAACCCACTAGAGGGATTCTATTCTTGCATGGCAAGCATGTGCAAGTGACAAGTGTGGTTTATTTAGTTAATAGTAGTTTATATTACCATTAGGCCATAAACTCTAGATAATTTTGTTGGTTAGGGAGAAGAATTAGTTTTTACTTGTTTGTGTAAAGTTTTAGTCTGAAACTGTGATGATGGTGATTTTTGAAAAATGTGTGTGTATTATATATTTTCTGTTAGAGGTAATTAGACCTTTCCTCTTTAAGAGGGTGGTCACGGCAGTTTTTAAAGTGCTTGGTCCCCAAATTCTCCTACACCATGCACCTCTTCTCACCTCCCCCCCCCCATTGCAACTCCCCCTCACACCCCTGAAAACCCCCTCTCAACACTCCACCCTTCCTCTTCCCCCCCCCAGCCATCGGAGTCGCCTAGCAGTCTTCCGAGAAACCCATAGCCTCTTTGGTACTCATTTTTAAACTAAACTGAAATCCTCTCCCCTTCCCCAACCCACCCCCTCTCCTTTCCTCAGCATAAGCCCAGGCTATATATTCCCACCCAAGCTACAGCTAAATGCACATGAGTATGCCACATCGTGTGGTGAACCGCTCGTCGTGCCAGCGTAGTCAAGTTTTGTGGAAATAACAAATGTGGTTTTCTCATCATGGATATCCATAATTTCCATGAGGTCAGGCCTGATATAATCAGTTTTAGGGCTTTAATCATAAAAAATATGCAAAATAATCATCCACGTTTTACATTAACGTCATTTCCACTACGAAAATACACATTCAGTATCATGCCTTTCAATGAAATTGCCTCAAGACTAAAACACGACACCCAGAATTATTCCTTAAATAAGTTATTCTCAAGTCTTTTCATTTTCACATTTGTTGTAAAAATTTGCATTTTGAACCTTCCTCCATTCTCAGAAATGCCTATTTCCACTTAATCATTCCTGCGAAAAATGCATTTTCTGCTTTTTCAACTTACAGAAATGTCTATCTCAAATAATCTGAAAATCAATTCGGGTCCTCGTACCATCCCACCCCAGCACCCCTGTATCACTCCAATGGCCCAAAAGCTTGTTGGGGGAGAGGGGTGGGGGGCTAAGGGCATATTTTAGAAAGGAAATTAGTCACTATCCCTCAATAGGTTGTTCGTAAAACCTCCAAATAAGAATAAATTGCAAAATTCCTCATTTTCAAACACTAACATCTCTAAAACCACTCGCCACACGGATGTGATTCTTACATTTTTACAAATGTGCATTCTTCCTCTACTCCTAGGTATCAGAATCAATTATGTCAGTTTCCTACTTTAAAAAAAAAATGTTAACTGTGCGAGACAATAGCTCACCTTTGCCAAAATCCCTTGAGTAAAAATACTGGTAAAGGTTATTCCCCTTGCATGGTAACCTAACTGCATTTGGGTGATTTAGGTAGTGTAGAAACAATACACAATACGTCAGTTATCTGTGGAGCATATCTACCACTGATATGGGGGTTCTACTGAATTTATGTATCCAGAATACACAGCTTGATGAAGAGTTTCAGATTCATGTGATTGTGAGAGATATGTACTACATGTTGAAAATCATTATGTGATAAGTTAAAACATATCATTAATATTGAAGGGTTATAGAGAAGAAAGAAACCAACGCATCAGCTGAGCCAGACTTAAGGGTGGGTCAGATGATCTGTAGTCACACCTACAGGGTCATAAACTATCATATAAATGATCCAAAACAGTTTGTTTTATTTTTTATAATATTTGTTTATCTTTTAGAGGAATTGAACTAAATGAATAAGTAAATAAATAGGATGCAAGTATCAAAGTGGAAAAAAAAGTTTTATTCCAAGATTGAATGGAATGACCCTTTTTCTCTTCCTGGTATTAATTGTCACAATTATGATTATTTTGCAGGAAATGAAGTGCTAGATAACTCACAAGAAATAATGGAGAAATTATATCAAAGCCACCATAGGAAAATATCACCTGCAAAGTTTTTTGGTAAGTTTTAAGTTTTTACTTAATTTTGTGATATTCTCTAATCTGAAAGATATCTTCTTACGACATTGCATTTTCCAGATAAAAGAGAAATCAATAATGAAGTTCAAGGGTTACCGGAAGTTGGCTGTCTGAATTCATTATCATCAGAGGTAAGGGCTAGGCCAATTTTCATAATGATATGATGGCTCTGTGAAGTTTATTAATGGAGAGATGTTCTACCTATGTATTGAGTTAGGTTCAGATAAAGGTCAAAGTATCTCCACTAATCTTGTAAAGCTGCAGACACCTATATCCGTTACAGAAGCTGTTTCTTTAGCTAAGTATTTATCCTATCTCTCTTCATCTAATCTATAAGTCACATAGGCATATCCAGGGGGGGGGGGTTTGGGGGTGCAACCCCCCATTGATAAAAGAAATGTAAAACTGTTTAACGTATGGTTATAGTATACCTATTGATCACCTTCCATAACACAATAGAACACCTTCAAAACATCATTTTAACACCTATATTTTTCAAAATTTCCGGACCCCCCGTTTTACACGGGTGGTATTCCATACACATCCCGGTAGTGACCTCCCCTTTCAGACGCTTCTAGATACATCTATGGTAAGTTCTAGTCCCTTCCCCACTCACACAACATTGTCCACACTATCATAGCATTAAATGCTCCTCTTGTCATTTCATCCTCTTACTCTGCTCATCCTAATTTCCTCTGGTGACTTCCTCTCTTTACCCACTGTGGCCAGGCACTTTCTTATTTGCTTCTGGACAGGAACGGAACGACAGTTGGATCAGTTCCTCGCTAATTCAAATAATCTGCACAATAATTTGTCATTCACGATGGAAAAGTATGTGAATGGCAGTCTAAATTTCCTCGACCTAACTACGTATATCTATTGCAGCACAGAGGCACCAATTTTCTATCTATCAAAAGCCTACCGCCACGGATCATATCATTCCCCATGATTCCGCCAATCATTTCTCCCACAAACACGCTGCATTCCATGCAATGGTACGCCATCTCGTCCACCTTCCCCTGTCACCGGAGAGTTATAATACAGAGCTCCAAACAATATATTCAATTGCCACAAAAAATGGTTTTTCGATAGAAATGGTGCACAAAATTGTAAGGGCAAAACAAAAACAGATGGTGATTAACGAGATAGTTTCCTCAAACTCATATTTGTCTCTCCGGAGAGAAATGGAGGTCTCTACCCTTTGTGGGTAATCTCGCATATAAATTGAGTAACTTAATGCCAAAAAATTTGAGGGAAGCATTTTATTCCCCCCTCACCTTGGGGTAAATCCTCTATAGTGGGAAGGATAAGGTTGACAGATTTATAAAATCCGGTGTTTACCAATTACATTGTGACGAATGTGTCTTTTTATGTTGGGCAAACTGGAAGAGGAGTGTCAACCCGTATCAAGGAGCATGAACGGTCCCTAAAAAATGCAGATAGCCATTCCCTATTTGCCCAGCATTTATTAGAGTGTAACCACAGCAGTGCTTTCAAACCTTTAATTCTACATATGTTGCCGAAAGGCCTAAAAATGGGCACTTTGGAACATTTAGAAATTTGTGTGCCAATAAAAAACCAAAATGTTAATCTGTGTAATGACCATATATTTATACATTCCTCTCAGTTATTTTTTATTTTTCCATGTTTGCAAGAGTAACTGTCACTCCCCCACATCCTATCCCCTCTCCACCCCTTCCACTCCCCTTCTCCCTCACCCCATTTACTGCTAGGAGTCCTTCCAAACCCCTCCCCTCACCCACCAGAGGTTCCCTCTGGGGTCCTTTCTTTGCAGCTCCTCATTTCACAGGCATTTTTGAATTATTGTTTCGCCAGATCTTAGCCTACTTTCCTTGCCCTTCGGTCACAGATGTTTGGGCTGGGGCTTTTAACCACTCTTCCCTTTTAAAAAATAGAAAAGTGTAACTTAGTGACCTTCTACTCCTCCCACTATCTTCCCCTGATTCACTTTCCTTCCTTTCCTCTCACAATTTTCCACCGCCCCTTCTCACTCTGCCATTCCCTAACTGCCCTGCTCCTCTCTTCCCCATTTCAAACCAACCCCCACCATTTTTTAACTTTCGCTGGGTATATATTGTATGCCCTAAGCTTCAGAATGTGCCTGAAGATGCCTTATTAAGGTGAAACTAGTCGCAGTTTTTAAATAAAGTGTGGAAAAGCACAAAGTTTTTTATTCAAAATGGATATCTATCACTACCACGAAGTCAAGCCTGAAACAATCAAATTTATACTTATTTGTTTTCCTTTCTGTCCAGCACAAGTTCTCTCTCTTGCAAACCCACATCTCATATGTCTCCGAAGTACTCAATTTCCCTTTCCTCAGTGTTCATGTTTCTGACCCATAAACACCATTCTAGACTTCTAGACCTTTCATTTACAACATTACACTTACTTTTTGTGTTCAGTTCTCTCCTGTAAGTGACCACTTCTACGGCTAATACAATTCTTCTCCTAATCTCCTTGTTACTATGCCCATTTTCCTCCAAGATTAAGTAATTTAATCATTCTACCTGCTCCTGTTTTTGCCTTCCTTTATTTATTTACCTTGCCTTATTTACTGTGGAACTTTCATGACATACTTACCTAGATTTTCTTTTCATAATTTTTCATTTTATATTTCTCGTATTGATTTTCTGATTCTTCTATGGATGACTGCAGTTTTTTAGATGACTGACTAATTGACATCTAATTATGTATCAGTTTTGAATTGCTGCTGCTCTACTTCTGCTGTCCTACTTTAATTACTACATCTACCTCTTATCATGCTTTTCAAAATGCTTCTTAAACGTAAAGGTTGATAATTAAGGGTGATGACAGGCAACCTTATTTATGCCCACCTCCATTCACTATCAGTTACCCTCAGCATCTCTTGATTCTCTATTAGTTACCCCTGTGTAATGCATCCGAGCTATTTACTTAATGTCCCCTATCTCTCCCATCTACTTCTATTTCCATTAGTAACTTCATTAACTTTCCCAATTCAGTCTGTCAAATGCCTTTTCAAAATCAATGGAAACAAACATTCTTATTATACCCTAGTCCTCATTCCTTTTTATTTTATATTCAAATTATACCAAAGTTTGCTCTCTTTTTTCCAAGTGCCAAACTGTTGATCACCCAAGGAGTTGTTCCCTCTCTTTTCCAACCTTCTATTGCTGAATGTTAGGTATCACCTTTGTGTTCAAACATGTGAAATGTATCTATATGTCCTTTATTTTGCATTCTGATACTCTTCTCTTTTGTGAGTTGGGAATAAAAGTAGTTTTCACAAATCCACTACATACTAGCCCCTATACATGTATCCTTAAATTCTACCAGGCTGTCTTATAGTTTTCATGAATTCTCTCTTGTAATGGTAGGATTTTGTTTATTCCTAGTGCTCTCTTGGTCTTTATTTTTCTGATAGCTCTCTTTCTCGGTTTGTAGTATTCCTGGGTATTAGCTATTCTTTTCAATGTTGTCTAAATATCCAAGCTTGTAGGCCATTTGTGCCATGTAAGCAGTTCTGTGTATTCCCTGTTCTGTTCCAATTTGAATATTAACATCCCCCCTGTCCTTAATTGTTGGATTTGTTTGCCCTCCCATTCTTATATGGGTTATCCCAACTTATATTGTAAGACTATGCCTTTATTCTATCTGAAGCTGTACTTGAGAAATGTGAGTGGACTGAATAAAGGTGGTTTGAAATTTTTGTAAGAGATTGTTCTTTGTGAATGTATTCCTGCATTTTTTTATGTTGACAGTTTGACTATTTTGTGGAGGAAGTTACCTTGTGGATATAGACAATTCTATGTTAAGAGTTGGGTAACTTTCATTGTGAGGGCAAAAATCCCTATCAGTTACTAGATTCCTATGTCAAAATTTCCATTTTAAATAGGTAGGTATCCTATAACTTGGTATTTTAGTTTGTATCTGCTTTTGAAAATCTAATGGTTAATTTATGTAGAACTTTGTTTTATATGCAGTCTTGTGTTGTGGCATTAATTTTTTAATTTGTTCTTAATTGGTATTTGGTATCAACTCTGATTTAAAATCATTCGTTCATGGGCCTTCTGTATTTTTCTTCTAGTTTCATGGGGAAATCAGGGCAGGAGAAGATGACCAATCAGCTCTTGGAGTGCCTTCTTTTTTACTAAAAGCTGATAGTACAGTTAGTGATTCTGAGAGTATGTTTGAAGCATCTTTGGTTGGGTTTTCCAAAGGCTCGTATCTTAGTGAAGCCAGTAAAGAAGTTGCTGCTATTATGGGCAAAGACAGCAATTCATCTTTTGGCTCTGAAAGGGTAAGGGCAACTCATACTGGAAAGCTCAGACTACTTCTAGTGTCAATCATTTCAAATGCCTAATACTTTATTCTAATCCTTAAATCCAGTGAGTAAAATTTCCTTGAAAAAAGATAAGGAGACGACAACCTCACTTTTCTTTTAATATTTGGCCACAGTTATGGTTTCATGAAAATTCTGCAACTTCTGCGGTGTGAAAAAGTGATGTTTAACAAGGCATTCTAGGTTAGGCTATATTTTCTGTAGTTCAAAACTGTTTTTCAAAGACAAAAAGAAAAGTGTTTGGCCTTTCAATTGAACTTATACTAAAAACGGCAGGCATAGTGGTCTGCGGCATGTGTGTTGGCTTTGGAAATGACACATTTTTAGGTTATGAATGTGGTGTGTGTATCCACCATGCACTGAATTTTATATGAAACTTTCCATGATTAATAACCATAAAATCTTAGATTAAATATGCATTTATGACAATGGATTTTCACTCAAATTACCAACACTTATGTGACATATGGCACTCGCTCAACCAGGTTTCGAATCTTTTTTGGAAGGTTTCGATCAAATCTTGAATCCATGGATTCGATAATATTTGACCGAATCCTTGCACCCTGACCACTAGAGGCCTGTATACGGTCGCAAAATACGGGCGGCCAATGCCCGCCTGTGTGCGAGAGATAAAGAGAGAGGCATATCCCGAAGTCATTCGACGATCTTTTCCGAAGTCTCACGAATGAGGCTTGACGGAGAACTAGCCGCCCAAGGGGCGGTCACCCGGTGGGTGGCCGGGCGCCCGCCTCTACGCCGGGCGACCGCTTCTATGCCGGGCGCCCGTCTCTTAATCCTCACCACAGGGCTTCTAGCTCGAGGGCCTTTGCTGTCTGCAATTCGCACGACGCGAATTTCCCGCTCAGTCATATACCACCCCTCCCCTTCCCTCAGTTTGGGCGCACAAGAGAGACCTCTCAAGGAGCCGTGTGCCCGCCAACGACCCTGGCACCCGCCTAGGATACGGGCACCCGGGGCGAACGGGCACGGTCGGGCGTCTACGTCACACAGGCGGAGGCGAACACGGGTGAGGGTGCCCGGCACGGGCGGGCGAGGGTCGCCCGGATTTCAAGTCCGTTTGCAGGCCTCTACTGACCACATCACTAATAAAAAGTCTTAAACCTTGGCTGCTAAGGTTGCAATCTCCATCTGTTGCCTCTGGCAATGAGCAACATCCCTAGGTTCATGTCAGAATCAGGTTTTCGTATATATGTATCATGGAAACGTTTGACAATTGCTAATCAATTCATATCACCACCACTTTCTTTTATTTCGAGCTAATCATTCATCATTCTCTTGTTTGTCTGTGAAGCTGCTTGTATAAAATGTCTCTTTTCTACTGTATCATTTTTTGCTTAATGTTTTCTTTGTTGATTGTATTTTTTAGATATCTTTTGAGCCCTGTGAGGTCTCAGCTCGCTCTACTTCACATGGGATATCCAGTTCAAATTCAAAGATATCAAATTCTAGCTCTCAAGGTATCAGGTGAGAATTCTCTGTTCTTATTTTCACTCAAACTGATTAAGTGTCATTCTTTTCTTCTGTATTGATTGCATGAAAGATAAATCAATGCATTTAAGGTATTTATGTCTATCTTTAAATGCATTCCTAAAATAGTGGTGTACATAAATTTCAAAATTTTACATTTACATAGTGTTAGAAATATTTGGATAAATTAACATTTCAATCTGCTGCTGAAATAAAATTTTTCTGTTTAAATAGCTACATTTTTTAAATTTAAACATATGTAGTAAGGTAGGTACAAAAAAGGAAAATAAACCATAAAAATAAGAGTTATTCCATTGTTGATAACAATTATAGCCATCAACAAAAGTCTCTTGGAGCGACGCTGGCACTTTTGGGAAAATTTGACAGCGTCGCTCACAGTGACGTTGGCACTTAAAGGGTTAATGGTAATTGTGGGAAGAGTAAGGGTGAAGACTTGAGCTTCTATGAAAATGGCTAAAAATATGGAAGAAAGAAAACCACTCACAAGATAACATCAGGAGAATGATGTTAAGAATTCTAAGGACACTTGAATGACAGGCCCTGTCATTTGATGTAATTACCAAGTTTTACTCTACTCAGTCATACTTTGAAAAAGTGCAGAGTTCATGCATCTACACTCTTCTCAAAATATTCAAAAGTATAAACTTAATGATTATTAATGCTCTACTTCTTGTAAATTGAGCTTACTTTAGCCGTGCCTGAATGCTAAATCAAGAGAAACAATAGTACATAGTAGGAAGTTCTCTGATTCCTTGGATAAAACTAAAATCGTCATATTTGTTTACGTATTCTTTAAAAGATTGCTTCTCCATTTCACAGTAAACAATGGGTGCTTTCCATTTGATCTAATGCACAATTCACTTTGTAACATGACATTGCAGTTGCTCTCTATTTTTGTCAAACTCTGCACACTAGGCAGCGCATTTCAAAAGGGATTGAGAGCATTGCTGATGTGCACTTGAGAAGGACTTCGATAATCGCAACCACGATTGTTGTACATGTGTTGACAGTAAGCAAAAATTTCAAACCTGGATAATTAAAGTTTTTAATTACTTTGTGGTTCAAAGCTTTTCCTTTAAAGCTTGTAGTTTGAATGATTTGTTTTTAATATTTACAAAAGTTTGGCTCTGACTCAGTACCTTCCCGGAGGTTACCAAATATTTTGCCTCTGTACATTTTTCCATTCATTGTCGCTCATGTGCTGTGTAATGCATGGATGTGTTCCGACCCATGCTAACTTCAGCACCTCAAAAGGAAAGCTCTCAATATCGAAGTACGTATAAAGAAGGTTATTAATTTTTTTGGAATCTGTAGCTGAAACTAAGGTTCGTCTTACTGTCTGTACATTTAATAAGAAAGAAAATACAGTATATATACTCATATACACTCGACTACCTTTTTCCGTTGCAAAAATTGTTTATATTGAGACATTTTTTTATTGCAGTTGGAATAACATGGAGAATGATGATATGGATGAAGATTTTATTTCAGGTCAGTGACCTTTTGTTATAATACCCTAGTGCTATAGTGAAGTGGGGGAGGAAATTGGTTGTGATTATCAATGTGATAAATATGTTCTGAGTCTGAGGCATGTCTCTACTTTACTCTTTGAATCTTGCTTGTAGGTACATATTTTGAAAGATTGTATTTTAGAGCCATTATTTATACAGTAGAACCTTATCATAGTGTAAAGGCAAGGGGGTATGAAATGTGCCTTTACACTATAACAAATTATGTTATAACAAGATTTCATCATAATTTTTATTCGGTAAATTTTGAAGCCCTGGAAGTATTCTACTGGTTAAGAAAGGTTAGAATCAAATATCAGGAAACCATTTATCGATGGACAGACTAAACTAAAAAACTTTTTGTCTTACTCTGTGCACTCCTTTACTATACATACTTCCTTTCACTTTCATAGCATCGTATGTTACTCATCCATTTCTTACAACCTCCAAGCTTACCCAAGGTTTTCCCTTTATATTTTGGTCTTCAGTATCCATCTTTCATCCATCCGTCCATTTTATCCATCTTCAGTTCTATTTCTCGACCCTGATTTATTTTTTTGGCTGTTCTTATGTTAAAATTTTCCAGTCCTGAATGATTTTAGGGTTTCATAACGTAAGACTTTCAAGTTAAGTTTATATTTATTTTATTTATTTCCTTTGTTTAGGGTGAAATTTGGGCAATGCAGCCCTCTCTTACATTTAACCCTAGACATTACATTTACACCCATGTCCTGAGTGGAAGAAAACCCACCCAGGTGGGACTCGACCCCACGGCCTTCGGATTAGCAGGCAAGGATTCCACCCCGCCGCCACCGAGGCCGGCTATTTAAGTACTATCTATTCCATTTCCCGACCATGATTTTTTAGGTTGTACATTCTTGAAAATGTACTGGAACTTAAAGATTACGGATTATCATGCTTTGAGCTTGCAAAAAACGTATTTTTAACAATCATTTATTGAATTTGCCAGCCTAGAATGATTGCAGCTTGCCCATAGTTAATTTTGCCGGCCATGAATGATTTTTACCAGCTTTAAATGATTTCTGAACGATTTTAGCCGACCCTGAATGATTTTTGCTGTCCATTAATATATTTTGCTGGCCAGTAATATATGTTGCTGGCCTGAATGATTTTAGCCAGCCCTGAACGATTTTGACGGCCCTGAATGATTTCCAAACGATTTTAGCCTCCCTTGAATTATTTTTGCCGGCTCTTAATGATTTTTGCCGGCCATGAATGATTTTTGCTGGCCCTTAATGATTTTTGCCACATTGAATGATTGTAGTCTGCCCCGAATGGTTTTTTCCTGCCCCAGTTCATTCCGTAGAACCTTTGAAACACGTATAAGGTACGATTGATTAAAGGAAAAGAATCCTAAAGACTATACATATAATTGAAGAAATATGTAAAAAATTGACATTTGTAGTTAGTTGTACAGCTTTTCTACAATTAGTGCAATGAAATGGTGTTTTGCTAGGAATATGTGCATTCTGCAAGTTTCGTAGCATAGCCGTGTAAAAATTTTAGCTAAATTGATGCACGTAAAACTTGGATCTGTTGAAAATGAAGTGAAATTTTTCCAGATGGTGTGATGGGGTTCTCTTGATTTACAGCGACTGCCAAGTCGCGGCGTATTGCTTTTTGAGAGCTATCCTCCCCGAGACGAAGAAATGAAGAAAAACATGCGTGTTTGTCCAAGGCTATTTTCTAAGGCTTATCTATACGCGCGGTGGACTGTGCACACATGAATTGCCACATTGAGTTCATTTCTTTGCGTTTGTCATCAATAGCTCCGAACTGTTAGAGGTAGTCCATCCATGATAGCAATGATAGGCAGTTGGAGTATTTACCTACCTTTTATTTATTGAGGTTTTCTCTAAGTAATAGATTGAGGCTGCGCCTAAAAGATTTGTTATGGCTTTTGAGTCAGAAATACTTTGAAGATAAAAGGTGTGCACATTTAAGAAGCTTCCATCATCATGAAACAAAAATCACTTATCCTAGGGCATTGTTAATTCGTGTCTGTACGGGCAATATGCCTTGTGAATGTTGTGTTTGAATATGTCTAGCTTACTGGCTTCGTGGGGGTCTATTCTCTATAACTCAAAGCTACGGAGCTTTCTGGCGAAAAGATGCTTCAATTGAGCATGAAACTAGCTTATTAATTAGCTACTTGCTACCATCAGTATTCTCTATCATGGAAGCTACCGGAGAAAGAGCTAGCAGAAAGCTTGCGGTAGCTTATTAGGCTCCCATCCGTATTCTGTAACTGCCTCGAAGCTACATCTGTAGCCCCATTAAGCTACCACGGTAGCCTCACGTAACACGGCCTCCGAATACCTTGTTTAAATATTGGTCATTTTCTAACGCTTATGTCTCTATAACAATCCAAACCACTGGTATGTTTCTTACATTTCTTAAATGTGCATTAGGGTGTGGCTTATTTTTCGAAAATCGGAAAAGCTAAAAGTTCCACCCGTCAGAACATTCATTTTGATGAAAAAACTCATACGTGAAATTTTTGTTGAGTTGCGATATCGTTAACATGCGCCACATGGGGTCTGAAATACCCCACTAAAAAAATGGAAATGTCGCATCATAATAACTGCTTTTAGAGTAAATCTATGATTTTACGATCCTTAGGGCTAAAATTTCATTATTTTTTACCTATTTTTAGCCGTTTAGGAGATGCAGGAGGGCAAAGCAAGCTCGAAATGCTAATTAGGGGGCGCAGCGCTGCGCCGCCGCACCGCCGGCGTGGACGAGCTCACCTGTCCGTTCACCTGTCCGTCCCCCTGTAAGCGGCCCTTAACGTGTCGTTAAGGGCCGCTTTGCAGTAGCATTTTTGTGAGGCATTTGGAGGAGATATATCCCAAACAAACATAAATGAAAGTACTATTCGGAGACAACGGGATAAGCACAGGGCTAGTTTAGCAGAGAAAGTGAGAGTCATTTTCCCCGGACCCTATTCTGACTTTGCATTGGGATGGTAAAATGCTACCATTTCTTGGTAGTAATGACTCCAAAGAGAGATTGGCAATAGTTGTTACAGGTGTCAGAACCAAGCAAATGCTTGCAGCCCCAGAGCTTCAGAATGGAAGTGGAAAAGTCATTTCAAAGGCAGTTTTTAATATAGTGATACAATGGAACATTTCCAATAATGTTAAAGCCATTGCATTTGATACAACCAGCGCTAACATGGGTTAGTTTATTTTCCTTTTTCTGATGTTTTCAGTTATAATGATGCAACTGATAAGTAATGCCAATGTTGTATTCTTTCCAAGGGTTTAAGAATGGCACCGCAGTGCAGGCTGAGCACTTATTAAAAAAAGAATTGCTATGGTTGCCTTGTCGACACCATTTCTTTTTGAAATCGTTTTGGAGGGAGTTTATCACCAAGTTATGGGACCTTCAGCTGGGCTAGAAACTTTGCTATTTAAAAAATTTCAGCATCAGTGGTCATCTATTGATACAAGTACTTATGAGGCCATTGATAGTCACCCAGATGCCGGAGAAAGTTTTAAAACGGAGACGAAACTCTCAATAATTAACTTCGCACAAGAGCAAATCAATGTACGTTGGTACAATTTTTTGTTCATTGGAATTAGTTATTAAAATATTACATAGCTAATATCCCAATTTGCCTTTATCAGATCGGCCAGCGTAGGGATGATTACTTGGAGCTTTTAGAGCTCTCAATTATATTTATTTGGGGTGAACCTGCCAAAGGCATTGTGCGAGGTGGGTGTGAAAAGCAATTTACACACTTAAAATTTGGGTTTTTCGTGAGCAAGTGCTAATTACCGATGTTGATTCCAAGGGACTATTTGATGTTTGCATATTTGATCTAAAAGTTTATATCCATGCCTGGTTTGTTTCCCCGTTAGCCACATCAGCACCTAGAAATGACTTACTTTTTTTTAAAGAAGCTCATTGAATATGAGAGCACTAATATTACTGTCGCCAAAGTTGCTCAGAATAAATTCATGCGACACCTTTGGTACCTGAGAGAGGAGCTGGTGGGTTTCTCAGTATTCGATTCCGGTCTTAGCGATGAAGAAAGAGCGAGGCTAGTGGAAGGTATCAAATCTCGTGGAGCACAAGAAGAATGGTCCAGGAGGTGACACATTCATTTAGATGATGTACCAGAAATGAGTATCGCCAATGTAACCACGATAGCAACGGTTAATTTTTTTTCAAATTTAGGAAATTAACTGCGATTTTTTTTTATCTACCAGTCAGCAGTTGGGTGAGGAATTCAAGTTACCTCCATGGTGAGAGAGTATTCAAGTCATTGCAAGTAGTTAATGACCATGCCGAGAGAGGAGTTAAATTGTTGAAAGATTTTTGCAGAACTTTGGCCAAATACTTGGAATTGTTACTTGTTGTTCAAGAACATAGAAGGGTGCCAGATGTAAGGAAGACAACTTTAATAAAAACGTACAGATAAGTATTGGTATCTGAAACTCTTGTATTTTTCCTTTTCATTAGTGCACTGTCCTTCAGATTGCCTGTTTGATTTTGCAAGCTATACAGATTTCTTTTAAATGAAGATGGCAGATTTGGAATTTTTATGACAGAGTTAATAATAAATTGAAATAATTACTAAAACACCATCTTCATCGCCATAACCAGTGAATGAGTGCTCCAGAACTATGTAATTACCACGAGACACCATAGCAGTTGCGCTGCGCCCCCTAATTAGCATTTCGAGCTCTCTTCGCCCTCCTACATCTCCTAAACGGATACAGATAAGTAAAAAATAATGAAATTTTAGCACTGAGGGTCGTAAAATCATGGATTTACTCTAAAAGTAGTTATTACGATGCGACATTTCCATTTTTTGAGTATTTCAGACCCGATGCGGCTCGTGTTAACGATATCGCAATTCAACAAAAATTTCACTTATGAGTTTTTTCATCAAAATGAATGTTTTGATGGGTGGAACTTTTAGCTTTTCTGATTTTCGAAAAATAAGCCGCACGCTAATGCTCATTCCTTGTTCTTTCACTGGGTTACGTTGTCATTTTCACAATTTACGGGAGTTTTTCACAAAAAAGATATTAGCTGGGGTGACGGAAAGCCATATTTACCTTCATTATCTTCGGTAGGTAGCGTGATTCTAGCCAATAATGGGATACTTTGTGGGCTGTGGTTATGTAAGTATCACCTTTGCATTTCTTTTGAAACCGTCATCTTCGTGTATCATTTAAATGATTTGAAACAATGGGCAATTGACGAGAGTGAATAGCACGAATTATATCATTGACATGAACCATAATTCCCGAATAGATTTACGAAAAATATTATTTCAATAAACCAAAACAGGCAAGATGGACATCGTGCATTTGTATTATGCAGTTGTTCACGAGATTATGTGAGCAAAAATAGAACATGTTCTAATTTTGCTCGCACGATTATTATTGCATGGAATGTTTCACATTTGCTTTTTTAATTCTCAAATTATAAATGCTAAAGAAAGCCAAGTGGGCACAAATAACTTGTTGATTTTTTGCTAATGAAATGGAGCATCCTTATTCTGTCAGGATCTAATCGGTTTCTTTTATTTTTAACCAAACTGCTGCGAGTACAGACAAGAATCCTTCAAAATACTGATGTTAGAGCAATCCAAAGGTGTTTTTGTGAAAGGCGTTTCAAAACCTTTTCGTGATTATTTTTGGCTCAAATTTCAGGGTTTTGCTGCTTCGAGGGCTGGAACTTTTTTTTTATGTGCATCCATAGTGCATTAGTGGCTTTAGAGATACCATTGCGGAAAATATATTATATAGCCGCTAATGGCAAAAATCAGAACTTTATCAAGGGTATTTTTCTGTGAAGAATAATGCCTAATTTCACGAGTGGGCCATTTCACTTAAATAGCCTTCCACGAGTACTTGTGATCAGCTGGTTTTGATTTTTGGCAAAAAGAAGAGTAAAATATTAGCTCTCAATATTCATAAATATAAATATAGGGCTATTAGAATACACATCTGAATTTTGTGCAAAATGGTAGGATGTAGTTAAATTATGTGATTTCAATTCAATATAATAGCCGGTTTTAGAATGTAATGACGTGATAGAGAGACAACAACCTCACATTTCTCTTAGCATTTGGTCACATTAACATCTATTCCAGCATTTTAGAGTATTTTAATTTTGCCCATTTTTTATTTAATCAATGTTGAGAACCAAATGACTACTTTATAAATGCTTAGAATGGACCAGACTTAATTTTATTGATCAATTGTGATGCAGGACTCAAATGCATGACCTTATATTTGTAGTGCAAAACGACTGGACAAGAAAAACTGGAAAATGAAAATTTTGCAGTTTATGCGGATCAAAAAGTGACATTTGACAACTCGTTCCGAATGTATCAATGCATTTTTCTGCAGCTCAAGACTTGTTTTTTTATAACAAAAAGAAAAATGCTTGACCTTTCTGTCGAACACACATTAGAACGGCAAGCATATTGGTCTGCGGCACTCGTGTCAGCTTAAAAAAAGTCACATTGGGAGGTTATGAGGGTGGTGTTCGCATGCACAGTGTGCCAAATTTCAAATGAAATTGCTGTGATAAACAGCCATTAAATCTCAGCTGATGTACATACATATTTATGATGCGTGATTGCGTGATGAATTTTCACGCAAGTTATTACATAACACTTTTGTAGTATAACAACGTAGAGATGCTAAAACTCAAGAGGTGAGATTTTACTGCGATTCACAGTTCACAGCAACATGGCACATATACTACCCGCACAACCAGGGTTTGAATGCTGATGAGTTGTTCTCTGGTTTCCAGTCTTTAGACTCTGTTCCTCCCACCGTGGTCTTCGTTCATTGGCTATCCGTTTCCGCCAATAATAGGTTTCCCGTTACGGAGGACTTAACTATGGCAAAAATTGGAATGGTATCTTCGTCCCGGCATCTCAACAAGAAGGCGAGGCTGCTGTGAAGTGCTGTGAACTGGCCATAGTGAAGTCCTCCATTACGGGAAACCATAATATTGGCGGGAACGGATAGCCAATGAGCGGAGACCACGGTGGGAGGAACAGAGTATAAAGACTGGAACACCAAGACCGTCCGCATCCACAGCCTTGAAAATGGCAGGAAAGTCTCCTGCCGAAACGTCGGCAATCATGGAAAGCCTAACCCAGTGGGAAACCCGAGAACAACCCATATCAGCATCATTCGCCGGGAAAGCCTAAAATCATACATCAGGGTTTGAATCTTTTTTGAAAGGATTTGATCTAATCTCGAGATTCAATAAGATTCGATCGAATCCTTGAATCCTGACCACATCACTAAATAATTTGTTAATGACAGGTTTGAGATACCCCTTCCCTAAATGGGAAACATAATTTAAATAAACCGTTGCAATTAGGTATACAGTGTGTCCCATTGATCGTATGTCATTTTTGGCCTTTAATTTTACACGCTTTCTTTCATGCCACACGGATGAAATTTGGTACCTGGATAGAAAATGGTTGTAAGTTATGTTGAGTCGAAGCAAAATTTTATAAAAATGACCTTTTGACCCCGGAAATAGAGTCCAACCAAAAATCCAAATTTTGCCTTATGGGCTTCAATGTAAAATTATTTAAAATACTAAAAAGGCAGAATTTCTTTGCGAAACTTTCAATTACATATTAGGTTTTTGGGCACGAGGAACACAATGAAAGAAAAACATCAACTGAAGACAATGTGCACTCATTGTGCATTCCCTTGTGGAGTAAAGGAAGAGTGCTGGTGAACTCTTCCTTCGTTCCGAATTTCAGCTGATAGGAGATCAGTGTATTACACTGTGGTGAAGCCCTGTGGCCTGGGAAAGATTTACCACATTTTATTCTTGTCAAGATTTTAGCCGACAAAAGTTTGACTTGTGTCCCCCTCTCTCATCTCATCCAACGGCCCAATTTTTTTTACCCAAAATTTGGTATAATAAAGTCGAACTATTCCCTAACAAGTACATATATATGTATATAGTCAGTTATAAAAATGAAACAAAGAAAAAAAATTGCTAACATAGTTATATTTTATTTGTAGAAACAACCAAAGCAATACAGAACTAGAATATTCCACCTATTGGGTTGGGAGGTTTTTAATTTGATGTGGATGACTGTTGTTAGTGAAAAAGTTGTCCATAGGAGTTGGTAGCAGTGCTTTCTTTTTCTCTTGGTAAATTTTCATGTAGCAAGCATTAGAATTTAAGATATTAGGATTGACTTTGGAGCATTGTGTTATGTTGAGATTATCTTAACTGAAAATAGCCATAGCAAATTCTTCATAGTTAAACACCTTAGAAAAGCATTTAGCCATGATGAGTTTTAGAGGAAGGACTTCTTTTGAATGAAAATCATGGTCATTGGCATTTGCTGACTCCCCGTGCACTCTGTTATGCAAATCAGATCTGGTTTTAAACCAACCAACCAACTTCTACTTGCCTGAAAAGTATTACAACCATACAGCTTTTACCATGATCTTTGATGTTTTCAAATCAACTTTTAGCCTTAGCCTGGATAGTTGATTGCAAAATTCAAGATGCATGCAGCTTGCAGTTCGATTCTGAATCAAAACAAAAGGTTTTCCATAACAGCAATGACTCCATCACATTCCTGTATCACTGTTGATTTCATAATGGCTGAACTTTTCACTTCACAAAAAATCCTAGCTTTATCTTTAATCATACTACCCGCAGTCATACTAGTCAACTCAAACTTGGCCGCCTATTCCAGTGACCATCATGCCCTCATCATGATGTTTTATTATGCTGGTACTTTATTTCCACAGACATGGGGTTTCTAGAATGATTTTTTGCTAAAAGAAACTTTTCACTCATTCTTGTCAGTCATTATTACTGAGACAAAGTTATAGAAATACAGCAGCAGATCGAGACATGAACTGACACTCTGAGCCCCAGACTTGAAAATATCTCAACTAATTATCACATTGGTTCATTCTGCCAACCATGGCAGATTGAAAAAATGTATGTATGTATTCAGTCATTTAATCGCTCAGGCTTGATGGGCAACGTGTAAAAAGGAAAGACAGAAACAATCAATGTGGCAAATAATTGGATCATGGCAATGGAATAATGGATTATTGGTGTTCTATTTTGCTTGATGTATGAGTGAGACATTGAACAGCACAATGACAAAAATGGGGACGACTGCCTATACTATAGTTCCTGATTAACCCTTTCGAGATGACAGAATTCTCTCCTATGCCTATGTCTACTGAACTGAGTACCAATGAGAAGACTCTTCCTTCCTCTCTCTGTACGGACCATTTTTAATAAGGCATCCGTGGAGAATGTTCTCGCAGGTATACACTCACACTAAGCTCCTACCTTTTTCGACCCCTCAAAGTGGGGACCTGGACATTATCTCGGACTCTGGGGGCAGTTATGCTCCACACCCTTCGCAGATTTCTCCACCCTTTCCAGCGGCATGGGTTCGCCGTCAACTAATTGTTTGTCTGTTGGTTTTACTACATGTATATTTATTGCTTGCTCTCAAACTGTAGACTTTAAAGTGAATTTCTTGTTTTTTACTGTGCATTTACAAATTTTAAACTAATCTCTACCATCAATATTAACATTATCAAACATTGGTATGTTATTTATCTTGATATCAATGTTTCAGTTAATATTGATGGTAGAATTTTGCTTAAAAGTAGTAAACACTCACCGTAAAACATAAATTCTGATTTTATATTTTTTGCGAAAGCAACAAATACTTATTTAGCAAAATCATTGAATAAACAGCCATATGACCACGGACCCTTGCCGTAAAGAGGGTGCTAATAAGAAGAAGGGTCCAGGAACCTGCTCCCGGATTCCGAGGGAAAGGCCTGATCCCTGCAGCATTGGGTCCCGAAACCTATAAGCTGTGTACCTGTGAGCACCAGAGAGGGGGGAAAGCATAACATCGCAAATATGTGACGTTTGTTCATTTGTGTAGAAAAATCTCCGTTGCATATTTTCGATGTTCGTCTTCCTGGTCAGGGAAACCTACCGTCGCATGTATGCGACGTTCCCACGCGCGGGTTAATCCCCACAAAGTGTATGCAATGTGTGTGGCTTTTGTGAATGTTTACTATAACCCTTTTGCCCAATTCCAGATTATTTATATGCTGTCCATAATATATCTTTATGCATGCTGATATGTAATATGTATAAATGATGGGTGTTAATGGTAATGATTTGTATCCAAATTTTGTATTATCTCAAGTATTGGCCTTGCCTAATTTTAGTCAAACAGTTAGTGTGAAAGAGTGCAGCCAATACATTTGAGTACTCTGTCTTTATGACACCATAGTTCCATTCAAGACCCTTCACCAGTCTTTTGTTAACATGTTTATTGAGAATCTCTATCATCATTTCTCTACTGACAAGAAATGCACTTGTGCAGTTTTCCCAATATTTTTAACTACGGAATACATTTTTGTCTTAGAGAACTGGATAACCAACAAACTACATTTTTGTACCTGCTGTTGTTTGCCATGTTAGTTAATGATTAGCTTAACCTTTTTTGTTTTGAAAAATTAAATTACTTTTTCCTTGTGATTAACTACTATAATCATTAATCTCGTGCACTGATTCGTTTTGTGATAATGGCTGCAATCCTCGCAGTAAGTGGCTGACTTACCTTTGGTTATTGAAAAATTGGTGTTTATACTTTCCTTGTTTCTCTATTGATTGATCAAGCTCTCCCCAGGCCTCTTGTACCATTTCCTGTGAATATAAATGTTCTTGATTTAATGGGTAACTCAAACTACCTTCTTTTGCCTCCCACCTGAATTGTATTAGCATAATATTTTCTTACGATGCTGATCACATTATAAATTATTCAACTATGAGAAATTTATATTAAATACATTGGGATGTACCTTTGAAAATTCATTGTGGTTGTATCTGAAAAGTGTTATGAGTAGAATTCTTTTGGTAGATTTCAATAAAAACCATAAAACTGATAACCTAGGCTCATTAATCTGTCCTTAAATGCAGCTCTATTTTTACATTTGTGTTGTAAAGTTTTTGTATTCTCAACAGATGAAGAGGGAATGCTGAAGAAGTTGGAAAGAGATGAGCAGTCTTTTGTTGATAACTTTTTGGTTCCAATAAATCCAGATGTGTTACCAGATTCTAACTCGTCTAGGCTTTCAATGTTTTCTGAGTTTCATGATGGGGAGAAAATAATGGTCAGGTATGTTGATTGAGTGTATGTTTAAATGCATTATTTTCTGCACAAAAATTTATTTCCTGAGCCACTTCCTAAAGTAAACTATTATCACCCTTTGTCACATTTCAATTAGGCCTAATGGGTTAAATTGATTTATAACCATGACAGAGTAGATGGGCATAATTTTTGCCTGGGTTTGGTTCTTCTTGCGTTGTCTAAAGTGAGGGAGTGCAGGCGTCTGATATCATCTTATGTAAGATTTTAATTACATGCAAGATCAGTATCACTTTCTAAATTATAGTTTGCAACCTTCTGAAATATAGACTACGGAAAATCGTAGTTGATTGCCGTGCAAACAGGACTGAGTTCCCCTCCTTACCAGTCTTCCCCTGGACATGATCTTTTATACTTTGTGGTGAGCACGAAATTATATTGAGTGAAAAAAATTTGCGTATTGAAGTGAAAGTACATATTGCAAGAAATAAATGATTTCAGATTTTCCCAGTGAATCTGAAATAAAAAATTTTCTCTGGTTTCACACCAGGTTATAGGCTTCATTTCTGCCGATGTTTCAACGAACTACTTTTTCGCCATCATCAGGGCTACTGAATGCCGCATGAGACAAAATTGGCTGTTGTTTATGTGCAACAATCTGGATTAGGTGACTTCTGATTGGTTCGTTTGAGTGATTGATCGTTGGCTGATTTTCTCACCTTCTCTTTCAATTTTAATGTAATTAATAATAGGATTCCAGTCCCTACTTAATTGAAAACCAGTGTCTCTGTTAAAATTTCTTTTTTGTGAGTGGATTTCGGTGGCCTCTCTGATTAACCAGTCCCAATACCCATGCATGCGGCTAAGTATCTTTGCATCTTCCCATAGTATGACATGGTCTTCGTTGATGCTATGTACCGCTACTGCTGACTTCTGTGGTTGTGCCAATCTAAAGTGTCTCCGATGCTCCTTCAGCCTGGTCTCAATCATTTTGCCTGTCTCTCCCACATAGACCGTACCACATTCACAGGGAATTTTATAGACTCCTGGTGTCTTGAGGCCGATGGGATCCTTCAAATTCACCAGTTGATCCCTGGTGGTGGTAGGTGGACAATTTTAATATTGTGGCACTGGAGAAGATGGTGAATCCTTCGTGATATGGTTGAGATAAAAGGGAGGAAAGCTTTAGCCAATGGTTTTTCAGACAATTCCCTTGCGCTGCTCTCTTGTGTCACAAAGAACTATTTTAGGATTATTAAAATTTGTTGTTTTCCATAGCCATTCTGTAAAAATGTCTTTTTTTAGATGGGTCAACTCAGCCAGCTTATCAGCTATGGACTTAGCTCTGTGAAACAATGTTGATAATACCATATATTTTTGTGAAGGATGGTGGTTAAGGTATAGATGGGTATGGGTTGGCTTCCGGTAAACGCTATGCCCTAGACTTCCATCTTCCTTCCTTCGGATTAGAATGTCGAGGAAAGGAAGCTGGCTATTTTCCTCCTTCTCCATCATAAATTTGATGTTTGGATGCTGGTTATTCATGTGATCTAGAAAAGGTCATTGTGTGTCTATCCCATTTGGCCAAACTAAAGTGTTGTCATCTACATATCTGAAGAAGCACTTAGGGCGTAGGGGGGCTGAAATGAGGACTTGTTTCTCAAAAGTCTTCCATATAAAAGTTTGCTATTGTTGGAGATAATTGTGATCCCATAGCCACACCATCCATCTGCTTGTAGAAAATCCCATCAAAATGTATTCAGTATGCCCTGAATTTGCACTGTTGCTGCCCTGTTGCTGACACATGCCCTGTTGCTGGCAAACAAGTCGTTCCTTGAAAGGTTGGCAGAAATGAAGCCTATAACCTGGTGTGAAAACCAAGAAAAATTTATTTGTTGCAAGAAAATTTGAAATTATGACGATGAAGAAAATTATAACAAAAGAAATTACTATATTGACGAAAATTTGACTGTTGGGACCAAAGTACGACTCCGCTAAAACATAAAAACTATCTAAAATCGAGAAACTTCATTTGATTTTATAATTTAATCAAGATTTCATCATTATCTCAAGTTATAATCAAGTAATCAATCATATAATTGAGTAATAATCAAGAGCTTACCTTTTAAATACCCTATGCCTCCCAACTGGACCTTAATATCACTAAGCAAAATTGTGAAGTCAAAGTGTGTAAAATCGAGGTTTTGCTGTATATGCTTTAGGGGAAGTTATTTGATGCTCTTCAATATGGAAGCTCATGAGATACATACCTGATAACTTTTTTTCCAGCACTGTCTCCGCTTCTGTTGGTTCTCTAGCCTTCAGCTGGTGTGAAAAATTTACCAGGATCTAACTAGGACACTACTGCTTTAGGCTTCACTTCTTGGAAGCATTCAGAAATCATAGTAAATAATAAAATCTTGTACTTTTCCACAGAAATGTTTTAACGTAGTACAATGTGTTGCACTGACTCATGGCATCACCAGGTGCAAAATATAGAAACATTCAGTACAGGTATATTCAGTGCGCATCATCCTCAAGGGATTAAAAATGGATACTTGAGCAAATTGAGATAAGAAGGCATTTGACAGACACTTATACATACCCTATGCAATGAGCAGTTGTTCCTGTAGCCCTCCCCACTCTTCACGAAACTAATCTTGAAAAAACCAACCCTTCCCCCCACCTTGACCGCATTTGCACTTACTACACATGTCCTTGGGATTTTTTAAATATACTGTTAGTTATTTTATATTCTGGAGAGACATTGCATATTAATCTAGAGAATAATTTTTATTACCAGGCCATCTTGGATTGGTTTAGAAGGTGATAGTGATGACCCTATCAACATATCAGTTGGACAGTATTTTCAAATGAAAGCTGATAGAGTACCAAGAAGCAGCGACATACATCTTAGACCAGATCAGCGGGTATGTATAAAGTCCTCGGTAAAATTTCATTAATATATCTGGTAATGGAGAGCAAAAACTGTAATTATGTATGCTCAGGAAAATAACTGCAAATATCACACTATTTATACACATAGCAGTCTTTCAGGAGTAACTAATATTCTTTGGATATTGAAAAGTTTACTGATTGGTTAGACTGATAGCTGTTTAGGAAATTGATATGTATTTTATAGTTGCCAAAGCTAATAACAATTCTGATGAGCCACTTCTATTTTAATTTGATCATTGGACTTCCTTAAATTCTTCATAAACCTAATGAAAAATATTCACTCTTAATGCTATTTTTAATTTTTTTTATTTACGAAGAATCTTCATACCATGTGATGTAAATCAGTTGCCATTGTGGAGGACAAAAGACAGAAAAGGCAAGAATTCTTTGAAAAAGCTACATATCCTAAAATTTTACCTCTAAGAATAACTGATGAGGGACATACTCATTATGAATCATTACTGACTGACTTCATTGTTGAAATACACAAGAAGAAAATAACTCTTATCTTTGGCTGTTGCAGCATTGCCTTTTATTCAGTTTTGTTCATTGCTGGAAATATAAAAAACAAATCAACAAATTTTCTCATAGGTTCAGTTGGTTCATGAGTAATTTTATAAATAAAGGGAAAGTCCCATAAGTCTGTCATAAATAAAGGGAAAGTCTCAACACCCCTAGAGTAGTGTAGGGTTGATGCTCTAAGGACCCTAATTGAAATCGGAGATAGACTGCTTTGGACATTTCCAGAGAAGCCCTGGCTGTTTGAATGTTATGGGTACCTAAACAGCTTTTTGTTGGACACAGCCAGTGATGCAGGAAGGAGAATGTTTCAGTGAAGTACTTGCCCTTTTCTTGACATATGGACTCTCTTATTGGAACATTAGCACTTCTTTTGCTTTGGCCACACCAATAGGGCATTGACACATTTCCCTGACTGGCACCAAAGGTGCTGCAGCCACAGATGAAGTAGGCCTGATGTCATCTTCATTGGAGACGATAGTTGTAACGGTAGGCAGTGAGATGCCAAGCCTGATGGTGAAGCTATTTTTTTCTTTTGGTGAGGTTAGATTCTGTTTCGATTATTTTCATTTTATCATGGACACGTATTGTAATTCTTTTATGATGTTTAGACATGCTATAGATAGTACTTGAAAAAGGCTAATGGAACTCGCACCAAAGTATAATTTGAGTCCCTTATGAAATCTGATGGTAAATTTTGTGCAAGAGATTAAGTACTGTTTGTGTAACAAGAAAGAGGTCATTCACTAAATTGTATGCTCATGTAATAGTGTATGAATTTGCTGAATGGATGCACACTTAAAAATTATGTGATCGTGTGTACATAGCCCCACATGGTGATTAAATTATCTTCTCCTTGACACACAAAACAGTCCCTAATCTCTCTAGTACCTGAACTAAATGATATAGGGATGGTGAGATTAATGGAAGAGTGATGCTGTATATTTCAAGAGTTTTATTAATCTTTTAAAGCCAGTAATTAAATTCTCTTCAATGGTCCCACTGGCCCGAATGTTTCAAGGTGTTTAATTTAAACGCACACAACAAAGTGGTCCCTTAAGTTCCCATTCTTCAAACTGGATCCTTTTTTTGGTGGGAACATAAGTTTCCTTAAGGCAGATAAATGTTAAATGCTGTCTGTGAAATCTCCCCCTGCACATGACCCTCAGGATCTTTACACGAAATTGCATTTTTTTGATCCTGACAAACTCGGAACATTTTCTCAGATCAAGCCTTATCATTCAAATTGTTGTTTTACCTTTCTTTTGTGGTAGTCATTTGAAGGAAAACCTAATTAA
This sequence comes from Pyrrhosoma nymphula, assembly GCA_963573305.1. Taxonomy (NCBI): domain Eukaryota; kingdom Metazoa; phylum Arthropoda; class Insecta; order Odonata; family Coenagrionidae; genus Pyrrhosoma; species Pyrrhosoma nymphula. Next base: position 158,341,414 of record OY754331.1, on the reverse strand, counting down.
AAGAACCCTTTGATATTATAATCAGGGTTGCTACGGACCTGGAGAGACTGTAAAAGTCAGGGAAATTGAAAATGGCTCTGGAAAACCTGGAAAAGTCAGGGAAAATGAGATCTTACGTGGAAATTTGCTTTCCCAAGTCCAAATTCTTTGTTTTCAATGAGTGAGCAGTACCATTTTAGGCACTTAGAGTGTGTGTGTGTGTTGCCTTAGTTATTTTAGTACCTCACCTAAATGAGGCATTGGAGCTCTCATTTGGTCTTTATCAATTAATTATATGCACCTAAAATTGAATTTCAGGCCATATTTTATGCAATCATTCTGAGGATGATGGAATATTTGTTTCTCCTGAAACTGTGTACGGACAGGTAATTCCTTGCTAGTCACTCCCAAGTCATAATGACCTCCAGCATGAGTCAGTAAAATCAAAACTAATGATCAAGAGAATCTCTGGTCCATTGAATGCTCTTATTTCCCTTTATGAGGGACTCTAATATCTGAGGAAACATGATTTTACCTTTGAAAGCCTAACATCACATAGTGAAGAAATTTCTTAATTGAGAGGTCAAGGTACAGAGGAAATGCAGGAGTTGTATGAATGGAGGTACATAGTAGGACTCAAGTTGTTTTTGTACATATCTCAGAATATGTATAATTCTTTTTGAAATGTCTATTCTCAATGTGCTCTTATACGAACTGGCTTACTTCCCATTAAATCACAATCGTGCCTTTGTCATAGTCATCATTGTTGATCATCAACCCTACGGTTGGTTTGACATTGCTTTCTACTACATATATGCTTCTATCAGGTAGCCTCTTCACCTCTACATATTTCTTTGTTTCCTCATAATTCATTATTTGCTCCATGTGACTCAGCCGAGGTCTTACTGTTCTTCTGGCTGTCTTCATTAGATATGCTGATCTTATCTTATCTATCTCTATAGTATCTTAAAATATGCTGAAGTAGGTTTCTTCTTTTCTTTCAAGTTCTTATGAGATTTCAATCATCTCCCACTCATCTCATTGCCTCTTGGTTAATCGATCGATCGATCCATTTGTAAGTCCAATTTTATATCATTCCATGCATAAATTCCTTGTGGATTATTTTCTATACAACTGCTGTTTATTTGTTTGTAATTCTAGCAGCAGTTCTCCTCATTCATTATATTATCCTAATCTGTATTTACCCTTAGTTCTTCCTTCTTGGCTTTGTGTGACAATGGTATACCATTGGACAAGCATTAATCTTTTTTTAATTCCAAGATATTTTTCACAGACTGCTTCGATTTCTTCATAGCCCATCATGGGCATGTAGATTTGTACAGCTATTGTGTCTGTCAGCTTAGTTGCCATCTTATCAATGACTATCCTTATTTTACACTGAAGGAAAGTTTTCACATGCATTCTAGTGCTCTTAAGCATAATTCCTACCCCTGCATGTTTAATGATCCAGTGTGTATGATTCTGTTGCTTCTAGGAGGTTCCATTAGCTCGTTGGTGGATGAAAAATTTAAAATAAAGTGATGGTTACAGGCAGCTCCTTGGGATTGTAATGTGGTGGTTTCTCCTTTCATTCCACATGTCAAAGCAACAAAGTTACAGGCTAGGTAACATTTACTTTGACTTTGTTTAGGTAAATGTTACCACACTTGCAGTGAAGTGAGTGTTGCTGTATTGTCCATTGTGGTGTCCACATTTACTCGTGAGGAAGGGTCGCTACCCATTTTACCACGCTTATTTTAACTTGCCCTGTTTGTTTGTTGTTTATCTGGATGGAATTTTTTTAGTCGAAATCCAACCCACTTCCCAGTGTTCAATCGAGCTGACATTTGGCACACTCACTTAATCTCGATTATAATACGTGAGTCAGTCATTAACATTACTAATAACAAAGTTAATCTGCTAAAAGTAAATGGTTTACATATTATATTTCTTTATCCTAACATGACGCAACCCGCATTGTCTACTCGCAGTCAGCGCTGTTGCTGGCGCTGTCGAAATCTAACTCACTTCCCAATATTCAATCGAACTGGAATTTGGCACACTTACTTACTCTCGATTATAATACGTGAATCAGTCATTAACTTCACTAATTACCAAGTTAATTAAATTTTTATTAACCTTGAATATAAGCGTGAATATAAGAATATAAAAAAAAAGTATTTTTTCGTATTTATTTCTGCTTATTCCCCATGACTCCTTGTGTGATGAGTATAGATGATTATTTTGCAACTCACCTGAAGGCTGGCCTACCATACGTCTTCCGGTGGACTCCCTTAAGCGTAGCCCCTAGTGTGCCTTCATTCTGATGTGAATGTCGTGTATGAAATAGAATTTGGTATTATACAGTCGCATTGCAATGGTGACACAAGTGATATTGAATTAAACCCTCGAGCATGTCTTTATTTGCAAGTATTCTATCTATACATTGAGCATTGTTCCCTAATGTTGAAGATTGCGTGCATATGTTGACTGGAATATTTTTAATACCCTAGTGGCTCTTTGAAGTTATTCCAATAACATTGTTGTTATTATGTTTTGTTCAACAAACTACCTACTAAAAAACTACCATCCTCGAAGTAGAAAATATAGCATAATAAAACTGCTGACTTAATGAAATAACCACTTCTTTCTACCACATGGTTCAGAGACTTGGTTATTCTGTACCTTACTGGAAAAAGATTTTCTAGATATTCCTGAAATAACAAATGCGACCAAAAACAATTTTTTATGATTCTAAATTTTCGCTTCCTATAATTGAAGAAAGTTTCAAGCGCTGTATGGAAGAAAACATTAGTATAATTAACAGTTCTTTGAAAAGGGAGCTATGTGTTGCAACATTAGGAAAAATCCTCCTGTTCCACCTAAGTTCAAGCATGCGCCAGTGGTACAGTGACTGATAAGATTGGAAGTTGTCCTCTGGTTGCACAGACTTTGAAGTACGATCGAGTACATAATGTCCATGGACATCATAAATGCAGCATTTTTCTGCATAATCTTCAAATATGTAATATTCATTTTGTGCTTGGTAATGACATGAAATTCTGTTAAGGAACATCAACTTTCTTGATTTTTACATAAGCAATGTTGTTCGATAGTTTATCTATTCATTAGAAACCACAACTGTGAAGATTTTTACATCATGGGCGTAAAGGCAAAGGAGATGCTTTTGTTGAAGGGTATCTTTTTTCTCTTGCCTTCAAGTTTTGGTCTCGGCTAGAGAGAGCATGTGGAAATTGTCGTCACTCTCTCCTTGAATATGCTGGGGGCTGTGGTGTAGCGCTAGTGGTCATAACCCATTGGTTAGATTAGGATTTATGTTTAATAAAAGGTTTACCCTCTCCCTCTTAACTCGGCCGAAACCGGCCGTATGGTGTTCTCTGGCCGCTCGGTGAATTTAAATGCCCAGTATCCCCAGTTTTCAATCTATTAATTCGCAAGTGAGACCAACCGTGTTCGTAAGTTTCCTTTTTAAATTTAACCCTCAAATTGTGAAACAGTTTTGGTAATATCATAAAATATTTTTATAATAAATAGTTTTTATCTACTTTTAGACCTATGTACCTCCAGGTTTATAGCTCATGCTCGTGAGTAGCCTCCATTTCTGCAAAGACTTATTTGTGGTACTCGAAGAAACACCCAACTTTACACAATGGTAAATCACAGTCATGGCATTTCCAAGAAGTATCTACACTCCTTCCGTCAGTTGTCTTCCTTTTTTTTGGCACTACAGCAAGCACACACTCTTTTTCTTCCGTCAATTTTCACGAGATGGTGGGGAGTAAAAGTTGTTGTTTCAGGCTTAATTTTATGGAATAACATCATAAATGAAAATGACTGGCAATTTTCCACAAGAATATATTTTAAAAACGACCGGTTTCGGTGTACAACACAATCATCAGGTGTCTCACCTGAATGATGGTGGAACAAAAATGTCTCACCTGATGATGGTGTTGTACACCGAAACCGGTCGTTTTTAAAATATATTCTTGTGGAAAATTGCTAGTCATTTTCATTTATGGTGGGGAGTGACCAGAAAACTTACAGCACCAGCGTAATGTCTATTGCGACCTAATATCTTGCGGGAGGAGTAGTTCTCTATCATGTCTGTATAGAGCTAGGGGAAAGTCTTTTTGTGTTGTCCCATGCTTCGAGGCTGAGGGAGAATTTGTTTCTTTATAAAGTATGTAACTATTTACAATGGCTGTGTTCATTACAAATGCGAAAATATATTTCCACCATTTCTTGGTCTTCCTTCCGAAATCATAGTAAGACCTGTTTTGATCGGCTCTATCAACTCCACCCATAAATATGTTAAATCTTACTATTGATTCTGGGCATGGAATCAGAATTTGTTTATTACCCATCCCCGTTTTCTTGGGAATCATCAAACTCACTTTTGGATCGCAGTTTGTCGATAGAACAAAAATGTCTCGTCTGTCATGCCAGACAGTTGCCGTCACTTCTGCTAATTGTAAAATTTTACTTTCACCTCGTTTAAGTTTTAGGCTCTTGGGATGTTTAAATTCAACTGGCCATTCTTTACGTGTTGGTCGAGTAGTAGCGCAAGAATAAGTTTTACTTTTATAAAGTTCTTTCATAAGAGAAACGCTTGAAAAAAAACTGTTGAAATAAATGTGATGGTTCTTACCAAGGTGCTTTTCAAGTAAATTCATCACAACTTGGCTTCCTAACAGCATTTCTACTTTCTTTCTTGCCCAAATATACATTCCCTACCAAAACATAACAGCTTGGACTCGCCAATACCCAAATTTTAAAACCCCATTTTGTTGGCTTTGATTTGACGTACTGTTTTATATGGTGGCGTCCTTTAAATGCCACCATCGCTTCGTTGACAGCTAAATCACGGCAAGGCTGGTAATTTTCATTCAAAAGTATCTAAAACATCTAGTACTGGTCTCACCTTTTGAAGGATATCAAAACCAACATCACTTTCTTTTTTCTCCTTTCTGATATCACTTACATGAAAATATTTTGTTATGTCCGTAAATCTACTGTAAGTCATACATTTTCGAATCATATATTGTCGAGAGCAGTCTATATCCTCACTTCTCCAATAGTCTTCAATTTCAGGCAGATCAAACACCCCCATATATACCATGACACCCAAATATGCTCCGATTTCCTCATAGGTAACGTTAACCCAATGCATATCATTCTTTCCTGAACGTCGCTGGAGATATTCTGCGTATATATTTACATTTTCTAAAATTCTGTGAAAAAAATCCTCACCGCTTAACATGCACATTAAATCTAATTCACTCGACCCAACGGGCAAGTCGTGCTTTGGTCCCTTTCCTCCATTAAAAACACAAGGAATGATATAATGTAATGAATATTCCCATTTAGAGGGGAGTGCACTTTCACCTGTCGTATCACTGACACTGGGAGTATAATCCTCTTCTATGTCACTATCACCTGAACTGGCTCTTTCAAGCAATTCCTCCGCTTCATCCGAAGAACTCGAACACCCTGTATCATCAAGGGAATCGTCTCTGTCCACTTCTCTCGCTATAGTGTCCTCACTCAAAGAATCCATGGTTAGAACTGGGGGGCATTTGGGAAGATATTTTTTTCATTAGGGCTGTGCTTTATCTCATTGCGAAGCATATGAGTTAGTGATGGTGGTCACCCAAGAAGAAAACTCAGTATGTAGATATGAGAGTCACTCCTAAACAAGCCAAGGCAGGCGTGGTGTTTTCATCTTCTTTTTTCGTCCCATAAAGTGTCCCTTACAACCCACTCGTGAAACCATGTGTCATCTGCTCTCTACGACAAGGCCTCTTCTAAAAGGGCTTTCGTGATGACTCGAGAATATTCCCTCATCACTTCGCTGGTGAGAATACGCTAGCCCAAACACCCGAATGGATTTTGGGCTCTTTCGGGTTTCGTGGCAGAGACAATGGGGCTCTTTTTCAACTGATAGGAGTTAATGAAAAGGCAGATGCTTGCGTAGCCAACGATAAACATCCTTAAGATAAAACAGATGCCTATGAAGCTCAAAAGAGTGCCCTTGGCCGGTCAAATCACGAGCAGAGCAACACTGGCAGTTATGGCCAACTTAGGAGGGAGAGAGAGAAAAATATATGGCCGGTTTCGGCCGACTTAAGAGGGAGTGCGTCTTTGGGCATTTAAACTTCAGAAGGGAAAGGGTTAAAAGCAACCTGTTTTTCATGTATTTCACTATAATGCGTATTGTTATCTCTACATGGTGTGCATACATTAATGTGTTTTTCTCCTATTCTTGCACTTTCTTTAAAATACTCGCTTGTGATAGAATGGATATTTTAACCTGGAAAAATGAAAAATTTGGCCTGGAAAACCTGGAAAAGTACTGGAATTTCATAATTTCTGGTCTGTAGCAACCCTGATAATGATGAATCTTTGTTTATACCCTTTATATACTAATATTAGTGAGCAACCTAATATTTTAACTATGGACTTAAATGGACAAGGTAGTGTTAGGACTAGTGCATCCTACTCTGGTCCTAAAGAAATGGGTATCAATATATTTAATAACCTACCCATTCGGATGAAAAACATGAAATCATTGTGTTCTTATAAACAAATGCTCAAATTTTCCTTCAGCAGAAGTTGTTTTACTCCGTTAATGAATATTTACATGACTAATCAACCTGTTTGTGTATCTGCATTGTGCTCCTTATGCCTAAGACAACATTAATAATAATGTTTTTGTTTTGTTTTTCATTATCTTTGTATTTGATTGTACATACGTCATCTTGACGTGTCTTATATAATGTAAAATGTGATCTTTAGACAATAAAACAATTCAATTCTAATGATGGATGTCCACATTCCCCAAGTTGACTAGGTATATTACATAAATTCTTAGGCATAACTCACAATACAAGTTTCTTGGGAACTGCTGGTAAATTCTTTATTAGATTTACAAAGGTCATTATACTCCGGTAAAAGATACATCAGAACTACTATGTATATTCATAAAGATTCTGAGGTACATAATTATTGCATATTAGGAAGGTGGCAAGGAGATCTACTCATCCCATTTGTTTGTACAAGCAAGCTGCCCATGGCCTGAAATCTGGGAATATGCACATTTATGATAATCTTCCTAAAGAGCTTGAGTCCAATGAATACTGTTGTCTTCTAAAAGAGAGTGAAAGTATAGTTTTTCTCATGTTTTTAATTACCAAATGATTATCTCCATAATACCATTTGCTCTTATGTAAAAACCACTAGAATTTGACATTTGAATCCATTTTTCTAAGTGATTTTATGCCTAATTCACATGTCTTATATCTTGCGTAAGATCTCTGGGCAAATGAAATTCTATTCTATTCTTTGGATATGTGTATCATGTTATGCTACTGGCGTAATGCTAAGGACTGGAAAGAATGTGTATGATAGGTGTCCGTGAGCAAAAGTGTATTCCTATTTAGGTAATTACTTTTAGGTAATGTAATACTCCAAGAATTTCATAATGGTAATTAACTTGTTAAGCAATTAAGCTTCTTGTCATTTTCCTCATTGGCTGGAACTTATATGCTTTGCTTCACGTAATTTTGCAAGGGAATATGGAAGAGCTTGGTGATTTCATAATTTCTAAGTTTCTACGGAAAATACCCTGAAGAAGCAGTGTTCTGTTGTGGTACTTAGTTTTGTAATAATTCTATGCTTTTATTTTGCAGCCAAATTTTGGAATGAAAATCACCAGCCCTAGAAGGAGAGAAAAAGGTATTCCATTAGTCTCAGACTCGTTAGAGGAATCTACTTCTAAAACACCACATGAGCTCCTCAGCAACCTTAACATCACACAAGGTGACCTTTTTAACTTGTCTTGTGCAGGGATTGATGGTGTCATTTGATGTATAGTGGTGCATTTTTTTATCCTGAATGAAATTATTTGTTTCAATTGATTATTTGAATTAATCTTGAATTAAAGGACCTTCACTGAAAGGCTATGATATAATTGAAGCTTCACAGAAGCATTTTGACACTTTTAACAATTTCAGTTTATATTTTTTGTTTGTTGAACTATTGCAGTGATTTCACCTACACATGAGGCCGATGAAATAGAAAAATCCCCAGAAATGGTCAATCATCAATCTGTGTCTATACAAAGCTTATCATCCATTGATAAAATTCTCAAACAAATTGATAAGACTGATTCACCAAATACTATCGCCAATAAGTTGCTCCGGTATTCATCACCTTCTAAGTTACAAGAGAGTGTTGATGAGCGATTGGCTTGTGGAAGTCCTAAAAACAATGTGATAGAAAGAAATTTGGATGATAATATACTGCTAAATGGCTCAAAGAAAAGTGGCTTACTGACTCCAAAAATAATTTTGAACAAGTATTCAGGACAAGGAACTGGAGATGAAATGACTTATGCTAGGAGGAGATCCAAAAGACCGAAAGAAACTAAGAATGTGAAGCACGAGATTCCTGATTTGATCAAGAGACTAAACTCCCTGGAAAGGCAGGGCAAGAATGACAAAAGTGCCTTTAAAAATGTGTCAAACATTGTTGATAAATTAAGTTGCAATGTGGCTGGTCCTCTGGATTGCTCAGCCCTGTATGAAACTTTGAATGGTGACCTGGTAATGGAAGGACCACTAGACTGTGATACTGTCAATGTTTCAGAAGTAGGAAGAGAAGCAATGATGGCCCAAGGTAATTAGTCATCTTTATTAAAGTGGGTTTTTTTCTGAAAATGGAAATCATAATGATAATATATAGCTGTTACAGTGAATTTGGGATAAAAGCTACTAACTAGAGGTACATTCAAGTATTAAATTTGATAGGCTTTGGTAGTCTTGCTTGACCAAATGTTCCTAAATGTATTTGTGTCATAATCAAGTCTACAACCACTCTATCTCTCTCTTATCACGTCCTACCCCAAATTTAACAATTTAGGTTTTTGCATGCATTTTCTATGTTCAACCAGTTTTTAAAATATATTTGAATGTGTTTGGCTGAGCAAAAGGCATAATACTGCGCATCCACTGGTGAAGACTGCAATAGGTTTTGTCAATCTGAGGTGCCCTGTAGGGTCTTGCATAGTCTCCTCTAAGCTGTGCAAAATTATTTCAATCCTTTCTGTAATACTGATCAGTTTTTAAGTGTCTTAAACTGACCCCAATAACTTGTCAGTTTTTCAGATCCACGAAGATCATATTATAGTATCATGAATCATGTTCTACTCATATATATATATATATATATATATATATATATATATATATATATATATATATATATAACTTCTTGGAGAATCACTCGGGTGATAAATATATAATATGCCAAGAGGGTGGCCGATAAAAATATAGAAACAGAAAAAAAGGACACTCACAAATTGAAACTTCCGATATTTCGGTGAAGACTAGCTCCACCTTTCTCAAGGTTTAAAGTAAGAAACTCCTATGATTCCTGCTGATATCTCCTCTAGGTCGAATAAGCTACTTAGCGTTGACTGGTCATTTTGTGTCCTCTTCCCTGAGAAGTATTGGACCTAAAATAGCTTCTCCCATTCCCATACTTTTGCTTAGTCAGATTTGGTTTTCATCCTGAAATTCTTCCATTTTATGTTTCATTCTTCAATGTGCATATTACAGTAATCAAAATTTCAAGACATTTGCTATTAGGCTAGTAGTTTTAAATTCTATTTATTTGGATTAGAAAAAACTGGTTAAATTTCTATTCTTTATTTTGACTCAAAAATAGTTTTACCCCTCTTATGCCATTTGCAAAGTGATAGGTTGGTTTTGAAACCATTGTTGGTGTCAAAAAGTGTGTGAAAAATTAACACTTTTCATACTGATTACAGACTTAATAGATTAAGAAAAAATCTCATGATACACTAGTTAGGGAGGACATGTGGTGATGATTAGGGGAATATGTTGTCTGAGAATGTGCAGTTAGTGCAGACTAGTGCGAGGGAGTTCACATCAAACGAGGGCAATATCAGAGAGACAGTAAGGTTTTTTGTGGCTATGGGGTCATACTTGGATTCAACTCTTGGGTTATACTTTTTCAATCTGTTATTGGATATGTTGATGAGAGTATTGAGTGAATGTGCCCCATGATCAATGCTCTTAGCAGATGATGTTGTATTCCCAATCATTGAGAAATGCACCATTGACATGGTATCCAGTCACGCACATGGGTGAAAAGATATACATACATACACCAAAGGGATGAAATTTGCCATGATTTTTTCATGGCATATTTCATCCCTCAGGTAATATTGTTTTGATAGCAGAAAGATAAGAAGATGAGAGAAAGTTTGAAAGGTGAGGAAGGGTAATAGATGGCCATTATAAGTGTACATGTAAGTTAATAAAAATATCTATTTCCTTATGTTTTGATATTACTTATCCCAAAAAGGTTCTATATGAATTTATGCAATTTGTGTTTTCAGAGATGTATGATGTCTGAACTTCAGGTGGTGGTTTTCCTATGATAAAATGCAATATATTGTGCTGAATGTTCCATTTGAACTGATCCTCTTCGTTTCGATGTAAATAAAGGAATAGGGATGAAATGATGTTTCTTCAATTATTTATTTTTCAATAATTACTTCAACGAGAAAATGTTATTTCTTATGTTATTTCTTTTGTTATTTCTTTTGTTATTTCTTTGTAAATGCTCTTTACAAAGAAATAACAAGTACCAGTAGCATGAGCCAGATCACCTGGCCATAATTATACAAATTTTATAAAAATATGAAAAATTCATAACGAAAATAAAATGGATTTACTTTTGTAAGCACAATTTAGCTATAGTTATTAACCAAATATTTAACATCATACTTGATTGTTCAATATAATTTAGTAATCTCTGTAGTATGGTCCCTTTGATTTACCCTTAGGTAAAGTCTTAAAAACACTATAACTAAAATATATTGCACTTACTACCATCATTAAGGCATCATATTTAAATTCATAACAAAAATAAATAGATGTACATTTTCATAAGTGCAATTAAGCTATAGTTATAAGCCAAAAATGTAACATTATACTTGTTAGTTCAATGTAATTTAGTAATCACTTATTTTATTAATTGTGGAATCATCTCTAACTATTTAGCATTCTGCCAAACTAGCATGTTATGAGGCATATTCAGGACGTGCTTTCTTGATACGTCATTACTTCAAACTTGACCAGACCAAGAATTGAGTTTTTCAAGTTTTTATAGAGTATGAGTCAGTTTTTTGGTCTGGTCTGGTTGGGGCCTATGAATTTTATATGAAGGGTATTACTCTGACTAAATGATAATAAAATATTTTCTCAGGTGTTTTGACATTTAATTGGATTCATCTTGTAGTAGTATGATGTCTTATTGTATGGATGTAGTATAATGCTGTGTTTTCTTCTTCATAGAAAGCAGTGGAGGAAAATCTTGGGTTGAAATTCCTGAAGAAATTTTATTAGCAGGGGACGAAAATGAGTTGCAACAGCTACTTTGTGTGGGCCTTGGATTTTCAGCACATGTTCCACTTGTGAATCTGACCAACAACTGGTTAATGTACCAGGTATCTCCTTTGAAAAAATCAGGTGATGGAGATATAATATTTCAGCAGCTACCCATTCGAACTCTTCTTGCCCCTGGAAGTCATGCAGAATTTGAGGTATAGTAATACCACTATTACTGGGCATATTGTTTTAGATATTGTTAAAATTATGTTAAATTTTGAACTGTGCCTAAAAACTTCTTTGAATTTGTCTTGGCTGATTAAAAAGGTAGCCACCTGGACATGTGATAAATTGTAGAATTATGCAGTGAATAATTTATTTGTATTGAAGCATGAAGTGAGTGTTTTTGTAGGCGGACAAAATTGTTTTTACTTTTTCTACTAATAATTAAATGAGAATTTATAAGCTGCTTTTTTACTCAATACTTGAAGAGTTTTAAGTTACATTCATACAGTGGAAGCCCGGTTTAACGAGTGCTCATAATCCCTCTGAAATCACTCGCTAAATCGAGTGCTCGTTGTATCCGAAAGTGTTGAATAAAGCCACCTAATTCTCATAGTCATTCGTATTTACCGTTTTTCTTTTGTTTCAATGGTATTTGTCGAAGGTAAACAGCAAAAAAAGTCGTTTCAGGCACAATCTGGTGGAATATCAACTAATTTTAAGAAAGAAACAGGACATTTTCCATTGCATAAAATATTAATTCCTCCAGTTTCGGTGTTTTTCTTCCAGTTCTTCTATTTTTCGATCTCCGAAGAAAGCTGTAAAGACACAGTAACTAATCGGAATTAAAATATTAGATATATTGTAGTTTTTGGATAATTTTGCGAATATGTCATGACGATAATATCAACTTTGTCGAGTTTTCGAATGTTAACCAGTACGTCCATCAGTTGGGGAAATTGGCCTGAAGGTTCACTGAAATACGGCATGTACCGGTGGTCGAAGATATTTCTCGCATAGTCACCTATTCCTAGCAGTTTCTATGATTCAAATTCAATTATCTACCACAAATTAGTGTCATCGAGTATTTATTTACACTAGAAAATAAAATACCTCAGTCGATTGGCTAGCACATCATGTTTCATGCAAGTGTAGACAGCTTTCGCCTTACACATCGGACCGTTTATGGGCAGTCCTGCAGACCTTTGCTGACAAAACCACTTGAATAGTGCAGATTCCATTTGAGGATGTTCCCCATGCCGCAAATGTTTTTGGCTGCTAGGTCATCCTAGTTCGGTCACTGCTGCACGAATTTTATCTTTGTTCTTTGATATTGTGAACAACGTAGATGACGACACACCAAACCGCCTCCCGATATCAGTCTTTGAAGACATGTTACTTTCGCACTCGTCTATAATTTTAATTTTGGTTTTAAGGTCCAAAGATTTACGTTTCGCGGACATGATGCTGCCGCACAAACCACATGAGACAACTCCGCCGCTCAGACCGAGAAAACTCCGCCCCTCCGACCGAGTAAACTCCGCCCCTCCGACCGAGTAAACTCCGCCCCTCCGACCGAGTAAACTCCGCCCCTCCGACCGAGTAAACTCTGCCCCTCCGACCGAGTAAACTCCGCCCCTCCGACCGAGTAAACTCTGCCCCTCCAATCGAGTAAACTCTGCCCCTCCGACCGAGTAAACTCCGCCCCTCCAACCGAGTAAACTCTGCCCCTCCAATCGAGTAAACTCTGCCCCTCCGACCGAGTAAACTCCGCCCCTCCGACCGAGTAAACTCTGCCCCTCCAACTGAGAAAACACCGCCCCTCCGACCGAGTAAACTTCGCCCCTCCGACCAAGTATACTCCGCCCCTTACCTACATCACAACTCTCTGCTGCCGTGTGATTGGGCGCATCGAATTGACGGATTGGTTTGAGTTTTTCAATCGCTCTGACAGATCGCTCTTATTCTGCTGAATGTTCCCTCTTCTACTCTCAACTTGCTTGTCGTCTGCCCACTCCCCTCTCACTGATGACTGGGCCTAACAAAAGAAGAACGTAAAATGGGAGCGCGAACAGCGTACTCAAGGCCGTAAATCACTAATGTTTGGACATGTTTGGACAAACACCGAAACTGGCTTTAGGTGTTGCAGATATGGCTCACATCTTGAATATTTAGTTTAATTAACAGGTAATACAAAACAAAATAGTTAATTTTTGCTAGGTGGTGCATCGCCCTCGAGAGATATCTGTCGTAATACCGAGCGTATACTGTGGAAGGAACTTTTTGGCCTTGCTATATCCACTTTATTTTACATGTAAAACATAGGCCTTTTGGTGGTACAAAGACAATCACTCGCTAAAATGGGATTCTTGCAATAAGCCGTACTCACTATACCGGGCTTCCACTGTATATATTTTGGTGCAAACTAATGTTAGTGAATGTGGCCAGTGCTGGGTAAATTGAAGGAATCATTGCATATGTTTGTTTAATACCTGGATAACTCTGCAAGAAAAAGTAGAGTTTCAAGTCTTGAGGGTGTTCTACTCCTACTAAAATCAAGAAATTTTTACTGCAGTATATTTGCCATTTCGTGCCAGTGTCTCACATTGGAAAAAGCTTCTCCCGTCACGAATGCCGATAAAATTTCTTTGCACTAACTGTATGGAGCCCTCAAGTGGCAAGGAATAGCTCAGCTATGTTTTTCCTCAAATTGGGATGGGACCCAGCTGGGCACTGGATCCTTTCCTCAGCTACTGGGCAGAGATAATCTTCACCCATCATTCACATAATTCTTTCTTCCCTTGATAAAGGGTTAGCAACAATTGGTTTGATGTTCGATTTTAGTAAAGCTTTCGACAATGTCAATCATGATCTGCTCTTGTTTAAACTTAACCACCTCGGTGTTAGAGGAATTACTAACCAGTGGGTAAAATCTTATCTTCAGGATAGGCATCAGTCTGTTGTAGTTTCCCATAATGGTGTCAAATGCAGATCTGAAATGGTTTCTTGTGGTGTACCCCAAGGATCAATTCTTGGGCCTATTCTTTTCATTATTTATTTTAATGGTCTCCCTAACAGGCTAAGTAATGTACAAGGGGCCACACCAATACTTTACGCTGATGTTACCACTGTTATTGTGTCTGCAAGTAACCTTGATTATGCTATTTCCAATGGTAAACTTATCTCCCTCCACTTATCTGAAAGGTGTGCGCAGAACAAATTAACTTTGAACATCACCAAGTCTCAGGTTGTTCAGTTTGGGTATAAGAGGAAAGCTGGCAATGACATTTTGATTGATGTGAATGGCTCATCTATACCGCAAGTAAGCAATGTAAAATTTCTTGGTACTCACCTTTATGCATGCATGAGCTGGGAGATACATGTTAATCACTTGTTTAGTAAATTAAGTTCTATCTGCTACTTAATTTGATTCATTAGAGATACTGTTTCACCAAACGTCCTCACTACTTTGTACTATAGGGAATTCTATTCCAGTGTACTATTTAGTATCCTTTTCTGGGGCTCTTCCCATCATGGGAAGAATATTTTTAAAATTAATAAAAGAGCAATTTGACTAATGGCCAAAGAGCCCTACAATGCCCCATGCCGTCCTATTTTCAGGGAGCTAAATATTCTTCCCATTCCTTGCATCTACATTCTATCCGCTGTCATGTACATACATAGTAACCTATCACCTTTTTCTAAAAACCAAGACATTCACCATCAATTCACGAGAAGCCGTAATGACTGACACGTAACATATGCCAGGACCACTAAATGTTTACATGGTTTGAGGAGGATGGGACTTCAATTATATAATAGTCTGCCCATTCCCATAAAATCCATGAGTGGTGATGCTTTTAAAAGACAATTTAAAGCTCTTCTAAGAAAGAAGATCTTCTAAGAGAAAAGTTCTACTATGATGTCAATGGGCAATGGGGCAAGGGCCCAGCCACATTGTCACACCGGTTCCCGTAAGATCACCGAAGTTAAGCAATGTTGGGCCCGGACGGCGGTTGGATGGGTGACTGTGTATACCTTCACCGTGGCGCTCTTGTCCCCTGTCTGCATGTGGCAGGCAGGTTGGCACAATGGACCAAGAAGGTCTAAGTGCCCGGGCTCCTGTCGAAGGCCCCCCTGCATACAAGCTATCTATGATGTCAATGAGTTTATGGCAGATCCATTACAAGCTAATCATCTTTTTATTGATCACTGATGAATTAATATTTATAGAGCTGTGCAATGGTAACTTGTTTGTAGTGCTGTCCATCTATGTATACTTAGTTTACTACTTTCATTATTTCCTGACGTGCCTTATATTGTGTGCAAACTTTGTAACTTGATCTACTAGGCAAACAAATTTAAGGCAAAATTATTATTATTATTATTACCCCTTTCTGCATGGCTACCCCTTTACAGCATGTGGTCATGGTCAACTATTTGTTTATGCCATGGTTTTGCTATCCTGAAGATGTCATTACTCATAAAAACCTGGATTGTTTTGGTAAAATATTATTGTGGAATCACAAAGTAAAAGATTTTCATTCATTTGACCAAGTTTCACCATAAATACTTGAATCCTAGATGGTGGATAATCAAGGGAAATCCCTGCGGTTGAGAAATCTAGTACTCAAATCGTAGACTGCTAGTCAAATAGGCAAAGGCCACAGTAGGCAAAACGACAGTTGATAAAGGAAACCTGTGTAACTATCAGAGAATTGGGCTAAATACATAGACCCTGGCATGGGTATATGTACTGTAACTTATTCCTATATGGGGTCTGCTGTTATAAAGAAAACCAACTGAAAATCTAAGCCAGTGGTTCTCAACCTAATGCCACAGCCCTTTTAATGCAGTTCCTCATGTTGTGGTGACCCCCAACCATAATAATATTTTCGTTGCGACTTCATAACTGTAATTTGGCTACTGTTATGAATTGTAATGTAAATCTCTGATATGCAGGATTTATTTTCATTGTTACAAATTGAACATAATTAAATCATAGTGATTAATCACAAAAACAATATGTAACTGTAAGTAACACACACCAGTTTCCTGGCTTACCGGATCAAGAATATCAGCAGACATGTCATCTATTCTTCTGCAGAGTTTCATTAGATAAGGAAATTGTACTGAATTTCGTAACAAATTCCTCTCTGATCGTAACTCAAACTATGTTTTAGCCCACTGGCAACAGTAAATCCTCAGCAATGGTGTGAGGTTTCATCACTCTGGTGATTCTGATTGTGAGTGCTACAAAATATGAAGCTTCATTGGCTGCTAAATTTTGTTTGTGGTACTTGCCACCAGTGTCAAGTGTGGCTATGAGTTCATCAGGTTTCCTTCTAAAATATGTAGTTGGTATCCTTTGCCAGCAAAGGTCAGATGTTTGGTATCACAATGGCATTTTATGTAGTTTGTTCAGTCTCATAGATTCAGCTGATAGAACTTCACAACAAATAATACATTGTGGTTTCTCAAAGGGAATTCCTGCTGCAATTATTGAGGTATAACCATAATGTAAAAAATCCTCACTATATTTTACTTTCTTAGCATTCTCCTCTACATGATCCATTGTCATGGGATGGTTTGCCAATGAAAATAATATACATATAACAATAGCTTTAAAAATACAAAACATGATACATGGCGTAGTTCAGTCAATACAGTTCAAGTTACATATGATTTACCATTCTCTGTGTTGTTTTTACATATTTACCTGTTACTATCACAAGGGGGCAGTATTCACATCAACCCCTGCTGAATGTAAAAAGACCGATCAGCATCCAGATTAAGTTCCCATTTAACTGATATTTTTTTGCATCAATTGTTTCTTTTTCAGTACATGATTTTACATATACCCAGTAATTATAATTCATGAAGTGTCGTTTTGCCTCCAATACTGCTGCTTTCAACTCAGTAGCTGCTTTTAACGGTGTAGCTGTTTTCAACACATCAGCTGCTTTCTACACAGTAGCTGCTCTCTACACAGTAGCTGCTCTCTACGCATGTTACTGGTTCGCATAAGTATATTATGGGGCCAACCCTGTCACATACACCTGTATTTGTACGGGGTGTATGTGATGGGGTTGGCACAATGATTTCATCATGTCGGATATTCGTGAGTGTATCTGCATGTAGGCAGACCTGCCTGCGGAGACTGATAAGAGGAGTGGTGTCTTGGTTCCTAAGACCATTGGAAATGTGTTTTTTCCAATGATGTTAGGTGATCCATGTGGAAGAGTTCTTCCCACAGGTTGAGATCCACTGCTCTAAGCCATTTTGAAAAATGAGTATTTATTAGCCGCCAGCTTTATCATCTCATATAAATATATGTAGATGCTCGCATGCAGCTTTGCGAGTGATGTGTGCGTATTCATGGGTAGGTTCCTAGAACCTCAGCCTAATTAAATCAGTCCTTTTATGTCTCTCCATGATTTCTTCCTTTACTTTTGGCAACCTGTGGTCTTTTTGAAGTACCCCTGAGAATTCTCAATAAACTAGGTGGATGTGAAAGAGTGACCCTAAAATCTATTGAACACTTCGTAAGTTGTACTTCTACTGTACTTGAATTGTAGACTGTGGATTATCAAGGAAAATCCCTGCTGTGGAGAAGTTTAGTCCTGAAAACATTGATTGCAGATAATTGAGTCATAATAGAAAAAAACACCCTTTATAAGGGCAACCTGACTGTCAAAACTATTTTCTTGTTTAACTCTTCAAGTCTGTCCACAAATTTGCATGTTTAGGCTGTATTTGTGGTATTTAAATTAAAAGATACTCATTTCATGCTTTTTCACTAACAATAATTTATATTTACTCAAATCGCATTTGTAAAATCGTGTGCAAAACGTAGCACAAAAAGTAGTAGGTATGTTATAGTTAAATGTTAGTCCTACACATAGAAAAAATTATTTTTCTCTGTTTGATTTTAAAAGTGCTATGTAAAAGTATGAAAATATCTATGTACTTAAGTTAAAATTAAATTCTGTGTTCATATGTCTTTGCAGGTTGTCATAGCTCCATTGCGTGCTGGAAAACATTCCATTGAATTAGAGGTCAACGTGACAAACTTCATGGCTGAAGGGAATGTGCCCCGCCAGACGTATCACACCAAACTCACTCTTAGCAGTAGTGCTCCGAAGGTAAATGTTATCTTAATCATATGTTATTTGTGTTTGGTGATTGTGGGAACAAATATGGGAGCAAAGAAATCATCTTCTACGCCAATAATGCAATAGGGTTGTGTGCTATATTTTTGTAATAAAAAGTTCCTGTCAAAAAATAAATACTCATGAAAAGCAGTCATAATAATGAAAACAAGTTTGCTCTAAAATTCTCCCGGAAGACTTATTTTGAGACAGCTGAAAAAGGCTTGCTTCCACATTGGCTTTGATATTGATGTCACTAGGGAGTAAATATTGTTATGTATATATCACTCAAGATGTAAAACTAATACATATTGTACGTTTGCTTAGATGTAATTATTCATTACTTTGTCTTCACTCCTTTAATCCTAGCATTAGTCAATCTTTCACGTTGTTTAAGGAGCTTGGCTACAATGTATCTCATTTGAATATTGGAAGAATTGGCCTTTTCCCAGCCTCTGTTTACTTTTCTCGATACCATTGCCTAAATGTCTTGTGAAATTATTTGCCTAATGGGTATATATATTTGCCAATCTTGGGGTTTCCGTAGTAAATAATGTGAACAAACAAATATGTATGTTGATGTTCAGTTTCATCATGAAACTTGGTGAGGTGCTCTTTTGGACGTGAAATATTTGGAAAGTTGAGCTATTTTTTCTTGCTAAATGTTTCATGCATTTGACACAAGCCTATTGGTTTTGTTTTTCTGGCCCACTGGCAATATTTTTAAGAGATTTGGAAATTGATTGTATTATCCTTGGGAGGTTTATTTCAACAGAATGTTTGTCCCAGTCACAGTAGACATAATTTTAGGCCTTTAGTGATAAATTGTGCTTTTGAAGATGTTTTGCCTGTGAAAAAAATCACCTACATAATTTATCTTTTTATCATCTAAATCAATGAAAATATATTGAAGGTATCATTACTTGCATTTGTGGGGAATGTCTGTAGCTTAGGATAACCATAATTATTGAAAAAATATAGGTAGGACTTATAATGTTATGAAAACACTCTGTAGTTCACATTCCACTCGCTTCATTAAATCAATATAACATAAGCCAATGCTTCTACCCATGACAATGACACATCTAAAACCCAGGTCAGCATAGTAATACCTTAGAAATTTGATTATACGAAGTCAGCGGGACCGAAAAACCTGCACTTCGTATTATTGAGTTTCGTAATATCGAACATTTTCAAGAAATCGCGAAACAATAGTTATTTTCTCCCCTTTTACTATTGTTGTCTTTGGCAACGTTTTAAAACCAATTTTGGTTGTTAATAGTGAAAGCTTTCTTAAAAAATGCCTTTATATCACAAACTTTGTCATTTAGTATCATAAAATATCTATCACCTCGTAGATTTGCTATGCAAATGATTTTAAGTTGGTGAGTAAGAATTTAAATTCATGATTGCAATGTGTCACTCAAAAATCGGGGAGATTGGCGAATGCACGTAATTTAACTTCTGAGACTCATGTCAAGGTAGCTGACGGACACTGGTACAATGACAGCTCCTGTGAGTTCATAGAGACCTGCAGGCAGTTGGCAAATCTGAACTACCATCTCCTAGCTGTGTGCGAGATATAGGCCCTCTTTTCCCACTCCCCCTTCCATGGAAAGGACAAAAGGGGAAGGGGTGCACACTGCTCTTGAGCCAATCCTTCAGTGGGTGGAGGAGGGACAGTCTTCTAAATTGTAGAAACCACTTTTCCTGAGGCCAACTACACAGACCTTTTTCCGAAGGGCACCCTTTTCCATCTCTCGTAAGTTCAGGGTGCAAGGCGGGCGCCCGGCTAGAGGATGCATGGGTGGCCGTGCAAACAGGTACGCATGGGCATCTATGCCACTCAGGCAGGCACGAACATGGGCATGGGCAATAAACACACGGCCTGGAGTCACCTGGGTTTTCCAACTGCCTACATGTCTCTAAGTCTGATCCCTCTACCCCAAGCTATACCCAACTCATCACATGTCTGGTCTGCAGCAATTTATGGTCGCCCTTCGGGAGTTCCAGAGTCCCCTATCTCCTTGCTTAACTCAGCCCCATCTCGAAGAAAACAGGTTAAGGTCACCGACCATCCCAATACCCGAACAGATGATGCACTGTCGACATCGGATATAGTCGAACCCTTATACATTTTTCTCTTCTGAAGTCCACTCTTGATATCCGATTTTGAAGCTTAGTCCAATAGTTTGGCTTGGTTTTTCTTCATGTCGTGCACTGTGGAGATGCCAACACCAGAGCCTGTCACTGTATTAGACACTGAGTCTCCCCTGCATGACCTTTCAATAATCTTCAGCTTCTCTGAAATGTCTTAAATGACAAGCTTTCTAATTTTTTAAGTATGTATTGGTCATTTTCAACCAGTTGTATTACTGAAGAAAACTAGGCAAACATAAAACACCTGCGGAAGCCCAAGTCACACAATTGCAGAGCAATGATTCAGGGGGCTCAGGGTAGTGCAACACTCATCTTCATGATTGAGCAGCCCGCTGAGGAGGACAGAAAGGAAGAGTAGGGGAGGGAGGGGAGGGGATGGAAAGAGAGAGTTGGGGAGGAGGTTGTTGTGGGATGATGTATGGATAGTCTGCCCGATGGATAAACAAATGACGGATAACCAACGCTCTACTGTACCAATTGATTGATAACGAGTGAGGCGTGATTCGGCATGTTTTACATATTGCAGTTAGTTTGTGATATACCAAGTTTCAGTTTCAAAGTGCAAGATTTTTTTGTCAGGATGAGTAATAATGTGAAGGTTGTGGAGAATGATACCGAAGAAAATAGTATCTCTGTTAACGGTTATCTATGTCAATCCTTTAGTTTACGTGGATGACGATTTACCTCCCTCCCAGGAAATGCCTTTGCTTTCAATGATGGGAAATCACCTGCCCAGTTCTTAGCGATGTTGCATCGCTCATTGAAGTACGTAAACGAATCATAAACTAATTCCCAAGCCTCTTTTCACTTTGATGACTTGTGCTTACTTCTTTTGTGTAAAAAATTCCTCTTGTGTAAAACAATTATAACTTTTTTATCTTTCTATGCGTAAGTTTTTCACCATTATTTTGCATCGTGGGGGAACATTGGGAGATATGTTGAACACCATTTTATCTAATAACATCCTTATTTACAGACGTCGATGAGCTTAAACATAGAATCTCATGTGATGACTTTGTAATTGAAATGTGATTATTGAATCACTCGAAGATTTTGGGAACTTTTTATCCACATGGAGAAGTGTGAAAGAGAAACTTCATCTCAAATGGACATCGCCAAGATGTTCCAGATCTAATGCTCTCCATTTCTTTGATTAGTTATTTTCTTTCTCCGCTCCAACTTACTACTAATTTTCTGATGATGGCACGGCTTCGTGGAGGGATAGGGGTAGGAGGGAAATAAAGAACAGTAAGTGGCTCTAGCTGTCGCCTTGAAAAATGCCAGGGTTTTATGTTGCCAACTCTGTGGAAAGTGACCGCTTGCCTGAAGTCAGCATGAAGTGCATTTTCCAGAGTGGTAACAGGCATTGGATGCAGGACACTACCTCTGGGTGGACTTTCATCAACTGCAACATGGTGATCAAAAGCTCATGCGAAGTGGTGTCAAAGGCCTTCATCTATTCCACACAGGCCATTTAGATAGGTTTCGCTTATGCTGGATGGCATCCTGGCACTTATCAATGAGCAGGATGTAATTGCATCCCGCGATTCCCTGCTTTGAGCCCCTCTGCTTGTACACCACCTCCCACTCAGACTGGACGTGGTGGAGGATAAGGTCACTCAAGATAGAGGTGAACGCCTTGTAAACGGTGTTGAGGCAGGTTATAGGGTGGTAGTTCTTTGGATTGGACAGGTCTCCCTTCTTAGGTATCAGAACTGTCAAAGCCAAGATCAGTCAAGGTGGAATTGGTTCTATACTCATCAGAAAGGACATAAAGATTCTGGTGTGGTGTTGGTGGGTGGAAGTAAATTTCTTCCACCATAAGTTATTCATGGTATCCATTCCTGGAGCGGAGAAGTTCTTCTTCACAGAGAAGGCCTTCTTCACGTCGCTTTCTGTGACTGAAAGAGGTCCATCCACATCTTGTAGGTGACAGTCACAGAACTCTTTAAAAAGGCCTATGGCTGGAGTGTCTCCATTGAATGGCTTCGATGTTTCATAGATATCCTTCCAGAAACGTTCAACCTCTTGGATGGGTGGCGGAGATTCAACGACAGGTGGAGGTGGTCGAAAGAGATGGAATGGGTGAAGGAGAAAGGTAGAATTCTCCCTCACGGCCCTGCTCCTCTTGAGGAGTTTTTCTGGTCCGTGGTTAGTGCCCGTACTCGATCGACCGCATGCTGCTTAATGGTGAGCAGCACACTTTTATTCAGTGTATTATGGTTGTATCTGAGGCTGCACGCTATGCGCCGAATTTAGGAGTGAAAATTCGCCCAGATGTGATGTATTCCATCACGCACTGAATTCTCAATGCCTGTTGTCTCGCCTGCATGATCTTGGCCTCCCAACTGTTCCAGCCTTTTTGCTGCTTTTTCCTCCCAAGAGGCATTCTTTATTATTATTTAATTGTTACAGTTGTAACACTTCCCTCAGAGTCCCCGGCAAGCATCAGGTTTCATTGCCGTCATAATGGCCGGAGACTCGAGAGGGGTTGGGCAGTAATCGTTGCCACGTCCGACGCCCATCGGATGAGTGACTATGCTGCAGTTGGGTCATTCGTACGCAGTGAAGACGGAGTGACCCCAGGATGACAGCCTTCTGCATGCGTGCAACTAGTGATTCCGCCTGTGCCACGCAGGACAGAATGTACTTGATGTTACTTATCAGCAAGCCCTTGACTCCACCGAGCACACCTACGATGAGGACCACTAGTTTTACAGTGTCCGGGGTACATCTGTCAAAGTTAGAAAAGCAGGTCTTGATATTTTGTCTGTTTTTTCCACCTCCTTTGCATCCATGTTAGTTTCAGCCAGAGCTGAAAACTTGATCACGAACATGGAGCGTGTGAGGTGGTCGAGGAGAACGATATCAGGCTTGGTTGCCTCCAACTGCCTGGTGGTGGAGTAATTCCACCAGATTGTGCATTTATCGTTCTCCACAACGTACTCAATATCTGCAGGGGCATAGGGCACCACAGGTGTTTCGTCGATGAGATAATGGTGTCAAAGGTGAAAGTATAACACCCGTAGGGCCGCGTTGTGCCCAGCTAAATATGCTGACTTGGCGTAATATCTACAGCCAGAGAGAAGGTGACTCAAAGTTTCCGGCTGAGTTCGGCACACCCTACATCTCGTGTCCACAACCTCCGCCTTGAATATAATGCGGCGGTACACGAGTGTGTTTATGACATAATCCTGGTACGCGAGGACAAAACCTTCGGTCTCGGACTTCAGACGACGCTTTTTGATGTTTCGATAGAAACCTCCATGCATAGTCTTATCGGTGTGCACCTTGAGCAAGGCCTTCTGCTCGCCTTTTTTTATTTCAAGCTTGAGGACGTCTGCCTTTAATGACAAGATAGTCGTGTCATTGTCGCTTCCGTCGGATGACGGGTCGAAGTCGAGACCGGTTTCGTCCGCTGACCTCTTTTCCACCTGGAAGGGAAACGCCCCTGCTCCCGCACTCTCGTGCTCTCTCACGAGACTGACCAGGGGGTCCCTGCTTTTCAAAACTTGGCATGTCGTACCCAGGGCAACTCTGTTTTGGAGACACTCCTGACTCAATAGTCCTCTACCACCTACATTGCAAGGGAGTTACAATCTGGCGACGGAAGATTTTGGTTGAAGACTTCTATAGATGGTCATCATCTTCCTCGTTCCCCTATCGAGGTTCTGCAACTTGTTGACATTCCATTTCATGGATCCGAAGGTATACAGCAGTGTAGGAACCGCAAACATGTTCGTGGCGAGAACCTTGTTCTTGCCTCACAGCTCAGAACTCCTGATGTTCCTGAGAGTCTGTCTGTATTTGGCGGTGAGCCTTGACTTCACTGCTGCAACCTCCTGCATTCGGCATTACAGGACGGCGAGGTGTTCATAGCTATCATAGTCCTCGAGGTGACAAATGACGCTCCCGTCAACAAGTTGCACGTCTTCCTTGATCTCCGAAAATCTTGCTCTCGCCAGGTGGATGGATGCACACTTATCAAATCCGAACTTCATCACTATACCCTCACTCTATTCCAATACGGTGTCCAGGGCAGTGCGAAGGTCTTTCGCATTAGAAACATAGAGCTTCAGGTCATACATGTAGAGCAAATAGGTGACCTTGTGCTTCCTGTCACCTGGAACACCACACATGTATCCTCTACCTCGTCGCAGCCTAAGGGACAGGGGTAGGAGGGAATACAAAACAGTAAGGGGCTCAAGCTGTCGCCTTGAAAAAAATGCCACGGTGGTATGTTACCAACTCTGTGGAAACTGATCGCTAGCCTGAAGTCAGAACAAAGCACGTTTTCCAGAGTGGTAACAGGCGTTGGATGCAGGACACTACTTCTAGGTGGACTTTCATCAACTTCAGCATGGCGATCAATAGGGGTGTGAGGGTAGCACTTTTTCATTTCGGGTCAGGTTTGGATTCAGGTAATGAAATATCTGCGGGCATCGGGTAATTTTTGGGTTCGGGTAGTAGAGGTATTCACATTCGTGGGTGCTGGATTATTAAGTAAAATGGATGTTTCAATGGCAAGACAAAAATTACAGTAAATGTTTGCCTTGTGAGAATAAAGACCTGAGAGTGGGAACATCATTGTTTTAGCACAAAGTAGTGCAACCAAAAAGGTTCCAAAGCAAAATTACACCCAGTGCTTTTTCACAATAAAATATAACTAGGATCGGCAGGTTAGCTGGGACACACCTGTGAACAAGATAATGTGATATTTAGCTCTCGTGGATTTATAAAGCAAATTCTTACTTTAATATTTTTTTGTTCCACCACTCTAGATCAGTAAGTTAGTCAAATGTTTTATTTTAAGCTTGCCATTGAAATCAATGATAATTTGGAATTAAATATTGTAAATTTTCATGAATGAAGAAGTAACATATTTATAACAAATATTAATAGGCTATAGCTTATGAACATAATTTCAAATGTGACATGAAAGCCATATTGAAAGCAATGTCATAGGTTTTTTAGTACTGTATTGTAGTAATTGCACGTTGCGTGTGAATTCTGCAATTGCACGAAGTGCAGCCAGATAGCTGCCTTACTATTCCGCAATGGCGGATTTTTGCGTGACTGCGATCCATCATTGCCGTCTGTCAAATCGCCGTCAACATCGCTATCCCCACTTCCTACACCTAGGCCAGCCTGTATCATTCTCACACATAACGAAAATAGAGATGAAATTGTCAAAAAATAAAATCGGCAAATATCACTTAAAGAGAGCTACTGACTACTATCCGTTGCAAAATACTGTCACCCGAGTTTGGAGACTAATATCTCACAGACGACTCAATCGATTTTAAAATGAAGTACATCACATTAAAGCTTGTTTATTTATGCGTTCATTGATAGCAAACAAAACTTTTTACCGTTTATGTTGATTTGTGTGTGTTCTTAAAAACAGAATTTTAGCGCATTTTTCTGGGTACCGGATGGATGCATCGCATTAATGGCTTCGTAATAACAACACGGTTCAAGATATCAAAATATCCTTTTCAAATATTGTAGTAAAGGTCTTTCTTAACAATTATACGAAGTTTCATAATATATAATGCATTAGTATTTTAGTTATAGATGCAAACGCAAGGCTGCGTTATTTTCCGTTTCGTGCTTCCCTGAACACTGCCGTTTGGACCTTCTTCAGGATCTCGAGTTTATCATCATTAATTCTCTTATAAAATCTTAAAGGAACTCGTTGGTTAATCAATATTGATTAACATTTATTCTGGAAAAAGAGCTCATTCAACTGCCAGGTGCATGCTTGGAAGAGAAAGGGAGAGGCGCGCACTGTTGCCCAGTCAGAGGGTTGTCCGCAAGGCACGCGAGGAATTGCTTACTGCAAGCATTTACATGCACGGGAAAACCAGTTGTCCTATCTCTGTGCATGAGTCATTTGGACTCGGTAAATAGTGGCAGAAAGGGTCATTTTTAAGAATGGTCATCAGTGTCATTTTAGTGTCGTGCCGTCCTGCCGCCAACATCACTGGGTGGGAGCATTCATTAAATTAAAGGCTCAGTAGTTTCATTTCCGAGTAGTTTTATTGCTAAATTCGTTACAAACAATGGCATGGTGGTCCCAATCCCATGGAGAGGCCGTTTGGAGAGTGAAGGAGGAGCCGAACTGAGGTCAGAGTTTGCAAGGGGGTATGGGGTAATTGGCGTGATAGGGGGGACTTGGATTCAGGTCGGATTGACGGCCGGGCTGTCCTAGAGGTAGTCTACTGCATGGGATAGGTAGGACTTGGATTCAGGTTGGATTGACGGCCTGTCTGTCCAAGAGGTAGGTGGGAATTCCTCGTCATCGTCAGTCTCTCGTTTGCCTCAGTCTCCACATACGTCTCTCCCTCCGTCTCTCCCTTTGGTCCAGAAACACGCGCCTTATATACAGTTTCTTGGGGCCCGAGTGGGGGAAGCTTCCGGGGGAAGGGAACATTCTAGAGACAGAGACAGTCTCCTCCCAACCTTCCTTGGGGAAAAGATGCTTCGAGAAGCATCCTCATCCCACAGCTTCCGTAGGGCGTAGAAGGCTCTAGAAGGTCCTTACCCAACAGTCCTTTTGCCGGAACCCCCACTCCTTTGCCGCCTCTGGACTTCGGAGAGAGATAGGTGGGGGACTGCAGCAAGTGCACCCACACCACATCAAAAGCACTCCCGTCCCTTGAGGGAATCTTAAGGATACCCCCCCCGGGTATTATTTGCCGCGGGGGTGATGTGGTGTGGGTGCACTTGCTGCAGTCCCCCACCTATCTCTCTCAGAAGTCCAGAGGCAGCAAATGAGTGGGGGTTCCGGCAAAAGGACCGTTGGGTAAGGACCTTCCAGAACCTTCTACGCCCCGGAAGCTGTGGGATGAGGATGCTTCTCGAAGCATCTTTTCCCCCCCGGAAGGTTGGGAGGAGACTCTCTCTAGAATGTTCCTTTCCCCCGGAAGCTTCCCCCACTCGGGCCCCAAAAAAAAACGATTGACTTTATAACCGCTGGCTCTACGGGTTCAAACTGATAACTGACACCAGAATGATGTCCAAACTAATCTCGCACCTGATGCCAGTATGATGTCCAAACTAATTCCCAACAATGACCCCACAATTACCCCACACCTGACACCAGAAGGATGTCGCGCCGTCCTGACGCCAACATCACTGGTTGGGAGCGTTCGCTAAGGTTCACGTCACGGATTTCACCTCTATCGTTGGAGAGGATGTTTATGACTTGCGTACAGCAATCGCTAGAGTCTGTAACATCATATTCCACGCGGCTACGTAAAATAGCGCGTCAGATGCAAGATACTATTAAAAACCAGGAGTCGGAATCTGTGAAGGCTATGATGGAAAGTAGAATTCTCAGCCAATTCCTAATTGGTTTAAGGGAAGAAATTGGGAGGTTCGTGCTAGTGAGGAACCCCAAAAGTCTTCTGGAGGCTGAGGAGTATGCCGTGAATGAAGAATCCCACGTTAGGACTTATGCAAGCGAGTAGTTTGCAGCAACTCCTGTTCAGGGTCTTGTGTCTCCCTATCCGAGTATTAATTCATTAAATCAGGCCCCTGAAGGCCTTATGCAGTCGCCGTATTCCGGTAACTCCGTGCCAAACCCGTCAAGCTTTTCGTATCCTATTGGAAACGCAGGGAATACGACTGTCAATCCGATCGGAAACAGCCGAGCGCATTCTGCGGATGCGCCCAACGTGCGGGGAAATCCTTCGAGGAAATGTTTTTCATGCGGGGGCGTTGGTCATCTGTCACGCGATTGCCATTCGAACAATAAGTCGGTGGGGGACTGCAGCAAGTGCACCCACACCACATTAGATCTGTGTGGAAACATACCGTCGATATGCCTCCTCGAGCCAAATTTTTGGAGAAGAAGTTGAGGATGGTTTTAAGCACTATTTGTTTCTTTCGTCGAGAAGCCGAGAAATGTGGTGACAAAAGATATCCCACATATCGTTATGTTTCTGAGTGCCTTGGCATAACCCTTGATTCTGTGAAGAAAATAGCGTATAGGAATCAGGAAAACTTTTCGGAAAAATCGCAGAATTTTAGGATAGTTGAGCTAGATTTGTTGTGTTTATAAATGACGCTCACAGGGGCAGTAGTGAAGAGCAGTCATAATTTTTAAAACTGCAGCCCTCATGGAAAAAGTTGATGGGAAGTGGTGAAAAAATGCCCCTGGTTATATTTTGGTGAGTAGAGCAATTTTTATCGTTTACTACAGTATGTATTACAACCAAAGTAGTTTTCCCCCGCCGTTAAATGCTTGCAGTAGGCTATTTCTCGAACGCGTTACGGGCAACCCTCTGACTGGGCAACAGCACGCGCCTCTCCCTTTCTCTTCCGGGTATGCTCCTGGCAGTTCAACGTGCTCTTTTTCCAAAATAAATGTTAATCGATATTGATTAACCAACGAGTTCCTTTAAGATTTTATAAGTGGATTCATGATGATGAACTCGAGATCCTGAAGAAGGTCCAAACGGCAGTGTTCAGGGAAGCACGAAACGGAAAATAACGTAGCCTTGCGTTTGCATCTATAACTAAAATACTAATGCGTTATAATTATGAAACTTTGTACAAGTGTTAAGAATGATCTTTACTACAATCTGATGGTAGAAATGTTTGACCTCTTTGGCACCAATTTGATCCGAAATATATGTTTTCCAGAATTTCATCATTTTATTCAGCATTGTCATTTCTTTTATTTTGTAAGCAATCTGTTTACTCACTTCCCTTTCCACTATGCCTCATAAATGTCAATGCAGCATTAGAATAATTTCTCGAGTTAGGTATTGTAGAAGTAATCGTGTGCTTTTTTAGGTATTTTACTTCTGTGTTTTTGCACCATCCCAAACCAATCATCATGTGTTTAATTGCAGGTAGTTTTAATAAGCGATGGTATGAATGAGCTGAATGATAAGGATAGTCTAAATTTTGGAGTTCTACCTGAGGAATGCTCCAAAAAAATGTCATTACATTTGCTCAATGCTGAGAAAACTGATATACCTGTCCGCATAGTAATTGATGAGGTAAGTGAAATTAAAAAATTGCTTTATACATAGTTCATTGAAAACTACAGCTTATGATTACTAACTGTTATCAGTTACCAAGTGGAGTGATGTTACACAGTTAGTATGATTTGCCATGGGAAAGGGCTAATATACATATATTGTTCCCCTGCATTTGCTTATTTGATTGACATCATTCTGGCTCGTCCTGAAATATTAATGTTATTTTTGAGTTATCTCAGTATTAAATTTGTCGAGTTATATGTTAGTTTCTTCGTAAGGTTTCTTCTTCCTCATACACTAATGCAATTTTGTGTATTTTTGGTGAATGAATTTAAAAACTGGGGAGCATGGTAGCCTAGTGGGTAGAGCGCTTGGCTACTGATCAAAGGGTCCCGGGTTCAAATCCAGGTGAAGCCTTTGGACGCCTCCGAACAAAAAATAATCCTCAGAGTGCAAAGGTGGCCCAGGGAAAGGATCTGTCCCCCCTACCCTGAATGAGTGAAATTCACATGCTTGTGGCTTAGTCCGGGGTGAGCTCTACCCTCAACTACTCAAACCAACCTTCGGGTTGAATCACTGAGTGAGTGCGTTGGTCAAAATGAGAATTTAAATGTTGCTTTGTTAATCATGAAAATGTTACAGATGCCTGAAGCCTATCAAGCTTTTGGGATCTGCAATGCATCAAGATCACCTGAAAATAATGATAGCACTCTAAGCAATGTGGATGCAGGTGCATTGTACCAGCATGGCATTAATCTTCAGAGAAAAGATCTCCTGTCATGTGATCTCAGTGGAAGTGGTTCAAAGTCCATGGTTACCATCAGTTTGTATTTTCAGCCTCCCAGAATTGGCATGAAACCACTTACAGGTGAGTTGATGTATTTGCCCTAGTTATTCAGGAATGAGTGCACAATATCTTGTTGGGAAGATGTTTTTTCCTCCACATTTCAAGAAGCTCAAATGAATATCTTAATTTTTATTTTTCATATCTTTGTTGTGATATACCTAATCCTCAGGCATGAATTCGGGCCATGCAGAGCCACATTGTGCTTTTTGTAGGCCCTGGAAACTGTAATTTTTTATATAATCTCTAAGCTGACAATTTTAGTCCCTTCTGATTTTAATTAAAGCAGTATAACATTTTATAATTATGATAAGAGTCATATGTAAAATGTATCGTTAATTTTTATTTTAGTGAAATTTTAGTACATAATCAACTTTCCTAATATTAATCTTATTCCCACATATATTGTTATATTCCCTAATATTTTTGTTATTCCCACATGTATTGTTATATCAGTTCATTAGAAATACATTTATTGTTATTCCCGCCATATTTCCTAATATTGATGTTAGAATGTACATGTCAATCTTAGCATTAAATTCTGAAGGATAACAATCATTTCTAACATTCAATGGAATTAAAAATAATTTATCTAAGACAAAATAATTATATACATATATCTGTACTTTCCTGACAATGTGAAATTTTAGAACAGCTACCAGTTGAGGAATTTATTAAAGATATTGCACACCAATAAGTGTAGAAAAGTCTACTTAAAATAAATTGACTGAGTTAAACTTAAACATTTTATTAAAATCCCATCACTTCTATCTTCTGTTTAAATTTTGTTAGCTCTAGGCACTGTGCCTTAAGTGCTGAATGGATGAGACACCACTACAACTTTGGGCTGAGAGCCACTATGATAAAAGTTGGAAATGCATTTATTATTTGTATATGTGTGAGCAAAATTTGGCAGGTGTCATTTCTAAGACATTGTTACACACTTGTAAATACTTATGTATGTATATTTGGGCAAGAGCAGTTCCAGATTCTGGGTCTTCTGTCTATTAAATATCCCAGATAATTACACTAAATCATCAGTGGCCAATATTTTATTTGATTGCTTCAAGTTATTTTATTCTGAATATTGGAAATGCAGAGTCAATCAGAAACTTATTGTAGAAACTTTTAAGGCTCATTTTAAGTCTTTGCGTGTCATACAACCTTCCATATTTGATTTTACAGCAAGTAGTAGTAAGATTCTACATTATCCTTGTAATAAAAATATGAATTCTCATTATGAATTGGTTTTCTTGGTATTTTTGATGCACTGAGCTCTGAAGTACTATTAATTGCGCAGTGATCAATTTTCTCAGGAGCAGCATCGTGATCATTAAAATTAGTAAACATGCTACTCATTTCAAGTGCAGTGGAACCTTAGTTCATGAATTTAATTTGTTCCTGAAGGCTATTCATCACCTGAAGTGTTTTTCATCCTTTCATTATGTCAAGAGAAACAAATAAGTTTTATTTGCTGAAATGTGTCCATTTTTTTATTGTGGTTGAGCAGTTTGAACTTATAGCTTGATTCTAATTGTATGAAACTTGCTATAATCCCCCAATGAAACATTGAGATATTGAGCCTCAAATTATTTATTACACTGATGCTCTATGTGGTAAATGAGTATTTTGTGGAAGAAATTGTAAAACTAAAACTTAAGCAATGCCTTTATAAATCATTTTATTAAAGGTAGATGGTAGTGGATTTCAAAAAGTACTTAACATTAAGATAAAAACAAAATTCCTCAAAAAATGCTGGCTTTAACCAACAAGAACAGAGTGAAAGAATGGGAACAGTATGTGATCAAAAGACAGCTCTATAGTTTTTGCTATGGTATACTAACAAAAAGCTAATGCTCTGTGTGTTAAATAATTTGTGCATGGAATTGTATCCCAAAAGTGCATCATTGTATCACGTGCATCATTGCACTTTTCTTTTTCAGTCAATAATGGAGTGAGTGAATTCTCAGCCAGGTTGAGAGTTGAGTTGGATGTGCCTGTCAATAGTTCATCGGAGTATACTGTTCTAAAGGAAGTTTTTCTCTCTGGCTGTGTTGGACTGACCAAGTTAGAAGTGGGAATTGAAAGTGGTCTATTAATCCTCAATTCAAAGGAAAAATTCTTAGCTTCTCAGAGCAATGATGGTAGAGGTGCAATACCAAAACATCTACAAGGCTCTGCAAGTATTTACCCTCCTGTGAGTCAACTCATTCCAATCTGCAATCTAGGATCTGTTCCATTGGATGTGACTGTCTGCGTTACACTACCTAGTGGTGAAAATTCTAAGGTAAGTTTATTACTTCGCCCCTTTTTAACCCTTTGGCTGCAGCAAATATACATGTACGTATTCACGGGCAACTGTGGGAGAAATGTTCTTGTGTGTTTGACTGTGCCAACATGAGGTACTACCCTTCCTTCCAATTGTTCACTCAATAAGTTTTTGTGGTCATAGCTGTCGTACATTAATTCCCAGCAGCACTACAAAACCCAGCTTAACGATTTCTAGTGTTTACTCATATTAGAACAATGAGTTGCCTGTCATTATGGCGAATGGTAGTCATCCAGCCAACGTGAACAGAAGAAAAGTTATTGCTGTTGAAGACATTCTCGGTATTCTGTTTTACTGAGATAGTGACAAAGAAAATCTTTCAGAATCATCCAGTTCTTGTATTGGAATTGAAAATGAGGAAAGTGATTCCAATGAAGGCAGATGAACCGCGCCCACGGGGGGGGGGGGGGGGGGGGGGGGGGTGAGAAAAGCAAAGGTAGCGAGGGGATTAGAAGGGTCTTCTACCTGCTCAGCGTGGATCTCAGCCCTACAGAAGAGAGGGACAGGCTCCTTCCCCCTTTTCTTCTGCACAAGAGTGGCAGGTGAAAAATCTAGCTGCCTCAGCTTGGAAGGGTTAAAGCATGCCATCTGGAGCTGAAATGTGGGTTTTTGCTCAAAAGTTCACACAATAGAATTCAAATAATGTTTTAATCCCATATGGGATATCCCAAGTTGATTGTGGATAAAGGCCATTTAAAAAGAGCAGTTTGAGATTGTTAATTTAAAAAATCTAAAGTCATAATAACTCAGTTCAATAAGATTTACCATGTATCTCCGAATAAAGTCTCCCCTTCTCGCTCAAAATCTTCGTGGGAAAAACTATATTTGAGCTCAAGCGACTAAAGCATGATTCACACGATTATTTTTCAAGGATAGAGGCAATTATAGCTCAAGTAATGACTCTATGAAGGCATCATTTTCAGGGATAATGGCAATGATAGGGATCCCTATTCGTTTTTCCATCATTCGCGAATGTCCTATTTTCCTTCCGTGAACACATATGTGACATCCAGCTGCAACCAATCAGAGTGCACGGAAGCCAATACAAACCCAAGGTCCGTAGACAGGTCAAGATACGCATTTGTCTAATTTAATCTACCATCTTGAGGATCTTGACAAAATCTTGAGTCTCCGTCACGGCGGGAGTTCAAATTTTGCGTGCAAATAAACTGAGAATATAGGTACAAAAAACCACGATTTACTTTATTATTTAGCGATGT
Source organism: Pyrrhosoma nymphula (assembly GCA_963573305.1). Lineage (NCBI taxonomy): Eukaryota > Metazoa > Arthropoda > Insecta > Odonata > Coenagrionidae > Pyrrhosoma > Pyrrhosoma nymphula. The sequence goes on along the minus strand of OY754331.1, from coordinate 158,307,294 downwards.
AGAGCTATGAACGTTAACACATTCATAGACAATACGATGGTAATGGATAACATGGTTGGACTTGAAGTCTACAGTCCTCTGTTTCACTCAGGATAAATTCAATCCGGCTATCGCTCAAAACTTCGTACTTGAGCGCATCGGGTGGATAGACACAAAGAACCATGATTTACTTTCTTATTTAGCAATGTACAGCTATGACATTTCACACATTCATAGACAATACAATGGTGATTGATGACATGGTTGGACTTTGTCTACGGTCCTCGGTTCGACTCTGGAAAAATTTTCAATCCAGCTATGGCTCAATACTTAGTAATTGAGCGCATCGCGTGCATAGACACAAATAACCACGATTTACTGTCTTATTTAGCAATATAGAGCTATGAAAGTTTAGGAATTCATAGACAATGCCATCGTGATTGTTAACATGTTTGAATTTGAAGTCTACAGTCCTCGGTTTGACTCAGGAAAAACTGTCAATCCAGCTATGGCTCAAAACTTCGTACCAGAGCACGCCGCATGCTTGTGTTCAAAGAACCATGATTTTCTTTTTTATTTAGAAAGGAAGAAATGGAAAGCGGTGGAAATTTAGTAATAGTTAAGCAATACAATAAAACTCGGTAACATGGTTGGACTTTAAGTCTTCGGCTGTTGATTCAACTCCGTAAAAATCCTAATCCGACTATGATTTAAACCCTCCTACTTGATCGCGCTGCATGCATAAGTAAAAAGAACCACAATTTTCATTCTTATTTAGCTCGGTAGAGCTATGAAATATTAGGAACTCATAGGCAATACAATAATACTTAGTGATATTGTTGGACTTCTAAGTTTGCGGTCGTCAGTTCGACTCTGGAAAAAATTCCAATCCTCCTCTAAATGCCTTTCAAAAGCGCCCTTCATGCTAAGGTACGGAGAACACGATTTTTGCCTCGTCTGAGGAGGTACAATGACATTTTCGGTATCCATTGGCAAACCTATAGGTACTTTAAAACTTGGACTTCAGATCTGTGGCTCGACTCCAGAAGGACATAAATGGAATCAAAAGTATTTGATGTGGGAGATGTACTGCAATTTTTATTAAACCTTTATGCAGTAAGGAATCATTTTAACATTAAGTTTAGGATTGTTTTCATCTTTTACAAGGAAGGTCATGGGTTCCACTTCCAATGGCCCATGATTCTTTCCAAGAACACTGAATAGTGTTTTCGCATAATAGCATGGGGAGAAGGCAATGGCTTTCAGACAATGGCTGAAGTACCGCCAGTGGGAAACGAAGAGAAAAATGAAATTAAAACCTTACTACAAACATTAATGACGTTCGGTACCATGATGCAACAGCAAATGGCACTTTTCCAACAAATGATGGAGAAGATGACAGGCATCTTAAACAAATTGACAAATTATGGGTAGTACACTTGTAATGAAAGGAGGACTTGTATTAGCACTCTGGAATGCAAATGGAGGAATCCTAAACAAGAGTGCTGAATTAGTGGAGTTTCTCTGTAAAAACAAAGTCAATGTATGTCTCGTGTCGGAGACGTTTTTAAAACCACAGGTATATTGGATGATCGCTGGCTACACCGTTTATAGAAGGGATAACGAAATAGTGGGAGCAACACGAGTTAGCGGGGAGTCGCGATCTTAGTGCAAGAGCACTTAGCCACTCCCTGTTAATAATCACATAAATTTGGAAGCAGTGGGTATTGAAATAAATACGGATTTAGGAAATTGAACATTTATTCCTGTTATCTAAGCCCAAGGAAGAAATTCGAAGTAGAAGACTTTGTTCTCTTGCTCCATTTCAATACACCGACACTGATAGGAGGAGATTTCAACAGAAAAGATTTGTCATGGAACTGCCCAATAGGAAATGAAAATGGGAGAAGGTTGTCTAGGTGGAGCAATGAAAACAGGGTGAATTTAATCGCTCCCACTGAACCAACTAGAGCATTCGGAAGGAGTGTTATAGATTTCGCTCTTGCACATAAAATAAGAAGACCGATGAAAGTGCGCGTGCTTAATGAATTGACAAGTGACCATTATCTGGTTATAATTTCAATAGGATCACGGCCCTTACCAGCGCTCGCTCCCACACAAAGGTACTGCTATGGGTTGGCCGATTGGGAGAAGTTTGAACAAATAATAGAAGAGAACTTGGATCCTATTGATCCAAAATCTAAACATGACATTGACAGAATGGCATTGACTTTAGGTAATGCCATCCTCAAAGCCATGGAAGGGGCAATACCCAAGAGGAAAAAGAGACCATATGAGTCCTTAAAACTCACTCCCGAAGTAAAAGAAAAAATAAAAAGGAGGAATTATTGGCGGAGGAGGTACACTACCATGGGCACACTATATAAAGAACAAAGTCAAAGATCTAAATAAAGAAATAAAACAAGAGATCAAAAACCTGAGAAGGAAAGCTTGGAATGATAAAAAGGAAAGCCTGGCAGAAAACAGGGATGGTGTGTTGAAAGTAGCAAGGAGTTTAAGACAAACACCAAGAGGGGATCCAGTAATTGACACTGGAAAAGAAAAAATAATAGATCCAAAAGATAAAGCTGAGTATATGGCCACGGTTTTAGAGAAAATCTTTAGCCCCATTGTCAAAAAGCTTAACCACTCCCGAGATAATTTATGAACACCAAAGGAATAGTTTTGGATTGTACGAAGAGAACCACCCAACAATTAGTAGAAGTGAACTTAGGGAAATTATGAAAAAGCTCCCAAAGGGAAAAGTGGTCGGACAAGATAAGCTTCCTAACGAAGTTATTCTCAGATTACCACCGGCAGCAGAGAAGTACTTTGTCAATATTGCAAACACCTCGATTAGACTGGGGCACTACCCACAGGTGTGGAAACATGCCGTAATCACATGCATCCCAAAAAAGGAGGATTAAATCTAAAGGAGGGAGACTTCAGACCAATTTCTCTATTATCAAATCTTGGGAAGCTGCTAGAAAGGGTGATAGCACCTTATATACAAAAATACGCCAAGACAGTAATTCCGATTGAGCAGTTTGGCTTTCAAAAGGACTTATCTACAGAAAAGCAGGTGCATAGACTGATACATGAGATAACCAATGGGTTTAACAGAGGCGAGGTTACTGTGGGAGTTTTCATCGATATATCTAAGGCCTTTGACAAAGTATGGCACGAAGGCCTGCTTTATAAGATGAAAGAATGGTAATTCCCCCTCTGGATTAGAGAATGGACTCAATCTTACCTGAGTGGGAGAACCTTTAGCGTAAGATGGAAAAACCATACCACTGACAAAAAGAAAATCAAAGCAGGAGTACCTCAGGGATCGGTTCTGGGGCCGCTACTTTTTAACATTTATACGGCGGACTTCCCCGATTAACAGAGAAGACTGGCATACATCGGTGGCACTTTACGCTGACGATGCTGCAATTATTTCTCGAAGTAAAAGGGTGGACCTTGCCACTGAGTACGTCCAGAAAGCTTTTGACGATGTCGTTAAATGGTATGTGAAGTGGCGGCTCCAGATAAATATTAGCAAAACCAAAGCAATAGTCTTTCACCTGCCAAGGAAAGAAGTCAGATAACTGAACACCATTAAAATTGGGCAGCAAGGATTAGATTGGGCCAAGGAGGTTGAATACCTGGGAGTGAAAATAGACAAGAAAGTAAACATGAGTAGCCACCTAGATAAGGTGATAGGTAAAAGTGCGGGCTTGAGGGCCAAGTTAAGCCCTATTCTCAGATCGAAAGCAACTCCCCCAGCCATTAAAAAACAACTATACCAGGACTACATTCAAACTGTAATTATATATGCGGCACCTGCTTGGGCGGGTATCCTAAACAAAGCAGAAATAAAAAGATTGGAAACTCAAGAGAGAAGAATAATAAGATCGGTTTTTAAGATCAGGAAAAGAGAGGGGAACAACAAATTGTACCAAATAACAGGTATTACTCCAATTATGGAAAAGATAAAGGCTCTCGCAATAAATTATTACGAACAGCTAGATGGCAGTGACAATCCGCTTTTAAAACAATTACTTTTATACGAAGACGTAACCAGGAATCACTACAAAACTCCTGGTAATGTTTTAAATTTAAATTAAAATTTTTAAATTATATTTTTTAATTTTAATGTAGTTTTTAACTAACTTATTGACGATTGAAAGAAAAAAAAATTTTTGGATGAAGCAGATGCTTCAGACAAGGAAATGAGCAAAAGTCACCTTGGGGTGACAACCTCTATAAAACACAAAGACACATGAAGCATGGGGAGAATTTATGCTGCAACATGGAGGCAACCATGTGGCAGCTGAAAACTTTGAACTGGAAAGAAAGTCAGTGCAACTTAGGCAAGACAAGACTAAGTTGTTAACCTGTGAATAATATATGTAAGGCCTGCTTTGCTATTTGAAACTTTTTCCAAAACTGAACCTTCAAAAATGGGGGGGGGAGACTATATTCGGAGAAATATGGTATTTCTTTGAGAACTTATAATTTCCTTTCAATTGATTCATAAAAGTGGATTATGATTCGAGCAAAAATCTATGTCAGTGTTGTGGAGGATATGCTGGTACTTGCTCAGTTGTTTTCTTCTTGTGCCAGATGTGTAGAAAGGGTTTACATGCTAATGCACTGAACATGACCATTTCATATATTTTATCTTCATTTGCTATTTGTTTGAATTCATCCTTGCTAAACAATGCATGCATTCTTCTATGGACTACTAACCTTTCATTTTGTATGTTTTTTCTAATTCATGCTCATTTCCTGCTTATTTTTTCATTGATGTGGATTTTTCTGTATATCATGAGAGTATTTAGGTCCAATGGACATTTTTAAAGTTGTAATGATGGTAGTGGCTTCTTTATTTTGTGATCACTACTCAGACTTGGAAATTTCCTCTCCTTCCCACTTCAGGTATATTCTAGGTGATGTCAAGAAGTTGTGTTAGCTTTATCGGAATATTTAAGCATGTAAAATAAACGAACTTTTATCCATATTTCACTGCCTATATAGAAAACGTATGCATGTATGTACTATGTGAAGTTAGGGACAAAATGTAATTTCTACTTAAAGAATATTTCACTGCATTGAAATTTTACATGAAAATTTCTGTGTGGATGGGTGGGACTGAAGTTTTTTTTACACTACATTGAAATTTCACTGTGTATACTTCTCATACTACATTTTATTTCCATGTGTAGGGCGATGATGAGATGACTGTTGCTCCAGACAGCCTTAGCCTACAACCAGGGGAGCGATCATCTTTGAATATCTCATACAAACCAAGATCATATGTAATGCACGAATGCAACAGGTCAGTCTCCGAGTTTTTATCAATCCATTCATTGTGTAATTCACATGTAACTCTAGGAACATTCTTCCTTCTTTCCAGCTGGATGCTTTATTTCTCCATTTATTTCTAGTAAAACACCTACAAACAACCATCATCTTAAAATCTATATTTGATAAACTTACTCTTGAGTAATCTTAGATATTCTCCAAATGTGAAAGTGTCATGTGGTTGGTGGCCGCAACATCATTGGTGGGAGCGTATCGCGGATTTGGTTAAATGAGAGAGAGAGATGCTTGGGTACGCATGTTTTTATTTGGCCCTTTTTAGTTGACACAAAAGAGGGTCAGGCACCGGGGTGTAGGGGAGAATAATCACTTATGGCGACTCCAAGGAGGTCGGGACATCCTTCAACCCACGGCTTGGAGCTCCGTCGACGGGGAACGGCGACGCGTGCGGAGAAGTCTGCGTGCAGCGGTGGAGACGCGGGGGCGGCTCGGGATGACAGAAGGGGCACGTGACAAGGCTGGGCGTCTCGGGGGGTAGGCGAGGGAGAGATGGGATTCGGCTTGGGTCGGAGGAGCGACCCGTGGCCAAGGAGGGAGACTGAGGGTGGTAGGAAGTACGACCCACTGCTCAGAAGAGGTGGTAACAGAGGAGGTGGAAGGACGGGGAGGAGAATGCCCTGCTCCGAAATCGCCTTGCATCATAAGGCATCTCGGAGGGTCAAAGGTAGCCGCTGGCGCACGGAGGGTGATAGCGTAGCGTCGTTCTGCATGGACATAGTCATCCTCGTGGATGACTATGTCCATGCAGATCCATGTATGACGTTCTGTAGTTGGTTTCCGAGAAACCCCCACTACAAAAGATGAACTTGGTGGTATATTATCTGCTGAAAAATGCTATGATTTATCCATGCAATGATTTGCCCATAACTCAACCTAAAAATACCTTGAGAGGTCAGAAAAAGTTGTTTGAATAATGTTTTAATTGAGAGTTTTTCATGATTTCTTATTGATTGAGTCCTCTGAGAAGTCTGAAATAACACTTGTCATATGTGAAAATATCTCAAGTAGTGAATATATAGTGTAAAGTTGTTTTATTGTAGATAATAAATTCATAAGAAAATTTTACCGGAAAATAAATATAACTTTGATTCTGGGCTCATGTTTGAGCTAGTTGGACTGAGTCATTTGCTGCAATATGATCCGAAGTTTATTAACGTTGCATTAAAGTTTGTTTGGAGCTTGTTTACAAATGTAAAAGTAGTACATGGCTTACTGTATCTCATGTGACACTTTGCATCATTTAATGGTATTATCCATATTTAATGTCATTTTTCGCTATTATTTGTGTATGTTGTTGCCCGTTCAAGTCTTTCTGATGTTTAGCTTTGAAGATTTTGGCAAGTGTAGTTTGAATTTCATAAGGAAGCAGTGGTGGATTTAATAGTCAAGTTACCATCAGGGTAGCAAACATCTTGCATCCTTTCATTTAGATAGGACAAGACCCATTCAAGGGGCACACCAGCAATGCCAAGAGCATTGAGCTTGATTTCCAGAATATTGTGGTCGAGGAGGTCAAATGCCTTGCTTAGGTCAAAGAAAATACATACTAAGAGTAAGAAATTTGTCATTTAGGTTAAGAAGTATTTCATTAATAAGCTCAAAGGAGGCAGTTGTAGTAGACTTGCCAATCCGAAAGCCATGTCCATGGTTGCTACAGACCTGGAGAACCTGGAAAAGACTGGGATATTGAAAATGGCTCTGGAAAACCTGGAAAAGTCAGGGAAAATGAGATCTTACGTGGAAATTTACTTTCCCAAGTCCAAATTCTTTGTTTTCAATAAGTGAGCAGTACCATTTTAGGCACTTAGAGTGTGTGTGTGTGTTGCCTTAGTTATTTTAGTACCTCACCTAAATGAGGCATTGGAGCTCTCATTTGGTCTTTATCAATTAATTATATGCACCTAAAATTGAATTTCAGGCCATATTTTATGCAATCATTCTGAGGATGATGGAATATTTGTTTCTCCTGAAATTGTGTACGGACAGGTAATTCCTTGCTAGTCACTCCCAAGTCATAATGACCTCCAGCATGAGTCAGTAAAATCAAAACTAATGATCAAGAGAATCTCTGGTCCATTGAATGCTCTTATTTCCCTTTATGAGGGACTCTAATATCGGAGGAAACATGATTTTACCTTTGAAAGCCTAACTTCACATAGTGAAGAAATTTCTTAATTGAGAGGTACAGAGGAAATGCAGGAGTTGTATGAATGGAGGTACATAGTAGGACTCAAGTTGTTCTTGCACATATCTCAGAATATGTATAATTCTTTTTGAAATGTCTATTCTCAATGTGCTCTTATACGAACTGGCTTACTTCCCATTAAATCACAATCGTGCCTTTGTCATAGTCATCATTGTTGATCATCAACCCTACGGTTGGTTTGACATTGCTTTCTACTACATATATGCTTCTATCAGGTAGCCTCTTCACCTCTACATATTTCTTTGTTTCCTCTTAATTCATTATTTGATCCATGTGACTCAGCCGAGGTCTTACTGTTCTTCTGGCTGTCTTCATTAGACACTTGTATCTTAAAATATGCTGAAGTAGGTTTCTTCTTTTCTTTCAAGTTCTTATGAGATTTCAATCATCTCCCACTCATCTCATTGCCTCTTGGTTAATCGGTCGATCGATCCACTTGTAAGTCCAATTGTGAACCCTTCTATGCATAAATTCCTTTTGGATTATTTTCTATACAGCTGCTATTAATTTGTTTGTAATTCTAGCAGCAGTTCTCCTCATTCATTATATTGCCCTAATCTGTATTTACCCTTAGTTCTTCCTTCTTGGCTTTGTGTGACAATGGTATACCATTGGACAAGCATTAATCTTTTTTTAATTCCAAGGTATTTTTCACAGACTGCTTTGATTTCTTCATAGTCCATCATGGGCATGTAGATTTGTACAGCTATTGTGTCTGTCAGCTTAGTTGCCATCTTATCAATGACTATCCTTATTTTACACTGAAGGAAAGTTTTCACATGCATTCTAGTGCTCTTAAGCATAATTCCTACCCCTGCATGTTTAATGGTCCAGTGTGTATGATTCTGTTGCTTGTAGGAGGTTCCATTAGCTCGTTGGTGGATGAAAAATTTAAAATAAAGTGATGGTTACAGGCAGCTCCTTGGGATTGTAATGTGGTGGTTTCTCCTTTCATTCCACATGTCAAAGCAACAATGTTACAGGCAAGGTAACATTTACTTTGACTTTGTTTAGGTAAATGTTACCACACCTGTATTGAAGTGAGTGTGCTGTGGTGTCCACATTCACTCGTCAGGAAGGATTGCCACCCTTTTTACCTCGCTTATTTTAACTTGCCCTGTTTGTTTGTTTGCCAATGTTCAGTCCTGCTGAAATGTGGCGCACTTACTTAATCTCAATGACATTATATGAATCAGTCATTAACTTTACTAATTACCTAGTTAATCTATTAAAATTAACCCTTAACCAGTGACGTGCCGTCTGTATTTCTGTAAAAAGGCAACTGAAATTGATGACGTCACATCACTAAATTGGAAAATCATTAGTCATTATGTTGGTGGATATGATTCCGAAAGTAGTTCAAAAAACAAACATAAGTGAATGCACAAGTATAAAAATTAACAATTCCTCGTTTTGTCATTTGTTAGTCAAGCAGTGTGGATAATTTAGTTATTAATTTTATGAATATACGTTCAGTAAGATAGAATGGTTACTCAAATCGATGCTGAGAGCACTCACAAAATAAAAAAATCCTTCTTTTTTGGAAATATCATGCTCCCACTTCTATAAATGTGAAGTGTGTTAAAGTTTATCAACAATAATAATAAAACAGCGGTTTATTTTTGTTTTGTGTCATGGTGACTTGCATCCCTGGCAAGTATGTTGGACGAATGACGGAACCCTTTGAATCCCAAAATGGTGGGCTCCCACGCTTCGCATTTGTGCCCTTCTCTGGGAAATTGACCTCTCGTCAAGTCTTTAGGTTCAGCGCATCAAAGTTACGAGTTTTATGTTATCAGAAGTGATTACAATATGGATATTGATGATAGTCAAGGAGATAGTACAGATAATGAAGGAAGAGATGTAGTGAAAGAAGAATTCCCCAAGCAAAGGCCCAACTTTTTGCAAAGACAAAGGCAAATTTAAAAAATTAAAATTATAAAAGGGACAGCAGGCCTTAGTTTCATAATTTACATTTGATAGAATTGAAAGCTTTTCTTGGTCTTTTAGCCTATTCTGCGGTTTTAAAATTAAATAAAGATGACATATAGTATTTTTGCCACAGGCAGGGAAATTTTCTGATCAGTAATGTCTGGACAGTGGTTTTTCTACTTCTCACGAGCCTCTGTTTTGATAACCACATGGGCAGAATCGCCCGATACAAAACTAACCTGCTAGCTCCGATTTCTGATTTATTACATTGTCTAATAAAAAACTCCCGGCGCTGCTATTCATTGGGCACCTCAACTTGTATTGATGAAATGTTAATTGCCCTCAGGGGTCCATACCATTTCAAAATGTATATCCCCAGCAAGCCGGCCAAGCATGGTTTGAAAATAATGTGCTTGAATGATGCCGCAAACGGTTATCTCCGTAATGCATATCTGTATGATGGAAAAGTCACTGATGGAATAGGTTTGTCAGAGGAAGACCAAAAGTCATCGAAACTCCATCAGATCTTCGCCTCTCTGAACCAAACATGGGAGTCCCATAGCAACATCACAGCAAATAATCTGAGCAGTTCACATCTATTGAGCTGGTAGAAAAGTTAAAAGCGAAAGGACTGAAGTTCATTGGCACAGTTTGAAAAAATGAAGGGGGATAACCGGAAATGCCTATTGTTTTTGGGCCATCCAAAGGGCGTATAGTGGGCTCTTCACTGTACCGATTCTCGGCCAACATGACTCTAGTTTCTCATGTTCCAAAGACAAATAAGGCTGTTTGTTTGGTTTCTTCATTGCATCACAGGGAGAGTGACAACATTGAGTCAGGGAAACCAGAAATACTTGCATTTTATAACGGGACTAAGGGTGGCATGTTGGATTGGATAAAAAATTATGCAAGTATTCATCCAGTCAAAGGACGAGGAGGTGGCCAATGGCAGTGTTATTCAGGATATTAGAAATTTCCTTTGTCAACCCTTTTGTGCTTCAGCAGTCTACGAAATCAAAAAAGATATGAGAATATTTAATTTTATCAAAACGATGGCTGCAGACCTATTAAGACCCCACTTGAGAAGGAGAATGTCTAACCCTAGACTCCCAAGACTGGTATGAGTAAGCGTAGGGCAGGTTCTCCACTTACCGTTGGAAGAGGCAGAAGAGGTTGAAAGGCTAGAGAGAAGCAAACAACATGTAGACTGTGCCCATCATACAAAAACTAAACACCTCTTTCTAAAGTTTCCAATGCCAAAAGCCTGTGCGCTTAAGAGTGAACAACAAAAATTGTAAGGGCTGTGTCAATGTGGAGGTGTGAGAGATTTTATGAAAAAATTGTAATTTTGTTCAGTCGCTGATTTCATCAAAAAAAGAAATTAGTGAAATCATTTCCAATGTGTATTTATATTCAGCATTCCTACTTAAATATATTAGACCTTATTTTCAACTCAAGCTAAATATTAATAATTAAATACGATATTAATAAATTAGTGTTTTTTCTGAAAATATTTTTACCTTGTTTCAAATAATAATTTACACTGAAAAATCAGTTTGTATTGGTGATTTAGAAAATTTCATATGAGTTGGAGACTAAGTGCTGGGAGGCATAAAAGATAAATTATGCAATAAAAATGTCGTAGCAACATTTTATCAGCATTTAATATATTGCGGTCTCTGAGACCGCACGTCACTGGTAGTGTGACAAAAATGCACGTCACTGGTTAAGGGTAAATGGTTTACATTTTATATTTCTTTATCCTAACATGACGCAACCCGCATTGTCTACTCGCAGTCAGCGCTGTTGCTGGCGCTGTCGAAATCTAACTCACTTCCCAATATTCAATCGAACTGGAATTTGGCACACTTACTTACTGTCGATTATAATACGTGAATCAGTCATTAACTTCACTAATTACCAAGTTAATTAAATTTTTATTAACCTTGAATATAAGCGTGAATATAAGAATATAAAAAAAAAGTATTTTTTCGTATTTATTTCTGCTTATTCCCCATGACTCCTTGTGTGATGAGTATAGATGATTATTTTGCAACTCACCTGAAGGCTGGCCTACCATACGTCTTTCGGTGGACTCCCTTAAGCGTAGCCCCTAGTGTGCCTTCATTCTGATGTGAATATTGTGTACGAAATAGAATTTGGTATTATACAGTCGCATTGCAATGGTGATACCTTGACACTTTGGTGATATTGAATTAAACCCTCGAGCATGTCTTATTTGCAAGTATTTTATCTATACATTGAGCATTGTTCCCTAATGTTGAAGATTGCGTGCATATGTTGACTGGAATATTTTTAATACCCTAGTGGCTCTTTGAATATATTCCAATAACATTGTTGTTATGTGTTATTCAACAAACTATGTACTAAAAAGCTACCATCCTTGAGGTAGAAAATATGAGTATAAAAAAACTGCTGACTTAATGAAGTTATCACTTCTTTCTACCACATGGTTCAGAAACTTAGTTATTCTGTTCATTTGTGGAAAAAGATTTTGTAGATATTCCTGAAATACGTACGTGACCGAAAATAATTTTTTATGATACTAAATTTTCGGCCTCTATAATTTAAGAAAATTTCAAGCGCTATACGGAAGAAAACATTAGTACAATTAATGGTCCTCGAAAAGGGAGCTATGTGAAGTAAAATATGTGAAGCAACATGAGAAAAAATCCTCCTGTTCCACCTAAGTTCAAGCATGCGCCAGTGGTACAGTGGCTGATAAGATTGGAAGTTTTCCCCCGGTCGTATAGACTTTGAAATACGATCGAGTACATAATGTCCATGGACATCATAAATTCAGCATTTTTCTGCATAATCTTCAAGTATGTAATAGTATTCATTTTGTACATAAAAATGACATGAAATTCTGTTAAGGAACATCAACTTTCTTGATTTTTACATAAGCAATGTTGTTCGATAGTTTATCTATTCATTAGAAACCACAACTGTGATGATTTTTACATCATGGGCGTAAAGGCAAAGGAGATGCTTTAGTTGAAGGGTATCTTTTTTCTCTTGCCTTCAAGTTTTGGTCTCGGCTAGAGAGAGCATGTGGAAATTGTCGTCACACTCTCCTTGAATATGCTGGGGGCCGTGGTGTAGCGCTAGTGGTCATAACCCATTGGTTAGATTAGAATTTATGTTTAATACAAGGTTCAAAACCAACCTGTTTTTCATGTATTTCACTATAATACATTATTATCTCCACATGGTGTGCATACGTTAATGTGTTTTTCTCTTATTCTTGCACTTTATTTAAAATATGTACCCGCTTACAATGGAATGGATATTTTAACCTGGAATAGTATGTACTGGAATTTCACAATTTCTGGTCTGTAGCAACCCTGATGTTGGTTTTCGTGAAGTAACTTATTTGTTGATAAATATGCAGTCATAAAAATGTGTAAAAAACAATTTCTCCATTAGTTTAGAAAAAAACAGAGGATAGATTAGATCTGTAGTTATCAACATTATCACGAGGACCTTTTTTATGAACAGGTAACACTCTGAAAATTTTGAGAGCAGTAGGGAAGCAACCAGAGGAAAAGGATGAATTGATGATATCAGTCAGGGGTACGGCAAGGATGGGTGCCTTCAAGACTGGCATCAGGGCCTACAGAAAATTTGTTCTCAAATGAGTTGATGGTTCTTATAATTTCAAACTGATCAGTTGGGAATAGGAACATAAACTGATGAGAGTGGTTTTGAAAGTAAATTGGTGGGTGATTCTTTGTGGGAAGTTTAGAGGCAACATTACAAAGGTGGGTGTTAAACAGGTCAGCAATCTCTTTTGGCTCAGTGACTCTGATACCACCATAGTTAATTGAGGGAGGGTTTTTATCTTCTTGAGCTGAGGCTGTAGTTAAATGTCTAATGACATTCCATGCAGATTTGGATTGAAATTTGGGATGCGAAAAATGAGGAAAAATTATTGCAACCCATACATTTCATTCGCCTTGAAAAGCCTTAGGAAATGCTGTGAAATTTTCCAAATCTTTTAAAATGTGATGTTGTAATTGATTTTTTCATATCCATTTCCTTAGTGTGACTATTTTGACTGGTGAAGATGCCATCCATATTCTAATTTGGATTTTGAAAATCAGTGGTGCTTTTTAACTGTCTAAGATGCTGGTTGATTTCAGAACATGACAGACTGTTAGCTTATTGGAAGCCACACTCAATGCTGCTCTTATCATTTTTTGTCTCTTGGCTGTCATCCTAGCTGTGAGATATATATATATATACCTTTCCTCTTGCTGTTTCATATGTCCTGCTCCATTCTTTTCTTTTAATTGCCCTGAGATGATAACTATGTACATCTTGATCAATTGTATGCTGGAATCTTGAGCCAAATTTGTGGTCCTTGACAGAATGCAAGATGTTTCCCTTGTGCTCAAATTTGGCATGATAGCTTGCTTTATTGCTTTTCAGTCATCATATTTCAGATTGTACTCTCAAGTGTAATGTTAAATGTCTATTGAATTAGCATGTCATCAAACCCTTTTTCTGTTTCATAGTCATAGCAGGCCTCGGTGGTAGTGGGGTAACATCCTCACCTGCCAATCCAAAGGTCGTGGGTTCAAATCCTGGCTGGGTGGTTTTAGGCATTCCAGGACATAGTTGTGTTCGCCTATTTGTATTAAGTAGGTAGTAATTGGCGAAAGCTATTACCTATCAATAAATTATTATTGGTTTAACTCAATGAAATTCTTAAGACAGGCTTGAGTGGGCCTTTCCTTCTACTCAGTTATACTTCTATTTTGTACAGATTGTCGGCTTCAAGTTCTTTTTGCTCATATTATTTTAAAAGTACATATGTAATCTATTTTTTATATCATTTTACCCACTGGTACAAAGTTAAAAATAAGTGTATTAATCTGGTGAGAGTGTATAGTGCTTACTTCTTACCATTACACCTATGAGAATCATTTCATTTTTTTTTAGGAAAATTGAGTTTTATGCTGTTACATATATATTATTATGAATTTTCATTAATTGTTAATTCTAGTCACAATTTTGGGCATGTATCACTTTTACTTGTTCTATTTTTTGTATAGCTAATTTTAATGGAAAGGAAAATCGCTAATCTTCAAATGTTGAGTGGTTCATCAATTTTCAATTCCTCCAATGTCACACTAGCCATAATAGTAAGCAATCCATTGCAGGGTTAAATCTTATGATGGTACATATGAGCACTTTTTGGAAGATAAAAAATGGAGGTAACTTCACATAAATATAGCTTATTTAGTTGAAACCCCTTAAACTGCATTTGAAGTAGTTGTACAGGAAAATGCAGAGCTGAAAAAGGGCTCATGTTTATTTCATGCAACATAAGAATGTTATCTGGCAATTACTACCTTCTTCATGCTTAAAAACTTATTTTGTGTGAATATATAAAATATAACTTTGTTAACTCCACTAAATATTTTATTAACATGACCCAGGTTTCAACTCTTGGTGTCGTATTCAGGTAGTGGAGTTAACAAAGTTATCATAATTATTCCATAATGAATCTATTCCAAAAGGTCAAGCCTACAACAGTTTCCTTTGTTAAATAGTTATTTTAAAAGTGGTTTACAAAGGGTCTGAGACTTGGCAACAGTATTCAATTTTTACTGTTGGCACAGAGTTCAGATTCGGTTATGCTATGATTTTCCAGCGCGCATCTAAAACCTCTTGGTTGTTGATCATCCTCTGCTTTCATGCATCGGCTAGTTTTATACAACATGTTGTTGCTGTTTTCTTGTTGATTTAATCAACTTATTAAAATTTCTTAAGACTATTGTTGATAATTAATATTATTTATTTGTGTATTTAACTGTGTACCTCGAAGGAAAAGTAGATTAATAAACAAAAGACCACAGATCATGAAGGCAATGTTACCGTGTTTCTCCATAATATCATATTAATTGTAGCATTCATTGTTGCATGATGTTAGTTTTTTGCTTATGACAATTTAAACAGTGGGTAGATGTTTACAAATATTTCAATATTTGTTACAGAAATTTCAGTTTATCTTCAGTCAGTAATGTTGAATGTTCTGGCTGGTTATGTGGAACGTATGCATTAAAAGTAACTGTCTTGCTCACTTCACTTATGGCAGGAGCCATACATATTTTTTATGATTTATAGCTGCTGAAATTGAGCTTGAAAATGTGTGCCATAATGCTAATACTACCTTAATACTGTTAACATATATTTAAAATTCTTATTTAGAAGAGTGAAATTTGGAAATTGTCAGAGGAAAAATGGTTTCCTGAATTGAGAATTGAGCCTTGGATCTTCAGTTTTCTGGGCCAGAGTACTGGCCACTGTGTTACCCTGTATTCCCTATTCCCAAGGCAATTTCTTGTAATTCCAAACGTTGGTTTGTATTCTGTGGTTTGTTTCCAGGTATAGGATACCTTTTCTCTCCGGCAATTTTCAATGTATTCTTTGGCACTCATCACAGGAGTTAAGAAAAGCTTTCAAGAAAATTTACTTGCTTACTAAGCATCAGGTTAATGTGTATGATCCACCTGATGCTTAGAGCATGTAGATCATGAAGTTATTGGCTTCACATTTTTATTTTATAGTATTTTTTTATTCTAAGAGATGTAAATTATTCAATTACAGGATTCTTAGTCTAAAATTGAACCCAAGTGGACCAACGATCAGTTATGACTTAAAAGGCGTGTGTGTTCCAGCGAGTAGAAATTCTTGGACCAAAGAGGATGCTAACTGTGCAATTCAGCCAGCTGAAACCAGATTAGAAAAAGTCAATTCATCATCAAACTCAGCTCCTCAGATAATCCAAGCAACGCGTACTAACCTTGTGTGGGGAAGTGCTCCACTCGATAGCGAGTACAGGAAATCATCTTTCACGTTGAGGAATCCCACTAAGTGGCTAGAAAGGGTGTCATTGGCTATAACAGGAAGTGAAGATTACAAGGTGGTTGCTTTTGGTATTTATGGATTGTGTATGCATGCACATGCTTTTGTGGTTTGCTTTCATTTAGAATTTAGAGATTTACATGCTATGTATATACATATTAACTTTTGTTATATAGCTTTAAATTTTTTTTAATTTCAGCTTTTGAATAATGAGTCTGATGTGGTTCGAAAGACATCATTTGACCTACTTCCAAAGCAGTTTCAGTTAGTCAGAGTATTCTTCCGTCCAAAAAAATTAGGGCCATCTGTTGGGAAGCTGTTGATAACAGTCTATGGTGGAAGAGAACTTGATAAAAAAATTGCTTGTAAAATGGTAAGCAGCCTATTCAAGTATAAACTACTATTATTACATGTGCTCATTTAGTACCCCTAGGAAAGTTGTAATAAATTAAGAAAGTTAAGGTAAAATCTAGACAAAAATCATGCTAACCTTGCAAAGTGCTGATATGTCCTACATTGTACAGGGTGGGGCAGAATGGACTCCCTGATTTGACGGGTGAATTGTAAAAAACAAACAAAGATAGTTTTAAAAAGTTTTTATTTCCCAAAACTACATTCAATGCCATTTTATTTTCATTTGGATTTGAAAATTAGTTCATCCAGGTGACGACCTTGGCGAGCGATGCACATATTGAGTCGTTCAAAAAAGTTTTCGAAAACTCTTCTCAGCATATCTTCTGATACTCCAGCGATGACATCTGTAATTGCCTCCTTAAGAGCTTCCAAGGTCCTTGGTCGAACTTTGTAAACCTCAGCTTTGAGATATCCCCAAAGAAAAAAATCGCATGGACTCAAATCCGGGGAGCGAGGGGGCCATGGAGCATCGCCTCATAAGGAGATCAGGCGGCCGGGAAACTGTCTTTGCAGGATTTGGCGTGAACGAAGGGCGGTATGAGCCGTGGCACCGTCCTGTTGAAACCAAAAGGCTTGTGTGTCATATCGCTGACCATACTCTTCCATTTTAGGTTGAAAAAAGTTCTCAAGCATGTCACAATAACGCTCAGAGGTAACAGTAACAGTTAAACCTCGAGATTTAAAAAAGTAAGGCCCAATAATGCCTATGGAGGACACGGCGCACCAAACTGTCACTTTGGGGCTATGAAGAGGTCTTTGGTGAAGTTCACGAGGATTTTCAGTCGCCCAGTACCGAAAATTTTGCTTATTAACTGTGCCCGTGAGGTGAAAATGCGCTTCATCGCTAGACCACAGAATAGCGTCGGGTTGCACAGAGGTTAAAATTGCATTGCAAGCATCTGTACGTTTCACCCAGTCTTGTGGACTCATTTCTTGAATGACCATCATCTTGTAGGGGTGTAAGTGAAGGTCAGTGTGTAAAATTCGCCTTACCGTTCTGGGCGATATTCCAAGGGCAGCAGCATGTTTCCGCGCAGAGCGCGATGGAGACTGTTGGAGAATGGACGCTCTCACTGCCACGATGTTTCCAGGTGTCCTCGCACTTGTAGGTCGCCCAGCTGGTTTTCTAGGAAGTGCAGATCCTCTCGCCCGTACACTAGTAATCCATTTCCTAATGGTTTTAGCATCAGGAACCTTGTCATGACGAGCCAAACCAAACTGCCTACGAAAAGCCCTCTGCGTTGCCACCACACTATCATTGTTTTTAAAGAATGTTTCTATGACAAAGCCTCGATGCTCACCAGACCACTTCATGGCGACTACTGAAAATGGCGTCGCTTCCCCCACCTAACGCCACTACTCCCACCCCGCTAACCCACCTGCGCGCTCTACAGTGATTGCCTGAAACTAGGTACATAGTCCATTCTGCCCCACCCTGTACATGAATTAGTTTAAATACTACATATTACATTTTACTAAATTACATGAAAGTCAGAAACTTGTTCCTTCATTAAATCAATGGAATTGAGCTTAAAAATAAGACTTAATCTTTTGATATACTTAAGTAATATTAGCTCAAAAGACTACCTCATTCCATAATGAATGCAATCAATAGTTTTTCTCTATTTAAAAAGAAATTGAAAAATTCTTAATGGTAGCTCTGTTGAATTTTGAAGAACCCCTTGTTGCATTCATTCCATTCTTATTTCTCAAGAATCTTTGGATTTTTACCTTTTGCATTTAATGAATCATTTTCTGGCTCATTATTGTTTAAGATAGTTAACCTTAATCAATGCCTCTTTGAGTGAGTGATGTCATAAATTTTCTTTTCCATGTTATGTGTTGAACAAAAGTTAATAAAAATGTAGCATCTAATAAATAGTTTTTTTAAAGCAAACATATATGTACTTTGAATCATGAAACATACAAAATGTACATTTGTGTATCAACGTGCAATCATTTTGGCTGCTAGATGGTTTAAGGTCTTTATATCAATGTTGATGTACCCAATGTTTTATTGACAAGCCCTCGTGAAGTGTAAAGATTATTAGTATGTATTATTATGTACAAGTGTGAAGTACATAAGAGTATTTTGTTCCATATGCATGCATGGTATGAATCCTTCGTTCTTTATGATAGAATGCTCTCATTTCTCACAAATTTGAATTGTGCAAAGACTACCTGGAATACATTCCTACAATTGCTAATCGAGGCATGACTTGACCCCTTCCTTATGAGACAGTGCATTCCATATTTTTTATGAGTTCCAAATTTATGTGGTACTATAATGTACCAGAAGGTTGTGATTTAACCCTTTTGCTACGAACGACGTGATAGAGCGGCGTAAATTTTTCGACGCAAACGAACGAACGACGTGATAGAGCGTCGTGCTGCTACGCTAGCCCTAAGCAAGCCTAAAAGGTGTGTGTTATAAAGGACTTCTTCTCGGGACGCCGTCGGTACCCTTTCTCAGTTTGCGGGAGGGGATTACCTCGACCCTTCCTCGCAGTGCGAGCCCCTCTCACAGCAGGGGTCCGCGGTCAGTTGCTTGCTGGTGTAGTGGAATAACAAACTTAAAGGTTTTTGTGTTATTGGCAAATTGAGCATTATAAGTGCATTGCTTATGTTTAGGTTTACAACCACAAATTTAAAACAGAGTTCTACTGTTATTTTTAACGTAGTTTGTGTGTAAAGGAATCTTTACCATTGATACGATTTTTGTTGCTAGAGAGCTTAATATTAACGATAGAATTTCGTTTAAAAGCTGTGAAGTCATTGTGAAACAAGAATAATTCATTTCTGATTAAATAAATATCGAGGCTGTAGCAACAATATTTTTAGCAAAACCATCGCATAAATAATAGTTGACCGCGACCGCATGCCGTAATGGGCACACTAAGCGGAAAAGGGCGGAGATTGTCTCAGCCTGGTGGTCGAGTAAAAGGTTCAATACCCCTCTGGCCCCTGACCCAAGTTAGGGAAATAGGTACCGGTGAAGATCCTAGCGTAGTGAAAGCTCCGTACTGGCAAAGCAAAAACATTTTCCCCGTCCCCGTCGCGAAAGGGTTAAATGTCTCCAAATGTCGAGTTCAATGCCCATAATATTGTAATGAACATGTTTGGAAAACACAGTAGATTTTTGCTGAGGTTGTTATTTGTATATCCTGCAGTCATTATCATTAATAACTTCACTGTACTTGACCCTATCATTTACTTTCAGATGGGTCTGTATGGTTTTGGGGGATGCTGCAAGATTGAAGTCATTGCTTTGCCAAAGGATATGGCAGGGCGCCCATGGCTAAACTTGGGCATTATTTTCTCAAATCTATCTGGAGCAGGTGCTCTTGATTTTGGTACTCCAATGAAGGCCAATACTTCTCGGTCAGCTTCACCATCCCAATCAGCACCATCCTTGAAAAGTAGATTAGTCATCCATAATGCAGGCTCATTAACTGCATATGTAAAAATAATTCCTTTGAAAATTGGTAAGATAATTAATTTCAATAGTATGATATTCTTGTGTTTGATTTAATATTGCCGATATGCATAGTAATTTCAGTAGACCTACACTAATCCAGACTATATGCATGGGGTGAGAGATTATCTGGGGATTTCCCAATAGGAACACTAATGGATTTTTAAAATTTTTATTATTAAGATAAATTCTTAGGTTTTAGAGAAATTCATCGGGGGATTTGTTTATCTCTGAGTGTATTTGTTAATGAGTAAGAACTATGAAAAAGGAGGCTGCAACATCACATACAGCAGCAAATTAAGAGTCCATGCAAAATTTCCACTTCCACACTCAGAAAAAGCATCTTTGGCCAGCTTCTCATATCATGAGCTTACTATGCACAAGGTTGGAGTTGAGGCATGAGGAAATTAAACTACAACTCCAGGGGTCGTGAGCCAAAGCAGATAGTGCTTTGTTAAATGTAATGCTTCAGTGAATAAATTTCAGTTTGCTCCCAAGTGTGTCCCACATCCTGTGACTGAGGTCATGTGGGTAATGGGGGTCTAGGACATTTTGGCGTAACCACCTTGGCGTGGCCATCTTGGTGCGAGACATTTTGGCGTTAAAGACTTAGATATGGGACATCTAGGTGCGGGACACTTTGGTGTAGGGAACGGGTGGATTTTAGGGTTGATGCTAAGATAACTTAGGAAAATCTGAATGCTTAAACTTCGTATTAACCTATGACATTATCTTGTATTTATCATAGTCTAATATGTATTTACTTGTTACTTCTAATGTTAATTTTTCATTTTAGATATTTGACTTTAAAACATTTCTCAAATTTGTTGATCGTTTCAAACTGGTATTTTCGTTATCCACGTGAATTACTAATTATAGTACGATGAGCTTGAATGTTATATGAGAGTAGTCCATTATCAATATTTATAAAGATACAGAATGTTGAAACAAATGCAAGTTAATAGGCTGAAAATTAACAGAATACCAAATGCTCAAACATGGGCAATCCATTATATATGCCAAAAACCATGACTTTTGCAAATCAAATGAAGTAAAAGAACCGTGAAGGCGACAAAAATTTTAACTTATATCAATAGAATTATATATAAATAAGGTTTTAGGTACATTTTACTGCATTAAAATCCTTTTAAGTCTTATAGATGATACAATCTCTCAAGCTCAGGTGTCTTAGACTTTTTTTTACAGCTGACATCAAACAAGGATTCCCATTCCATTTCCTTTAACAGGCCTGGCACACAACTAGACTTTTCGCAATATCTGTTAAAAAACCTAGCTGCTCCTCATAGCCTGCAATTCAATTCTTGTATTATAATTGCTTCGCTAGGATTCCAAATACTAGATGAGATTTCAAGGTGTGGGCTGACGAAAGAAAAATAGCTGAATTTTGAAACTATCGACAAATTTGTGCTTTGATTCTGCTGTTATAACATTCTGTATCAATGTAAATGTTATGTAATATAATGACTACTTTTATGTAACTTTAAAGCTCATCCTACTATAATTAGTACTTCTCATGGATTACAAAAATACCAGTTTGAAATGATCAACAAATTTGAGGTAAGTTTTATGTCAAGTATCTAAAATGAAACATAACAGTGGAACAATGAAACATAACAGTAAACAATGAAACACAAGAAGGTTAATCCAAAGTTTAAGTGCTCATAATTGCCTATGTTATCTTAATGTCAACCTTAAAGTCCACCCGTTCTCGTACCAAAGTGTCCTGTGCCAATATGTCCCGTGCCAAAGTGTCCCGCCCCAAGGTGTACCATGCCAAAGTTGCCCTGAGCCAAAGCGTCTTTTGCCAAGACTGTGCCAAAGTGGCCCTGAGCCAAAGCGTTTTGTGCCAAGACTGTGCCAAAGTGGCCCTGAGCTAAAGCATCTTGTGCCAAGATGGGCAGTTTCAAACCTTTCTCGGACTCTTTCCTTTCGTTCTCGTTCACTAAAAGGAACGAGTTTAAAGATTCCTTACTTTTTTAGTTGCGCCTGGTATTTCTACAAAATGCACTTTTATCGCTTAAGCATGTAGGTAGTGTTGAGAGTGTGTTTATTGATTTAATGTTTACATAAGAAGCCACTTTGTACTCATGATAGCTTCAGCCAAGGATATTAAAAAGCTGGTATCAGCCATCCATATATCGTGTTGTTTTGCCAAATGCATTTGCCTATTGAACACTCGTATATGTATTTTGTGTAGTTGAGTAGCCACAGTCTTTTCTAAACTGTGGCGTTTTTCTAAACGTACTACTAGAAATCACATTTATATCTGTATGCTATGTGCGTATATTCCATTTAAATAGTACAATTTCATCAAGTCTTAAGTCGTGAATATCCGTTTCAAGTTTAGGTTGCTATGTAAATAAATGGTATTGTTGATTTCAGAAAAAAATAATTTTTGCTGCTTAACCGCTTCGGTGTCACGTAAAAAAAATTTTTGGCCAAAAATAATCAGGTTTTTTTAATTGGAGTATTTTAATCTAATGTTATAAATTTTATGGAGAAACCATTTTTATGTCAAAAAAATTAATAGTTGATGCAAAATGCCGTTTAATAGCAAAATATTTATTTTTCACAAAATATTTAATAAATACATTTTAGTATATATATATTAGTGTATTTGGTCTCTTAAGATGAAAGAGAACACTTGTAAATTCTTATAGTTTTATAATAGTTGTTTATAACAATTAAAATTTTAGACATTTTTTTATTTTGCATTTTTAAAATTTTGTAGTTTTAACTACAGTGATATTTGTGCAAGTCAAAAACAATTTTAAATTTTAAAAATATATAAATGGTACAAAGTTTAAAAAAATTTAAAATGATAACAAAAGTTTTCTTTAGTGTGGTATATACGAAAACATGGATCCACACAGAGACCTAAATCACAACTTGCACAATAATATTGACTTTCCTCTTTTTCTTTGTCATTTCTTTTCATGCTACATACGACACATTGCCTCGCAGGGTTTGTTTTTTTTCCAGTTACGGGTATCATTTCAAGAAAATTGTGTTCAGTCAGACGAAGCTGATTTTTCAATGCACTGGGTCTCCCGCCTTTTGGAGAGAATTCTGGAGAGTGGTACTTTTCAATCATATTCTCCACGAATGAAATACAATATTCTAATGGTGGTTTTTTCCTCCTGATTTGGTGTACAATATGTACGAATTCCAAAATGCTTGCTCTAGTAGGTGGAAAAACATACTCTTATAATATTTTTCCCCACTTTTACCAGTTTTCTTGGGATTGGGTAGTGTGACATATGCTGATCTACTTTGTCCACACCACCCATTGTGCAATTGTAATTAATTTAGAGCGTGTGATTTCTTTTTCATTCCTCCTCTCTTGTAAACATTAACCTTGGCAGCATTGTGGATAGTTGACAATATCGTTACATCTTTCTTGTCTCTCCAGCACATAGCAGCTACCTTTCCCCTCTGACATGCCTTCATTTCTCCTTTTTTTAGTTTTCCATTCTTCAATTCTGGTGGAATTTCCAAATGGGGGGGGGAAGGGGGGGGGGCGGAGGGGTTCAACTTTGGTCCAAACTTGTGTGACACAATTTATGAACAGCACCCATGCGTAAATACGCGGCAAAAAAATAAAGGAAAGAAATAGACATGAACGTATATGTACGGGCAAATGTTTTTTCGGTGGAATATTTGCACGGGATATTACGGGCATAGGACGGAAGTGGTTAAAATGCAATTTTCAGACAAATACGTGGCGTTAAAGAAATTCGATTGAAAGAATCATAGAATTCCTTCCTTTCAGCCAGCCTATAAAAAAATTCCAACCCTCTATCTTGAGTTAAAGTAATTATAAAAAGTGAAAAAAGAAACCACTACATCAAACCCAATGCTTGGCATAGACCACGAAGGGCCTACTTTTGGGCCTTATGGGGCCCTGAGCCATTTTTTATATAGCCTAGAACATCTTCTAGTGTATACGCTAGATTCCTTCAAAATTTCAGCTCAATCGGTTCTATAGTTTTTGAGGAGATGCATGCAGAACAGACGGACAGAAAACCAAAACTGCAATAAAAAATGATTTTAAAAAATATACATTTTTTGTGGTGTTGTGGGTGGGTTTACAAGGGTGAAAATATGCCCAATGTAATTTTTTTTCAACGAGCTACCACAAATTAAAAAATAAAGGTTCTAGGATATCTGGAAGCCAAGTTATTGCACATTTTTCAAGTGAACTCTGATTTGAAGATCCGTTCTCGGTTTTAGTAGACGTGAAAATGCTATCCTCATTATGACCCCCCGACAAGCTTCCAGCGTACAAACTTACTTTAAAGGGCTCGTGAGATGTTAATTTTGCATTAATAAAATTCAATTACATTGTATTACAAATATTAGATCTTCATTTATTAACTGTTAAAAATGTCAGCGCTTAATGTTTATAAACAATTACTCTGTGATAAAAAAATTTATTGCTATCTCCGGTCCTATTGGTCGTAGACTTCTTATTTTTTTAAAGTTGTTTTTTCAGTCAGCTTTTGAATGGTATACTTTTTGAAATTAAACAGTAAAAACAATGGAAATATTTTCTATTTGTTTATTAGCTTAAAAAATGGCTTTGTTCTTTAACGATTTTTGTAAATAAATTGCAAAATATTTCCATTTATTTTATAGATGACACTTAAGGCTTGACGAAGAGAATTAGACCATGAAAAATGTTTTAGTCATTGCCCAGCCAATTGTAGAGCCAATTAAAAATGACCTGTTTCAATGGAAACTGGATAAACAAATAAGAATTTTGCAAACACTACTTGACCGATAGAGCCCATCTTTTGTACACTTTTTAAGTTCATGAAAACTCCAAAGATTGGAGAGTTTGGTGAAGTTTGACTAATTATTTAAAAAAACTATAAACAATTATTAAAAATGCTGATTTTCCATTTAATTTTTCAATAACTTTTTTGTTTATTGACAGATTTTAATTTACATCATCTCATTTTTTACACCTGTTAATCAGGTACAATTTGTCTGCACAACATTTTTCTCAGAATTCTATAGTTTTTGCACAATAACATAAAGAAAGAAAAAAACGATTTTTTGATCTAATTGTTCGAAAAAAAAACAAAAGTGCACCACAAATTTCATGATCTACGAGATGAGAAGTCTTTTATTTTAGGTACCCCAAGACATTTGCCCAAAAAATCACAGCCAGTAATTTTTTGATTTTTTAGGTTATTTTTTGCCTCTCTTACTTGGTCTATTCTTTAAAGACTTGCATGATATGGAAAGTTACATAAATTATCCAATGAACTAGGATATCTGTAGCTGTCACAAATAATTACCAATGTATTCTACCCACTGACTATGCTTCTTGATTTTGTGACGAGTCAGTGGAAGGGATCGCTGACATGTATTGCTGTTTAAAATGGCATGAAATTGAAATGGTGGGAGGTGCCATGCAAAGATGTGGGATAGCAAATTTTGGGGTGCTAGATGATTTGAAGTCGATTTGAATCTTAACACTTTCCACTCTATGCTTGAGCAGCGCTCGGGAAGGCATATTCCAGAGTGCCACTCGTTCTTACATTGTATTGTTGTCTATTTTGTGACAGTGTTTTCAGTAGACACTTGTTTCCGGGATGAGGAATTCCCTCTTTTGCCATCATCATTACTTGACCTTCATCACTCCAATTTACTCTCCCCATCCCATCTCAACATCATAATCCAATAGTACTGTCTTTAAACGATTCCTCACTACTGTGTGAAACATAACTTCCTCCCTACAGTGTTAAAGATGAGTCTAGAGGTAATACATAGCTTGGAATGCTTCTGTTACCATTGCTCTGGTTTTTAAATCAATTAATTTTTTAATGTTATTGAAATTCTGTTTAATCTGTTTTAATACTTGAAATGATTCCTGCAATTGATGCTGCCTATGCCTGCTGATGATAACCCATAATATGATGTTATTGGCACTTTTTCATTTTCCTGTTTAATCTGACAGGGGCGGAACCTGATAGTCTCACCAACCCTGAGGAAGGGAGGGAGCATTTTGTAACAGTCCGTCCAGATACATTCCAACTTGAGCCACTTACTGCAATTAATGTGTCGATTTGCTATGTCCATGGACTCGGTAGCAATTCTGTAGCAAATGAAGGCAGATGTAATAAAGGCGAGAGGGCATTGGAGGTGGTGGCGAAGCTGCTTATCATTACTGGAGAGGTGGCAACACGGGCTCGTTTACGAAAGTGAGTGCATGGTGTGAACATTTTTGCTTAAAAATTAATATTTTTTCCCATTTAGTATGGAAAAACAGTATAGCAAAATTTTAATGCATGTATTTGTTGGCAAGCCTTTCATGTGATACCAACCTGTGTATCCAACGTCTTTGAGCATTAAAGGAAGTATGTAATATGCATTTTAAATATCTTTAAGTGGAGTTTGCTAATACATGACATGGGAAGCATATGGATTTATCCCATAAGCCAGCAGTTCCCAAACTTTTTCTTTCCGCGACCCATTTTAGCCCATACATTTTAGCCGCGATTTTCTGAGTGATCAACACCCCCAACATACCTTTGTCATATTCACTTGGGTAAGATTCATAAGAGGATGGATTTTGTAAAGTGGATCACAAGGTTTAGGTTCTGTATTAGGAGCATTTTGGCCAAAGTGTAGATATCGATAAATGATCATGTAGGTATCTATTTCTGACCATGGCCTTCAAAAAATTAGGATAACCATACAGCTTATCTTTCTGACAATAGTATTGTATTATATTTATTCTGATAGACCTCATGAGGAAAAGTAGCCCATGAAATGTAAAAACATTTTTGCCATGCTTTCATACTTAATTTCTCAATTAGTGATTTATTCTGCGATCACTAGCTATTTATGGTTGTTTCTGAAATGATGATGTCAATCTCATGGTTGGATTTTGAATGTGTGTGATTAAGAGACAATCCCCTCACTTTTATTCCAAGTTGTGGCAACATGAACATCTATTCCCATCTCTTAGTGAAGTTTAATTTTTCCCAATTTGTTTATTTGAACCATGTTTAGAACTTAGTACTCCTATATTAATTCTTAGGGCCAGGCTAAAATTTGCTGAACATCCTTATTTGTCTGAAAAACATGTGTTTAGCTGTGTAAACGCACATTTTTCCCTTAAATCAACAATAGCATATTTCCTTTGACCAGATTTTGGTGTTTAACGCATTTAAAATTCATTTGACTTAGTTAAGCTGATTAGGAATGCTAAGCATTAGGTTTGCATGCACAAAGAGTTAACCCAACTATTAACAGAGACTACAATACAGAAAATCCTGCTTGCATTCGCTATGAGTATTAACAAGGTACAGGGGCAATCACTTTGAGTGGCTGGGATTAACTTAGAAAGTAAATGTTTCTCGCATGGCTAACTATATGTAGCTTACTATAGAGTCAGCATGCCAGATAATTTATTTGTCTATGGTCCAGATGGACAAACTAAAAACATAGTGTATCATCAAGCATTACAGTAAAAGCCTTCAAATAAATAACTCTTTGCTGTTAATTCTCAAAATCTATTGTGAAAAATAAAATAAAAAATTCGATTTTGAATCGAATTAAGGATAACAATGTTTGCTTATTTAACTGTTTTTTATTCCTGTTAATTTTCCTCATTCGCTCCATCTTTAAGTTTTTTGAATTTTTATTGATATTGTTTATGGGCGATATTTTCTTACTGTTTACTTTGCTTTTGTCTTCACAATTGTATAGGATCTCTCCAAAACTAAATTATTCGAACAAATAAAGTAATAAAACTGTAGTCTTTTTTGACAACTACTAACCCCTCTCCTCTTATTTGATGAATTAAGAAGGAAGTGTGATCCCGAGAAATGCCGGGTAATTCAGCTAGATCCCAATAAATGCAAGCGCCGCCAATTCCATGGTACGTGCTTCTATTTTTGCACAATCATTAAAATACATGTTACCAAAGAATGGATATTTTCACCTGGAAAAATGAAAATTTAGACATGAAAAACCTGGAAAATTCCTGGAATACCATAATATTATATACCAAATGTCTCCATAGTGGTTTCAAATTCATGCTCATTGAATTGGGTGAACCTTAAGCTTTCTAATGATGAGATTCACATTTGCAATCAAAAATTATGATGCGAAAGCCAAAAAAAAAATGGAAGTACATGATTACCTCTTTCCCTTTCAAGGAAGAGATTGCGTTGTGGAACACAGTAAATTTTGTACGAAAGCTCAAGGCCTGTACATAGAAACACATTCTAGATCTTGTCGAGCATATTTAGGCAAACTTTCCTCAATTTAGTCATGAGCGAAAATGACCATTATTTTTTGGGTCTTTTGAATATTGGTGCTTCCCCTCTAAATTTTCTCCCCCACGATCACCATCCTAACCTCATTCTTTATATTGATAGACCACATGCTTGAAGGCAAGCTTAACTTTTACCCTGGATAACTTGAATCAATTTGCTCCATCACACACTCATTTTGTATGTTTGATCAATGCCACTTATATTGGCATTGATCAATGTAACATTAATTAAGTGTACAAATGTCTCCATCTTGTCCTGAAAGGATATACAAGACTGCAGAGATCATTCATGTGAACAAGAACATTGGCCAATTCCTTGAACTTAATGGCACATCATTAAGCTTTATTGGTGTTGAATCAAAGGAAGGGGTGGTGACTGAACTGGAAGATTCTCCTGATGGTGATGAGGGGGAAAAACATGTGTCATCTTTATGCGATCCTGCCTCGAAGGATGCTGTCCAATCTCTAGTCCAGAATATCAAGTCGATTGAGGTAAAATATATATGCAGTTATCTAATTTTTTTCTTTATTCATTTTTCTTGTAAAAATGGAATTTAATTAAATTTGTTGTTTACAGTAAAGTCTCTCTAGTGAAATTGATGGGACCCAATTTTTATTTTTTCATTTCACTCTATTGTCTCACTATAAAGACAAGGCATTCTATGCACTGGTATCCTTTTTTTATACCATCTGTAACATGACCCTCAAATGTATCTAATATTCTCCAAAGCTAAAAGGCTCTAAAATTGATGGAATTAATAAATTTAAATTGATAAGTTTACTTCTTTACAGATCAGGTGAGCATTGATTTATGTATTTCACAAATTCCTTTTTATGTCAAATCTTTTTCATTTTTATCCCGATCAAGCACTCGATAATCATGCCTTAACCTTTAAATGCGTAGCGTGGCTGAATAAAAGTCCCTTTGAATGTTTTTGCTGGATGTGTCCTGGAGTGCCCAAAACATCCCAGCTCCGGGGATGCATCGATTCAAATCCAGCAGCCAGGCCAAAACACCAGGATTTAAATCTGGTGGATAAAGGATAATGATACCATACTCTTTAAATTGCAATTTAATGTAAATTTAGAGGATTTTTGTATCCAGTGCATCATGTTCCATCTTTTCTTCCCTTGTCGAGTTTCAATGGGTGTCTTCGTTAGTAATCTATAAAAAGGTGATGATTGTGCAAAATATCTGAAGACATACATTCGACATTTGTCTACTTTGGTAGGAAGTTAACAGTTGCATGTATGAGCCCTTCATCCCTCAGTGTAGCTTATATGGCTGATAAATATGTGATGTACACAGTGAAGGGTTTATTACAAGTTTAGATTTTTTTACATTATTTTTCATTGGAGTGTTGTGTAATTAAAAATCTCTGATCAAAAATTGTCACCACAGAACTTAACAAGGAAGATTTCCTCTAAATGAAATAGGATATTATTATTATTATAGTTACAAGTCGACCATTTGGTCAGGTGGTAACATAAATGGCTATGAACCAAAATATAAAAATTTCATCAATAAAACAAACAGGCTCACAAGAAACATAGATGTATGCCATGATCTGAAACTATGCGTTCATTTTTTCAAAGAAAAAACTTAAAAACATCACAATTCAAGATCTAAAAAACTATCATAATTCAATTTTTTCATCCTCGTCATCAACATTTGAATGCTATTTGGGAAGGGCTCTAGCATTTTCTCGGGTAGACCCATATCAATAACCAATCCCCTATCAACCTATATGCAGAAAGGAATACTTTAATGTACTTAATAATTTAATACTTTGATAGCGGTCTTGGAGGCTCAATTTTGTGGCTATAATGGTCTTTCCTTGACGTATAACAAGGGCTTTAAATTTATCAGATATGTCAACCCACATGGGATCACCAATCTAGTCTTTGTATTTACACTTTAGGCGTGCATTTCTCCTTCTCAATACAAGTGATTTCCAACACAGAATTTTTATCATCTCTGTAACGCTAGTCTTCCTTTTTAAATTCCCCATCACAAATCTTGCTGCTGAAATCTGAACCTTTGTCAGTTGTTTGATCTCCCCTCCCATATGATGCCTTAAAATTAAATTATGTTTAAAAGTTTCCATTCATTGCGTTTGCACAAATGATGTGGTACGCAGTCACACGCATGGGTGCAAAGTTATACACCAAAGACGGTGAAATTTGCCATAAATGATTTTTTCATGGTGAATTTCACTGTCTGTGGTGAATATGTTGAAAAGGTTATTTGGTCAGTGCAATGAAGACCCAGCTTAGGCTGCAATCAGGGTCATTGCCTAAAATATTACCTGTTGAATTTGTTCCAGAAGGTATAGAACTAACATGCTTGTTTTCTTTGTCATCCAAAATACGCTATATGGCCATTAATACTAGTCCATATTTATGAACAATCAATGGAGTGTTGCATTGAAATGTAACTGCCACAGTTTATTATTTTCAAATGATCATTTAAAGTCTCAATGATTCCGTTCAGTATTCTGAAATGCATTACTTTTTATTTTATTTACAGGTTTTACTTGCTGTAGAAAAAGAAACTGGTGCAAAAGAACCAGAGAATGATGCCAATGCCTCTCGACTTGTTCACAATGAAGTCAATGCATCATTCCTTACTCTCATGGATGATCAGGATGCCAGTCAGTGCGTCATCAGTAACTCCTCCCTATATCCAGAGAATTCTTCAAGTAACTCCATGTTGTGGTTAGTTACTACATACTTAATTACTATCCTTAACATGTAACTGAGTTCAACTTAATTATTGTTAAGGTGGTCCACTAGTGAAGGTAGGTTGAAATAGATGAGTAAAAATCCTCTAGGCTTATGCAGAGGTGCAAGCCCCTATCTGATCACACAACCATCTTGGAGTTCAGGTTTCTGCACCACCATGCACTCTGCCACACTCATGACACTCTTTGCGAGCCTTTTCATAGGTACCCATCATGTGCTCCCTTCTATAACTGAATACTTATTTTTATAGAGAAAATCTTCTAATATCCTTGGTACAATACTAATTTTCCTCCAGCACACCACTGAAGTAATTGAATTGTTCTACATACTTGCTCCAGTTAGTACCCTCATACTTTTACATATGACCTTTCTTTGTCCGAGTCTGGACACTTTTTTTGTCCAAGTGTGGACATTCTTTGTCCCAGAAAATCTCATTAATTTTGTATTTTTATGGAAGGCTGTATGTTCATGCTGAGTTGATGATGGTCATTTTTTCATGTATTTAAAAATAGTTCGTAGTGGTGAATTAGGGTTTTCTACATTTTTATATGTATAAAGTGTAGTTAGCATGAAAAGATAGCTCCTGATAGAAAAGAGGTATGCGTTTCCAAAAATGAAGGGCTTGTAGTCAGACAAATACGATAATTCCCATGGGTTCAGACAGATCAATAGTATGCTTTTGAGTTGTTGTGCTTTTTATAAATGTAATTGTTGTCATCATCTGCCTTGACATATGTAGGTATTTCTGCCTGTTCCACTTCACCATCCAAGCCCTGTTTGGCCCACACTTCTTTAACCATGTGGGGCATATTCCATTAATTCCTCTGTACATATCTTGTGTAAAGGCATTTTCTGAACATGGTCTTTCCTGTTTGTATCATAACAATGAACTTTTTTTGTAATTTCTTTGACCTCCAATGAAGCTCATACATAGTTATTTCTTATTCTATTTAGTCTTAAGCTAACTCGTACTGTCCTGAGAAAACTCATCTGTGCTGTCTCCAATGCCCTCAGATCTATAGTAATATTCTACTATGTATTTAATTGTTCCATTTTCTAGTTTCCTGTGTGAGCTAATACTGAGTATTCCTTACGGTTTACAGTGGTGAAACGTGGTCCATTGAGCCAGAAGGAACAGTTTATTTGGGGGCATCTCATGGAACGTCATCCACCTTAGTTCTCCGTAACCACTGTGCCAACAGTATTATTTTTGAGGTGATGCTTGGTTTGCTAGAGCCAGATGATAGTGTGAAGTGGATTCCACCTTCACACCGGCAATCTCTGGCTGGAGGCAGCTTATTAATGGTTGAACCATGGCAGGGTCAATTGCCACCATTTGGTTCTGTGCAGCTCAAGCTTTTCCTTCAGAAGGATTCAAAACATCCATTACTTAATGGTGTCATGCAGGTAGGTTATTTGGAGTGAATGCATTTTTTATGCGATTAATGAACTAGTTTTACAACTGTTTGCTAACAAAAATCGCCATTGAAACTAAGAATTATGCTAGTATGTATTTCTAAAGGAAGTTAAAAATATATTGGATGTTATCATGTGTCTTCAATAGAAAACTTTTTCTTGCCGGTGGACATTTTCCATCTGCAGAGATTTATGAAAGGCAATTATAATGTTGTTGGCATCAAAATTAGTTACATATGTGAGTCAAAGATCACTCCCAGATCTTTCATCTTTCTAATAATAATTTCACCTTTCATATTATATTCAAATAGTATGTGACATTTTTTTCTGAATAGTGAAAGTATATTGTACTTGGATATGTTTGATTGCATTTTGTTTGTATCACACCAGGATAGTAATGACTGTGGTAGTGAGTTGATGTTGTCTTGTCAGTCTTTATCACAATTAATTGACCTGAGTATTTTTAGGTCATCAGCAAATAATAAGAATTGAGTATAATGTAATACTGAGGTAATATTGTTTATAAATGTATTGAAGAGTGAGATAATGTCCTCAAAAGTGGTCAATTTTTGACCAAAATGCCCTTATTTCCAAATGGTAGCCTTAACTTAAGCCATCCATCGTGGTTCTCTGGAGGGTGTGAATTCTTTCTGTATACTGTGTGTGTCACTGCTCTCAGATCCTTTGAATACAAGGCATAAAGATAATCTGGTAATACCCCGGTGTAGGTTATCCAACTCTTATGGATCATTCAATTTTCTCAAACTAAGGTTTTTTTAACCTCTTGCCTATTGAGGCTAGAACTGTATCAATTTCAAGATTCAAAAATGTAATCCACATATGGATAACTTCTAAAGGGTTTTATTCCTTTGAGGAAAAACTGGAATGCAATCCTATCAGTGGCGGATACATATGGGGGGCGCGCGCCCCCTCCTTGCGGGGCCGCTCGCATTGCCGCCCGCGCCGCCCCCGAGAAAAGTCACGAATATTCTACTGTTTGTATTTGTTCACACTCCTTAAAAGTCTGGAAGCGAACATTTTGGCACCGAATGTTCTCGAAACAACCGAGCTACATATATAAGGGAAGCAGAGTCGCTGCCAGGCAGTCAGTTTGAAAGCTACATTCGTCACGATAACTTGCGCCCCCCCCTTGAGTTTTTACTGTATCCGCCACTGAATCCTACAGACATAAATTTCTAATTTTTGTTTTTACCATTTGACAATGACTATTACAAATTGTATAAGTTAACTAGGCTAGGCAACGAAAGACTGAATGTTCCATAATTTGGTGGTCAGAATGGTGAATTGATTGGTATAAATTATTTTTCCATTAATAGTAAATACACTTGGCACTAGAGTCCTTGAAGGGCTTTTGTAGAGATGAATACCAACTTTTCATCTGAATATTTCATTTTAGCTTTCTGTTTCTGTAAATTCCGATTCCTCTCCTTGTCATTCATCAATCTTCATCTGAAATATTTCATTCTGTATCTTTAACCCAATTCTGTGCCAGATGAGGCTTCCAGATTAATCACTTTTTTTATTTCTGTAAATTTGCACTTATTAGAATGCTCTCAATTCACCCAAAAAGAAAGGTTAAAACTTGGTGCATATTGAATTTCTTGAGGGCAGGAGTTTCATTAATTTGAGTTATATTCCTTCCATAAAGCTATGGCCAGTCCTGAGCACACAATGAATTAGGAAATGGTGGATGATATACTTAATGGCTGGCAGGCTTGCAGCCTATTTTGAGTTGCACATTAATGTCATTTTGAGTCAAATGCCGTTCTGATTAAAAAAATAGTTTTCAGATGTAACACCTAGAAAAAGCTCTTAGTCCTCGGCATAGCAACCATAACTAATTATTGTAGTCACTCATAAGAGATGCATGCCAGCTGCTTTGTGCTGGGTGCTTCACTCATGAGTGACACCCACACTGAACACGTTAATTTGACCCTAGCCTTTGCCGTTCAAAGTCTTTACTCTATAAATAGTGTTTCGTGTCTTTTGGCTCGCAGTCTTCTGTCCTTAAAATTGTTTTATTTTACAGTGGTGAAAACTAACAAGCAGTAATTGAAATAACCCATGGAGTGTTATATCTTTGAGATTACTCATCAGTACTGATGCTATGCATTTGTCTTAGTTTTATCTTATTATTCCATTTTTTTGGAGAAGAGACACTGGTGCTTAAATCATTTACTGTGTTTGACTGCATATAAGATACACCTTTTTTATCAAAATTAGGGCTAAAAAATTACCCCTTGGTCTTATAGTTAGAGAGATAGATATTTGACATTAAACAATGAATGTGAAGGTATGGCCTTTCACAGGCTAATGGTCACTTTTCTTGAGTGTGCCCTGCTGAAATGGGGATGCGTCTAATATGCCGTAAAATATGGTAATTGTTTGTTGTGAGTGAAAATTCAATCAGTTGGCTTGGCTGCCTATATTATTGATGCATTTCCTTTACTGTTGGAAAGGAACTTCATTGCATTGGGTATGCATGTACCCATCATCTCAAGTCTCTGATTTTTCTTCCGATTTTAAACTATTAAAAAAAACTTCATGGTTTGAATTTGCTCATAGTGTGCACTTAAATTCAAAGAAAAGTGCAGTTTGATGGTAATTGTCAATGGTATTGTGATATTTTCAACCTTATAGTGGTGTTTATTTGTCTCTGTTTAGAGATCTGTTTCTTTTGTCAATTGTTTTGCCCATTTAGTCCATAATGTCTCCTTTCGTGAAGTACGCACTTAACGTACTCTGAGGCCTGCATTTTGAATACCTTGGATATATGTTGCAAATTAAAAAACAGAATTTCAGAAACAATGAAAAGAAAACACTTTGTAAATTTCCATCAATTCCAATTTTTTGTTCTCCTTTGGTTTATGTTTAATATACGCTGCATTGATCTCCAGAATTACAGTACATTCTGCTACCTCTTACTTACTGAATTGGTCAAGTTATTGAAAATGCTTTTAAGTACTTCCATTATTGCTCTGTTAAAAATTTTCTATCTTTATAATTCTAAGTGGTAGAAAGATTTCTGCACCATAGAAATCTCAAGCTAATACAGGCCAAAAGTGTCAAATAATAAAAAAATAACTAATTTGACTCTTATTCTTTGGTAGGTGTACAGTGAAAATGATTCTTTGAAGGTGAACATAAAAATCAAAGGGAACAGCCAACATATGCCAGAAAGGTAAGTACATCAATGGCTAAACTGTTAAAAATGTAAACTTGTTCTAGAAACTTGCTAAAAAAATGTGCGTGTAATAAGTTTTCATTTTCTTGACATCTGACCTCTCACACTTTCTTAGGGATTGACTCTAAGTCATAGAATGAGCAATGCTCCTCACACAGCTGTGAAAGAATCTGGCTTCTGATCAGGATTGATTCTTGGTCAGTAGCATCATCACAAGCAAAAACTAATGAAGTGAGGGATGCATTGACCGGAGAAATAATGGTTTGATCTTGCTTACCATGTGGTAGTAGAGATCAGTGTCTCAAGAGCTTCGACTCGGGATATGGTTTGAGGATGTCTTTCCCTGTGAAGGAATGACTTTGTTTTCCCCTGTGTTATCTTTTCATCTTCCTGTGATGAAGATAAAATCCTACATCACTGTAAACTTCCTTTTCTTAATGATTTTTCAAGTTAGTCATCTCTGCTCTTCTCCTGGTGAGTGGACTCGGTGACTGTTTTCATGGGAATCTTGTTACAAACCATCATGAGTGAACACAGTAAGTGAAGAAAAAACTATGAGGAGGGGACTGGGTTGGGAGCTGCTAGAGACTTAAAGGTTACATGCTAGGCTAAGGTTGACAGAAACATTCACATCTCATGAGTTTCAACGCAGTGGATACATAATATTATGTATAGGTACCCACTCTCAACATGTGTGTGACAGACTAAAGTGACAAAATAAGAGAAATAAAATGTGGAACAGATAGGCTTAAGATTTTTTTCCCACATACCATTCATGATTAAAACAAAAATAGAGTGAGACATTAGTCCACTACAACACACCTCACCTTTTATCCTTTCCCTCTTCCACTTTCTGGCCTTGTGGCTTAGTCTTCAACCTTCTTAAGGTTATAGTATGGCTGACATACCTAAAATACAAAAGGTACTATGCATAATTGTTGTTATACAGGGTGTTTCTAAATGAATATCGGAGTTTCACGGCTTTGCAGTATTCATACCATTTGACTTATAAATATAAATTATACATCAAATGAAAGAGCAACTCAAACAGTTTCGTTGTACACTTGTACGCATGCGCATTCAGTGTTTCCTCTATCTTCCATCAGAAAGCGCTAGTACCTAGTAAAGAGTGGTTAAATGACGTTATACCCAACCGCTGGATTGACCGCCAGGGGCAAGATGTCAGGGCTTGTTTCACATGGCCTCCACGTTCACCCGATCTGGCGCCATGCGATTTTTATCTTTGGGGGTTCATAAAGGATCATTTGTATGTGCCTCCGCTACCAGCTGACGTACCCGATTTAAGAAACAGGATTGAATCAGTTGTTGCATTAATTACTCAAGACACACTGATCAAGGTATGGGAAGAACTCTCCTATCGACCGGATGTGTGCCGTGTGACGAATGGTGCTCACATTGAACACTTGTAGGTAAAACAAAAACTGTTTGAGTTGCTCTTTCATTAGGTGTATCATTTATAATTATAAGTCAAATTGTTGAAATAGTACATAGCATTAAAACCCCAATATTCATTTTGAAACACCTTGTATTATATTTAAACCAGTTACTGAATATGTACTTGCTTGCTCATACAGGATCTGCTGGTGAACGTAAATATGACGATAGGGTAAATAAATGCAAAATTTCCTCGCCTGATTAAGGATTACAACCTTTCTTCAGATAGTGCTGTGAATGTAAATACATATTCACTTCACTTTCTGAAGTAGTTCGAATTAATATTCACTGCTCTCAGCAAATTAAAATAATTGTTATTATTCATGGGGTATCTATCAAAACATGTGACAGAGAGTTTGCTTTATTGGTATCAATCAATGCCCATCATTGATTTTTAAATAACGATCCTGCATCCCTTGTGTTACTCACATGTCATATTTAGTACATATTCTCTTTTCAATTTATTTTGTTGCAATGGAATTTTTTAATGTTTTCATTGCGCGATGTATTTCTCTTGAACTTCAATCACAGATTTCTTTTTGAATTGATATCATTACAAAACCAATTGTTTTCAATCGCTGAGCCATCATCAGGTCAAATACATGTGTAACATGTTTTAATTTCTACCTAGTTAATATTGGTATGCACTTATGCCTAAACAATAGGTGCCAATTATTGATAGTTATTTTTTTCTTTTTACTTTAGACTTCAGGAAAGCTCTATCTTGAACAGAGCCATGGTAGTGAATGATTCCACTATTGGAGGTTCAATTAAACATTTCACTGAAGGGGAGAAAGCTGTACCTGTAAGGAAAGAGCCAGCAAAATCTGTAGTGCCTTTATCCCAGAAAAATAAGGAAAATGGAAGGAATTCCCTGTATGTGGAAACAAGTTCAATAAAATTCCCTGTTACCAAAGTTGGCTCTTTGACTTACCAGAAATTAGTTCTTAAAAATCCTACTGATGAACATTATAAGGTAAGTGAATCACATATTTTTCTGTTATGCATGTAAGTTATTGCACATCGGGGATATAAAAGTTCATATAAATTGAATTATCTGCTGGGCATTTTGATAATTTGAATTAGAAATAACAATTCAAGTGCCGAGGCTGGCTATGTTAGCCAGGTGAGTTACTTTCTGGCCTGGCATCCAGAGAATGCTGGTTTCAGTCCTACTTTGTGCATGCATGTGGTACATATGCATTTGTCTTGGGATTTAGTCCTAAGGTTTGGCAATATGATATAAACTTTGCAGGTGGAGCACCTTAAACCCATGTACATACTACTGCTATCACCACTAAGTGCTGAATGATATTGAAAAGTCTTATGGCAGGTGCTGAAGATAACTTGCTATTTTAAATTCTGTACCTTTTTGATCCAATCACTCTTTTCACCACATTTTTATTAGTTCGGTTTCCATCATGTCTGTCTGTCTGTCCGGGTGGAATATTGCAACTGAGTTTAAACTAACTTCTCGATCAGCTAGAGACTTGAAATTTCAACCATAGCTCAGAAGTGGATGACAATGCAATATTAGCTATGTATCTATTATAAAAATTAATTAATTAAAAAGTAATTAATTAACATATTTCCTGATGTGCTAGTAGAGGCTTGTAATTTTAACCATAGCTCAGAAGTGGATGACAATGCAATGTTAGCTACATGTTATAACAATTAATTAATTAATGATTAATTAATTATTTCAATTCCACACTGTCAGCTGAACAGAATCTGAAATACATCGGGAATTTCCTGTATATCCCTGTCAGAGTCTCATCAATATGTATAAAATCGATTGGAAACTTTCACCTGAGCATAAGACTGAAAAGCAGAAAATAATTAAATAAATAAAACATTTTTTTTAAATACCACGTTCTTAAAACAGACTAAAAAGTGTAAAGTAATTTGCCCTGGGCCCTTCTAAATTTTGGAGGGTGAATTTTTAGTGGCTATGGAGATATTTGTAAGACTTGAAGAGAAAAACGTGGGGCGCAGGCAACCCATGATAATTAAGGAGTAAAGGGACTAGGTGTCGTTGAGCAAACTCCCACAATTAATACCGTTGCAATTAACTGAAATTGGCTGTGAATTCATCCGGATATTCTACTTCAGTCCAATAGTGGACTCCTCCTAAAAATTTTTACGAATGTGTAGAATCGAATCGAATGTTGTTGGAATAAGGCAATTTTAATGTTTGCGCTCCATGTATCAATCGGTTGTAACAATAAAAGGGGTTTGTTGTTACAACAAGTTCAACTGCACTGAACCAGAGAGGACGTTCTACTAAGATTTATTTGATTCTCGTAACCCAGGTATTATGAAAAAGGTTTATTAAACTAATAGATTATGGGCCCAGGCATGTGAGATAATAAGTGCGGTAGGAAAAACAATCTCAAGATAAAATAGCCATTGACGAAGAAGGTTGACGAAGATGGCAGAAAGTACAGGATTCCTTTATTCAATGGGAACGATTTTGATGATTGGAAATTCCTTATGGAAATAATGCTTAATGAACTGAAATTGTTATCGTTAGTAGAAAATGAACCTGAATACCATACTAAGGTCCAAGGAGAATCAACGGCAGAATGAAAGGTACAGGAAACAACCGATATGCAACTGTTTAAACGCAACAAAAGTGCGAAAGGTTTGATCGTTCAAAAGTTAGCCAACAGTCACCTGGAATATGTGAAGAGTAAATCTAATGCTTATACCTAGGGATAGGAATTTTTCGGTGGTTTGAGAGGGAAAAAAGTGGTACTTTTAAATTAGGAATTCTGTACTTTCAACAAGACATTTCAGTGTTTTCACAGAGACCACAAATGTATATTTATACTCACACACATAAAATACTGATTATTTCAAAGTCTAGAAAAGGGTCACTTATACTATAGTTTAACCCAATATGATTGGGTTATTATGCGACACTTCCCCTTCTAGCCATCTTATGACTGAAGACAATCACCTCGGTAGCGGAACCTGGAAAAGTGGCACTAAATTTTAAAATAAAATTTAATAAATTTTGTGTATTGACATGTAACTTAAGAGAATTTCCATCCTTGTGAAAGTTTGCTGCAGTTACATGCTTTGAAGATTTAAAATTTTTCCAATTGAGTGTTTCCCAAGCATCTTTTTGATACTGGAAGGCCCGGTCTCTTGCGCTTAATTTTTCATTCCGCATCTCAATAACTCGTCAAAATCACTTGAAAGCTCAGAAACCAGGAATAAAACTAGGATACTTAACAATTGTCACTGAAAAACAAAGTCATTTGACGTAAATGGCCAAAAACTAGAGATTCGAACTATAAAATAAATCTTGGTGCCACGCAATAAATAAATATATCGACAATTATATTGATGTAGTAGTTGGCCTTGATTGGTGCTTTAAAGCCAGCTTCGCAACCATTGCAATGGATCGACCTCATTGCAATAAGGTCGTTCACTATGATGCGAAATTGCAATTTAATTCACGAATTCGGTAGATGGATTGTAAAAATAGATTTTTGGTGGAGACAAAATTCTTCTATGCCCAGGCACTCTTAAATCAAAAACAAAAATTCGCGAAACTTGCCACCCACTCAAAAAGTTCGTGACGTCATCGGAGATCCGGTTCAGTATCTAATTCGCTCGCTGGAAAGCGAGGGAAGGGGAATGCTGCATAGCGCCCAGCATGATTGGATGGAGCAGCGAGTGACTTCAAAACTTTTCATGTTGGTTCTTTTACGTGAAAGGGTTCAGAACCCCGATTTTTTGCCGCCGATAATTCGAAAAGCAGGCGACGGATCAAAAAACGGAAAAATAAGTCTTTAGTTTTCAAACTGTAATTAGCATTTAAAATCTCTTGGTGAATGATCCCATTGAAATGAAACAACTCAAAGCGGCTATTCACACATGCGCAGTCCGTCTCATCTTAAAATACATAGTACTGTTATGAACAAATCAGACCAAAATAAAAATTCGGAAAAATACGTTTCTCTTTAGTTTTCAAACTATAATTGGCATTACAAAACTTTGCGAACAAGCCCATTTAAATGAAACAACTCAAAGCGGCTATTCACGCATGCGCAGTCCGTCTCATCTTCAAATCCGTAGTAGACTGTTATGAACAAATCAGACCCAAAATAAAAAATCGGAAAAATGTCTCTATAGTTTTCAAACTATAATTGACCTTACAAAACTTGGCAAACAAGCCCATTGAAATAAAACAACTCAAAGCGGCTATTCACACATGCGCAGTCCATCTCGTCTTCAAATCTGTAGCACAGGGATTCCCAAACTATGTTCCGCGGAAAACTAACGGGTGTTTCGAGTAACCTATAATGGATTTATATGCTGCTACCTAAACGAAATGGTTTAATATATCCGAAGTACACGAGGTGTTCCGTTTAAATTTCAGTATTTACGAAGTGCTCCATGGGAGGAAAAGTTTGGGAAACCCTGCCGTGGCAGATTACTTTGAATAAATGCGCATATTGCTTTTCCTTCGTTCGACCCACCTCGGAGCGGAGAGCCATTGATCATAGATGCCGATAGATAGTTATTCCAGTAATTGTAAATAGAAAGCACCGCGGCGTGACGATCTGTGTATTGCCAGTTATCGCCGTAAATCGAAAGCGGCGATGTCATCCTCCCGCGATTGTTATCGTAACACCGGTTACGCTACGATGAACTGCAAACTTCCGCATACCTCAGGAATATTTGCGCGCGAGTTCGTTTAAATCGAATTGAGAACATTTGCTTGTAATTTTAATGTTTTTCTTGCTTTTGAAATGTACTTCAAACAATTTTCTCATAAAAAATGAAAATTCGCGTTTTGGGGCACAATTCGCGAGTTCAAAAGTCATATCCCCAGTCAGTATGAGTATGTTGTAACTAATTACCACTCCTAGGACATTTTTGTCGAAATTCGCAAAATTCGCGATCGCTAAATTTTCCTATCCCTACTTATACCACATGGAAGGAATTGTGTAACACTTTCCAGAGGAAAGGTCTTGCCACTCAGTTACAGATTCGCAGACAACTCTTCACGTCATATGCCAAGCATGATCCCAAAAGGGAAACTAGGAGACACACTTCCTACCGTTTGACAAGCTTAACC
Source organism: Pyrrhosoma nymphula (assembly GCA_963573305.1). Lineage (NCBI taxonomy): Eukaryota > Metazoa > Arthropoda > Insecta > Odonata > Coenagrionidae > Pyrrhosoma > Pyrrhosoma nymphula. Next base: position 158,264,788 of record OY754331.1, on the reverse strand, counting down.
ATCAACTCAAGTCGACAAGTGCCAATGTGAGGCTGATATTATTTGCCATTTACTTCTTACAATGCCTGATGAATACAATGTTGCTGTTACTGCTATAGAAACAGTATCTGCTGAAAACTTAACGTTAAAATTTGTAAAACATCGCCTTTTGGACGAGGAGTCTAAATGCGCCTTCCAGTCACAGGATCAACAACTGGGGAGACAGGAAGTACAACCTACAACAGCCTGCTCCACTCATTCAAGACAAGGAAAAAGACAACCAGAATACTCCAAAATATGGAAATGCACATAGCAATATAGTGGGAAAAGGTGACAATTCTCCTCGTAAATTTGTTTATCGTTGCCATAATTTTGGTCAAACAGGGCACAGTGGAGCAGAATGCAGATATAAGATTCACAGGAAGGCAGAACATTGCTATACATACAATGGAATCAACCGAGGATATAGATGTCCAAATTCTACAGACGAGGAAGATGTTTTCTGTTTCCCTACAAATATGATTGAAGTGCAGCCCGGAATCAAAATATGTAGCTATGGACTGGTAAAGAAGTGACGTCAGCCGATTGCTAGTCAACTGTTTCATTTTACCGAAAACTTCAGACTATCTTATAGTGCTGAAAATCTGAACTTTGACATTTTATCAATTTTTTTTTCACTCCTAGGGAGAAACATGTTTGTATTAAATTTAACTGAAATGGTATCATGAATCATGGCGTTAATGATTGCTGTTTTTATTTGGCATCATTAGTCTGCGATAAGTCTATTTTGCAGTATTTGTTGAAATTAAAATTATAAAGTATTAAAACTAAATTAACCTGCAACAATATTGTGAAGGACATGACTAATTTGTGGTCCCGACTTGTTTATGATAGTGGAATGATTGCCTCTATGAAAACATATTGTATTCTCTTCAGGTCAACCTTTATCTCCTACCGGAAAGATAAATGAAATGATTTTACAATCTGACACGAAACACACAACCATTTTGTTCCATAAGTGAATTTCCATTAGAAGTATGCAAAGTGGGCAGGGTCAAAAATGCCAGCCTATGTAATATATAGCTTTGGTGAAAATATGCTGCCAGGTCGAGTTTATTGACTGAAAAATACGATGGATCTCTGTGCTCCATACGTTATAACTTCACTTATCTTTCTCAGAATATAAGTTGACCATTGGAAAAATGGTAGGTTGGTACATTTTGGCATAATACATAACGAAAGATAGAAAATACCATTTGGGACCATATGTAAGTACATGTATTTAGAGGAAGTACATGTATTTAGAGGTTTGGCAGATTTTGCTTTAGGCAATTATAATCACATTTTGTATTTGCATGCCCACTTCTGAAACTATCATAATTTGTAGGACTGCTGCAGATAACATCGTCTGCTACGGTCATACAAATGCATTTTATACATCAAAATTGGTCACGAGGTAAATAAAAAATATTAGGGGAGTAGTTGACACCCCAAAGCAACTATCTACAGTGAAAAGAGTGCTTAACACAACCATAGTAAACAGAAATAATCCATGCATTCTTTCCTTACGGGAGAAACTGCTATAACTCAGATTTGTTTGGAAAGAAAGATGGCATGGCAATCTGGGATGTGACTCCACACTTTACCTATATTGATCCTTGCACTGCCATGAGGGTCAGTACGAAGTCACAGAGTGATGAAGTTATATTTGCTTTGGAATCAGCAGCTACGGAACATATACAGTGTGTCCTCGTTTAACGTTGTTAACTCGTTCCTGAAAAAGTAGACGTTAAGCGAAACAACGTTAAACGAAGCAGTATTTTCCATAAGAAACAATGTAAAAAATTAAAATCGGTTCCAAACTCACCAATTCTTCAATTCATAACAATAACGATTTCTTGTGTGAGAATAGTAGAAAAGTAAGGGGTATTAGATGAATGGTAAAGGAAAGTGAAAGGAATGCATTTATTAAATGTAAGAAAAAAAGGCGTGAGATTATTAGTTTTGGTGAAATTAAAGTTTGAAAATTACCAAATTCGCGTATTTTTTGTGATATTTTGACGCCATATTGCGAGATTTTTGGAAGTCCCGGTAGAGGGATACGGACTAATTTCACGTCTGAAATATGGCCTTACCCAACTGCCCCCGTTGCGTGTCTGTGGAGTGAAACAGGGGTGCTAAGGTGGGACAGTATGCGGCGTCGAGAAGGCCATTTCTGAACGGAAAAATAGGTTATTTGCGGATAGTTACGATTTATTTTCACTAATACCCTTTTAAACCAACCCACCCCAATGGTGATTGGCTTGCATAAAATTACGGCGAGTTGGTGATGAAAGTTCCGTATGGAGGCAGTGGAATGAAGTACCTCCAAAGATTATAGGGTAGCTCCGAGAGGTTACCCATCCCTCCTGAGTGTAATAAAGCCGTCGAAAAGCGAGAATACTTTTAAGTTGAAGGCGGGAAAAGTCATGGGCGGTGGGTATAGAAAATTAAGACACTGCTCGACCGCTGCGCCATCTGGGGGAACTAGGAGTAAAAGGTCAGTATTTCCAATATGGCGTCCAGAAGTAGATTTACATCACAGGTTTAAGTGAATAGTTTACGAAAGAAAAAGGATTTATGAAGCAAACGAAAGGTAAATGCGCATATGTAGCGTAGCAATTTAAGTGAAATATGTGGCATAAGGTGATCGGGAAGCAGGTGAAATTAATTTTCTCCCAGACTGGACGCTTTGATACAAATACCACGGCGTATTTTAATTACGCGGACAGTCGAACAGATGATTTCACTAGTCAGAGATCTTCATATCTTAGATGAAGCAAACTGAAAAGGCATTTTTAAAAGAATAAGCACCAGGTTTTTCTCCTATATTTCTGATATTTAGTGCTGTTAGCACCGGCTCCCCTCGGAGTAAAAGAAATGTTTGTTCTTCACTGCGGGAGCGTGCGCATGCGAATGTTTGTTCTTCACTGCGGGAGCGTGCGCATGCGAATGCAGTGAAGGGCAAAGATTTCGCTCGCTGCGATCGCGAAGACGTAGGATATCAATTAAAAAAGTGAGTGAACGAGGGAAACTCGGTGCTGTGTACAAAATGTTTGTTATTTCGTAACAAAGTTTTAGGAACAATATCACCCTCGACGATTTACTGCATCATGGAGGGTTTAGACTCTTACACACTAATTCAACACGAAAAAGACGTTTTCGATACACCTCAAACAGCAGTAAATCTACCTTATGGCGGCATGGGATTTTCAGGTATTTTTTCCCGTAGATATCTGCCCCTGGATATACCATTCGGACATGGTATTATTAATACCATGCGATTCAAGATGGTACACTAACGTTGGTTTGAGTTTTAAATCACCCGATGCATTGCCCCCCAATAACAGAGTAGTAAATAATAAGCAAAAATATAGTTATGAAACAAAATAACGTAATAAATATTCGCTCAGGTGAACTTTTGACACACGCTATGAGGAGTTAACGTCAAACTTTTCCGCCAAATGGAAATTACGCATCAGATGCGCCAAATTCCTATTCGTTATTCATTTTTTTTTCGTTGCGCAAAATTTGAACAACGTTATCGCGAAGCACTGACGACGTTGAACGATTTAGGGTTTTAATTGTTGGACAACGTTATCGCGAAACAACGTTAAACGGGACAACGTTAAACGAGGACACACTGTAGTTGGAAAGAATACTTCCTTAATTAATGTAGATCCTCTGTCATCCAGTTTACATTAAAGTTGCCAAAACAGGTGAGGTGATGGTTGCAGAAGAAAAGGGAGACATTTATAGAGTCACTTTTGTACATGGCAAGAGGATTGTTATCAACATTCCAAATGTCTTAAAAGTACCTGATCTTGATATAAATTTGATATCTGTATGCATGCTGGATATGCTTAGCTTTACTATTATGTTTGCATATGGTAAAAGAACATTTATGAGAGGTGACAAGACTGCAGTAGTGGGTCAACTTACAGACAAGCTGTACAGATGGAAGATAAAAGGGACTGCAGCAGCATATCTCACTGCAGAAACAGAAGAACTGTGGCATCAGAGGTATGGGCACATTTTTAAAGCTGGTCTGAAGAAAGTGTCCGCCATGGTTGATGGAATAAAGGATTTAAAGGTTAAGGATGCACGTGAACCCTGGCTGGTAGGCAAACAAACTAAACTACCCCAAACACATGGAGGAGCTAGGGATACTTGTCCTCTGGAGCTAGTTCACAGTGATTTGGCAGGACTTATCAATCCATTGTCGTATGATGGAAAGAAATATATGTTGACCGTTATTGATGACTACACTCACTTTAGTGCTGTTTATTTCCTACAGTCAAAATCAGAAGCTGTGAATTACCTTCAAATTTATGATAAAATGGCTACAGCTCATTTCCACTGCAAACTGAGTCGTTTCAGATGTGGTAATGGACAAGAAAGGTTTCAAATGAAATGAAACAAAATTTCGAAAGTCAGAGTATTCAATTTGAATGTACCATCCCATACACTCCACAGAAAAATGGAGTAGCAGAATGCCTTAACCGCACCATACTAGAGAAGGCTCATTGCATGCTACTCAGTTCCGGGTTACCCAAGACAGAAGCTGTACTGACTGCTGTTTACATTCTGTACAGGAGCCCTACATCAGCCCCGGAAAATTCAGTTCCAGCACAACTCATGTTTTGGTGAGAAGCCAGATGTCAACAAGCTTCAAGAGAATGGCATAAGAGATTCGACATGTTCATGAAACAGTTAGAATTTGTACAGACTGAAAGTGATAGGTGTTTGTATTCAAGAAAATGAGGAAATCATGTGTATACATCTTAATATATGTTAATGATATTATTCTTGCAGCTAGCATTCAGGCGGAGTTAGAGGAAGTAAATAATGACCTGAAGAGTGAATTTCATATGTCAGATCTTGGTCCTTTGAAATGTTTCCTGAATATAAAGATTTAGAGGGATGAGGTATCAATTTTTCTCAGTCAGGAGCACTATGTTAGGAAGTTATTAGAACGTTTTCAGATGGAGGAATGCAAATGTGCAAAAACACCTATGGAAGCCAAACCAGCATCAACAACAGATGGTAACTGTAGCCTTAGTGATAGGTATCCCTATCGTGAGTTGGTTGGTTTTCTTATGTATTTAATGTTGAATACAAGACCTGAACTTAGTGTAAGTGTTAACTTTTTCAGTAGATTTCTGGTTAATGCTACTCAAGCCCAATGGAATGGTATAAAATGTGTTTTGAGATATCTTAAAGGGACTTTAGACTATGGACTGGTTATAAGAAAATAGTCTTCTGGAAAATCTACAACTGGCTATCTATTTCAAGTGTATGGGTCCACTGTGTGTTGGACAACCCGTAAACAGACCATTGTGGCTTTATCCACAACAGAGGCTGAATACATAGCATTAGCTACAGCTTCTCCTGAACTCTTATGGCTTGGAAATCTGCTTACTGATCTAGGTGTGCAATTTACTTCACCCATTGTGATTTAAGAGGATAATAATTCTTGTATGGACTGCCTAAAGCAAGTGGGAGCATAAGCGTTTGAAACATGTCTACATCAAATATAATTTTGTGAGGGACCTTAAGAAAATAATGCTCGTTAAATATGATGCCATCTACCGATCAAAAGGCAGATATCCTCACTAAAAGTTTTGTTTGGGACAAGTTCATGAAACCACATGCTTGTTTGTGTGTTCAAATAATCTAATTCTATTTATAGCCTTTGTAATTGAGTAATATTATAGGTTGAATATTTTGTTTCATACAGTTTAAATGTAATCTATTTGTTTATTAATGTTATAATAATATTAATTTAGTAAAAATCATCATTAATTTCCTTATTGTCTTGTACTTGAGTAGCATTCAGATTTTCCTCATAACATTGTTAAAATAGAGGTGGAGTGTTTGAATAAGGTAATTTTAATATATTTGTGCTCTATGTACCAATTGATTGTAACAATAAAAGGGGTCGATTGTTATAACAAGTTTAACCGCACTGAACCAGAGAGAACATTCTACTCCCATTTATTTGATTCTCCTAACCCAGGAATTATGAAAAAGTTTTACTAAACTAATAAATTTAAATTCATAAATATGTATCTCAAGTTGCATGTGTAGTGATTTTAAAATGACTGAGCTGAATTTAAGGATACTTTGGTGTAATTTTAGCTTGATCAGTTGAAATATAAATTACTGATTGCATGATTCTGGTTATAAATCTGAGTGTTCTGCCTATCATGGAAAGTGGAATAATTGTGGAAAGCATAGATGTTTTGAATCTGTGAGACCTTGTGTGTGTAAAAGATATTGCATTGGGCTATGCAACTTGAGCTTCCTTCCATTTAGCTAATGCCTCACCTCTAGTTCTTTTAACTTTTTGGATAGTTTTTAAACTCCTCTTGGTAATGACTAATTTTTCATAAATATAAAACTTTTCATTTTGCAATATGTAAGTTTGTGTATATTATGATAAACTTTAATCACTATAATTAATCCTTTTTTCCTTGTCCTGTAAAATCTAAAAATCATAAGGTAGAATTTCCATTTTAGGAAATGGGAGAGAAAATATGTTTGGAAAATCAAGTGAATAGACTGGAAAAATTGGGGAATATAGAATTTCAAAACCTGTTTTAACATGGATATTAGTATGGTCTTATTGCTAGTTTACAATCACTATGTTCCTAAACATATTTGTTATTGTTGTTATAATTTGTTCAAATTATACTAATCATTACATTTATTTCAGGTGCATATATTTCCTGTGTCAGAGCCATTTGTTATTCCACATGAGATTGGAAACATAAAAGATCATTTTTATAAAGCTATAAAGGTTGGTTTCTGCCCTCGGTCACCAGGATATTATCAACAGACAGTAAATTTAGAAGTGGCTTCCTTTATGTCATCTAAGACACAAAGTATATCAGTGACTCTTAATGGGAGATCAGTGCTTTGAAATATAATAATAATATTTTTATTTTTCCAAGGACCATGATTTACAAGGAATACATAGTAAATAGACTTTCATAGTAAATCACCTTTAATTATAATAAATACAAATTATTTGAGACACCTTTGATTTTAATATTCTGTACAGAAATTGAGATGATAATTTTTTAATCATATTGACATGTCTATGAATGAATTTAAAAAAAATATTTTATGTTATTTATGCATAACTAACAATACCAGCTTTGTATGGATTTTTAAGAGTTATTTTTTAAATTATGTAAATTGAAATAAGATTTAATAAATGTTAAAACATATGTGAAATAATTCCTGTAGTGAATGCTACTGTAAAAATTATTTGTTATAATTTTCTATAAAGATGTGTAAATTCATAATCTAAAAATCCAAGTTTACTTCTCTTTACCTTAATTCTCCTGTTACTTGAAGTTCTTTGTATTGCAAAGAACCTGATTATAAAAATGTTCTTTTAGAGTTTAAACTTGTAACTCTGACAACTAATACGATTTAAAAAAAAAAAATATATATATATATACACGAAACGAAAATTTCGCCAATAGGCCACAATATAATAAAAACACTTGACAGGGGGTGGGGAAAGAAAAGTAAAAAGAGAGAGAGGACTTACTGGGACGTTTCGGGCATGTAGGCCCTTCTTCAGCTGTAGAACATCTTCTCATTTTTCTACAGCTGAAGAAGGGCCTACATGCCCGAAACGTCCCAGTAAGTCCTCTCTCTCTTTTTACTTTTCTTTCCCCACCCCCTGTCAAGTGTTTTTATTATATATATATATATATATAAGTTCGTGGAAAATCACACACGCGATAATTTAAATAAAAATAAACTTTGCCACAGGTGGGGCGGAAATAAATATAGAAACACAAAAAAGAAGAACACTCACACACTATACTTTCTGATATTTCGGCAGCCGAGCTGCCTTTCTCACAGAAGGAAGGATACAGAATGATGGATAGGCATGGGACAAGGGGTAGAGTGAGGTAGGAGGAGAGGGAGGAGAAAGGGGAGAAGAGGGGGGGCGGGAGGGGGTCAGAAGAGGAGAGCGGGGTGAGGGGGGGGGAGAAGAGGGGAAGAGGCGGGAGAGGGTCGGAGAAGGAGGAGGGGATGTGGGAGGGAGGAAAGGGGAGGGGCGGGAGGGGATAAAAGGAGGAGAAAGGGGAGAGGAGAAGGGGCGGTAGGGGTCAGTGAGCCCGATTTAATCCGGGGGGATTATAGGCAGAATAAAGCCAGATACAAGCCAATTCTAATGTACGTAATTGAAGGGGAGAGGCAGAGGGAGGGAGGGAAGACAATATGCCTGCTCGGAAACATTTGTCAAAACTGACATTGTGGGAGGAAGCATGGACCGGGACGGGGAAGGAGGCATTGGGCGAGGACGGCTTACAACTGGCTCGGTGGCCGGTCAATCTAACACTTAAGGCGTTAGTGGTGAGACCAATGTAATAGGAATCGCAAAGGTTGCAAAGGAGGATGTACACAATGTTGTGGGAAGTGCATGACCGAGAGGGGACGGAAGGAAGTGGGTGGGAGAGGAATTTAGCGGGGAGGGGGTCGGTAATAAGAATAGGGCACGTTTTGCATCTCGCGCGATGGCAGGGGTTGGGTGGGGTTTTAGAGCTAATATAGGGTTTAGTCAGCGGTTTGGTGGTGTTTAGGATGCTGGAGAGGTTAGGGGGACGCCTGAAGGTGAGAGAGGGACATTTGGGGAATGTGTTTTTGGTGGTGAGATTATCAGAGAGGAGTGGGAAAAGGTTTTTAATGATTTTTTTGAGGGCATGGACGCCTGGGAAGTAGGTGGTACAGAGGGAGAGGTTGTAATTCTCCCACATCCCCTCCTCCTTCTCCGACCCTCTCCCGCCTCTTCCCCTCTTCTCCCCCCCCCTCACCCCGCTCTCCTCTTCTGACCCCCTCCCGCCCCCCCTCTTCTCCCCTTTCTTACCCCTTTCTCCTCCCTCTCCTCCTACCTCACTCTACCCCTTGTCCCATGCCTATCCATCATTCTGTATCCTTCCTTCTGTGAGAAAGGCAGCTCGGCTGCCGAAATATCAGAACGTATAGTGTGTGAGTGTTCTTCTTTTTTGTGTTTCTATATTTATTTCCGCCCCACCTGTGGCAAAGTTTATTTATATATATATATATATATATATATACACGTAACGAAAATTTCGCCAATAGGCCACAATATAATAAAAACACTTGACAGGGGGTGGGGAAAGAAAAGTAAAAAGAGAGAGAGGACTTACTGGACGTTTCGGGCATGTATGCCCTTCTTCAGCTGTAGAAAATTGAGAAGTTTTGGGGGCAATACAATTGGACTTCTCAATTTTCTACAGCTGAAGAAGGGCCTACATGCCCGAAACGTCCAGTAAGTCCTCTCTCTCTTTTTACTTTTCTTTCCCCACCCCCTGTCAAGTGTTTTTATTATATTGTGGCCTATTGGCGAAATTTTTGTTACGTGTATATATATATATATATATATACATTCTCAGAAAAACATTGCTCCCCTTCTCTTCTCACTACCTACTTCCCAGGCGCTCATGCCCTGCAGGATATCCTAAAGGACCTGTACCCCATTCTTTCTAACCACAAATCCACCTCACAGATTTTTCCTAATATTCCACGGATCACATACAAAAGGCCACCAAATTTTAGCACCATTTTTAAAGCCACCCGCCCACTTCAATAATCCCTGCGAGTCACCGCCACTCCACCTTCGCCTTGCAATCGTCCCAGATGCAAGACCTGCATGATTTTTTCTCCACCCCCAGCCTCTTTTCTCCCCAAACTCAAATCCCTCACGATATTTCCCTCCACCACCTGTACGTCCACCAACATAATTTATCTTTTACAGTGCAACTTCTGCCCAGCTTTCTATGTAGGCCAATGTACCACCCCCCTTAACCTCAGAATGAATAATCATCGTGCCTCCTGCTGCCCGTCATCCCCCCATGCTTCCCTCCCAGTGGCCACGCATTCTTTGTCCCACGATGCTGTCTTCAATTCTTGTTTCAAGATGTCCATTATTGCTTCCCTCCCCCCCTCAGACTCCGCCCTCAACCTCCACACGCTTGAATTAGCGTGCATTTGGCGCCTAAAAGCTTGCAGCGCCCCTAGACTGAATGTATCCTGCTAACCCCCTCCCCCATCACTCCTTCTCCCCCTCCCGTTCGCTCGTCCAACAATATCCCTTGTTCCTGCGGCATTCTGACCCAGCCAGTAGACATCTCCTCGTTGAGAAAGAAGCCTTTGGCTTCAAAAGCTCCGGGGAAAAATTTTTCTCGTGTGAGTGTTCTTTCTAAGAGTTTTACTTTATTAAGTGCGTCACTGCTAGTGACACTTTTTTATTATTATATTGTGCTACGCGCATCATTTCCTAAGAAACTATATATATATATATATATATATATATATATATATATATATATATATACTAAATTTAAAAGCTAATCCCAATACATATTTTAAAAAACTCAAATTTAAGTTCTTATTTTACTTAATGGGGATTGTGGTGGCCTGGTGGGTAGAGTGCTGGGGTGCTGACCAGAGGGTCCAAGGTTCAAATCCAGGTGAAGCCTATTGAGACAATCCTTCCGAAAATACTGAATGCCAGGACTTCGTGGAAAATTGCAGGTGGCCCAGGGAAAGGAACTCGCCCCCCTACCCTGAATGTGTGAATTTCATACGCCAATGGCTTAGTATGGGGTGAGCTCTACTCTCACCTATCAAAGCCAACCTTCGAGTTGAAACACTGAGTGATTTTACTTAATTGTATAACATGTAACTAAAATTTGGGACTGAAGAAGTCATTTCACAGTATTGCCTCACTACAATGAGAGACAATTTACATGCATTTATCAATTTAGGACTGAAAACATTTTTAAACACACTAGCATTTGTGTCTGATGATTTCATATACTCTGTTATTTTATTTGATGAGAAATTGAGGCTATATTAGTGTGATGAATGGTTAAAGCAAGACTGATCAAGGAGGCACCTATTGCATTCATTTTACTTATACAGAAAACTGCTAAGCAGATACATAATCAGATGGTTGTGAAGACTTCTGCAATGTCTTTAAGGCTGAATGCTTATGCTGGTCACTGAATGTAACTTTACTGGAAAATGTTAAGTCAATCCATGGAGTCATGTGTGATCTGTTAATTCACAAACAGTATTCATGGAGAATACCTACTAGACCTAGGTACCCTTCCATTCCTGGCAACCTCTCAATAACATAATGCTCACTTTCGCATTTCAGCCTAAATCTATGTTCCCGAGATCTATGTTCGACATGTTTCCGAGATCTATGTTCGACATGTTCCCGAGATCTATGTTCGACGTCGAATCCCTTTTCACGAACGTCTGAATTTCGAAGTCTGTGGAAATTGTCAAAAGGCTCCAATCCCAGGGGTTTGGAGAATATTTTGCCGATCTAGTTGAGTTTTATTTTCATAACTTATACTACATGTGGAAAGGGACATTTAAGGAGCAGATGGAGGGGGGAGCAATGTGTTCTCTACTCTCTCCAAGACAGCAAACTTACTCATGAAGAAATATAAGGTGGAAGCCATAGTGAGCTGTGACAAGAGACCAAAACTGTGGCTAAGATACGTCAACGACACTTATCATCTGACCACATGGAGCCGAGCACTGACAAGGTTTCCTCCAGCACCTCAATGCCCAGCACCATGCCATTAAAATCACCACTGGGGGATGAGGGAAACAACCCGCTCCCCTTCTTGGTCATACTGGTGAGAAGGAAAAATTACGGGAAACTAGGGCATGCTGTACTCAGGAAGAACACGTATTACTTCAAAAGTTGAAAGTTTTACTTGGTGGAAGGTCGTCATATTGATTACGAAACAAACTTTGTAACTTCCACAGTTTGTTTCAGAATGTACAACTGGTTTCAGCAGTTACGCCATCTTAAGGTTTGTACATTATTCAGGTACAATTCTATGGAATTTTTTATCGTAAATCATACATAAATTGCACATTTTGAAGTAAACTGGAAGTTTCAAAGTTCGTTTCACTATCAACAAGAATATGCATACCAACTGGTATTTAAACACCTCTTTCCATCATCATCCAGTACAGAAAGCCTCACTGGTTTCAGTCCTCCTATGACATGCATGCATCAAATTAAGTTAGATGCTGAATGCGAATTTAAAGTGCGAATGCAACGCGAAAAATGTTCAAACAGATAAAAATTTGAATGGCAAAACTAGAACTAGGAATATCGCTTGCTAAAATAAGTCTTAGACAAGAGAGAATTAGAGATTGAGAAATGAGAAAATAGGTGCCCAGAGTCAATAGACACGCAGTAGCAATTGAATTGGGGCAGGTTACCTTCATCCCCACCATTTGACTTGACTCAATAGTCCAAACTACGAAGGACACGTATGTATATGCACGCGCGTCGCGTTCTCCGTCTGGGGAGTGGAGGCAGTGTAGGCTAAAACTTCGCTAACCCCACTTAAGGGTTTAATTCTCGGCAGGTTTTTCGGCCTATTGCCTCACATTTATACGTGGATGAGGTAATTTGGAGAGGCAACGTTTCTACAGCTTGAATGCACCAAAACGTTTTTCAGCTTAATAGTAACTCTCCCTGGCAAAAGGTACGATGTCAGCCCAGGTAAAAATATTTAGTCTGAAACTGGCCTGTAACTGGGAAGAAATTGAAACAATGTTTCAGACGACAATCAAGAAGTACTTCTGGATCAGCAACCGGATGTGCTTGATTTTCCCCCCCTTTCCCCAGTTGCAAAGTGCCTTTTGATGTAATCATCACCCAAGATCTTTCTTAGCTAAAGCTTTACTAAAAAGTGACAATCAGAATCCAGGCCAGTTACCGACCATCAAGTGTAGCAGTGCAGTTCCAGACCAGTTCCTTTTACTTCTTTAAATTCCAGTCCAGCTACAAACCACTTACAGACTAGAAAATACCCTTTCAGAGCAGTTGCAGACCAGTTCCAGATTAGTTCGAGTCTCAATATTTTTACCTGGGATGTACCTATCTTATAATAATGGTGTGCCTATAAATTCCGGAAGTTGGAGCACACAGCCATCTATATTAAATGTAACTGTTCCTGTATTAAAAGCTAACCAGGTGGGACTTGAACCCGAGCCTGCTTTACAGACAGTGTCTTTACCCCCCACGATGCTCTGTCTAGAATGTGACGGGGCGTGGTTTCATCAAAACCAAACTGTTCAAATAAGCCAGATGCAGGGTTGATAAAAATCATGATTTTTATTTAAAAAATTAAAAAATGTTGATTTTTTTTATTTTAATCAGATTTTTTAAATTTAAATCAATTTTATTGATTTTAATTAACTCCTTCAGTGAAAAATGTTTATTAATGTGACATTTAATTGTTCTGTGCTCCAGTTATGATTATAATGAACACTTTTAATATTAGCAGTGATTGTTTTTCCTGAAATGTTGATTTTGATGTAGTTGTAAGCAGTTCAAACGCACCTAAACTTTTTGAATTTATTTCATTCATCAGTGTGCCCACACTCTGGTTCGTTTGGATCTCTTCACAGTTAAGTGACTAACAAGCACAAATTATCTCAAATTTCATTTTTATTATTGTTTCACTGAGGGCATCAAGTGTTTGTTCTAAGGTAGTTAACATATTCTAAACTTAAGGTAACACATTCAGTAAATTAGGGCAAAACTCCATAACATTGTGAATTATATAAAATTACAAATTATGCTCACCAAATACTAAAATATACATAGAAGATTACCATTTGAAGTAGTAATTACGTTCCCCTACTTGGCTCTCAAACATATGACACTTAGCAAGACTCGTAGCGCAACTTTGTGTGATACATGCCTGCATATTATAAGTTAATCAGAAAAAATCATTTTCAGTGGATGTAACTAATACAGACATTTTTCACACAAACTATGTATAGTCCTGTGAGCCAGTGGCGGATACAGAAAAAACTCAAGGGGGGGGCGCAAGTTATCGCGACGATTGTAGCTTTCAAACTGACTGCCTGGCAGCGACTCTGCTTCCCTTATATATGTAGCTCGGTTGTTTCGAGAACATTCGGTGCCAGAATATTCGCTTCCAGACTTTTAAGGAGTATGAACAAATACAAAACAGTAGAATATTTGCAAATTTTCTCGAACAAATGCCAGACAGAATAACGCATCGAGATCACTAGAATGGCCGCAACTTTTCTCGTAGGTTAGCTATCTATGTGCCAGACAGAAACGTATAAAATACGATGACGCGCGCGCGTGCTACATAAGAAAGTACAACTACTCGATAACTCGACTCAAGAGTCGACTGACGAAAGAAACGAACGAATAGCGTGCGGGCTGACTGGTGGGGGCGGCGCGGGCGGCCCCGCAAGGGGGGGGCGCGCACCCCCCATATGTATCCGCCACTGCTGTGAGCACTGAAGCAGGAGTAAGGGTTGGAATGGCAAGCTAGAAGTGATACAATATGGTCTCAGTTATAACTAAAGTTTTGTGTGGGTTATTAAAATACGGTTATCTCAGGCCCTCACTTCCCTATGAAAAAAATTTAAAGCGAGTCCATTTCTCCAATGCCCCCAAAACATTTAATGTAATGCCACAGTACATATCTGCTAATCACACCAGCTAGAAAGTCAAGTCAGGAATAGATACCATCAAAATTGCAATGTTGTAATTTTCACATAGATCCCCCTCTTAAAAAACTCAAACATTGACATCATTTTAACTTCATCCTGAACCACACACAAATTACGAACCCGAACAATGTTGCATGGGTGAAAACTCCTATAGAGTGGAAAATTTACAATGGGAGCTTAGTTCTACTACAAACCTCAAAGGAGTATATAATTTTGTTAAATGTTTTAAACTCTGCTATTTTCGTTATTTATGAGTTCATCAGAAATTTGAAAGACCTGTAGTCACCAGAATGAAGCATTTATAGGGAATATGTGAAGAAAAATATTCCTTTAATGCTCTTCTATTTATCAGTGATTTCTTTATCTACACGTAGATAAGGGGAAAGTATTGTTTTCATGTAAAAAAATTGACTTTTAATTTTCTACAGATAAAGATGTTTTGAGGTCCCCTGAACACGTTTTGACCATCTTCAGCATTATGTCTGTCTGTGTGTGTACATGATAGATTGTTTGCTGGCACAATAACTCAAAATCTATCAACTCAACCACCACAAAATTTCACATTAAAATTTCTTATTATGGGTAGAATAACTAGTTCCATTTTGACCAAAACCAGTGAAATACATAATTTCACAGAGCTAGCCCCTCAATCATATTGATTTAAAATTAAAAGTGCTAACATATTTGGAATAATTAGGATATTTACCAAGAGTTAACTATCTGGATCATTCTCTCAGAAGAAGAGGGATTTCATTCTCTCTGATATAAATCCTCTTAAAAATGAGGCCATTAGTGATGAAAACATCAGCTGGAGTGAAGTATGATTTAGATAAACAGGTTGCAAAATACTTTTTCGCGACCAATACACCATTTCGAACAGTGGAGTATTACCAGTTCAGAAGACTATGTGATAAGGTACGACCAGGTTATGGTCTCCCTTCACGTTTCTCTGTCGGTGGAACTCTTTTGGAGGAAATTTTTAATGAAGAGCAATAATTAACAGGTCCTTGAGCCACTTCATGGGCAAGTTGTAAACCTCAGCATGGATGGTTGGTGTAACATCCAAAATGATCCAATTGTTTGTCTAATTATCTCCGGAGAAATTGGCAGGTCAGTTTGACACAGTAGATACCTCAGGTCATCCCCATACTTGGGAGTACTTGAAGGGTTTAGCTTCAACGGCAATTGAAAAATGTCAGAAAGAAGTTAGCTGTCAAGCTAGAAGTTTTGACCCTGACAATGCAGCTGATATGAAGAAAATGGGAAAAACATTGAAAGATGATAGCTCAATGCACCTAATAACATATGAATGTTCTGCTCACATTCTTAATTTGCTTAGTGAAGATCTTCATATGAATAATGTATTAGAACATGTAAAATTTGTCTTTAAGTACTTCAGAAACAATCGCTTTGCACCATCGCAATTTAAATTTGAAACTGGGAAATTAGCATCTTGTCTCGTAATTCCCACTTGAGTTCCATTTGATGGTTCAGCTGTAGCTGATACTTGTAGATTCTGTACATTACGCAAGACTACCCACACAGCACAATTGGTCCCAGGACGTCCCGTGGAGCTCCCAACATGTCCCGATAATGTCCCGGGATCAATTTGGGACATTCGGGATTCCCAATTTTCTTAACCCAAAATGTACTTCTATGCCCAGAGTGAAAACAATAATTTTTTATTTAATAAGTTGTGCTGTAAGTTTTTCTCTTAAAAAATGTTTGCTTGTTTCTTTAAAAGGCATTATTGATATATGCATGCTCAATTTATTTGCAAATAAATAAATGTTCCAAAATAATACAAGCATGGTTTCCTTATTTTTGACTCTCAAAATTGAATTATACTGTTCAGATTTGAATTAAAATAACTTGATTTTAATTTTTTAAAATCAAGATTTAAATCAGGATTTAAATCAATGTGATTCAATCAACCCTGGCCGGATGTAATTAAAGCAGAGGATGATGTAAATATTAAAATATGTAACAAGCCTCTACCTGAAGGCTTGTCCACAGATTACCAAATCATTAAGAAATGAGGTAACGCCCTATTTCTCTCCCCCTTTCCATGCAGTCATTAAACCAGTTGTACAAAAATTTATGCAGTCATTAAACCAGTTGTACAAAAATTTGTATCACATATGTCATATCATATATATGTGATACCAGGAATAGTTTCGTTTATATAATCCGAAGAATGCATGGAAGTAGCATTGTCGCAGAGAGCTATCCCGCAGAGAGTATCCCGGGAATATATATAAGATGTGGCGCAATGTTCGTCACAACACGGAGTTGGACCGGTGGATGGGTGTTGGATTCCCAATCGGACGGCCCGCGTTCGATTCCCGGCGCCGGACGATATTTTTTCTGCCTCTCTCCAGAAGAATTCTAGAATGTTCGAGGTAGTTCCGGCGCCGGGTTCGAGAGAGTTCGCCGCCAATATATAAGCAGGCCATCTCGGCTGCCAGTGGCAGTCTGTACTACGAAGTGGAAATAAACGCTCCTCTATAGAAACTTCGCAGTTGTGTTATTCAGCGTAGCAATCGCTACAGTGGTGACCACGACAGCAAACGACCATGGCCGACGCAAAGCAACTTGCCAAACTGCAGGCACAAATCGCGGAACTCCAGCAGCAACTCGCCGCACAGCAAACAAACCACAGCCAACAGTTAGCACTCCTCCAAGAACAGCACCAGCAGTCTCTGCAACAACAACAACAGCAAGCAACGCTCTCATCGCAGCAAGTTTCCCCGCCTCCATTATCCTCCGGCGTCAACACTGCTGCCGTCTACCGCGTCACTCCGAAACTGCATCCTTTCTGGCCAGCTCAGCCTGAAATATGGTTCGCCCAGGTCGAAGCACAATTTTCTTTGGCCAACATCACCTCGGACAAGACTAAATACAACTACGTCGTAGGAAACCTAGACCATCGTTTTGCCAGTGAAATTAGCGATCTTCTAGTAAATCCACCGGCCGAAAATCTTTATCAAACGCTGAAAAATCTATTAATAGTCTCTCTCTCCGAGGATCAACGGGTGCGGCAACTCCTCACAGCAGAGGAGCTTGGTGATACCAAGCCTTCGCAACTATTACGACGCATGCGGTCCCTCATCGGCGCCACACAGGTGGAGGACTCTTTCCTCCGCACATTATGGTTGCAACGTCTTCCGGTCAACGCTCAAGCCATCCTGCAGGCGCAAGTTACTTCATTTCCCCTTGATGAACTTGCAAATATGGCTGACCGCATCGTCACCGTCGTTCCGCCTCCAACTGCACCCGCCATCCATGCAGTACGCCATACCACTGATGATTCGGCAATGGCCCAACGGGTTGAGGAACTCTCGAAGCAGCTGCAAGATACAGAAGCTCGTCTAATAAAACATCTTCATCCACGAACTTGGACTCGGAGCAGCCCTCTACCGCATCCCGCTCGCTCCACAGATATTCCGCAGCGCCCCGCTCAACCTGTGATGTGTTACTACCATCGCAAATTTGGGGTTGAAGCCAGACGTTGTATCCAGCCATGCACCGCAAATGCAGTGAATCCGGTAAACTTCAACAGCGACTCGTAACGGCGGCTACGAGTCGTTCTATCACAGGCTGCCGCCTCTTCGTCACCGACCGCCTCTCCCAACGGCGTTTCCTCGTAGACACAGGATCGGATCTCTCAATCTACCCAGTAAAATAATGCCCCGAACAACGGACCTGCACTGACTACGAGCTCTCCGCAGCCAACGACAGCCGGATCCGTACCTACGGCACTTTACTTCTACGCCTTCAGTTCGGCCTCCCTCGTGACTTCCTTTGGAGATTCATCGTTGCCGACGTTACCGAGCCAATCATCGGAGCAGATTTCCTAACCCACTTTCAACTCGTTCCTAACATGGCCACCGCTCAGCTCATCGACACAATCACTGGCCATTCTACATCGGGTCATCGGGATCGATCTTCCCAATACAGCGTGCGCGCTCTGTCGGGCTCTTCGTCCTACCACGACCTCCTGGCCGAGTTTCCTGGTATAACCCGGCCATCAGGGATTCCTCTGGAGATCCACCATCATACTAAGCACCACATACGCCTACAACCTGGACCGCCGATCTACCACCGTGCCCGCCGTCTAGCCCCGGATCGACTTCGAGATGCACAGGCAGAATTCGAGCTACTAGTACGCGAAGGCACTGTTCGTCGCTCACACAGCTCTTACGCCTCACCACTTCACATGGTTCGCAAGAAGGATAGTAGCTGGCGACCTTGTGGTGACTACAGGGCCCTCAACGCACGTACGATACCGGACCGCTACCCCGTCCGCCATCTGAAGGATTTCTCCCACGCTCTTCAGGGATGCACCATCTTCAGCGTTATCGACTGTGCCAAGGCCTTCACTCAAATTCCAATGGCTCCCGAAGACATAGAAAAGACAGCCATAATTACACCTTTCGGCCTTTTTGAATTCCTGTTTATGCCAGTTGGACTTAGTAATGCCGCCCAAACATGGCAGCGCTTCATCGACGAAGCTCTCGAAGGCCTAAATTTTTGCTTTCCTTACATAGATGATATCTTAGTATTTTCCCGTTCGCAGAAAGAGCATCATCAACACCTACGGATCTTATTCCAGCGCCTTTCTGACTACGGTGTCATCGTAAACTCAGCTAAGTGCGTCCTAGGATCTTCCAAGGTCACATTTCTGGGCTTTCACGTGAGCGCTGATGGATGCTCGCCGTTACCTGACAAGGTAGCTGCTATCAACAACTTCCCTCCACCGAAGACCATTAAGGACCTTCGGAGATTCCTCGGTATGCTGAATTTCTATCGCCAGCACATACCACACGCCGCATCCACACAAGCCCCTCTCAATGCACTGCTTCAAGGTCCTGATATCAAGAGCTCCACTCCAATTTGCTGGACACCAGAACTTCAGCAGAGTTTCGATGCCTCTAAAGCTGGACTCGCCCAGGCTGCAACCCTGTCACATCCAATCAACTCAGCACCTCTGGCGCTCGTCGTCGATGCTAGCCAAACCGCAATCGGCGCCGTCCTACAGCAATTTTCAGGGAGCTCTTGGGAACCACTCGGTTTCTTCTCTCACAAGCTAACGCCTTCCCAGCAGAAGTGGAGCACTTACGACCGCGAACTCTACGCTGCCTACCAAGCAGTGAGGCACTTTCGACCAATGGTAGAAGCCCGCGATTTCGCCATCTTCACTGATCACAAACCCCTGTCTTACGCCTTTGGCCCCAGAAATAGGAGTAACGACACCTGCTCACCACGACAATTTAATCACTTGGAATTTATCTCACAATTCACCACGGATGTGAGACATATCTCCGGACTGGACAACGTCGTCGCGGACTGTCTCTCAAGGGTAGAATCCATATCCACAACGACTCCGATTGACTTCATTGCTCTCTCTCGCTCCCAAGACGACGACGAAGAACTACACAGACTACGCCACAGCGGTACAGCTCTTCAGCTTCACAGAAGACCTGTACCCGGAACGAACATTTCACTGTGGTGCGACACTTCCATGCCAACTCCACGCCCCTATATTACTCCCCCATTTCGTCGGCAAATCTTTGACAACATCCACTCTCTTAGTCATCCTGGTGCAAACTCAATTATAAAACTCGTGTCCCGTCGATATGTTTGGCCATCCATGTGTAAGGACTGTCGCGCATGGGCTCGTAGCTGCCGCTCCTGCCAGCGTTGCAAGGTGTCTCGTCACATCACAACGCCACTCGGAGATTTCGTTCCGCCAACCAGGCGTTTCGAACACATACACATGGACATCGTGGGACCTCTCCCGCCTTGCGCCGGCTACCGGTATCTCCTCACAATTATCGACCGGTTCTCCCGCTGGCCAGTTGCAGAACCCCTAGTAGACATCACCGCGGACAGCGTCTCCCGCGCCTTCCTTCTTGGATGGGTCGCTCACTACGGCTGTCCTCAACATATAACTTGCGACCGTGGACGACAGTTCGTGTCTTCTCTTTTTCAGCAACTTTGCACCACTCTAGGTGCAACGCTACACCACACGACGAGCTACCATCCTCAGGCCAACGGACTCGTCGAACGATTACATCGCGTCCTCAAGGCAGCCCTCATGTGCTCTTCTTCCAACTCATGGATGGACGCACTACCCGCAGTTCTTCTCGGCCTCCGCACAACTTGGAGAGCCGACCTGCAGACAACCCCTGCCGAACCTCTCTTCGGGGAGCAACTGCGTCTTCCCGGGGACTTCTTCGTCGACTCTGACCAGCATTTGGATTCAATGGATCTGGTCTATCAGCTGCGTGACCACATGAGTCAGCTGCGTCCGACCCCTGCGTCACGCCACATCTCCTCGCAGCGTGTCTTTATCCACAAGGACTTGGCCACGTCTTCCCAGGTCTTTGTTCGCCAAGACGCTATGCGGCCATCCCTACAACCACCGTACACGGGCCCTTACCCTGTCCTCAGCCGCAATAAGAAGACTTATACCCTAAACATCAATGGCAAACCTTCCACTGTTTCCATCGACCGTCTCAAGCCAGCCCATCTTCTTAAGGAGGACTCTCCGCCTACTCCATCAGCACCATCACCAGATATTACTACTCGCTCCGGCCGCACCGTCCGTCCTCCGGAACATTTTGTGGCCGATGCTCTCCGTCTCTCTTCCAAGGGGGGAGTAGTGTGGCGCATTGTTCGCCACAACACGGAGTTGGACCGGTGGATGGGTGTTGGATTCCCAATCGGACGGCCCGCGTTCGATTCCCGGCGCCGGACGATATTTTTTCTGCCTCTCTCCAGAAGAATTCTAGAATGTTCGAGGTAGTTCCGGCGCCGGGTTCGAGAGAGTTCGCCGCCAATATATAAGCAGGCCATCTCGGCTGCCAGTGGCAGTCTGTACTACGAAGTGGAAATAAACGCTCCTCTACAGAAACTTCGCAGTTGTGTTATTCAGCGTAGCAATCGCTACAAAGACAACGAATGAAAAAATTGAACTGCGGCCATTTAAGCCTTGTTTTGCTAAAATTATTTCAATAGAAGTTCTATTATAAGGAATTTTCGATTAGGTATTTTATTTTTCAGAGCTTTTTCCACTTTTCTTTCGGGCTTATCAGTGAAACTTTTAAAGTAAAAAAACTTGACGAAAACAGTATTGACGAAATTAGACAATGAACGAGACATTTAAAATAAAAAAATTATATTTGAATTAGTATACTTTGAAAAAGGCGCCTTTGTGTGTGGAGGCCTTGTTATATCACCGATGAAGCGAAAAAATGCGATTCAATAAGATGGAACCGTTGAAAAACAGCTACGTACCAGTAAAAGGTGATCAAAATCTCAACATCTATTTTTTCACGTACGAGCAAGTGAAAAATACCCGCGGCTTTGGACGCGCAATCGTACACCGAGCTCCATCGCTCACTTCTCGGCAGCGCCGGAGGTGCAACTCCGAGGGACGACATGCCCATCTTTTTAGCTCTGCGATTAAGAAGAATTCCTCATTTCTCTTCTACTCTCCAATGGCAAGGCAATGAAATACGGGCATTGGGTATCACCAGATAAGTTTTGTTGTGGAAGGGATTTTGAAATCTGAAAATAAATATTTAAATCATCCTCGAAAAAATTCTAATTTTCCAATAGCTTTTCCCCCAAACTTTGTGGAATGAAAGATGGTAAAAAATAAATTATCTATGAAATTCATTAGATGTTGTATATGTAGAGACTTATCAAATTCGTAAGAATCTATTTCATAGTTTTCTTTCATTATGCTATTTTAATGTTTTATTCTTCGCGCCTTTGAACTTTACGAGTTTATAGTGTTGCTAGTGACACCAGCGGTGGCACTGGAAAATTGTGAAGATGTAATATTGGTAATATTTTGTTTTATAATGGCAGCCCTGCTTTTGCAATTTGCATCAGCTGTTTGCACAATGAAAGGAGGACGTAGCTACATGGAAGTATTATTTGGTTAACCCCAGGAAAAGATTTCATTGCTCTCCTATGTTGAAATTAACAATTCATTAAGGCAGGTCCATGAACGACACCTGCCGTGTAAGTACTAATATTTTTTTCGTAATAGGTTGATTTAATTGAAATTATGTGGACAGGAAAGCTTACTTGAATAATAAAGTTATGCTGCTTCATCGTTGTAATGCCACTTTCATTGAAGTAGGTTTTTCTTGGCACGTTGTGTTACTTATTCTACTCAGGCTTTGGAATCGTTGTAAAAGTACGTCTGCGGTTGTTCCTTTTTTTATTTATTAGATCAGTTTAGGATATTACATTTATTTTCAACTTTAGTCGCCAATTGTGTTGCATAGAAATTGATACAATTGTGTTTAAGTTTTTTTTCCCGCTGTGATGTCATCGAATGCTTTATCCCACAACAGAGAGATAAAATGCTCCCTACAAACCAGTGCGAATATTTTGGGTCTTTGTTGAAAAGCATAAAGATTTGTAATTATTACGTTTGAGTGTTTGAAAAATCATGGAGTGCTATTTTGACTCTGCTTTAATGCCAGAAAGAGATATTACATCGCAAACAGCGTGGTACGAGTAGGGAGTCGATAAAAGTTCTAGATAAAGCTCATAACAACAAATCTAAGGTGGAACATGAATGAGCTAGGCAGTGATTTGAAGAAAACAATCCAAAATAGAGTAATTTGTAAATAACGTATGTTGATGAACAACTTAAGTGGCATTTTTCTTACAAAGCTTCTAATCGTAAGCTTTGCAAAACCCTTCAAATACATTAAGGGAAGTCTTTTAGAAGTGATTATAAGGGGTTGAATTCCCCTTTTGCAAAATTCTCTGTGATAATATATAATAGTCTTTCAAATCCGAATGGTGTGTGGTACGACTCTCTTGTGTAGCATTTAATGTAATGGCACGTCAGTTATAGGTGTAAAAATCTCCTTCCACTAGTGAATGGCCAACTGAAGTATGTAGCCTCTGGCCATATTTTTCATTAAGCTTGTGACTCAGTTCCTATTTTGATCTTTACTTCACTTAATTTTCACAATTCCTTGACCTTGAAATTTAGTGTTTACTTCGCAATAGTAGAGCTTTTTCGAAATTCATCCAACTTACAATATTTACTTGTATGTGTATGAACTGTTATCTTATGCCCCCTTGTTTTCACATCATACCTTAACCTCTATTTTAAGTTTGATTATAGACCTAAATAATGTTAGGTCATATTTTTAAATTGACGACTCTCATGTCATACTGTGGCTTTTGAGCTGTTGTGATTAGTATCCCACTCTCTTGCTATGTATTTCTGTGGACAATTTCGTTCTCTGAAAAATTTCGGCTTCCTTTTTATTCAGGATTGTATTTGGTTATTTTTTATTTTCAGATTTTCATCTGGCAGTTTATTCACTGTTAAGGTATTTGCCCATAATACACAAATACTAGAAAAATGTTCAGCTTTGAAGGGGATTTTCGGAGAAAACCTCAGCAGGATTTATCAGGTGCAACTCGTAAGGAGAAGCGAGAGGCTCTGCTACAACGGGCCCAGAACGAGCGTTTAAAGAGAGAGGTGAGAGAAACCTTTATACTCATTGTAAGAGTTGGATTTTAAATAAGATATTAAAGATTCTTATGTTCCAATTATTAAGAACCTCGTCGTTAAGACATTTATTCTTTAACTAAACAAATAGGTCGTACATAGATACTTAAGAGACTTAAGAAAACAAATGAACATCAAATGTACAACGTTACGTAGTTTCCAGATTAATCAAATACGACTGAAATATACAACACCTCCCCTTAATCTGAAAACTCAAAAAATTATAATGCTCAGTTCACGAGTCCCAACCCTTGTACAAAACGATCATGTGGTTGTCCATGAAGAGCTTTTGTTAAAATATCAGCCACCATACTACCTGTAGGGATGTAGGAAACAGAAACAAGGTTATCAGTGATAGCATCCCTTATAAAATGATGGCGAATATCAATATGTTTGGTCCTGGCATGGAACATACTGTCCTTGGACAACTTGAGAGCCCCTTGATTGTCACAGAATAATGTGATGGGTTTGTCCATGCCAAACAGTTCTCTTATCAGCCCTTTGAGATGAATTGCTTCTGTTGTAGCTTCCCCTAAGGCCATATATTCTGCTTCAGTTGTTGAAAGTGCGACAGTTCTCTGCTTCCTAGATTCCCATGCAATGGCACAATTGCTCATCCTGAATACATAGCCTGTATATGACCTTCTGTCTTCAGTGCTCCCTGCCCAGTCAGCATCAGAGTATCCTATAACGTCCGAGCCACTGGTCGTCTTCTGATACTTCAAGGAATATCCTTTGGTACCCTGTAGATAACGCAGTACACGTAGAGCAGCACGCCAATGAGTAACTCCATAGTCAGTATTGAACTGACTGAGAATGCTCACAGCATGGGCAATATCAGGAT
The DNA here is from genome assembly GCA_963573305.1 of Pyrrhosoma nymphula. Classification (NCBI taxonomy): domain Eukaryota; kingdom Metazoa; phylum Arthropoda; class Insecta; order Odonata; family Coenagrionidae; genus Pyrrhosoma; species Pyrrhosoma nymphula. Next base: position 158,239,784 of record OY754331.1, on the reverse strand, counting down.
GGGTTGCAACTGCCAGGTACATTAGTGATCCCACAAGTCGCTGGTATGGATATTTGGATCCATCTTCCCGTTCTTCATTGTTCTTTGGTTTTAATAATTTTTGGTTGGGATCCAGTGGTGTCTTGACTGGCTTGGAGTCAGACATCCCAAATTTCTTTAGGATATTTTCTAAATATTTCCTTTGATCTACACTTATGGTCTTCTTCTCTTTATCTTGGGTAACTCTCATACCAAGTAATTCTTTGGCTTCACCTAGATCCTTCACTATAAATTCATTCCTCAAATTTTTTACAAATTCTGCTCTTTTTGCTTGATTGTTGCTTAGTACAAAAAAGTCATCAACAAAGACAGCTACAATTAGAATTGTAGTTCCATAAATAGAGTAGTAGACACAAGGCTCATTATCTGCTCTCTTCATTCCCATGCTCATCATAAGAGAGTGAACTTTCTTGTTCCACTGCCTTGGTGCCTGCTTCAAGCCATAAATGGCTCTCTTGAGAAGACACACTTTCTTCTCATGTGACTTCTGAATGAATCCTTCAGGTTGTTCCATATATATTTCCTCTTCAATATCACCATTGAGGAAGGCCGTTTCAACGTCAAGATGATCCACATTAAGATTGAGTTGTACAGCTATAGCTAGCAATAGTCTAAGCGTTGAAAGTCTTACAACTGGGGCAAATGTTTCCCCGTAGTCAATTCCAAATTGTTGAGTGAACCCTTTCGCCACCAAACGAGCCTTATAGGTCTTGACATTCTTGGCACTCCTCTTTATTTTAAAAACCCATTTGCTTTTAACAATTTTTCTGTCTTTTGGTGGATCAACTAGAGTCCATACTTTATGATGAATAAGTGATTCATACTCCTTTTGCATTGCTTTCATCCACATATCCTTATCTTCTCTGGATAACGCTTCAGAAACTGTGATAGGGTCGTCTGAGTCTTCCACCATAGCTTGATACAGTAACATATCATCTGGCCACTTTTTGGGTTGTCTTTCCCTCTTAGGATACCTTTTATCTTTCCCTTCCTCACCAACAGATGAATCCTGTGAATCCGTCATTTCAGGATTCCAGTCATTTGGAGAGGAGTTGACTTCATTTTCATGAGAAATTAGGTCACCTTCTTCAACAATTTCATCTTGGTCAGTAATATTTTCCTGCTCATCTTTATTTCTTTCTTCCACTTGAATTAATATCTCAGAATTATCATCACATTCTTTGATTTCCTCTTGCTGAGTTTCCATCTTTTTCTCTCTGGTTTCGATAAATATAACATCCCTTGATTTGACTATTTTTCGTGGTTTATTAGGGTCAATCAATCTGTATCCCTTTGTTGATTCACAGTATCCAACGAAGATATATTCTTTGGATTTTGGATCCCACTTCTTGCGAAGTTCATCTGGTACATGAGCAAAAGCTCTTGATCCAAAAACTTTAAGATGCTGTAAATCAACCTTTCTGCCTGACCAGGCCTCTTCTGGAGTAATACCTTTTAGTGCTTTGGTAGGAGATCTATTTTTTAGATAAATTGCAGTCATAGCTGCTTCTCCCCAGTAACTTACTTCCAGTTCAGCATCCTGCAGCATTGATCTCCCTTTTTCAACAATAGTCCTGTTGAGTCGTTCTGCGACTCCATTCTGTTGTGGGGTGTATGGAGTTGTAGTTTGGTGCTCAATTCCATGCTTCTTGAGAAAATTTGTGAACAAATCATTCATATATTCAGAGCCATTATCACTGCGTAATACTTTTATTTTCTCACCTTTCTGATTTTCAACCAAATTTTTAAACTCCTCAAACCTTTCCTTGACCTCAAACATGGATTTAGTTTTCAGCAAATACCCAAAAGTTTTTCTTGTCAAGTCATCTGTGAACGTGAGTAAGTATCGAGCTCCTCCCCAGGATGGTTGAGACATGGGTCCACAAATATCTGTGTGTACAAGCTCTAGAACTTTACTAGCTCTAAATGCTCCACTTTTCTTAAATGGTAAACGTGCATGCTTTCCTTTTATACATGCCTCACAAGGATTTATTCCTTCATCACAATAGGAAATGCCTGTTGCCATTCCTCTCTTTAGTAGATCCATTGATTTATGGTTAAGGTGCCCGAGTCTTTTGTGCCACAACATTTGAGTATCCTTCACTGTCACCGATGTGGCAAATTCTTGATCATGTGCCTGATCAAGTTTGAACATTCCACCGACGATGCTTGCCGTGGCCTTGACTTCACCTTCAACTGTACAATCATTCTCATGAAATATGTGACAGCCTTTTCTTGAGAAGACTAATACAAGATCCTTTTCAACCATTCTGTGAGCAGAAAGCAAATTAGTTGATACCTTGGGGACGTGTAATACATCAGTTACCCTTGTCATGTTACCATTCTTAAGTTGCAACACAACTTCACCACTTGCTTCTGCAGACATTTTTTCATTGTTGGCAACGGTAATTTCCTTAATGCAACTTTCTTTGTAGGAGTCCATCCAATCCTTGCGCATAGTCATATGTGCTGAGGCACCTGAGTCTATATACCAGTCATTACTGGCCTGATTTGAAGTAAGAGAAGAAGTATAAAGCGTCAATTCAGTTTTGTTGGCTTTCTCATTATAATTCTTCTTTGAGGGTTCAAATTTCTTCTCTTCCTTCTTCAAACCTTGATGCTGTTGCCTTTCTTTCTTCAGTAGTTTGCACTGCCATTTAAAATGTCCAATTTTGTTACAGTGATGACATATTAAAGGTCCTTTTCCTTGCTGTTGTTTACCACTGTTTCCACAACTAGCAAATGCTGAGTCCTTGCCTGATGTACTCCGAGTAGGCTGAAGCTTAGTATCTTCTTTGATTAGAATTGACCTTACATAGTCACTAGTAATAGTTGCTCCTGAATTTTCTAGAGCCATAACCAAAGGTTTGTATTCATCTGTCAGTCCACTCAGCATAATAACTCCAAGGAATTCATCATCAAGGCCAGCATTGATTGCATTCAACTGCTGTGCAGTCAACATTATTTCATTTAAATAATCTTCAATATTGCTGAACATTTTCATGGTCAAACTAAATATTTTTCGCAGAAGGGAGAGCCTGCGAGATAACCCGCCATCCGCATATGCCTTTTCTAGGATGTTCCAAGTTTCTTCAGCTGTTTTTGCTGACATCACTAAAACTTGAACAGACTCTGACAACATGAGGCATATTTTAGACCTGGTTCTTGCATCTCTTTTATCCCATAATCTCCTCTCATGAGAATCCAGTTGATTTAACTCTTCACGACTTGTTTTCACACAGTCCCACAAGTCCACATCTATTAGATACATTTCCATGTTGAATTTCCATGTACTATAATTCTTCCTACCTTCTAACTTGGCAAAAGCAGGCAGTGAACCACTACCCATAAATATTAGTGAACCAGTAGCAGCACTTCCACCAGGACCATTTCGGAAATTTGTAGTTCCCGCCGCATTTTTTCCATCTTGGCCGTTTCCACTTCCATTTCGGTCAATTGAGGCTCCATTTCCATCCGGATCAGTCATTTTGTGATGATGATAGAAAAATGTAAACCTAACCTCACGTTTTTTTTTTCTGCTAGATTATTGTACGTAATTCACTGTTCTTAGTTCTCAATTCACGGAACATTAATATCGAGCCACCGCATCTGTGTCTGGGCCCATAACCAGTTGGATTTTAAATAAGATATTAAAGATTCTTATGTTCCAATTATTAAGAACCTCGTCGTTAAGACATTTATTCTTTAACTAAACAAATAGGTCGTACATAGATACTTAAGAGACTTAAGAAAACAAATGAACATCAAATGTACAACGTTACGTAGTTTCCAGATTAATCAAATACGACTGAAATATACAACAGTAAGGAAGTGAATTCAGTTGCTCTATGAACCATGAGCAGGATTATAGATATGACAATTATTTATAGTATGTGCATGCTTGTGTAAATACCCTTCTCATTTATTCCATTTGAGGTGGGGGCATAGTTGAAAAGAAATTGTTAATTATTGGTTGTAGATATTGAAGTGTGATTTAATTCAATGGTATCCTTTACTATGTCCTATCATTTTGATATTGTCACATTCATTCTTTGCTTAATTGATACACTTTTATTACAACCATGCATGTAATCCTTTGATGGACTCTGTCTTTTGATTTAGGTATATTTTTGAAATATCTTTTCAAGTCTAAATGGTATTTGATGTTCATTTATCTCAAATTTTAATTATCGGTTCTCTGAATTATACTTAGTAAGTAGATTAATAGTTGATATTTCTTCCTAAATCTTGTAAAAATGATGAATTTTTTAAACCATTGAATTGTGTTTCCCTTGCAGGAGTCTCGCAGACAGCATAATAGTGCCATACTAATTCAGGCATTTTACCGAGGACATAGGACCAGATGCTTCCTTCAGAATAAATTAAGAGAAGAATTTGATAGTAAGATAAGAGAGGGTAATTTATCACAATGGACAGTTGATGACATTGTGATACCCCTAAGGTGCCTGTTGTCATTTTATAGTGAATCTTTGGATGCCCAAAGGCTGGTAAGTTTTTTATTTAATTTTACATTTATTCTCTCAGAGATGTAGCGTTGATTTTTAAATTGTATTTCATTTATTTCATTCAAGTTAATTGAAATAGTTTGATTTTTTTTACTTGTAAACCATTTGACCAACTTCCTGAGAAAAGCAAAGGATTTTCCATCTGAGACTTCAAAATAGTTAAGCTGGAATTCATTAATTTTATTGTTTTGTAATAGGAGAAAGTCCTTATTCTCTTTTTTAATTGTTAATTTAACGATGAATGAAACTGATTGATTTAATGAGACTAAAGGAACTGAATTAGCACTATATAATTGTCTCTCACATAGTGGGTACTACCCATTAGTCTAAGAGTTCATTCATGGTCCTTGTCAAATTGTCTTGAATGGCTAATGTGAAACATCTGGTGCTCTTTATCAAGATACAAGTAAACCAATTTTCCTGACCGTTTATTTTGGTGGTTGACAGCAACAAAAAGTTTACTGTGCTCATCAACCCTCAGCTTGGAACTGTTATTTCATCTCAATTGAACCTTTTTGCTATCTTACATTAGGATTTTATTTCAATATGGCTGCTTTTCTTTATTTACAGGCATGCATATCCCAACAATTGATTAGACTTTCCAAAGTGGTTATCAAATTATGTGTGAATGGAAACCAAGTACCAGTTAATGCTGCTCCTTCAAATTCTGTGGATGCTTCCAAATCTCCCCTAGCCATATTGCTTAATGAGAACATATTGTGGGCATGGCGGATTCGAAGGTTGCTCCACATGTGTCTATGTCGTGCCCTATCAATAGCTACTGTTACGGCGGTGAATATGGAAGATGATAGTGTGGCCAGTGGTGGTGCAGCTGGAATGGCTCTTCCCCTTAGAATGTTTGAAGTGTTTACTTTTAAAGAAAGCTTGGAGAATGTTTTAGAAGAAGGAAGTGCACCGCTTGTTGTGCGTCATTTATTTCAAACATATCAGTTCCTCATTAAGAAAGGTAAGTTTTAGGAATAGTTGGTTAATTTCAGTTGCATTTCAGGGCAATCTTTGTTAAGTGTAGAAATATATTTTTTTAAATGAATTTAAAAAAAATCTGATAGTGATGGGCGACTGGAATGCAGTGGTGGGGGATGGGAGGGACGGAATTGAAGTGGGTGGGCATGGACTAGGGACAAGAAATGATCGTGGTGATAAGGCAGTTGAATTTTGTAGAAGAATTAAATTAGTAGTGACAAATTCTTAAATTAAACATCACCCTAGGGGTAGGTACACATGGAAAATGGCAGGTGATACTGGGAGATACCAAATTGATTACCTAATGGTAAGGCAGAGATTTAGGAACAGTGTAAAAAAAACTCACGTAGCTATCCAGGAGTGGAATTACCTTTGCTTTTTAACATCTATGCAGAGGACATGGTAAGAGAGGCATGGGAAGAGATAGATGTGGGAATCAAAGTGGGAGGCCAGCTCATAAAGTCAGATAGATATGCAGACGACCAGGCATTGGTCAGTATATCATTGAAAGGATTGGAAACTTTAGTAGATGCATTGGAAAAGCAGTGCAAGAAATACGGAAATAAGGTTAATAATAAGAAAACAAAAGTAATGAGATTCTTTAGTGCAAAGAAAACGAGGCTGGTCGTAAAACTAGGAGGACACGAACTGGAACAAGTAGAACAATTTAATTACTTGGGTAGTAGGCTAGAAGAAACAGGACACAGTAGCAAAGACATTAGGAGGAGAATAGCGCTAGTGAAGGAAGCGTTCAATAATAGAAGGGAGCTGGAAGGGACAGGGACCTTAAGTAAGGATGTAAAAAAGAGGCTGGTGAAGAGCTTGATGTGGAGTGTGGCGTTGTATAGGGCAGAAACATGGATCTTGAGAAAGGAAGACGAAAATAGGCTGAAGGCGTTCGAGATGTGGGTGTGGAGGAGGTTGGAGAAGGTGGGTTGGATGGAAAGGAAGACAAATGAGGAAGTGCTTGACATGGTGGGCGAGGATAGGAAACTTATGGATGAGATTAGGGGAATGCAGGGTAGATGCCTGGAAGTGATAATGATGTAAAATCTGATGGTTTGCTGAAGACCGTGATAGAGGGAATGATGTTGGGCAACAGAGGAAGGGGGAGAAAGAGAATAGGTTTTATGGACGGGATGAAGAAAGGTACGACTTACACTGATTGTGAGATGAAGAAAGAAATACTAGAGGTAGATAGGGCACTGCATGTGTAAGAGTCTGTTGGATTTTCTTTTACTTTTATCATAACCTACCTTTAACCGGTAGATTACTCAGATGATGATGATGAATAAATTTTAGGTATTCAAAAATTGACTAGGTAGTAATAACATGAAATTTGATATTCTTTTATTGATTAGTCTCATGTTTTGTGGAAATGAGCAGATAATTAATGTGCACAAGGAAACTGCTCAAGTGAAGTCATATTCCAAGGTTGTGAGGCATGCCAACCCAGCAATCATGAATATGGGTATGGATTTAAAACTTTCCCCAACGACTGTTACCTGACTTTTCCGTAAACAAACAGAAGATATCATGACCCGCACGGTTGCAGCGCCGCTACCCGCGAGAAGGTGGTACTAATACGGACAGGAGACGTGAATACAATCGCCGGGAAATTTAACTATTTCGACCGTAATAAGTAATTCACATCTGATAAAGTTGATGGAGCGTGATTCGTTATACATTTGGTCATTTCTTTCATGTTACCAGCCATTATCGGCGATTGTATTATTAGTACCACCTTTTTGCGGGTGGCGGTGCTGCAACCTTGCGGGTCATGATATCTGTTTGTTTACGGAGGGTCAGGCAAGAGCCGTTAGAGAAAGTTTTAAATCCATATCCATATTCATGCCAGCAATTATGGATTTTTAATGAAGATGATGGAAATACACTCATATTCCTGTATAAAAGTGTCCAGAAATCAATGATAGCTGCCCATGTAGGGTATTTTAAATTTGAAAGCAGTCCTCTCCCTTACCCACTTACTAAAAAATGTGGAATATTTTTAGATTAGGCTGAATTAAAGGGTGCTGAATAGACTGCAATTGATACAGTTGGTAGGTTGAAATACAATCCCATGTAGGTATTGCTTACCTATAGTTATTATGAGGTTTATTTTCCAATAATTAATAGCATTGATATTATTTTTTTCTATGGTGCATATATGGTCCACTCAGGCCTTGAGTGGACTGATCATGCGTATTTCCTTTGGGCATGGGCTGGGCAAAGCTCAAATGCTTGTGGGCTGGGATAAATAAAGAGGAGGAAGAACCAGAAACTCAGTGATATTGTATGGACTTAAGAAGAAAGGAAAGTGTCATGGTTTGGGCATTTTCTAAGGATGAATCCTTAAGTAATGAAGGAATTCTTAAGGCTGCAATGGCAACCAAATGGAAAAAGAGGAAACACAAATAAGTCTTGGCTATATGTATGGAGTAAGAAAAGACATGGTTATGGGGGATTGAAATGTGGAGGATGCATATATTGAACAGAGAAACATGGAGATCAATAAATGTGACTAACTTGTGAAGTTTGGCTGTGGGAAATTGCTGTTAGTGGAAAATCCTTATGAAAAATGTTTTCCTGGGCTAATTAGTCATGTAGACATTCTCTGTTTCATGTCGAAGGTAGGAATAGGGTTGGTATGTTGACTGGAGTTCTGGCTTCCCCTCTGGAGTGTTCAGGTTTGAATCCCAGCTGTGGAAATGATTTTACAGGAGAAGTATGGTCCCTGATGGGATACTATTTGGATTTAACTTCTTATACATTATTTGGATTATCATATGTAACTGAGGACCCCTCTACATCTATCGTTAAGAGTGGGCCAATGTGGGATCCTCTCAGCTATTCCTCCACATCCTAAATGACTCTAGACTTATAACAATGTACGTATGTACCTTTTGGTGCATACTCTCACTCTTAGTGATTCAACCCGTAGGTTGGTTTTCGATAGTTGAGGGTAGTTGAGCTCACCCCGGACTAAGGCCACAGAGGCGTGTGTATTTCACACATTTAGGGCAGGGGGGCCATTTCCTTTCCCTGGTTGGTACATACAACCTCAGATATTGGTCATGTCCCATAATTACTAGTGCAGTAAGGAAATTGTGGCGCATAGAAGGCTCACATTGGGTGAATCTCTGTACTGGTTATTTTTAATTAAAATCCACTAAATTGCATATCTATGGAACAAAACTGATGGCCATAGCTAGTTTCGTCACTACAATATGCAGTGTGTGAATTGGAAAGAATGAATTCCTGAATTAATACCTAATTTGCCTGTCCGTGACAGATTGTTACTGTGGGTAGGTAATTGTGTTCCCAGAGTATTTGTCTTCCTTGTCCCATTCATTAGGAAACAAAATTACATATTGGATGAGCCATGCTCTTACTAAAAATACTGTGCATGTTACTACTAACAGTGTAATCTGAGTTAGTTGTTGGTGGCACATAAAATGTTACTGGAATCACAAAATGGTCTTTTAATTTAATTACTGTACATATATAGTTGTCAGGCTCAAGGATAATCGTAATAATGCATTTGTCCAAGTGACTTCACTATTCAAATGAATATGACATATCAGAAAGCAAAGAAATAGTAATCCATGTATATGCACAATGTACTTTTCCCCAGAACATATAACAGTATTAGGGATGGGACGTGTAAACGTGCTCACGTCTGATTGCGTGTACACATTTTCTATTTCTTGCAAAATAATACACGTTAGTATCGTCTGCCTTTGATCACGAATTGCCGCCACCCTCCCCCGGTCACCTTGAGTCAAGGTGCCGCCGACGCCGAAGACACCAAATACCATCCACATTTACAAAATACCCTGCAAGCCACCTCATGGGTGTGTGGCAGGGGGTGAGTAGTCACCAACATGCATTTCACTAAACCCTTAAACACTTCCCTGATGGTTTTTTTTTTACAAAAATGGTCAAAAAAAAGTCATATTTTTTTATTTCAGATTCAGAAGCATAAACGGAGGCAAATCCGAATATTTTTTGCTTAATTTTTTATTCCAAATAACTAATGAATTATTCAATAATTTCTGAATGTTGCCCCTTAACTTAAGACAATTAGGCCACCTGCATATCAGTATAACTTTGCTCGAGTATACTCGGGCGCGTCAGGGAAGCGGTTAAGTTAGTGTAACTATGACTATTGATGCATTAGCATATTATAGCGAATTCTTGTCACGAGACAAAGCCTCACAAGCATACATCAAACACTTGAGATATATGTACTACCTTTCAGCAGCATACCTTATGAGTGTACTTCTGAAATTATACAGGAAAATGGTTATTGTTGTGGTTCATTCATTCAAGTATTCTACCAGCTGATTGGTAGGTTCTTGTACAGTCCCAATTCTGTATCCCAACCTCATAGAAATTGTCTCGCTTTCCCTCCTAAGGATGGCCCGTTATTAGATCCCTCTTCAATTCTTCATACCTTCTAACTCCTCTTATTTCATCCAGAATTCTTATCCTCCTCCTTCCTCTTCCACGCTTACCCAGTGTTCTACCCTCTATCACTCTTTTCAACATGCCCTCTCCTCTCAAAACCTCCTCCATCCATCTCTTCTGCCTTCTCCGAACCTCTGCCACAAGCTTCCTCTCCTCTCCGACCATATCCAATACCTCCTCGTTCGTCTTTCCCGCCATCCAGCTGACCTTCTCCATCCTTCTCCAAACCCACATCTCAAACGCCTCAAGTCTACGCACATCCTCCCTTCGCAATGACCAAGTTTCCGACCCATATAGTGCCACACTCCATATTAAAGTTTTCACCAGCCTCTTCTTTACGTCTCTTCTCAGACCCCCCCTCATCAATTCCCTTCTCTTCGAAAATGCTTCTTTAGCTAGCAACCCATTCTCCTCCAAAATACTACCCAGTTACGTAAACTGCTCGACCTGCTCTATCTTCTGCCCTCCCACCCTTATATTCAGCCCCGCCTTCTTACTTCTAGAAAATCTCATTGCTTTCGTTTTCTTGTGAAAAAAATAACTTTGTTCAGCAAGTGTATACGGCACGTAGGTATTAACGACATACTAGCATACTACACATCAGTTTAGGAAACGAACATCATTATGAATCAGTGTGTATGGTACTTCCTGGAATCCTAGTTGGTGACTACTGTCACCACCTACAGTCACAGACTACTCCCTGTGACACAGTTTGACCTTAGCAGGCTGCTGTTCTGCAAGCAGTGGTGCAGTAGGGGGCTACGGAGACCGGCAACGGGACTCCAACACTCTTGGCATACATATCTGTAGGCCCACTGCAGAACGGAATGTGGTGCCAGATAACTATTGTATGCATCGGGACTGGGAAGACGTGTACACGTCTGAATAACTAGCGTGTACAAGTTGACTGCAATACAGGTTTTTGCTAATCCCTAAACAGTATGATGCATTTCAGCGTGATACAGCATTGTCAGGTACATGGTGAAATGCCTGGTACCATTAAAAGTACTGTGGAAAAGTAAGTTGTGCATTTTAATAATATGGATATACATATACTACTTCCATAAAGTAAAGCCTGAAGTAAATTAGTTAAAAAGAAAGAGGAAATTTAAGAAACACTTGAAACATAATTTGAGTCTAAACGATGGTTTCAGACCTCACTTGGTGGAATTCCTTAATATCAGGGATAGAAGGATTAACTTTGCAATTCCACATTGTAATTACAATGTTACATTGTTACAATGTGGAATTGCAAAGTTAATCCTTCTATCCCTGATAATTTGAGTCATATAAAGATTTGTTGTTTGAAAATGTATGTTGTGCCTGTTTTCACTAGTTCAACAATTTGAAGCCTGGGGATTTCGTAACCGTTTGGCTCTAGAAACCCGGGGGGGTTTGGGTTTTTGGGACTTTCACATTGTAATGACTAAACAGTTCATTTATGAGTTAGCGGTCAAGTCAAGTTAGTCAAGCGGCGGCACTGCCCAGCAGCAGACAGCCAGTGGCAATGGCAGATGGCCAAAGAGCCCAAACCCGAGTAAAATGCAGCTGCAAATATGTACAAAAGCAAACACATGAAAACGAGTTACACTCGGGCTTGGGTCCCTGGCAGAAAGTATGCAACCCGAGGTATACTCGGGCTTGGGCTTCAAAGTGTTAATACAACTGGCTTAGTGTGTGCAGATCATCAGTTTTATATTCTTGGCCGAGTGAGTTGAGACCTTGCCTTGTATCATAACTGTGATATTCACAATTTTTTCAAAGAGCTTAAGTTTTTTGCCTTGCAAATGGGACAGCGTTAAAAACATAAATAGGTGAGACCATTAGGAGGGCCATTTTTTTTAAAAGAGGTCTATGATGAGCTCTAAAAGGAGCATTGCACAATATCCTCTCAATCTTATACAAACTATTCCTGACTTACGAAGGGAAGTGTTCTGAAACACGCTAGGTACATACAGTAGAAGCCCCATATAACGTGTAGGGCATATAACGAGAAGCTCGAATTTGCGAGGGATGACCAAAGAACGATTTAAAGTCCTATGATTTACATGTAAAATAAATCGGTATTAGCGAGGACAACAACCAGCCTCCACTGGGGTCGTTTACTATTACGAGTGGCAAATGTCTGCTCCAATCTCGGCAAACGTGCACAAACTTGTGCTCATGTCCTCTGTCATTGAAATTATGTCTATCAGTATTTTTCCACACAATTTGACGTTCAAATGCACATTTCGGACATTCGCGGCATGCCTGTATTCGCACAAATAAATTCCTCTTAAGTCCGTGCATTTCATTGTTCTTTTGTCATCCTCCTGCTATTTTATCAAGTTCAGTCCAACTGATCCAACATCATGGCTGGGAAACGTAAGTTGTTGATCTGAAAACTAAAATACGAATTATTAATGAATGCGATGTGTCCAAAAGTGAGATAGGGAGGCGATTTGGCATATCTCCTCGACCTTATTCACAATTCTGAAGAATAAGGAAAAATTTCGTGGTGCAGTGCTTCAAGGAGGACGCCCTAGCAGCGAGACACATTTGCGGCCAGGAGAACATACGCAGTTAGAATATGCCCTTTTCTCATGGTTTTTCGAGCAGACTGCAGCCTGAATTCCGACAAATGGCCCATTGATGAAGGCAAAAGATGAGTTTCTAAGTGAGAGGCTTGGTATTGACAAGTTTAAATGTTCCGATGTTGAATACGTAAATTGTTATGAATTTGGATTCCCTATATTTTAAGTTGTCTACTTGTTGTATCGTCTTTTGTAATTGTTTCAAAGATTATGAAACAGGTCAAATATGATTCATTTCGACGTGCATGAAAGGTATGTTTGTACTATAAATCATACGTCTATCTCGCAGCAGGGAGTGTAGCCAGTATTCATCATCAACAAGTTCCCGCTAGATGTAAGTACGGCAGAAGATATTATGTGTATCGTAATAGAATTCATTTCGGAACTTCCAACCTTCAGAACTTTCTGCCTCGCACTCAAAACTCACAGCAAATCACATATATGTACCATGGAATACCTAAAAGATAGTGATCCATTAAATGTAGATGTGCCCTGCCACCTAGCGGCCGCAACGTGCACTGTCGCTAGAAAAATGTTTCGCGGGAGCCGATACCGTATTCGCTAGTGGTAAAAAGTTTCACATCTTATCTAAACGCAGTTGATCCATGAAAGTCCGTGTTGTGTTCCCGCTCCATGCTTACAACTGTCGTATGTGGACTTGCTTGTAACAATTATGTTTCCATAAATTCTACTGAGTATTCCATGCATAATTATTGTAATAATAAGAACACAAACGACAGTATACTGTTAAGGGCTAATCGTAAATGCTGGTGATATTGTGCTCTATGATTCCGAAAAGCTGAAGTCAGCTGTTTTCTGAGGCGATCTTATAGACAGACATTGCAGTCCTCTCCTTTATTTCCACTATTTAACCGGAGAAGATTGCAGCCCGGTGCTTGTGTGGTACAAAATCCCCGTAGGTTATATCTTGGTCATTAAGTTATCTAGCATTTTTGCAAATGTCAATTAATAGAACTTTCTCCGAGACATCCATTTTTATACACTTTTTAGGGAGTAGGTAGGCATGAAATTTTTTTTTGAAGTGTTTGCTGTTTATAGTCCGTTGCATTGCTATTACTTGCAGCCGCGACATATTTGGCGCACCCAAAACATCGGGGCAACAACAATACAGCAATGCGCAGTACAGTACACGTGTCCTGAAGTGTCAAAATTCGACGTTTTATATTCCAGTGTATGACACCTAACATGGAATTTGATGTCATTGAAGGTGAACACGATAATAAGTAATTGAAGTGTTTGAAAATATGATTTTTATAGCTATCTCAATAGAATGTTTTCGCCACACCAAAAATTCCCACAATAATAGGTAAATTGGCGTTACGGTTGTAGGAATTGGCTGAGGAGTGATTATTTAATCATCTTTGGTATTAACGAGAGTTCCATTTAGCGAGTGATTTTTCAGATCCCGAGAGCTCTCACTATGTAGGGCTTCTACTGTACATACATTACTTGAATTTTTCATAAGTCATACCACACCTGCAGAGTATCCTATCTATGTGAGTGATGTACTCACGCAGTCGTCTATGACATATACAGTGAGCACAGTCAGTTTCATGGTCAGATTTACGTAGATAGTCTGTAATATTACCTGATACTATGCTATCCATGGAGTCTTCTTGGGTGTGGCACTGGGTAAGGGTTTCCATACTGAAGTTTTGACAAGCCACTCTCTTATCTTCCTCTGGGCAACACCGAGTGCCGATTTTTTTTTGGCTGAGTTTTTATTCCCAAGTTAACCAGTACAAGTGGCTTCTGATTGTTCAGGATTTTGTGATCGTTTTCACATCTTGCCTTAAGGTGAGCATTTCTTTTTGTCATACTCTTCTTCACAGAGCCTGTGCTTATTGAATTATACCTTGCAAGTTTGCATAATTATTCCCCTGTGCAATGTGCCGTGTTTGTTGTAATTGGTCCTCATTGTAAAGACTACCTCTTAAGCTGGCTTTTTTCGCTCATAATTATTTCTACATTGTACTTCTTATCAACAGCTTGATGCGAGAAAATAATTATTTCTCAAAATGAATAAAAATAGTATGTACTTGAGTCAATTGACTGCCCTTCTTTGTTGTGGTTTCTGAATAAAATTTCCGCTTACTGTCATTCACTGTTTTCTGTAAACATTGTTGCAATATATACACATGGATTCATGTAGTGTTTGTTGTCATGTGAAAGCATACTTCCTTCTCTTATTTTTTGTTGCGAGGGAAAATTATGATGTTGATACCATAAGACAAATCAGAAATGCTAATTTTGTCTCCTGGTATAATTTTCATTTTTAACAACTTTTTTTTTACCATACAAGCTATTACCAGTTATTTGCTCATTGAATTTATTTGAGTGTTGAATTGGAATCCACCCAAGTGTCTTGGCTTAAATTTTCTCCTGAATTTTTAAAATAGTAGACTGTATTGGTGAGAACATTTTCTGAGTTCATAACTGCAGCAGTATTTTGTAAGAAATCATCTTGTCATTTATTTTCTATCTTTTAGTAACAAATACATATTTAGAAAATGTATGTGGTGGTATTGTTTTAATTATTGGGCACTGATTTATATTTAATCATTTCAGGTTACTTTGAACAGTTACGGTGGCTCCTTGAGCAGAGAACGCCACCTCTTCTTGGTGTTTCACCTCGTCCACCTACTCCACTGGCGGCCTGTCTTGTTGACCTCCTTGCTAGACCTCTACTTCTTCTCTCATCCTGTAGAGAACCAGATTATATTCAGTAAGATTATGATACTATACCTATACTTTAAAACTGAGACATTTATGCATTTTATTTGACCACTAACTTTTTGAGTTCAAAATGGATTGCTGTAATAGCTAATCTGTAAGAAGAAATTTCTGTGCCTTTCTCCAATAATAATGACATTTATACTTATGTATGTCTCAGTGAATGATAAATTTGACAGTTACATGTGCCTTTATCATAGTGAGCTAGATAACGTTAGATATACCAAAGATAAGATAGCAAATTGACTGTCTACTTGTTAGAGAGAGGTACTGGGACTAACTGAGGCAATATAAATGCTCTCCTGGTGCATATATAAGTAATGCCCACAGTCTAGTGGTCATGGGTCTAGCTGTCTAGGATACCAAAAGGTAAAAAGGGGAAAGAAACAACCTAGATGGAGACCTATCAACCTGCAGGAAAAGCAAACCAGAAAAGATTCACTATGGCAATCGATGAAAAATTAGTGGAAAGAGAACACAGCACAGAAGAAAGAAGGAACTTATTGAAAAGGGTGATAATGGAAAGAGCAGAAGAGGAACTAATTGCAGAAACAAGAGGGCCATGGATCGTGACTGAAATCAGAGATGTTAGCGATGAAAGAAGAAAATACAAGAAGCAAGGATGAAATGAAACCTCTCAGGCAACCATTTTGGATTCAGTCAGGATTCATGAGAGGCTGTACTCTGTTGAGGATTTCTCATTTTAAAAAAACATGATGCCCCTCAATGAACCATTCAATGTGGCCTTGCTGACTAGGAGTAGGACTTTGACCATGTGAGATGGAATAAGATGTTTAATTATTATTAAAAAATAGTTCTATTACTAGTAAGAATAAATTGTGTGAAAAATAGGAATTAATTACAATGACAGAAGAATAATCCACCAACTTTATAAGAACTAAGTCACCACAATTTGTCTGAGGATCAGAAAAAAATATAGCTGAAATAAATAAAGGAGTTAGACATGGATGTAGCCTTTTACCACCACTTTCCAATGTAAACCTGGAAGAAGCAGTTGAAGAAGCCCAAGAAATGAGATTCAAAGGAATTAAGGTGAATGGAGAAGAAATTAGCATTCTTGACATGAATATAAGAGAGGTGAAGAGAAACATTGTAGCATGTGGGAAAGAAAAGTTGGACATTATGCTACAAGGAGAGTTGGTAGAACAAGTTGAATCCTTCATTTATTCTCTGTAAACAAGGTCGAGATACTAGGGTTTGAGATTACCTACCTTAAGAACTGGGATACTGAATTTAACGCCATAAAATGCATCTGAAAGCTTGTTTATTTTTACATTAAGTGATGGACATTAAAAATTCTTTGTCGCCTTACTTGCACTTTTCATTAATTTTATTTTTTTTAAGTCATGGTCACTCGTTATTAACAGTTTTCAGAAAACAATTTTTTTATTGCAAAAATGCACACATTGTTGTTAAAAGTGTGAAACTCAGCTAACTTCAAAGTGAATGGGTGGATAGAAACTTGAATGGGTCCATTGTGAATCGGGACCATTGTGGTGCTTTCGAATGTCAGCATTATGGATACCTAAAGGAATATTGTTAAATATTACATTTAATATTCTATATATTTCAGTCAAAAGTCCATTGTGAATTGGGATCATTGTGGTGCTTTCGAATGTCAGCATTATGGATACCTAAAGGAATATTGTTAAATATTACATTTAATATTCTATATATTTCAGTCAAAAGTCCATTAATGAGTCTTTGTAGATTGGTCACACAGAACCCTCTAAGTTACTACTATAAATCAGTCATACTCCTTTAATTTGGTCCAGCGTAACAAAGGCTATTTTTTAGTTTTCAATTTGGGATGTGATTAAGCTTGCCCTTCTATTGGAAAGTCTGTATTTACCTAATTTATGCTTTGACTGACAAACAAAAAAGGAAAAATTCTTACTCAATGCCTTTAACAAAAGCTCTTACTTTGTCATGTATTATTACTTTACAGAAATTCTGTTCTGCGGTTATTTGCTCGACATATCCTGAGTCCCCTGCCTTCTGAAGCCATTAGACTATTTGTTCTTCCTTATCTGTCATCTTTACCTACATTCCCTTATGTGGCACTTCTGGAGGCTCTTCAGCCTCATCCATGGTCTGCAGAAGATGGAACTGGACTGATTGACCTGGATGATGAAGATTCCGAGGATGACTCATGCCAAGTTAATGGTAAAGGCATGGGCCCACGGCTTAACTTTTACAAGCATCACTGTTTCTCGTTTGTTAGAGATGAAATGTCACAGAAGAGAGTGCATGTGCCTCCAACCACCTGGCTACTTCATTCATTACTTACTCTGGAAGGAAGACAATATGGTGAGTTGAGCTCTGTGAAATAAGTTATTAAAAACCGAATGGTCTCCGCTCATGTGAAGTGAGAGCCATGTAAAATGAAACCTGTTGAAAGTTTGTGAGATACTGTAATGATTGTTATGATTATCATTATAGTGCATTCAACATTTTGAATGTACACTGGGCTCTTCTGGCCCCTTACACAGTGAACTTGATACAAGCTAAAGCAACCTCATTCAGAGTAAAACTCTTACACTATAGCACTAAGTACACCATTGCATTTAGCTTTGGTATTTATGAAGCTGTTATAAATGTATAATTTTTGACAAATGTACTTATTTATTATTGATAATTATTCATACCATAATATTTTGGTTTGCACCAATATGCTAAAAACTGCTAAATCCATAATTTATAAATGGTAAAACTCACCATCTTTATCAATGGACTATGGCCATGGGCACCCATGCAATATTTTCCAGGGGGGGGGGGGGGGCAAGACATAGGTTTAAGAGGACGGGGTGTGACGAGCCCTCTCCCGGAAAGTTCAGTAAATTTGAGGTCTCAGAGGAGTACCTACATTTTTAGGTGAATGAAAATTTTCTAAATTTGTTACTAAAATATTAATTTTATCCTGCAAAAAATATAATAAATTAAATTTGCTCTTCCCTTTTTTATTTTTCCCAGAGGGATATGGGGGAAGGAGGGGGGCGCAGCCCCGTCCTGTCCCCATGCATGGGCGCCCATGGCTATGGCATGTATTTATGATTGAATGCATGGCAAATATTTTTGTTATTATGTTTCTCTTTCCATGATGAAGCCATACCAATATCTTTGTAAAGAATTGTTTTGTTTTGACAAACAAAGGAAAGAGTAGTTCACCGTTTTTGTTTAGAGAATAGAATTAAACTAAAATTGAGATAAATGGGCTGTTGCCATCTCAGTCATGTGTAACTTAGTACAAGGGATGTGCTCCCTCAAGCCATTGCCCTAATCAAATTTGTGCATAGGGAGAGCATTTTAGCATGATTTTATGGTTAGTAAGCATTCTATTTATCACTAAAATCAAGTTGTAAACATTGTAAAATCTAAACCTAGCCCATTTGATAGGATTTGAAATTGTTTTTGTTTAAGACATTTATTGATGCATATTTACTTCTTTAGGAGAATTAATGCAAAGAATATCAATAAATGTGATGTTTGCATCCTAAAGATCTTAAAACTCCCTGTCAAGAGTGTGTAACCTTCTGGTCTTCTCTAGTCACTGTCAAAGACATCTTGCAGAGGTTTTCAACACAGTTTACTTGTGGGCTTTGCCTTTGGTTAGATGTTTCATGAGAATGATGAGTGAAGACATAGTATTGATTAAAAGATGAAAAGCATCAATTTGCCCATTTTGAAGAAAGCTCTTAAGTGAATAAGATTGATGCATTGCATTAAGGGTCTGAGAACAATCTGTCTAGCATTTCACTTGCTGGAAATCTGTTGTAGTTGCTGCTGCTGCCTTGTGTAAAATGAATATGCCCAAAATGAGCTATTACAACCAATTTAAATGATAGAAATGCTACCTTAAGTCATGTATATAAGCCAGTTAGATTTTATTTTGTGAAATTTATCTTCATATTGCAATCCTCTGAGGAATTTGTTGGCTCAAGTAAGGGAGTCGCATAGCTTATTAGAAATTGCAGGGTGTTAATACTTGATTTGGGCCATGAGCTCCTTTTGATGAGGATAAAAGTTTAAAAAACATCCTAATTGGCATCAAATCTGTGATTAATAGCCATAGAAAGCAAATCTCCTCTTGTGGAGTTATGTACATAGGAGATGTAATCCTTGCAAGACCAACTTATACAAGGTTGTGTTTCTGTAAGCCCGAGCTCTTGTCTTGAATTTTGGTTTTCTCAATCTTTTTTTTCTATTATATTTCTACCTCAGGCTTAAATAGGGATGCATTGGGAGTGGCTACATTAAACTACCTCAGGATATTGGCTCGTTTAACTATGTGGATCAGCAAAGGGTGTAGAGCAAGAGGTCGTGTGAGAGAAGGTGCATCGTCTGGCCAGTCACATTCCAGTTCCCCCCTTTGCTCTGGATCAACTGAGGAGGATGAAGAAGAGGAAGACAGTGAAGAAGATGATGAGGACAATTCAAGGACCTCTAAGGGGGCCAGGGAAGAGAGACAGGTGAGTGTAATGGTGGGCATTTTGTTTATTGAATACCACTATGTGACTTAGTGTGCAAAAAGCTTGGAATTCTCTCATTCATACCCAACGTATCAGTAATGGCCCTATGCTTTTGGAAGGGATCCAAGAAGTCACTTTCAGAAGAATGTAGAAAAAATAAATAAAAATTCTTCAGGTATTGGGTGCGAATAGGTGCTGTCATCTGTCATTTTAATGGCTCACTTTTGTCATCCACCAGAATTTTTGGGGTATTCATTCTCGCACTGGGTGCGTTAAAGTGCTTTTCCATCCCCGATTATCTAATCTATGAAGAATAAAGTTTTACTTCAATTAAAATCAGTCTTCATTACTAATTCCTTTTCTTGACTAGTTGAATAAGTAAAACATCATAGTATTCTGTAGATGAGATTTTAATTTCATTTAAACCATAATGTTAAAAAACAGATTAAAAATGAATAGCCTGAGACTATAAATTTTTATAAATCTATAAAGACTGAGTTTTTAAAATTATTAATTTAACTGCCCCTATTTCACACTTCCTCTATTTTGCCATTTTTTTAGGTGATATTTATAGTCAAAAGTATCAAAAGTATATTAAGAGACACTTCAATGTATTCATCAAATATTACATTTTTAATGCCACAATACTAAAAAAAATTTTTCATTGCATTGAGTCTTCTATCAGTAATATAAAGTGTCAATCAGATTATACTTGGATGAGTAAAGATGATTTTTAATGTGTTATTTTATTGGAATGAAGTTTGGTTTAAGCTGTGATAGGTTTTTTCGTTATTCACTCAGGCAATAGAAGAATGTGTAGTTATGCTGAATGATCCAGGACGTGTCAACAATCTTCTTTCTGCTGTAGATCATAGTAAAGATCCAGGAGTTTTACATGCTCTTTGTCGCCTCTGCCATAACCTTTTACTCTCCAGACATTTAGCTGTTCATCAATTCAGGTACTATATGTTTTTATAAATTTGATTGCTTCAGGCTTGACTTTGAGGAAGTGAAAGTTATCCATTTTTAATAAAAAACTTTGTACTTCTCCACCTTTTATTTTAAACTGTGACAGTTTTCACCTTGATAAGTCATCTTCTGGCAATTTCTCAAGCTTTGAGCTCGGCCTCAACCCTGCTATGTGTATTATAAATGCTCTTTCTCTCTGTTTTGTTCTCACTCTGCCATACCCTAACCACCCTGCTCCCCTCTCCCCCATCTCAAACCAACCCCCACCAATTTTTTAAAACCTTCCTCGTTGCATAAATAGAATGCTCAAAGCTTCAGAATGTGCCAGAAGATGCCTTATCAAGATGAAACCGGTTGCAGTTTTAAACAAAGTGTGGAGAAGTACAAAGTTTTTTATTCAAATATGGATACATAATTATTGTGTATTATTAATATGCTGACTTGTTTTTTCTCCTCTAATATTTATGAACCATTTATTATAAGGGCTCTCTCTTCAGTAATTCTGTCATAAAGCTATCATTACAAGAGGCAGGTGGGGAATCCAAATTTGGTGTAATTAATTTTTTCTAGGCTGAAAAAACAATTACATCAATTTTAACATCTCTCTGATGAACGTTTCCTGGATGAACCTACTCTTCAGAATAATGTCTCCCCAATAGGTAAAAATTAGTGATGGGACGACCGGTTCCATGGTTCTTCAGTTCCACCGGTTCTTAAAGGAACCGAGAGAACCGGAACCGGCCTTTAAAAACGGTTCTTCGGTTCCATTTTGTGTATTATTAATCTTTGAAACGACCAATAACTGAAGCGTACATTAGTGCTGTTTTCTCAATCAGAAATGTGTAATCACGAAGATGAATGAATGAAGATGATTTGACGATAATCACGGTAAGGGTAATGAAAATGTGCTGCATGTCAAACACCACAAAGTTGAGAGGGTTAAGAGAGTGGTTTGAAGCTAGAGCGGTCGCATCGCACAGTGAAAACATAATGCTAAAAATTGTTTTTGTCTATTATTTATGTCCCGTCGTTAAGTCAGGCCACGGTGGAGTGTTTTTTAAGTTTCTGATCAAAGGTGTTGACTTGTGTACCGTAGGCATAGTTGAAGAGGAAATACAGTGTAAACAAATACATACGACTTTTAAAGCTCTTTGACTCACTGGCGAGGTAGAAATCACTTATGTGCCATATTAGCTAAGTAAGCCATTTCGGACGTAGTCACTGTGAATGATATGAAAAATCATAAGAAATTAAGCAATGTCCTAGGCATGGATATAGATATGGATTTAAAACTTTCTCTAACGGCTCTTGCCTGACCCTCCGTAAACAAACAGATATCACGACCCGCACGGTTGCAGTGCCGCCACCCGCGAGAAGGTGGTACTAATAATACAATTGCCGATAATGACTGGTAACATGAAAGAAATGACCAAATGTATAACAAATCACGCTCCATCAACTTCATCAAATGTGAATTACTTATGACGGTCGAAATAGTTAAATTTCCCGGCGATTGTATTCATTAAACAGATAAAATATTTCTCCAATGGCCGTAAAATATATGCACCACTCGTCAAAAAAAATTAAATACTTACTGTATTGGTTTGCGGGAATGAGGACTCCACAACAGGGACCAACCACAGCCTCTCCACCAGAATACCCTCCTGTGGTAGTTTACGGGAAAATAATTTCCTCGCCAGGGACTACCACAGACACACACACACACAACCCAATTGGAATCCTTTGTGGGCTAATGAGACCCAGCTAAGGATTCCTGGGTTATAACCTGGGATCCTTCGGAGAGCTGTAGTGACTCTACTAAGGCTGCCAAGTTATAACACAACCACACACGCAATCACACAAAACACTCACACACACAGCAGGGCCCCAGATTTCTGGGAGAACAGCTCAAAAAGAGCGTTGTCAAATAGAAAAACAACAAACAGGGAACGAGGGTGAAATTTGTATACGCGTATTTCGACCACAAAGTGGTCCTCTTCAGCGAGCTGAAGGGAAAAACACTAGCAACACAAGGTTGAAAGTGTAAAATATATGCACCACTCGTCAAAAAAATTAAATACTTACTGTATTGGTTTGCGGGAATGAGGACTCCACAACAGGGACCAACCACAGCCTCTCCACCAGAATACCCTCCTGTGGTATAGTGACCTTTCAACCTCGTGCTGCTAGTGTTTTTCCCTTCAGCTCGCTGAAGAGGACCACTTTGTGGTCGAAATACGCGTATACAAATTTCACCCTCGTTCCCTGTTTGTTGTTTTTCTATTTGACAACGCTCTTTTTGAGCTGTTCTCCCAGAAATCTGGGGCCCTGCTGTGTGTGTGAGTGTTTTGTGTGATTGCGTGTGTGGTTGTGTTAATAACTTGGCAGCCTTAGTAGAGTCACTACAGCTCTCCGAAGGATCCCAGGTTATAACCCAGGAATCCTTAGCTGGGTCTCATTAGCCCACAAAGGATTCCAATTGGGTTGTGTGTGTGTGTGTCTGTGGTAGTCCCTGGCGAGGAAATTATTTTCCTGTAAACTACCACAGGAGGGTATTCTGGTGGAGAGGCTGTGGTTGGTCCCTGTTGTGGAGTCCTCATTCCCGCAAACCAACACAGTAAGTATTTAATTTTTTTTGACGAGTGGTGCATATATTTTACGGCCAATGGAGAAATATTTTATCTGTTTAATCTATGGAGGCCGTAGAGCTCATCTACCTTGATTGTATTCATGTTTGAATCGCCGCCTGTCCGTATTAGTACCACCTTCTCGTGGGTAGCGGCGCTGCAACTGTGCGGGTCATGATATCTTCTGTTTGTTTACGGATGGTCAGGCAACAGCCAGGCAGCAGCCGTTGGAGAAAGTTTTAAATCCATATCTATATCCATGGTCCGAGGTAAGTCTTCTTTCGATAGCAGCAAACAGCAAACAACCTTTGTTAATCGACCACTACGATATTTGATTAGTCTCTCCGAGAATGCGAGTAATAGGTGTCAGTGTTCAACAATTCTCAGCCGGTTTGTTATCATGATGTGCTAGTTTTGCTGTGAACCCAGAAAAAGTTACCATATAAAAGACATAATATAAATTTTCAATGCTCCCACTGACATATTATCCTCCAGTAATTAGTTAAGAGAACGATGTCCGATGTGTGGAATCACTTCCGGATAGACTATTTGGACGACAAGTTTGCAGTATGTAAACATAGCTGCACTAGAATTTTGCGGGGTATCTCAAGATGTACTTCAAGCCTGAGGAAGCATTTAAAAGCCAAACACCCTGCGGTAACACGTGAGAGGCAATGCGTTGAAATTCCTGAACCTGAGACTGACTACGTGTGCTACTACTACGTCATCTCCTTCACTATCGGCTGAAAGATTTCTTCGGTCAAGACGGCATGAATACCAGCCCACTCTAACAACATTTGTGGAGTTGAAACGCAAATTTAAACCAGGAGACTGACGAAGTAAGGATATCACACGTTTAGTTGGCGAAATGATATGTAAAGACCAGCAGGCCTTCTCTCTAGTTGAGGACAGAGGTTTTCAAAAACTTATTGATCATCTCGAACCTCGCTACTCATTACCTTCTAGAGAGCATTTTGCCAAGAAAGTGATCCCTGAACTATTCGAAGAAATGAGGGCTAAAGTAAAGTGTGTTCTTCAAAATGCAGAATTTGTCGCCATCACAGCGGATATGTGGACATCGTCTGCCTGTGATGACTACTTGGGCTTAACAATTCATTTCCTTGATGAAAGCTTTGTCCTTCACCATTATAACCTAGAAGTAATCCCATTCCCAGAAGTAAGCCACTCGGCTGTGAATTTATGCGAATTTATCACAAAAACTGTGAGTGAGTGGGGTATTGCCGAAAAAGTTGTGACTGTAGTAAGAGATAATGGTCGAAACATTAAGGCAGCGCTGAAGATGTCTCAGTTCAGCCATACCCCTTGTTTATCTCATACATTTCAATTGGTAATAAAAGATGGGTTTATCAACAACAAGGTAATTACAAATTTAACCGGAACTTGCCGGAAATTGGTGGGACATTTTAAGCATTCTTCACAAGCATGTAAAGTGTTGAAAAGTTGTCAAAATATGGTACAGGTGCCATATCATCGACTCGTCAAGGACGAACCTACAAGATGAAATTCGACCCTGCATATGTTGAAACGCCTACGTGAGCAGAAACCTGCACTTTTGCTAGCCGGTAGTGAACTTAAACTGCCAACAGAGTTGACTCCAGCTCAGTGGAATGTTATAGACAATTCTATTCCAATCCTTGATGTGTTTGACTCGGCTACATCTATTGTGAGTTCGGAAAACACAACAGCCTCTGAGATAATCCCACTTGTCCACCTCACAATTCATGATTTAGAAGGTACTGCTCCCCATGCTTTAGGACTTCAGGGGCTAAGAAATGATTTATTGGCATCTCTGAAACTTTGGTATGCTAACTTGGAAGAAGAGAAGTTTTATGCTTTTGCAACTCTCTTGGATCCACACCTGAAGTCACATCCCTTCAAAGATCCATTAAAGTTAGCAGCTGCTAAGGAAAATCTCATAACTGAAGCAAGACATATTGTTATCAATGAAGTGCATTCCTCCAAAAAACATGACTTGGTATTAGATCAAAGGACACAACAAACTTCAACACTACAAAGCTGCAAGTGGTCCCGTTAGTTCAATGTTCAAAGAACTTGGTGGTGAATCAAGTGAAGTGGATAGTGCAGAAAACGAGGTTACATCTTTCCTTTCTGAAAATACATTGTCCCCAAACTCCAGCACCGCTGAATATTGGAAAGGATGCAGTTAATTTCCACGTTTGCAAAAACTCATTAAGAAATATTTATGTATTCCTGGAGCTACGGTTTCTTCAGAAATGCTTTTTAGTACCACTAACATAAGTGTTGACAAAAACGGAACAGGCTAGACACATCACGTATTAGAATGTTGCTCTTTCTGAACAAAAACTTGTGAAGTGAAATCTGAACTATGATCCACTAACTCAAAAGTTTCCAACAGACCATCATTAATTTTCTGTTAGCCTCATTCTCTATTTTTTATCAGGAAATTATTCCAGGTATTAAAGCAATACATTATGCTATATTTCTGTGAAGAATGGTTACATCTGATTGGTAATAGCAATAAGTTTATGACTCCTGGTTGTTTTTCTTGCAAATTAGGTATATGTTTCTTTTATACAGTTAGTCAATGAAAGAAGTTATTTCATAGTAAAGCAATTTATAATTCAACAAAAAAATCTGACTGGCATGTACTGCAAAACTTACGAGATCAGTTATTGAGGACAAATATAAATAATTTTTAATTGTACTCCCTGTCTTTTCTTGCACATCTACGAATGTGGCCCATGTACTTTTAACTAATTAATTTGTAATTAACACTTACTTATTCAGGCTTTAATATTAAAACATTTATTTACTTTAAATAAAGTAATTAAAAACACTGGTGTTTTAGTTTATAAATAACATCTTCTACCAAATTATAAGATTCCAATTCTATTAATGGTTTAACTATTATCAGTGATAGAGAAGTGGAGTTGAGAACCGGGAACCCATTGATAGAACCGGGAACCGATTGATGGAACTGAGAACCGGAACCGAGAACCGGAACCGGGAAAATGTGGAACCGTCCCATCCCTAGTAAAAATGAATTGAAGACTGGGGTTGTTGAATGAGAAAATAAATCAGTGTAAACATAAAATTATGCACAATCTAAATTCAGTGATGTGAAGATCGCCTCTCATTTAAGTTAAATTTAAGGGAACCCAATGATGCTTGTACAATTCATGGAAAATTTGTGGGAAATATCAACAGTGACTAGGAATATGGTATTTTATTGTGTCAAAATTCATTTGTGTCGATCCGGTGAAAATAGATGTATCCCCGGATCAATTTAATACAGTAAAACCCCTAAATTACACTTTTCCAGGGATCCTAGAAAAAAAGGTAAATTGCGGGAAAATGCAAATTGCAGGAAAAGTAGAATTTTCACTTTTCATTCATGTTCTTTTACTGGAGTAAGGGTAATAATAAGGAACACTGATAAACTGAAAAAGAGCAGTGTCATAATTTATTCCTTGAACTAGCACTCATTTATTTATATTTGATGAAAAAATACATTAAACGTCTTAGAAGAATAGAAAATTGAAAATGAATAAAGGATGAAGATGGCAGGGCGTTTTACATTATATTTGTTATTAGCAACCATTGAAACTGTCTAATGAATATAGCGTGATTATTTTAAAAATATTGATATTTTCCACTGCTTGGACTTCCTCTGCCTATATTAATAATATCATGCACTTTATTTTCAACTTTTCTGCAGTTCCTCAAGCATTTGCTCACAGCAATCACTACCTACTAAGTAATTTCTTCGAGTTTAAACAGCACACACTGTGTCTTGCCTATCATAGTTATAACTTGGAAATTGAGGCAGTGCGAATGATCTCAGTTTTCCACGACGAGTTCTTTCATTTTTCATCATATCTAGGGATAAGAATCCATTTTCATTCTTCATAGTTTCTACTTAGGTAAAAAAGTAATACTCCCCCACAGGTTTAATTACATAGTCGAGCACCCATAATCCAGTCATCCAGGAGCACCCAACAGTAAAATTCCATTTTTCCGAACATGGTTGGGACCAGGGTCATTCTGCAAAAATGGATTTTCCGTAAAACCAGTATTTAATAAAAATTTAATAAGGCTGGGGTATAATGCCAAATAACATGGAAAAGTTTGCGTTACCTCTGTTACTTTCTCGAAGTCTGTATTTATAACCCCTATTTAATGCTACATTCCCGCTTTTCTCGAAACGGCACCAGTTTTTGTCGTCTGTATCATCTAAGAGAGGTTTTCTCAATTAAATTTGCAAGCAGATTCCTCTCTAATGCGGTCATCAGCATGAACGTCAGCTGCTTTAAGTACGATCTCCCGGCTCTTATCATCCCTCTATATTGACAAAATAGTACGCGTTTCAATCTGTGGTAAGACAATAATTGCCAAAATTAATATTATAAACTAATTTGTACGTAATCAGCATTTTATTATCATTCACTACATGAAAAGCATAACAGTGGGCAGCCATCAGCTCATTGGTAGTGACACTTTACCACTGCCGGCACGCAATGTCTTGATCTTGATTATTCTAGACGAGAAATAAATATGTATAGTAATATTTTTTGATGATTGATATTTAAATACAAGTAATTTTAATTTATGTGCTAACATCCTCAAACTCCTCGCAGGCAGCTGGTAGTGATGACGTGCCGCTGGGGGTCGAGATTAACAGTCTGCTTGGCAGTAGATGATCTCTGCAACGATTCTTTGAGGGACAGCTGTCTTGATGATTTGAACTTTTCGTCACGAATTTTCCTTTCCAAATCGTACAATGATCTAACTTCAGTCAATGAATAGCCAGTGCGAGATTCACAAAACTGTATTAAAGTTTTAACTGCATCTAAAGCCTTGCTGGCCGTTTTTTGAGGCTTATCATCAAGCTCACTCTCATCCTCGGAGTCAGTCATTTTTTCTGTCTGTAGAATGGAATTGATGATTTCCTCATCGGTTATTAAGTGTTTGACTGGGGCATCATCATCAACACTAACCCACTCTTGAAGAGCTTCATTAGAGACATCCTTCATCAATGCAGAACCTTGTATTAACTCACTAATAGCCTTCGTCGCCCTTTTTTACAGTCAAAACCTTCAAATTGAGTTGGATCAAGATTATCTGCAAATATTACTGCAGGCCACAATCCCCTCCAACACTTTTGAATTGCGGAAGAGAACACACGATCCCACGCACTTGCCAGCTCAAATATAGCGTCTTTTAAAGTGTATGCTTTTTGGAATGCGGAAACATCACCAGAGTCATCATCTATTAGTCGCTCCATGAAATTGTTTTTATATTACTTCTTCATTGTACTTATCACTCCTAAATCCAATGGTTGTATCAAACTGGTGACATTTGGTGGAAGAAAAACAGAAAAAATGTTACCGCTTACAAACAATTCCGCTCGGGGATGTGCTTTGCAATTGTCTAAAACCCAGCTTTGCTGTCTTCTGGCAAACCAATCTCACAGAAGTGTGCTTTAACCTGAGGTATCATGCATTTATCAAACCAGTCTTGGCAAATTTCTTGTGTCATCCATGCTTTTTTATTACTGTTGTACATCACCATTACTGTTGTACATTACTGTTGTTGTGTTTGATATTTCTCAAAGCGGGAGGGTTTGCGTATTTTCTGATAACAAGTGGTTTAAGATTATATCCTGCGGCATTTACACACAACATTACAGTAACTCTATCCTTTGCTACCTTAAATCCAGGTGCCTGTTTTTCATTCCCTGCGGCCAACGTGGTTTGAGGAAGGCATCGCCAGAAGAGCCCCGTTTCATCTGCATTGAATATTTGTTCAGCAGTCAATTCATAATCGTTGACGATTTTTTGAAATGTCTCCAAATATTTGTGTGCACTTTCTTTGTCAGCTGAACACTTTTCACCTGACAATGTGAGTTTCCGAATGCCATGACGCTCTTTGAATCTGTTGAGCCAACCAATAGAAAATTCACAAGGCCCCGTAATACCCATCATTTCTGAAAATTGCTTGGCTTTTTTCATTAGTATAGGCCCTGAGAGAGGTTTTTCTTCACTCCACTGTTGCATAAACCACTGAAATAGCACTTTGTCCAATTTGGGATTCATGGCTTGGCAGACATACTTCCTTTTCGCACCTGATTTCGTAAACTCAGTTTCATTGAAGAACTTCATGATGTCTTCTTTCTTGGCTCTGAGGTCGTACAAAGCCATGCATTATATTGTACATGCTTATGGTAAATAATAATAATAATAAAAAGTGGTGCTCCTGATACCGTATTCATTTATTAACTTATTTGCCGGTTCTCCTGCATCTAAACGACATAATATTTCCACTTTTTTGTGGATGGTTAGCGAAGATCGCTTCCGTTTCCTTTGTGGACACTATGCCTGTTGGGAATACATCGTTTCAGATACTGTCACACCTTAATAACTATCAGAAAATTATAAATTCAGTACACCAATTCAGTACACCAATATGGTGCTAGAAATAGAAATACATAGATGTATCTTTTCATAGACTGGCAAAATCTCAAAAGTCTTTCACCTACTTGGGATACAAGCTGTTTAATAGGTTGCCTGGGACAGCCGGAAATGTGGACATGCAAATGTTTAAAAATAGATTGCGTAAATGATTTATTGATCACGCCTTTTACTCAGTGAAGGAATATTTTGAATCGGATGTTGTAAATATTTTTGCATGACACGTATAAAATGTATCTTATTTTTATAACCTTTCTGATGATGTCCATTGTGGCTTGTAAATTCAATTTAAGTGACAAATAAAATTATTATTATTCCTATAGTCAATAAGACCAGCATAGGTATCCAGAGACTCATTTTACCAATTTTCAGAACTGTAATTAATTATTTATTTTGTCCTGGAATTTGTTGAGGCTTGGGTATTTTTAATAGTTTTGCTAATTGTTTTACAGTACAGTGTGTCCTTGTTTAACGTTGTCCCGTTTAACGTTGTCCCGTTTAACGTTGTCCCGTTTAATGTTGTCCCGTTTAACGTTGTTTCACGATAACGTTGTCCAACAATTAAAACCCCTACATCGTTCAACATCGCCAGTGCTTCGCGATAACGTTGTTCAAATAATGCGCGACCAAAAAAAATTAATGGCGAATAGGTTTTTGGCACGCCGGGCGCGTCTGATGCGTAATTTTCATTCGGTGGAAAAGTTTGGCGTGGTTTGGCGTGTGTTTTGGTTTACCTGAGCGAATAATTATCGCGTTATTTGTTTTATACCTGTTATATTTGCAGTGCATAAACCAAAATTATGTCTTCAAAGAGAAGTGGTGATCCCGGCGTATCATCCAAGGTGAAAAAAAACGGAAAACGGTAACGTTAGGACAAAAACTTGACATAATGAAATGAAGTGAACAAGGTGCAACTGCTGCGGAAATCGGCCGAGTTCTAGGTTTTCAGGCGACGACGATAAGGACCATTATAAAAGACAAAGAAAAAATTAAGGAATTTGGAAGAGTTGCTAATCCTCTAAGTGCAGCGCATTTATCACACGCAATAGAAGCACCATTTTAGTAGAGATGGAACGATTGCTTACTGTGTGGTATGAAAATGAAATTCATAAAAAGCAACCAGTTGACCTGGCTAGATTTCAAAGAAAGGCACTGGCTATTTATGGTGACTTAACTAATGACATAGCTAATCCTGAGCCTTTTACTGCTAGTCGTGGGTGGTTTGACAGATACAAGAAATGTGCAAATTTGCGTGGTGTTGTGAAAACTAGTGGTGAGGCAGCCAGTGCTGATAGTGAGGCTGCCAATATATTTATTAAACATTATAGGGAAATTGTCGAGGAGGGAGGTTACCTACCTCAGCAAATATTTAATGTGGACGAGACAGGTTTATTTTGGAAGCGCATGCCTACAAGAACCTACATTTCGATGGAAGAGAAGTCCATTCCTGGGTTTAAGATGGCTAAAGATCGCATGATGCTGTTATTGGGTGGCAATGCATCGAGTGATTTAAAACTCAAACCAATGTTAGTGTACCACTCTGAGAACCCTAGGGCACTTAAAGGGTTATCCAAACATCGTTTGACTGTGATATGGAAAACGAACAAAAAAAGCTTGGGTTACGCAACAGATCTTCAAAGAATGGTTTACCGATCATTTTTGTCCCGAGGTAGAACAGTACTGCAAAGAAAAGAATCTGGCTAATAAAATACTTCTTCTGTTGGACAATTGCCCTGGTCATCCTCCCAACCTCGATGATTATAGTGAAAATGTGAAAGTTGTTTATTTACCGCCAAATACCACATCACTCCTGCAATCCATGGACCAGGCTGTCATAAATACATGTAAATCATATTACCTTCGCAGAAACTTTTTGCAGGCATTGACTGCAACTGATGGTGAGTCTGGTATTACTCTTCGTGAGTTTTGGAAGGCATATAATGTTAAAAATGCTATCGAGAATATTGCTCACGCCTGGGCGGAAATAAAATCCTCAACTATGCACAAAGCCTGGAGAAAGGTTCTTCCAGATCCAATTGTCGGTTTTGAGGATGCAGCGGAAACCATTAACGAAGGCATTGTCGAGATCGCGAGAGACCTTGGCCTTGAAATTTCCGGTAATGATGTGGAGGAGCTGTTGACATTCCATGGAGAGGAACTGTCAACGGAGGACCTTCTCCAGCTGGAACAACAGAGGAGTCTGGAAGATGCTGAGGAAGATGCTGGCAAAGTCGCTGCCATGAAACAACTCACTTCGAAAGACATAAGTGACGCTATGAAACATATAGAGTGCGCAATGGACATTTTGCGAGATCGTGACCCTGACTTTGAGAGGAGTGCAAAAGTGTGTAGGGCAATTGAGAGTGATGTGACTTGTTACAGAGAACTATACTGGGAGAAAAAGAAGGCCAGCACCCAGAAAACCCTTAATAATTACTTCAGAAGTGCTACTGATTTCCCTGAACCCAAACCCTCATCATCCAGTCAAAGCAGTTAAAATTTCTTTCGTGAAAGTGAAAATATCGAAGTTTCGCCATTAAAATACTTTCGAAATTTAGTTTGTATTTTTCATTCAATAATGGCATATATCCAAACTTTTATCCTTGTGCTGTAATAATGTGTGTGCAGAAATCGTTATTGTGCTGTAATGAAGAATTGGTAAGTTCGGAACCGATTTTTATGTTTTACATGGTTTCTTATGGGAAATATTGTATCGTTTAACGTTGTTTCGCTTAACGTCGAGTTTCTCAGGAACGAATTAACAACGTTAAACGAGGACACACTGTATTACAAACTTCATTCATTATAAATATGGCCTTTACTGGTGCTGGTACTTTGAGCAAAAGTGAAAAACATGACAGGATCCTAGAATTGATCGAAAGTATAAGTCCTTAGCAAGAATTTATTGGAAATTCACCTTGCTGACTTATTGTTTAGAATTATTTAAATAATCTCATATTTAGAAGTAAATATCTTATGAAATTATCTTTAGATCATTTATATTTGCTAACATTTGTATTTCTGATTCCAGACTCCTGTACATGTTAGCCTTTAAGCCGTCCTTCTTACGGCGACTCTGGTCTGCAATCCTGAGCGCATCTCAAGTGTCACCTCTCTTTGGGCCTACATCAACTTCTGAAGCAGTGTGTCATAAGAGTTCGTCATCATCAATCATCTCTTTTTCGCCTTCTAACTCTCGCCTCAATCTTCTACGTCTTATCTCGGGGGGTGTTGAAACATCTCCAGAGGAGACTGGACGCATTGTACCACTGCTTGCTGTTTTCTGTACTCTCTTCACACTTTTAATTGTCACTCTTCATGATGGTGAATTCTATGGAGATGACAGCCTTCCAGGTCAGTTATTTCTGTTCTAGAGATTTTTAAACGGTTGACTTTGACTAAACTATGTGTTGTTATACCGTATTTACTCGTGTAAGCCGCGCACCTTTTTTCCGAAAATGACGGTGAAAAAATGGGGGTGCGCGGCTTACACGAATCCTCCAGATTTTCATGTAAGCCGCGCACCATTTTACCTCAAATTCCTGTCGTTAGTTTCTCCAAAGTGAATACAGTAAGTCATCGAATTACGATCATCTGACTAACGAACTTTCAAAGATACGAACATACATATCCGATCAAAAAATTCAAACGTGTGAAGGAATGTCAAATTTGGCGCCACCGGATAAGTTATTTTGCCGTTGCAGCTGGCGGTGCGGCGTGCAGGAACTCGCGGATTGGTACTACCCTTCTTTGCCGTGACGAATTTTAACAATATTAATATTGATCTATCAATTTGCAATGTTCATTGTTTACTTGCGTCATAAATGTTTACGGATGATTCGGAAGTAAGAAGAAAGCCGAAAGATGCCCTGCAAGTAGTGACATATTTGGAGATATTGCTAGTCTTTACATTTTAATGGAAATCGACTTCCATGTGTCAAGCTGCCTTCGCATCAAATAGAGGTATGATTCCATTCACTCATTCGTTTTGTGATGACAAATAATTATTACCGGCAATACGAGGCTCGATTCAGGTTATCGTGATGAATGGTAAAATTTCCTTTCCAGGGTTTGTGGAAATTGCCTTATCCTTCTAGAGTCCTTGCATCTAGTTATCTCTCTCAATCACTCAGCCGGAAACAATAAAGCTGTCAGATTTTAGGGTGATATCTCAGTCAGATCTGAAAAATTGGCGTGTCCAAACCGGTTTTTCCCAGAAGACCCCTCCAGAAAAAAGTTATTCGTTCCTTATTTCTGGGCGCGACGACATTTATCTGCGCGGGACTCATTCCGCGAGAAAGAGAAGAGGGTAACCCGAGAGGATCACTCCTTCACCTTATCTGTAATTATCTACACTCGCCCGTTTCGCTCTTACCCTTTTCACTAGTGGGGGAGGGGTTGGACCTCCTTTCAGGGGCCTCGGCAGCTAACACAAGATTGATACGGCCGATGCTCGAACGTGGGAGCCGTCATTTCGGTCGATTCGAATTGTAACCTTACCCCGGTGGTAGCTGTGAGGTTGATTTCGCACCCCTTCATGATTTTTCCACAACCTGAAATTATGTTGCATAGCGCCCGAGTGAGCTTTGAAACGCATCGTCACATCAATGGGATAAATAACGTAGTGCATCGGCGCATGCAAAGAGAGAATCGGAACTCTAATCTGTTTTTACTTCCTTTTATAGGAAGCATCATTCATTTATGGAAGTGGATACCACGCCAGGAAATCCATTTTCGGACCGTTGACTTTTACATCGCCATGCTAATAGATAAAGAAATTCTGTTTTCACCGTTTGGCGCAGGAAGGATGTTGCTAGAACTTATTCCATAGGGCATTTACATGATATATACCACATTGGAGAAAAAAATTAGTTAACTTGCCTAAAATCGATCATTTCGCGGAAATGTTACTCGGCTATGAGAAGTGATACAAAAATACAAGCTTTGATATAAGTTCTAGCTGCATCGTTTATCTTTCAATGCAGATACTCCTCAAGTTGATAAGTAAGTTTAATACAATTACTGTAGTCGTGTAAAGCAAAGAGGATGTCCAGTGCTTTTTTCCACAGGCCTTTACGCCGAGCGCTGGCGCTTCCGGCAGTCCAGTGAACGGCTACGCGTCCTTGGCTTGCCTCCTCCTCTCCCTTCCATCTCTCTCTCCCCCCACCCTCGCCTCGGCGCTCAGGTTAGGGGGTCGGAGTAAAGTGATATTTTTTCTCAAGTCAGCATCACATTTCATCATAAGTATCTCATTTCACTCATCGCTTTCCCACGCTCTAACTTCACCCAGGTGGCTTCCAAAAGTAGGGGGGAGGGCGTTGCCCGTTGGGAGTCCTTTATCAGCTATGACCGCGAACCAAACGTATCACATTTCAGGCATCTATCAGGTACGGACGGCATTCTACTTTTATTTGTTGATTAGCCGACGGATTTCCGTAATCGAATGATCACGGGTTGAAATTGTATATAATTCTGCAAATATTTTAGCTGGATATTTCATTTCTAACAGATGCCATTTTCATAGCTGGATGACGAGATTGTATACAACTGTGATTACTGTGTGATGTTAGGAGAAAAAGATGCACAATAAAACGGGCTGTGTTTCGTGACGATATTAAAACGTAACGCAATAAATTCATGAGAAAGATGTACATCAACACTTAACTTTGGCACAGAATTTCTATTAAAGAATGTGCATTCATGTTATGACAAAATGATGCAGGCTCAAGGGCAAAAAATTGTTTTTTTGATAAAAATAATTTTTTCCTCCCGAGCCTGCCCGAAAATGGGGGTACGCGGGATACACGAGGGCGCGGCTTACACGAGTAAATACGGTATATATTTTTTCTATTTTGTGTACAGTAAATTCTCAATTTTACGCCCCTTGATTTTACATAACTCTCGATTTAGCATAGCGACATTAAGTTTCAGCTGGAAAGTATAGTGTACTTCAATGGTAAACTCTTGATTTGACGTAGTTTTTCCATTTGACATAGTTTTTTATTTTTATGCAGTCATACTCTGGTCCTTATGGTCAAATTTTCTCATTTTTACGTAGTTTTACAATACTATTTATGAATTGCGAGCAAAGCTATTGAGTACGACAGCAAACCCCAGCATGTTAACAAGCATATTTAACTACAGTAGAATGTTGATAATCCTGAATACGTGGGACCAGATGCGTTCCGGAATTACGATATTTCCGGTGCATAGATCACTTTCCTTTAACCACTTCCCTGACAAGCCCGCATATATTCAGGCACCGAGGTGGTGCAAAATCTGAGGAGCCCGCATATATTCGGGCAAGTCCGCGATGTCCGTATATTTTTCTTTATGCCTGCATATAGTCGGCCGATGCTAGTAGTTTGCGTTCCTGCCGCCTCCTGCACTGTTGAAGGTCCAGAGCTGGCGATGCGGCAAGTGGCGCTCTTTTCAAATAGTGATTTCTAATGTTAAAACAATGGTCATCTTTTGGTAGTATTTCTAGTAATTCGAGGGTTATAATTTTTTATTTAACATGTGTTTATTTCCCAAGAAATGGTAGGAATGGAAAAGAAAAATTTTATGATGAGCATGGGATGGGCTTTTCACACTTAGGGGCGAGGTCCTTTGCATATCGTGATTGTTTCCACGAGTACTTTGTTGGAAGGACGATGGTGACAGTCTTTCGTTGAGTTTCAGAGAATATGCATCCTTAATTTTCAGAGCACATGCACTTTTTCGCTGAAATTTTACCGATGCAAACATTCCGTTTTTAGTTAGAACATTTTCGTTCTAATACGAGCGGTGTAGTAGGAGTGAATTCTATGGCAAATTCTTTGTTTTCGCTCGGTAACATTTGGCAATCAGCAATGGATTCCGGAGAGGAATCAATGTTGACCAGCAGTGATTCCTAGGTTATGGACATTGAAGTTCCAGGCTCCTAGTCGATTCTTTCCGGAGAAACAAGCTCCGAGTCAGAAGGCACAGGGACCATTCGTGGGAAGCGGAGTGGGAGGAAATGCTTTCAACGAATCTTCCTCCGACACCACCTAGGTTTCTTTTTGAAGGAAATACTTCGATGAACTTCGACCTGGTTCCCGACTGGTTCCCTTAAATATTTTTTTCAACGATGAAATAGTTGACTTTATAACTTGGGAAACTAATCACTGCGCCAGTAACACTTTGCGCGAAAAAGCGGGGCCGAGCAGTACTAGCGTAAATCAGTGGCGAGCTGTGACAAGCTCAGAAATTCGTATTTTTTGACCTCGTAATGCTACAGAGCAGAATGCGGAGGCCAGATACTGTTTTATTAATAGACAAGACCTATATTCCTCTCCCTTTTTTGGACACACAATGTCTTACCGATGATTCGTAAAAATAAGACAATATGTACATTTTGCCTATAATAACGATTTTGATTCCCAAACACACCCCAAAGCCAATCTAAATAAAATATGGCCCATTTACCAGAAGCTGGAGGAAAAGTTCAAGGCACTCCATACACCAGAGACGGACGTTACCATCGACGGGAGCCTGCTCTTGTACAAGGGAAGATTGGGGTGGCGGCAGTTCATGCCTATGAAAACAGCTTCATTTGGCAAATATTTGTTCTTTGTGAATCGAGAACTGGATGCGTGTGGTCAACGACAATTTACACGGGAAAGGGGACTGTGTTGGATAAAGACTTTGCCTATTTACCTATGGTCTCAAAAGTGATGATGACTCTAATGAAGCCATTATTTGGCCTATGATATTTCCTGACGACGGATAGCTTTTATACGTCTCCAGATCTAGCCGACTTGCTCGCATCACACTCCACTGACTCGTATGGAAAACTGAGGAAAGGGATTCCAGCTCTCTTCAAAGAGAATCAAGTAAAAGAAAGTTTCTTGATTTTCGCCATAAAATGAATTTTGCTATAACATTTTCAGGGCGAAAGTAGTCGACATGCGGGTTGCATAACTCCCATGAATGTTTGTACGTTGTTTCTTGATTTACTATGGACTAAAATTAATAGTTAACATGAACATTGTCGGCAAAGTATATACTATTGTAATATAATCTAAATGATTTCCTCAAAAGATGTCTAACTAAGGTTAATGGGAAGGAAAGTTATACTGATACGCAGGTGGCCTAATTCTCTTAAGGGGTAACAATCGGAAATTATTGAATAAATCAATAGTTATTTGGAATAAAAAATTTTGGAAAACATTTTCGGATTTGGCTCCCTTTAATGCTTCTGAATCTGAAATAAAAAAATATTACTTTTTTTGACCATTTTTGTAAAAAAACCTGTCAGGGAAAGGTTGAGTAGGCAACACCAAACCATGGTAAGCGATTTGACAAAAAAAAGCGATAGTGGATCCTCAGATATGATGATATGATCATAGAGGTGGCAAGAAATGAGATAATCAAACTCATTATCATAAAATTTATGTGACGAAAAACATTTTTCCATGTTTCTCATTCGTAAATGACGAATCGTGAAGGCAATCTAGATGAGATCACCTGTAAATGGGAAAAAATGGCACTTAATAATATAATCTGGGGAGAATATCATAATTCAGCTGGGCCCATATTTTCCGACACGCTAATAAAGTGCACTTTTTTTTACTCACGCCGCATTTCGACTGCAACACCAGCAAAGAAGATGGACCAACGCAAAGTAAAACCTGGAAGACCTGTATCTTCACATCCCACGGAAGCCAATTTCAAGGCTGTAAATAGTCTTCATCTGACCAATCTTCAGACTCCGAAGGTGAACTTATTTTTCTATAGCAGTGGCTCCTGCCCGACGTAGATGATTTATCAAATTGAGCTTTAGAAGCATCTTACTCTTCCTCCGAAGAGTAATCTTCGGAAAAATTGTCTAAAAATTCATCACCAAGCTCATTTTCCTCCAGAATATGTATATTTGCGTGTAGAATCAGTGAATGTCTCAAAATGGACGGTGGAGAATTAGCCAATTATAATACAAGCACAAAATAAAGCCTTAGTTACAAGGATGCCGCAAGACAGTCCAAAAATAAAGCACCAATCAATGCAAAAATAATAAGATGAGTCTCAAAATGCAGAGAGAATTGTCCAAGGTGACGCGCAGGACTAAAAACGAACTAAACACTGTTGAGGTTGGCTCAGGTAATCCAAAGAACGCCCTGCCACCAATCAAAAGCAGAGGCCGGTAAAATGTCATGTGATGAGTGACCAAAACAAAGCAGAAGTCAATCCAGAAGAGAAGTCTTGGAGAGTCCAGAGTGATTATAAATAAATGCACAGTGGAATTATTTCCGAAGGCAAAGTCCAAACAGTATGCGATGGGTCAAAAAATTAGCGAGAGGAAACTCAGAAAATCAAACTCAAATGGCTAGCGCAGTATAAGAGAAGAATTGAGTAGAAAGACGCATTGAGAAAAAAGTAGCTGTAAAGAAATCCATAGATGCAATAAATCTAGCAGCTGTGGGTAATACGATACTCCAGAAGCACTATCACTAAGGTAAGGTATAACCATGGACCCTCCTTTACTTCGAACGAGAAGGGGAAACTCCCAAGGCCAACTGCCTGGGAGAGGGAAATCCTCAAGCTCACAAAACCTTGTCAGCAGGAAAAGGTAACGGACAAAATAAAGGCCCAGAAAAATGAGCGAGCTCCCTGTGAGGGTCAACATAACTTCTAAGAATCTTGTAGAACCCACAAGAGTTCGTCAGAGCAATCGGCGACATAACAAGCTCTTAAAACACAACGCAGCAAAGCGAAAACTCGCCGAATGGCCTTCCCCATCCGAATGAAAGAACACTAACATCTGATGATGGTTTATTCGTCACCATGTTTTTACCCCCGAGCGTCACTTCCATACTTCAGCCAATGGATCACAGTATCATTGCCTCAATGAAAAGGTATTAACAAGTTTGTCTTATCAGGACGCTAGGCAATGAAGATGATACATAATTTATTGAAATTCTGGAAGAAAATGACAGTATTGGATGCAATTCATGGTGTGCCTCAGGTCTGGTCTTCAGTGAAACCTGTTGCACTAGTTCGTTCTTGGAGGAAACTTTTGTTTGACCTCGAAGGTGATTTCGAGGAATTTTCAGAAAAATGTAATGAATGACTCTGAGTTGGGGGGTTTAATGAAAACCATGAAAGGATTCGAAAATGTTGATGCGGAGAACTTAGAAGAATGTTTAATGAGAGACAAAAGCGACCTGGGATTCCAGCATGTGACTGATAGCGATATTGTTTACGCCACGATTGGAGAAGTGGGTGAGGAAGTGAGTGGGTAGAGTTGAAGTAGTGGGCATAAGAAAGAGGGGAGCAGCAAACGCATGAGTCACAGCCAGGTACTCAACTTCGTAGATAGTCTGCTACAGTATATGGAGCATTCGGGATGCGACTACAATGGCATTATTGCTGCTAAAAAGATACGCGGTGGGGTGAAGATTCAGTTGTGAATATAACCCAAGGAAGAATTTTTTCGCACTATTTCAGACTGATTACACTCAACCTTACTCCACGGTATAATTATTCCGGCTGGCAATAGCTATCATCGAAAGAATCAGGTTTAATTTCCTGCCCTAATTAAGCGTTTTGATGTAGACTTTGAGCAAGGTTGCCCTTCCCTTCTTCCCTCGCCAACAGCCAAGAAAACCAGAGAAAATATGAGTTCGCTTGGTTCATACGACCAATTACTTTTACGCACATTAATTCTAAAGTATGACCAGCACTGGGCGCATGCATAATCGAAGGGAAAAAACGCTCAAGCACCCATACATATTTGTATCAGAAAATGGTGTAGGTACTTTTCTCCCCTTTCGCTTCAACCCAGTGATAGAAAAAAATATCCTAAAAGAGAGCTCAGCTGCATTCCTGCAGATTGATTTAGAATTAAATAAGGGTTTTGTAGCTTAATTCTTACTAGAGACATAAACAAGAAGAGGATTAGTGGAACCATCCTATGTGATGCCGAAAGTCACGCTGTCGGAGAGGGAGCATAAAATCTTGTCAGCATCGTAGCCCAATTGGAAGCACTTGCATCTACCCCCCCTCGGGAGGACATCGGTGATGGGAGTTATCTACCAGTGCGGAAGCAGGACACCGGATTGGCCAGGATCTTAGGGTAGGGGCGTTGAGGCATTACTTATCACAAGTTGGAGGATTATTGGCTGTAACCCCCAGCAATTTAATTCGATAGATCACGATCTTGTAAAGAAACGAACTTGAGGCTTGTAACGAAAATGACCAAATTCTGATTTCTCCTAATAAGAATCGGGATACATTACATCGATTCCAAATTGCTAATGACGTCAACTCCCAGTTCAGTTCGCATTTATCCAAATGAGAGGCCATGGTGGCAGTGACGATGGAGCGAAGAAAAGTGCAAAAATAAATAACTTTTTTGTTAAGTGAGTGATTCTTTCGACATAAGAGCTGAAGTATTTTATATAAGTAATATACATTCATTTGTTTGTCGTATTTCTTCTTCAATTCTTAATTACTGATTCCCTTTTATAAGACTGCCCGAATGGACCGGAAATTAAGGAAATGCGAAATAGAAATGCCCGCACATTCCCATATTGTTTTTCCCCAACCCGGCAATCCCCACCAGGAAAATTCACCCTGCTTTCCATCTCTGTTGCTCCAAAACCGCGGCTTACTCTTCTCCTTCACCTTTCTCACTTCCGGCGAACCTATCAAATGCTTCCCTTCTTACCCATACTGGTCATATTTCCCCTCAAGTTTCTGAGTGCCCCCTCCCCACTCTTCAAGGTTGGCACGAGCCATCACCTTCACACCAAAGCCCTCGTTCCAGCCCTCAAGGAGATCAGGCCCCTTCTAGTACCCCCTCCGTCCCACTCAACTCAACACTAGGTCAGGATGCGATGTCCCACGCTGACTCTGCCGGCCCCCCATGCCAACTCTTGGGCCCTTTAAGTAAAAATCCTCCACTCTCCAAAGGCATGT
Source organism: Pyrrhosoma nymphula (assembly GCA_963573305.1). Classification (NCBI taxonomy): domain Eukaryota; kingdom Metazoa; phylum Arthropoda; class Insecta; order Odonata; family Coenagrionidae; genus Pyrrhosoma; species Pyrrhosoma nymphula. Next base: position 158,197,939 of record OY754331.1, on the reverse strand, counting down.
CCTCCCTCTCCACGGACGCAGCCGGTTGAGGCAAGGGAGGAGGGAGATAAGATGTGACTATTTGGCGTAAAGCCGATGATTCATTCAATGTGTATTCCTCGCGTGCATCCCTTGGCCTTGACTCCCAGGTAGATCAACGTCTCAAGTGGCGCACGATACTCCTAGGCCATGGGTTGCGTAGCTGTTTTTGTGAGAGGGAGAATGGTGGGGGGTGAGTAACCCCCGCAATTACGGGGAAAGGAGGAACAAACAGCTGATTATAGCCTGGTGCATGGCCTAACCTGGAGCTGCAATGCTCAACGAAAATCTCCTTGCTTGATCGAAAGCAGAGGGAAAACAATAACAAAAAATATCCAAAATATTAGTTCAATATCGAATCTTTAAATGGATCCTGAGATTTAATGAATGAAGAGCAGGTGACCTAATCTGAATAGAGCCACAAATGAAGCTTTCGCACAGTAGAGTGGAAAACGAAAATTATTAATTTGTAGTGATCGTTAGCAGCATCATTAGTAGCCGATGAAGTGTAAAAGGAGTTATATCGCCTTCGCCGTTGAAGTGCGTGGCTTGTATGTTCAATCTACTTTTGAAAGGAGGTACATATTTAGTTGGACTCCTCGATAAGGTCCAGCGTATTGGAAATAACCACGCCCAAATAAGATGAATCCAAGGGAGAATAATGATTGTTATTTCGCGAAATTAACGGGCATATCAGTATTTGTACAAAATATATGACATGCATCCATCGCATAGCATCCGCGAGAGAATCTTATTTTCACTGTCTTCAATATCCGATGCAAATGATCGTGCAAGTCGCATACTTCCTTAGTGTATGCATAAATCAATATTATTGATGATTATACATCGCTCACGCTAAAGTTACGAGTTCTCCAGTTAGGAAATAATATAGAAAAATGCGCTAAGAAGCTTCATAGGCTTAGTTCACACTGCACGAAAATTGTGCAAAGATGCTTCATTGCCTAATCATTCATCGGAAAAAAGTACGACAAGTTAGTTGTCGTGAATGTAAATTTCAGTGGGGCTTGGAAGGAGGCTGATTCTTCCGATTTTCGGGATTTCTGCCGCGAAAGCTGGAACGACGTGGTGGAAATCCCTAAAATAGGAAGAATCAAACTCCGACAAATAAGTTGTGTTCAACTGACAATGAGTGCACCCTGTGGGCATGAATACACATTTAAATATACTTTCGTGAGTTATAACTTCGTAAATCATGCAAGTACGTTGCCAGAGTACATCTTAATCTAAGGAAACAAAGAAAGAGCTTCATCACGATGTTTTTGAAAGATACTCGTTTGTACGAAATTTGATATTACTAAGTGCCGATTTTTGCGGTCCCGTCGACTTCGTAATTTTGAGTTTCTGCTCTATGTAAAATCGAGGTTTACTGTATTCATATCTCTTTTCTCTTTTTGAATCCATAAATATAATTGAATCCAGATCCTGTTTTCAAAAAATTATGAAGTCAGGATGGTTATGTGATATTTGTACAATACATTTGTCCTTATTGAATGCATCAATATCGCAAAGTGGAAGTACCAAGTGTGTTTTTCAATAGTAGGCCTGAATATGCAACTTGGAGCATAAATAAAACACATTTCTTGGCGATTATTCTCCATGGTTTGTCAGTAATAAAGATACATGGTTTATGCAGCCGCTATGTAAAAACATTGACCCCGGAAAAGTCACCATATTTAATGACTCGAATTGAAGTCGAAGGTAAGTTTTCATTGACCGGAAAAGGTAGAGATTTCTCGCCAAACAGCATGGCAATATTCCTGGGACTGACTCCAATCAATTTCAATCAAGCAGTTGATTTCAAATGTAATGACATTTTCATGATTATAGGACAACCTAACTGTTATATTATCTTTTGCCCATAATAAACATCTATTTCTGACTTTTAGCTCATTTTAACTGACATGTAACTTATTCATTAATCCATAGAAAGATCCAGGGTTAATTTTACTGAACATTAATGATGCAAAACTGTTTTTAATGCACAACCTTACATTTTCGGCACAAAACCATGGAACAGTGAAGTAGCAGAAATGGTAAAGTGAAAATTTAGCCACTTTTGCTAGGTGAAGACTACTGTTTGAGAAGGCATTCTAAGTTTTATATTTTGCTGTACTCGATTAATTTTATTTTTTTATAAGCAGACGGCAAATGTTGGGTCCATCAGCTTAACACATTATGAAAGGTAAGCTTTATGGTCTGCACCATAGGAGTTGGCGTTGAAAATGTTACATAAGGAGGTTTTTAGGGTGGCTTCCATGTGTGCTGTTCGCTTAATTTTAAGTGAAATGTGATGTAACTACATAATGTCAAAATCTCTGCTCATATATTTGCCAAAGTGAATTTTTTCATAAATCATCGACACTTGCAAAGTAAAACGATATTGGCCAGAGATGATAATCCCATATTGAGATAACCAAGCAATAGAGTTTGCAAAGGCATAAGGAAATGTTGCCCTTTGTGGTGATAGCTGCTGTATTTGAATGTCTGCTATCCAGTGCAGTGCAATATCAATCATGGCAAAATGACTCGTTATGGTGGTGTGGCAGGAGTAGTCATGGTAATTATCAGAAATCTGTAAGCTTTTCACCGTGAGATCAATAATTGCAAAACAATGACTCTTTGACAATCTGTTTGATATAAACTATTCTTGTAGTAGTGAATCCCTACTCTATGAACTTCAATGGTCAATTGCCGTTAAAACTGCAATTTGGTGTTCAAGCCAACGTCTGTTTATGGTTTATTCCATTATTATTAGCTAACAATTTCTCTTTTATATTTTAGGTGGATCATCTTCCTCTCAAACGTCAATTACGCAGGAGCAACAAGTCTTTGCAGGGAACTTTCAAATGCCCCAAGCTTCCCTGCAGCATCAGCCAAAACTAATGCAAACAGCATCATCTGTTAGCATGCCTGTGTCACCACAGATAATGCCCTTTTCACTCTCCGAGTTGGCATCCCTTAGCCTTTCACTCAAGGTAAAAATAATCCTCTAGGATTGTGGATTTTTGTCCTATTTTATTTTGAACAAGTTGCTCTCTTGGGTGAAACTTATCTAAGCATTTTTTTTTGCTTTTTAAAAAAATTAATATAAAACTTCAAACAAGATAATAATGCAAGGAAGTATTATTTTAAATATGTTAAAGTTATACTAGCAAAAAAGGAAAATGATGAATGAAAGGCTTACTTATTTGTACTGTCATGGCATAGTTGCACATAATTTATGGTACAGTACAAGTATGATGGGTGTAGAAATCATTTAACTTCATTTTGATCCACATTTTGGGTACTTTTGCACCAAGGATGTAAAACCAAGCATCCCAGTCATTTCAGAATTTACTAAATGGAGAGCTCTTACAAAGTATTAGGGTACTTAGTTAAGAAACTACTACAGTAATTTAAATTTGAGCTCTCTGTGTACGACACATACTACTTGCTTAGTAGGCATCCACATCTCCTTAATGTTGAAATGCCCTTGTTTTGCACAAATTTGGATGAAGCAATGACTGAAGGGAATGCATCCCTTGTGCTGAGCAAGGCAAGATTGTTTTTGTGGAACAAGTCCTTTGGCTGGGGTCTGGTGGTAATAATACAATCAAGATAATTGGAGTGCTCTTGTGAAGTTCTTGTGAATAATAGAGCTTGTACTAATGTCATATTTTTATTTTATCATTGTTTATAGTTACAGTTAATTTATATGCAATTAAAAAATCATAATTACCCTTACCACTCCTTTTCTAGGATGCATGCCTGGGTCTGGTAGAGCTTGCCTTCCCGGAATCTCGCCCTGGTGTTCATGATGATTACAGGACTGCTTTGCGGGGACAACCTCAGTCTGTGTGGACTTATGGAACTGATGGTATTAGCCAGTTATCTACTCAGGGATGTTTACATAATCAAAAGAGGAGGCTGCATCATCAAAGGACAAAGTGGAGGAAGAGAAGGTCAAGACTTGTCTGGTCGCACCTGTTTAAGGTGAACATTAGTGTAGAAAATTCTTATTATGAAACTCTTTCTTATAAAATTTCATTCCAGCGGAACAAATTGATTGGCCCCAAATACAAGGGTATCCTAATGAACATAGCAGTATGAGATATCGGTAAATTTTGGAGTTACACAATTACAAACCTTGCTCATTTTCCATAAGTGAAAAAGAAAATTGAAATGAATAAAAAAAGTGTACTGTAAAACCTCAATTTTTACACAACTTGATTTTATGTAACTCTCGAATTTACATAGCGACATAAAGGTCTGGCTGGGAAGCAAGGGTACTTCAATGGTAAACTCTAGATTTTACCTATTTTCTCAATTTTTCATAGCTTTTTGTTCTTACGCAGTCATACTCTGGTCCCAACAGTAGAATTTTCCTCATTTTTATGTAGTTTTGTGATGATTTTTACTAATTGCGAGCAAAGCTATCGAATATGACAGCCAACCCCAATATTTAACTAGAATATCTAACTATGTACTCATTTTCCTGAAACATGCACAGGAAATATGGCACTAAATGCTAGGTCATCCAAAATACTTAACATTATTTCGGCAGTTATTACAAGTAACTCATAAGCGTGTCAGAATAATATGCCTTTAATTTGGAGACTGTTTTATAAGTTTCATTTGGTTTTACCGTAGTTAGGGGCATAGTAATACAAAGTCTTTTATGGCAACGATTGGCATTCGATATATTACATGTACTTGCTAACGGTGTAATAAAATAATTACTATTATTATTAGGGATGTGCGAACACCAGATTTTCAATTCGAGTCGAGTTTGAGTCGATCATTGCAAAAAAAATCGAGTTTCGAGTCGAGTCGAGTTTGACTGTCAATATTAGATTTTCTGTTTTTTTAGAGAAAATAAAATTCCTTAAAGTCTTATTTAATTCAAGATAAATTTCCTAATTCTCATCATTTCAACAAATATAATGTACCAGATACTGCTGCCATTTTGTACCAGATACTGCTGCCGTCATGTTTCTTGCATTGTCAGTCACTATATAAATTGGAATTGAGGACCTTAAATTCCATTCCTCTAGTATTGAATTTAACTTCTCAGACAAAGCTATCCCTGTATGCTGACCATGAAAGTAGGAATTAGCAAGCACATAGCGTTTCATTGAAAAATCTTTTTTAATGAAATGACAAGTTAGAGAAATGTAGCTATCTTGAGCTCGCGATGTCCAAATGTCAGTAGTTAAAGACAATGAATCAAGTGTACTGAATTCTTCTTCTAATTCTAGCCTGATTTCACATTTCCTTTTTTCGTACATTTCCGGAATAATTCTTCTTGAGAAAACAGTTCTGGAAGGCATTTCATATCTTGGTTCTAGTACTTGATTTACTTCTCTAAAACCCCTATCTTCTACAGTAGAGTATGGCTGAAAATTAAAAGCATCATCTTCCCTATAGTTGATGTTATCAACTTTGCCCTTTGGTGAGAAGCATCCATTTTCTCAGGAATTAAAAATTCAGAGATAGATGTTTCCTGCTTCTTTGAGGGTTTCTTTTCATTGATGCTCTTTCCCTCCTTTTCTTTTAAGTATACAGAATACCTTGATGGATGTTTCTGTAAATGTCGAATTAGGCTTGTGGTGCTGCCAGTTGGCGTTTTGAACCTTCTTTTGCAAGTATCGCATTCTGAATCGACAGAAGAATATTTTGTAAAATAATTCCAAATAGAAGAACCTCTTCCACTCATTATGAAAGGCGAGTTCTGAAGTTGAAACGTTTAAAGACTAATTGGTACAGACAATGGGAGGGCTCACACGCACCCTGAAATTAAACGAAACAGTCCGAGGTAGTATTACACTCATCGGTAGATGAATTGGATGTTTAATACAAAAAATGGTAATTGTACGCGAAGTTGGGTCCTTCTTCCGTCAGCAACTTGGATACCAACGGCGCCACAGCCATCATTTTTACTTTATGTTAAAGATGTGTATTGCATTTTGATCACAAATGTTTCCCCACGATTTTAACAAAAACATGACCAATTTGAACTGACCAATTTCACTGAATCTCAGAATCATATTAGGAAAATAATTTTAACAGTGGATCCTTCTTCGCGAACATTTACCTCAGTAAAATATATTCTAATACGTATAGTCAATTACCTGTCAAATGTACGAACGCGGTCACTTTGTATTAAGGGACCATGAGTATGAAATTAGTATCTGTCAAAATTGGTCAAGTTGTTCGATACCGGTGTGGTTGTAATCATAACAACCCGAAGTCGAAATCCAAACAAAAGAAAGCGACTAGTGCGTACTTAAAGAATACCGAGAATACAGACTCAGTTAAACTTTGCTCGAATCTATCATGTGGAAAGGACATGTTTTTGCTTACCAGTTGAGCTACACAATGAACCAGGGAAGATTTTCTTCCGTTTATAAAAATCTGTACATTTTACTATTTACTTGTAAATGAGTCGCATTTTCACTTAGTACGTAATCAGTTGCTTCTGTGATGTAGTTATAAAGTCGATACACTGTAAATTCGGTACATGAAATGTTACTGTCAACGTTAACAATGTAAAACCCACAGATTTTTGGTTGATTTCCATATGTTATTATCGTATGTGAACACTCGTATGAGTGCTATTCTGATTAAATTGCTAATCTCGGAGCAACGATCACGTACGTATTTTGAGGCACGACAAACGTCTCAGTATTCCGTCGTTGGAGATGATTTAGTTAACTGAAAATTATTTCCTGTAAGTATTCATTAATGTTAAGGCAGATTATGTAATATGTGGTACATACTTATTACGTAGGTATTGTAAATTAATAACATAGCACGAAATTTTAGTATTGCTACCTACCTTATGGGAGTAAAATATTCTCTATCACTGATCTACGGACATTTACCATTAGAACACGATTGAATTTGAAGAAATTGTCGGCAATCTTAATTAAATACCCCATTTTTTCAACCACTTAAAAATCTATTGACTCGACTCGATGTTTATAAAAATTCACGAGCCGAGTCGAGCTTCTTTCTTAAACTCGACTCGACTCGAATTTCGAGCTGCTCGCACATCCCTAATTATTATTATTGCTCTTAAATATCGCAAAAGCAATCAAAATGATATACCCTATATGTCTGTTTATGACCCTCATTTTTGGCCTAATATCCGTAGTCAAAAGGGGAAGTGGGAACTATTTTTGAGCTCCACCATGGCCTACCCATAGTGTTGACATCGCAGCAGTTAGTAGAGGTGGAGGATAAATGATAGGTCGGTGACGAGAGATCGTATGTATAGTGAAGCCTTAGTGGAGAAGAGGAAACGTAACAAGGCCTCAAGGGAAAAAGAATAATAAAGAGGTACTGCAAAAATTTCAAGAGCTACAACCAAAAAAAAATGTAATTTCTTGAAAAGCGGAGAAATTTGTTGCTGAAGTTGAATCGGAAATGCACTCATTGAAAAAAATCACACCGGTTTATTTCATTTGCAAGTTCTCTACCAAACTATCCTGAATCTAATTTATTGTGTTCAAATTGCACCTGACTTAAATTTTGTTGTCAGTTTGTTTTTTTTTATTTGTTGGTTGAAATGAAACCCGTTGTATTCCACATTCCTTGTATACTCTATTATTTTTACTCAAAGTTGGTACCAACATTTCTCGTATTTATCAGATTAGCAAAATATGCCGATTTTATTAGCAATTCATAAAAAATATGCAAGAATGGAAGTACAACAAGGCCCTGGAAAATGCAAAAATTTGCCTGGAAAACTCAGGGAAAAAAGAAATTGAGATTCACCGGACACCCTGTAATATAAAAAGTATCCCTAAGGTTGAACTCGTTTAAATAAAAATAGAAAATATTAGAGAATATCAAATAAAACCAAATCCTACATGATATCATATCCTTTTTAGGCTTGTGTCAGCTTGTTGAGGCAACTTCATACTAGAGATGCTAGAAGGCCTTTTTGTCCTGAGGGCCACTGGATATCAAAGCAAGTTGCTATTCTGCAAACTGAAGGAGGGGTATCCAAAGGACCAGCTGGTTCTTCCTCTTCTGCTGTTATTACTCCCATGGCTTCATCAGATCTAACTTTGAGGCGGAGAGGACGTCCTTACAGACCTTTTCAAGGTCTGCGGGCATTAACTCAGGAGGAGATGGGTAAGATTTTTCATTTTCATTTCAAAAAGATGTTGTTGACCTTATGTAATTCCCAAGTGAGAAGGAAGAAATTGAGGTGGTATATTTAAAATCAGACACCAATTGTTTCACTGCTTTTTATCTACTGAGAAAGTAAAATGATGTATTTTGACAGAAGGGTAGTACCCAAAACTTGTCTGACAAGGAACTGAAAATATATCCGTTTTCACATCTACTGTTAGGAAAAATATTCCTTTTCATGGTGCAAGTGAAAACAAACTTTATTGTTTTTGAATGATTTCAGGCTTTATTGTTTTTGGTTTCACTTCATAGAAGTTTTGACATTTAGTATTCATGATTGAAATAGAATACTTTGTACTTTTCTACAACTTTAATGAAAATTTAGAAAAATGCAGAGTATTTTATTTCAGTTATGAATACCTAGTAAAAACGCTATTCACTTCCATATTTTAAGCTATGCCAGGCTCTTATCCTGTAGCCTCATGGTGATTTAGATACATATTAGGGTTCTTCTATTATTAAATATCTCCATTAAGCTAATGTTTTTTTATGGTGGTCATAAGGATTCCTCATTTTTTACTGAGTGGTTAATGTTTTCAATTGGATCATTAGTCTACCAATCTTAAATTTTACTGACAGACCATTAGAAATTGAAATCCTGTGTGCACTTGGATTCACAGTCAGTGCTTGAAGGAGACACTTAATTGTCGGAATTGATTCTTTTAATGGATGGGTTTTAGCTTCTGATTTTTGTTTCATATCTATAAACTTTGAGAGACTTGGGGAAGTTTTTAGTTATGAATGATTTTTCATTTAAGCTCTATGATATAGCTCGTGTTAATTTTTCATCTATTTTATGTCTCGGTCACTTCAGAGGAGGGACCACCTTTATCAACCCGAGAGATTCGCACTGCAACCATTTTACGAGAGGTGCCCTTTGTGGTGGCATTTCAGGAGCGTGTGCTAGCCTTCCAAGGACTTGTTCTTAGGGACAAGATGGAGAGACAGGGTGAAGCTACCTACTTCTTACAGGGACCATCCATTCATATTACTGTTAGACGTTCCTACCTCTATGAGGACGCTTATGAAAAGCTTTCTCCAGAAAATGGTGAGTGATGTGTGTGAGATTGAAAAAAGTTTTTTTTTCTTTTGCCTGGGCCCTTTTTCCCCCGTTGTGATCATTATGTGGTATGTCTTTCCTAATTATCCATTTCAATGCTACTGTATGTTCTGCATTTTACGATTTGTGAGGTGTCTATGTCTGCAAAAAGAGAGTTTTGGTGATGCAGTTTTTTGCCATGGTTTTTAGTAACGAATTCCATGTTTTCCTGGGGGCTGGGCCTGAGAAATTTTTAAAATATTGTAATTTTGAAAATTTCATGTTTTCAAAAGCTTGTACATATTTTCAAATAGTGCTTTGTATTTAGTGAAGGCTTTTGGTAGGCACGGGCAGTTTTGCTTTGTACAGTAAAACCTCTACTCAACGAAATTCAAGGGACCGATCCAGTTCGTTCATCAGGAGTTTGTTTGTCGGGGGTTCGCTCGCCGAAGGTGTTTTGCACGTTGCATCACTCCAGGGGCAACATAAATAATCCACTTCTTGTACCTTGAATTTCAGGGAATGTGGTTCGCAGAACTCAATCAAAGGTAAAATTTCCACAGAGGAAAACATACTTTTACTTACTGCTCCCTTGCTATGAAAAACCGTGGAATAACAATGAGCAGGTCTTTCAGCAAGTCCTACTAATTATACCATTTACTGCGATTTCTAAAGGCCGGCTTACGATTGGCGTGAACGTCAAACTTTAACTGTGAATTGTTTTTGCGTTGATGCCATCCTGTTGTTATCACCGTTAACTGGAATGCATGTCGGTAACCTTTGGTCGCCTTCATTCATATTTGCATAAACCGGCCTTAACTTCCCACCCATTGCATCACAAATATGCTAGAATTGGTGATAGTAGCTTCTTATGCCACCACTTTTAAGAACTCTAACTCAATACGGTCACATCCGCGATGCATTTAAGGTTTTAGAGAACTAATTCAAAAATACAGTACGATATATGTTGGCTTTTGTCCCACCAGCTACACATTTTTTCGAGAAATTTTTTCAAGATGGCGGCAAGTGAAAAAAAGCTATTCTCAGATTTGAGATGCTCGAATTCCAAACAATAATTTTAAAACAGTAATAAAAGAGATATAGGAACACACACAACATAAATGACTAATGAATGGATTTTCATTGCATTAGGTGTTTCAAGTATGCTAAAGAAATGTTTGAGCCCGTGATACGAAAGTCAACAGTTGACAATTTGTAAATCAAGTATGGATATCAATTTTTGCAAAAGCATGGGAAATAAATTACAAACTTATGTAGTAAATAAGTAGATAAATTATCAGACGTAATAATTGTCACTTATAGCAAAACCAGGTTTCACTTGCAAATATTGCAATTGTTCATTCAAGTATTCTACCAGCTACCAGCAGGTTCTTGGACAGTCCCAATTCTGCATCCCAATTTCACGAAAATGAACCGCAGTAACACTCGAGAGCAACCAGGTTTCACTCGCAAAGATTGAAATTATAATCACACGATGATGAACTGCAGTAAAACTTGAGAACGCCGACCAAATCACTAACCACGCCACCAACAAATCACTAATGCAAATTACCGGAAATGTGATGAAGAGGATAAACAAACAAGAAGGAGCCTTCTGATTGGCTTGTTTATACAAAGTCTCTGATTGATCCTTTTCACTTTTAAAAACTACAAAAACGTCAAAAACCTCGCAAAATAATAAAAATTAACCTTTTTTTAAAAATATGTTACTAAGAGGTAAATATTACAAGACAGGGCTAATCTTTCATTTTGTTTATTGGTCGTAAAGCAGGAGTTCGTTCATTAGAGGTATTTACCAATGCATTTAAATAGGAATTTGGCAGGACCAATAGCATTTGTTCATTCATCGGAGTTCTTCGTTTAGCGGGAGTTCGTAAGGTAGAGGTTTTACTGTATAATCCAAACTTTGTATTTTTGAGCTTCATATTATCGGGTTTCTACTGTATATGCAATTGAACATGATCTCATATTTTCTCATGTGTTTACAGTATTTATCAAAATATTTTCTTGTGCAATGGAAATATAGTGAGCTCTACGTATTTAGGACTGACGAAAGCTACAAAATGGGAGGAATTTTCTGTAAAACAGATAGGTGTATGATTTCTCTCTTCCCATTCATCGTTAGTTTTTCCACCAAACTGAGGTAGAAATTAATCTATCAACACATTTCACTTTTCATTCTTTTCCTCTTCCAATTCCATTCCTTGTACCCATCCTTGTTTATGGCTGATGCCATTACCCTCCCTGCCGCATGCCCTTAATGCAATGTGTGGGCTAGTATGCATATGTAGATGTATGCATTGAATTCCTTTTCCGTTATCCCCCAAACTGCCTTACCTTGCTTCTACACTGCTGCCAACTTGCAGACTCTGAATTCCTTCTCTAAATCATGTATAGAATTTCTAGACAAATATTTATAAATCTTTTATGCATTGCTTATTCAGTTGACTCATTTTATTTTACTTAACAATGCAACTACAATCGGTATATACACCCCCTATAGAGTTAAAGCTTGTAATAACAATGCATACTCTACTCCTTTGGTAGTGATTGTCATGAGAAGTGCTTAGATAATGCAATGGCCTACCAAAAAAAATGAGTGCAATTGCTTACCTGAATCCCTCTGGCATGGGAATGCACATAGGACTTGGAGCCCTATTCTGACTGATCACAATGTCAGAGAAGGGATAGAATGCTGAAGGAAGGTGGATGAAAGAGTGTTATATAGGAGTAGACAGTGCATAAACACACATTACGGATAGGATGTTGGAAGAGAAAAAGTATGTAGAACTGAAGGATGAAATCATTATGCATTAGAAAAGATGTTGATGGTGAAATGTAGCATGTGGTAATATGTATGTCCACCCAAACTTACATTTGATAGAATAACGAGATTCATAGTGATGCCCAGTTGGCTAATATGCACTTTTGTTGGAATATTGTGACTTGTAGGACTCATTTATGTAGGAAGGCTCAATGAATTTGTTATAAAAAGAAGGGAAAGTGTCACTGGTAAAACCTAGGGCTATATATGCAGGCCAGGTAAAACAGGATATGAAACATGAGAGTTATTATGGTATAAGGGGACTGAAAAGGCAGGGTTGCTGTCAGATAATCTTCGGATTGAATGACCAATGATAGTAATGATACCTAAGTTCTACATGGAAATCTGGGTAATCCTGAAAAATAGATTTTCTTGCTACTCTGAATAAAATTTTTTAATGAAAATTTATACTAAAAAAAGTGATTTTAATTATCAGCTGACCTACACAACTAGATCACAGAAAATGGATTCTGCTACTATGGGAGACAATGGAAGTCTACACTCTTTATGTCAGTGATTTGAGTTCATTGAAAAAGTAGTTACTATAACTTAAGTGGCAATAATTAATGCACAGTTGCAAATCTTATATAATATTCATTTGAAACATATTAAGCATGTGCTTTATTAATGCTGCATTGAGAAATTTTAGTTAAGTTATCTTAACAGTTATAATTAGATATATTATTGTTTCAGTTTTGCTGTATTTAACTGTGTAACTAATCATATTTTCAGAACCAGACTTGAGGCTGAAGATGAGAGTGCAGCTGGTGAATGCAGTTGGGATGAGCGAAGCTGGTGTTGATGGTGGAGGCGTATTCAGGGAGTTCCTGTCAGAGCTCATCAAAACAACCTTTGATCCCAACAGAGGTTTCTTCAGGTTGACCCGTGATAATACGCTATTTCCATCTCCTGGAGCACCACTCATCTTTGGCCAGGATTTTCCGCGCCATTACTATTTTGCTGGACGAATACTCGGAAAAGTATGACTGTCATAAATGCTTTGACTCATATTATTTTCTTTATTAATGAAATTTCGTTTAGTTTAATACAGAGAGTTAAGGTTGGCGTAATGCAAATTTAATGTTGGCATTTTTATTCTTTTTCTGAAATCTGCTGTTCCAGCACTAACTTGTGATAAATTTTGCTTCAAGATTAACTTTTATAATAAGTGTTTCTATATAAGAGGAGCTTTGATTGCATAAGAAACAACATGAAATCATCTTGCAATGTTAAAGAAGTGAAATATACCTTATTAAAGTTATTCCAGAAGAACCTTGTGATGGGAGGGTACTGCATTTTATCCACGTGTGATTTTAATTCTCATAAAGTATCGTATTTGTACAAATGTCCCCTTTGAATGAAGACCTCGTCCTCAGCTTTTCATCTTCATTTTTTGATTAGTTGAATGTATCTTATATGACTTAGCTTGTGATATTTTATTTGAACTACAATCAACTCTCGATTATCCGGCTTCCGATTATCCGGTTTGCGGATATCCGTGCTATTTTCTCATCCCTACACTTAAGGTTTGAAAAATATTCCAATGGTAAAATTAAGTAAATTCTTTGAAAGTTCGATGTTTCTAAATAGAATTCGAAGTTTGTAAATGTCTCTTTTTAGTTTAACTTTTTAATTTAATCACAATATTATGAAAATTGTTTGATTCGTTTAAGAATGATGAAAACTCAGCCGCCTCTGCTTCTGAAATTATTTTATCCGTTCTTTCTCATTATCCTTTGCCACTGAATATTCTATCTTCCTAAAACGAACAGAATAGGTCGTAAATATACAATGGAAATAATTTCCAATAAACTAATTGAAAATAAACTAACTTATATTATACTTAAAAATAACTATGTATTGTTCCGTATTTTCTAACTTTTCCGCCTGAATTAATAAATACGAAACAGTATCAGTGCTCCCTGGTCATTATTCGCCCTTGAACAGTCATTTGTTTTTACCCAGATATGATTGTGCCAGTTCATTGGTGTGGAAATCGCAATAACTTCAAAGTTGCATTTGTTACTAAATTGCCGCGACAAAGGTGAAGCAAATGGCAGAAAAACGGAAGAAAATTGTCCTTTCCATCGTGAAAAAAACTAGAATTGATTACAAGAAATGAAAAAGGAGAGACTGCTTAAACTGGCAAAAGAATATGTTGTGGGATTACAAACATTTCGGGATATATTTTAGAATAAAAGTAAGCTGATGAAGTTCGCTGCAACCTCGGACAGTAGTTTGGAACCCTAAAAGAGTGAGACAATGAAACGATCAACCTTTAAAGAGTTAGATTCCACCATGCTTCTTTGGTTCAATCAAAAACGGTCAATAATTGGTATACCCATCTCACGCCCCATGTGCGCACAGCAGGCTAAACCTTTTCACTAGTCTCTAGGGATAGAAGGAGATTTTTCACCTTTAGCGTCCGTGCGGTCCCAACAGGGACCACCTAATGTTTTCGTTTATGGCCTTGCGGTCCCTTTAGGGACCACTGAAACACACTTCGTTTAAAATCGGCTTATAATGAGTTTCGTTATTTATAATTAACTGGAGAGCTGCTTATATTTTAAAACTAGGCCATTTAAATGCCCGGCCATGCAGTGATACATCTGGGATTTAAAGCCGTCCTTTAAAGGTTAAAGCTTCTTCTGGGTGGTTGACGAGATTCAAGCAGCGACATAGAATTCGTGAAATTGCTATTCAGGGAGAGCAATTGAGTGGCAATGTTTCAGCTGCTGATGCTTTTCGCTTGGAGTTCACAGAATACGTAAAGGAAGAAGAGTTGGCTCCCGCACAGAAGCTCTGGCGAGTGTTGAAACTTATCTAGATTACATGCGACAAAATGATTTCGATTATTGCGACGTAATCTCAGCCAGAAAAAATAACTGCAATAAAAGAAAACATGAAGAAATCAAGTAAACAGCAAAAAATAACTTATTTCCGAGATTCACAATAAAAGAATGAGCTCTATTCTGATATGCACTTCGATAATGTTATTTACATTGACTTCAAATACGCAATATATGCTATTGTTTTTTACTATCGATATGGTCAAGTTAAGCGCCCATTATCTTTTGTTTCAAGCATTAGTAACTATTTATTAGATTAGAAAATATTTATTGATGAATGTTGAAGATTTCATGATACTTGAAATAAACAAACTGGAAAATTAGCATTTCGTTATTCACTTGTTTTCTTGCCGTAACACCTGCAGTCAATTGTAATGCGAAATATTTTTAATCCTACTAGTGCCGAATCTATATATTATATCGCATATATTTTTCAGAGGCTCACAATATAACAATGTTTTGTATTATATAATCACTTCCATGTCATACATTTACTGAAAATAAGGAATATGTCAGAGTTTATTATCTACGTGGTCAAGCTAAGTAAGTACCCATTATGTTGTGTTTCAAGCATTTGAAGATATTAATTTATAAATGTTTACGATATTATTATATTTTTAAATAATAGAAATATTAAGTATTTCATTAGTTGTCTTGCGGTAGCCGCTGCAGTCTTTTATGTGAAATAGTTTCCATCCTACGAATTGAAATGTCAATATCACAACCACATATTCCATGTTTTTCGGTTATCCGTGTTTTTCGATTATCCGTGCCTCGTCGTGCATCCATTAGCACGGATAATCGAGAGTTGACTGTAGTTTCAGCACCTCATCCTGTAGCGTTTGTCACCAGCATCGCTAGCAGTGCTTGTGAATTTCATATTGGCTTTTTATATAATTGCGGGTAAGCCTACCAAGCACAGTGCACATGTGGAAGTAGGTGTTGATTTTTCTTGTTGAAAGTTTTTGCTACGCTGTGATTGGTGATGGTCATTTTCTACATTGATTGTTCACTGTGCGAATCTATGAATAGAAATTGTTAAGCTGAAATTAATTATTTTCTTTATCTCAAGGTATATTATGCTTTGAGTTGGAAATATCTTCTGCATTACAATGGGCAAATTCAGGCAAAAACTCAAATAAGTATGAAGTACCTATGGTACAGAATTTCTCATTAATATGGCTGGAAGTTGAATAGTGTGATAAAATGTTCTCTCTTCCATGTTGCAGGAGAAATGAATCATTAACTCTTTTGGATTGAAGACTGCACATTTTTATATAATGGTATTCTCCTCCTGATATATTGTTTTCATAGGTATCAATACTCATGGTTATTGATAAAATTCATTCTCATTTCATTTGTCTTTTAGGCATTGTATGAAAACCTTCTGGTGGAGCTGCCATTGGCTGATTTTTTTTTGTCTAAGCTTGTGGGGCGACATTCAGACGTTGATGTACATCACCTGGCATCGATGGACCCCCTCATGCACCGGAACTTGATTTATCTGAAGAGTTATGATGGTGATATTGCTGACCTAAATTTGGATTTCACTGTCATAAATGAGGAGTTAGGGGAAACCAGGGTGAGAGCAATATTGTGAAGTATGTACAAGCTGAGTGCCTGTCTGAATTTATTTCCTATTTGCTCTCTCTGTCATGTTGCTCATGCACATGAAAGTTAGTGTTTAAAGTATTCATCTGTTTAATCTCAGGTGGACGAATTGAAACCAGGTGGAGCCAACATTCCCGTAACTGCAGCGAATAGGATAGAATATATTCATCTCATGGCAGACTACAAGTTGAACAGGCAAATTAGGTTGCAGTGCAATGCATTTAAACAGGTATGATCTGTCACACCTGTACATGTATGTAGCAAGCTCATTTGTATATACAGGCAGTCCCCGAGTTACGTAAGCCTCAACTTACGTAAATCCGTACTTACACAATTGGCAACCTTACCCAAAGAAATACGAGAATTATGAAAGTTATGGATTTGGAAGGATGGTTGCCTAATTTTAAAGAGCACATGTGCCGTAATGTTAGTAAGAGCTGGCCTTCCCTGTATTTCTCCGAATCGACCGTAATCTTGAGAGCACGGACTTAGTTAAGGAGGAATTTTCAACTCCTTTTTTTTCGACTTCCGTAAATTTCTACTTATGTATATTTCGACTTACGCCACTAGTGTCGGAACGGATCTATTACGTAACTCGGGGTCTGCCTATATTTATGATATATGGGCAATATTGCAATTGATGTACAATGATGGCCCTAGCTAACCTGGATCTGAATAACCCATATCTGGATAACCTTGACCTGGCTAATCCATAACCACGCTTAATCCTTACTCGCCTGGGGCGTGTAGTGCAGGTGGTTAATCAAGGTGTCATGGGACTGCATTG
Source organism: Pyrrhosoma nymphula (assembly GCA_963573305.1). Lineage (NCBI taxonomy): Eukaryota > Metazoa > Arthropoda > Insecta > Odonata > Coenagrionidae > Pyrrhosoma > Pyrrhosoma nymphula. The sequence goes on along the minus strand of OY754331.1, from coordinate 158,180,588 downwards.
CTACCTCATCATTGAAAATATTCTTCTAAAATAATTTATTTGTCCCACATTATTGACTTATCACTAACTAGAATATGTATATTCAAACATTCTTCATTATTTGCTCTGTCTGTTACTCTAGATTGAGTCTTTTGATGTGTGATATTTCGTTGCAGAATTTTGTGCATAGTTGCCTAGAATTTAATTTATAGTTGAAATATTTCCCATATTTAGCTAATACTTGGAGTTGAACATGCTTCACTGATGAATTTGGTGTGGTGGTGCAGTTTTATATACTGATGGCTCTAGGGACTTATAGCATTGGTGTATCTATACCAATGGATTTAAGTTTATTTTGTGTTCTCATTTTCTTACGAGTTACATCTCAGACATTTGTTCCTTGGAAAGCTATTAACCTCTCAATAGGTCGAGAAAATTTGATGGTGGTCTGACTTGATTGTGGTAAATACTAGTGATGGGTGGAATCCAAAATTTATCAAATCCAAATCCCAAATCTGAATCCCTTTTTTTTATTGAATCTCGAATCCGAATCCGTATTTCAGAAAACTATGAATCCCGTTTACTTTTCAAAACCAATTGCATTTGTAAAACAAATTCAAATCCATTGATATTTTCCAGTACTTTTTTGAACCAATAAATTGTTCTACACAGGTGTTCCCTCAAATGCAATATTTATTCATTAGCTAAAATATAAAAACAAATATGAGCATCTGTTTCAGTTTTAATTTATTTTTATTAATTCTTCAATAAAGTGTAATGCAATCATAAGTTATAAATTTTTCCTCAAGAAATGCAACATTCTTACTCTTTCGGGATCTGATCTGTTCCTTTTTTTGTCAACCAAATTTCCAGCTGTACGAAATGCTCTTTCTGAAAATACAGTTGCAGGAATGATACAAAGGTATTTTCACACGTTTCAAATCCATCATCCGGGGGTCCTGCCCTGCTTACTCCTAGGCTCACTGTTTAAAAGGCATTGACTGCTAATTCTGACTTTTCTGGAAATGGGTGAACTCCTTGGACTGGGCAGTTCTGGCACCAGTCCCATTTATGGCTCCTGTCCTGCTACTCCGAGACTTAATGTTTAAAAGGCTTTTGACTGCTAATTCTGACTGGAAATCAGTGGACAGCTTGGAACGGCAGTTCTACCACCAGTCCCATTTATGGGCGAAACAAGTCCCTACATCGAGTCAAATTTATGGGCCAAAACCTGTTTCGCCCAAACACCCCTCTCGCTCAAGACAAAGTGTTGCATCTTATTCCAGAACATGAAGAAATTCATCTGCTCGGGACTCATCCTGTGAGAAAGAGATTGGAGTAATCTGAGAAGATCACTCCATCTCTTCATTATTTGTCTACCATCATCCCGGTTTGCTTCGATCCGGGTGGCTTCCATTAGTTGGGGTCGGGTGGTGTTTCTCCTTTTGGGGGCCTCCAGAGCCAATACCGGGGTTGATGTGGCAGATGCTCAAACGAAGGGAGGGCAGCCGTTATTTCGGTCAATTTAAATTGCTGCCTTACCCCTTAAATAAACAGATCGCAAGCACAAATTTATTAATATGAGCGGAGCACAGAATCTTACATTAACCATCAAATAGCTTGTTATTCAGCATTATTTTTTATATAACTCTTCTCACCAAATGTCTCATAACAAAGTAGAGACGTTCTTCTATACCTACGTGAGAAAAAACGTGTTGAATAGTACATCTTAAATAGGGGCACATATGAAGAAGAAAGAATGTTCCGATGTAGAATTTCACCGGAAATATGTGAAATAAAAAGTTCTTTTTAAAATATATGTCTCTGTGAATTTCCGCGCAGATTATCAGCACTTATGATGGTAAAACGACGTAATTCATGAGACTATTCCATTGCAAGATCGTTATCTTGACATATGCCACCTGCAAAACCATGATTCAAATTTATTGATTCCTCAAATCCTAGCCACATCACTAGTAAATACATTGATTTTATATTCAAATTTAAAAATACTTGTTTTAAGTTTATATTTGGGAAAGTATATAAATTAATGGAACGTGAGTGTAATAAAAATGATGGTATTATTAGTATTTCCAGCCATACTGCATGTAAAGTGTGGATGCATTACGTTATGTGGCATTATGTACTATTTAAGTTATAATTCAGTGCTATTGCATATATTCATCTTAATTAAAATCTAGGTAATCTGTTGAAGATAAACATCACAGAACATCTCTCACATTTTCTATCTCCCAAAGGAAATTGTTCAGTGCAATGGTAAATATTACTATGGAGTATTTATTTTCCTTAATATTAGAATTCTACTTTACAGGGTCTTGCAAATGTGATTCCTCTAGAATGGCTGCAGATGTTTGACACAAGGGAACTTCAGGTATTAATTTCTGGTGCTCCAATCCCTGTGGATGTTGAAGACTTGAGGAGAAATACTGCATATGCTGGTGGATATTCCCCTGAGCATCCAACAATCCGTGCATTCTGGGCTGTTGTTGAACATTTTGATGACTTACAGCGACGTTTGCTGCTCAAGTTTGTTACTAGTTGTTCCAGACCACCCCTTCTTGGGTTCAAGGTTGGTGAATATACAGGGCCCGCTCTACCATATAGGCAAACTAGGCGAAGTTATGGGGCGCCGCGATTTGAGGGGCGCCGAAATGAAAAGTGAAGAGAAAAAAAGGGAAAAAATCGAGAAAAAAATGAGAAAAAAGAAAAAAAAGAAGGGGGAGGGAAATAGTAAACCCTATAGTCCGACAACCTTATTACCTAATACTCGATAACATATCTAACCCTATTTCATAAAGTAAAGGGCTTGTTAGCAGCTTAACCTTCCGGCGGGCACGCCCGTTTACAAAGTAAACGGTTTTCAATTTACGGTCGATAACTCTGCGTAAAACAATGTAATCTTTTCGAACCAACATTGTATTTCTCTATCAGGCTTTTTCCTTCCAATGTATGTCGGTGTCAGCGAAATATTCAGTCCAATAAAGAGTACAATTTTAATATCTAGTGATTAGTAAATATATGCAAATATGTATTAGAAATAAAATGTATCAAAAATATAATTATATTAATACAAAATAATTGAAATATATGTTTATTGATATTTTTGGGAAAAAAGATTGTTTTTTGGCGCCGATCGCGCGAAATTTTTTTAGGGGCGCCTTTTTCATCATTCGCCTAGGGCGCCTGTATTGCTAGAGCGGTCCCTGTGAATATAGCTTATAGTATTGAGTTTAAGATGCTACTTAACTGTATGTTTTTAAAAATTAAAGACATTGCATTTATTTCATGACCAATTTGATGAAAAATGTCGTCTATTTGTTGGTTAAAACTAATTTAGTTGACTGTTCAGTAATAATTATATTCATAGCTCTTGCATGCTTGTTATCTCATTATATTAGGGTGGTAACTGTAAAAACTTGATTTTCCTGGCTTTTAATGAGGAAGGAATGCTTAGTTAGTCAAATGCCTTTCACATTCGTTGCTATCTTAGCATTAATATTTTGTTTTGTCCAAAATTAAATCAAAGACAGTTAATTATTTTTGTGAATATAGTGTGTTTCCTCAGACTAATAATTGATATATTAAAAATATTTGTCACCCAGCTGTGGTTCTTCTAATTAGTTAGTTTCTGTAGTCTTATTCCCTCAAATGTCTATACCTGCTTCAGCAAATCTTTATTGTGAAGCCCCTGGCTATGACTTGTACATTTTCTGCTTTTTACATCCATGCTTCCACCTCTTATATCCTCCCCTCTTCCTTTTTCTATCCCTTGACCTGATCCCAGCATTAACAGTGCCCTTCATCTATCAAGCACTGGAAGCCTAGTTTATGTACTTCTTACTGCTGATGATTCATTTGCTCCAGTACTTAAGTGCCAAATATTTTTAAATTTGCATGGATTATGTAGAGACCGAAACTTTGGAATTTTCAAGATTGTTATCTAATCTAAATCATTGCATACATATATAAGCTTTAGGAAATTGCCCAACTTGCCATTGATGTTTCTTACTAGTTTCGTACATAAATGAAATATGTAGTATTTTTAATCAATTTTACTGCTGACCTGGGCTGCTTCACTCAATGCATTGACTTCGATATTTTCTTCTTCTAAAAGTTCGTGGAATAGTCAACTTCATTGAGCCGAGCTCTGATAGGGAACAAACCCTGGTACAGTAAAACCCCCATACAACGAACACCCATACAGCGAAAATTTAAGGAAAACTCCCTATTTCGAAGTCATTGGCCCGGTCCCGGACCCTTCCAATGGACAATGCACGCAAAAAAACCTCCCGTAACGAACCTCTCTAACTACGGAAACTCAGTACATCGAAGTCTGTGCTTGGGGCCAAAACATGAAAAGTGCCCCTCTAGAACGAATTATTGAGAAAAAAAGGTAGCATTCTTCATTTACAGGTAATTTTTCCATAGGCATTTACGTAATAAGCAGGAAGTAGAACCGCAGCGGAGAGTACCGCGTCTTAACCCTTCCGCTCCGGGCTTCGAAAATGTTCCCATCGGAGACCTACAGAGCAGAGGGCATGAAGGAAACTTGACGCTCTGGCTCCGAGAAGGCTTGTTTACACATTTCTTATGGTGGGAACCATCAACTCTGACGGTTCCCACCATAAGACTCTGGCACTGACTGGTATCCCTCCCCACCCTTCTTGGTGCATTACTCACTCCACCCCACTCACTCATCCACCCCACCTCATTTGCGAGAGTGCAGGTGGTGAGGATGGAGCTCAATTTTCCCTTTTTAAATCATATCAGATTACTTTTCCGTATTGGGTTACATTCCCGGAACCGGTGAATGGGAGGAGCTCCATGTTTTCCTCTAAAATGGTTTCAAATTACCTTAGCGGATTTTATTTTGGGAGAGGCAGGTGGACGGTTATCGTAAGACTGTCCACCTGCTGTTCATTCCCGTCGACGATAAATTTTTTCATGTTTATTTTCTTTGTTTTTCCTTCATGGAATTCTATGTTAACATCTAATTTTTACTTTTCTATTCAAAGTTTATTTTTAATGAGTGGAAATATCCTTTTCCCGAATACCATAGGGCTTATTTCTTTCCCGCGAAGTCAACGTAATTTCTTTGTTTCCCCATTCTTTCACCACACAAACTTGATTTGTTCCTTCATTTGCATGACCGCCTGTTGATATCATAATTATACAATAGTCTAAATAACTGTTACATCATTATTTATAAGACCCACGGTCAAAGATCCCCGTTATCTTGTTTTGTCGTGCATTGAAAAAAGGAAGGGAAAATGTGATCGGCTTATCTACTAATTTCTGTAATCGAATCACCATTTCACGATCTAAAGACATACAAATAAATACATTGTAATAAGGCTCATGTTATAAATGGCGAGAGTGACCTCTTGCAGAAAATTTTCATTATTGTATAATTATGATATCAACAGGAGGTCTTGCAAATGAAGGAACAAATCAAGTTTTCGTGGTGAAAGAATGGGGAAACAAAGAAATTTCGCCGGAAAGAAAAAAAAATAATCCCTATTGTATTCGGGAAAAGGATATTTCCACTCATTAAAAATAAACTTTGAATATAAAAGTAAAAATTAGATTTTAACATAGAATTCCACGAAGGAAAAACAAAGAAAATAAGCATGAAAAATTTGTTGCCGACGGGAATCGAACACGGTCCATCCGCACCGCAGACCTGTACGCTGATCAATGGACCACACCACCCTTGATGCCGGAGGCTGATAAATAGTTTTTATAACATCTATAATTGTTTAAACGCCTTTTTTGTTTAAACTATTGGATTTATACGCCCATATGTGGGGTGATTCGTGAAAGGCATTCGGAGTTCTATATGCATACGAATTTCCATCTACATCTGCGACCCGTTTATCGGACATTCCCCTTGTTAGGAGGGCGAAGTATTCAAAACTTCATTGGTTGGTGTTCAGCGAATTTTTATCTACTCTGTCCCCATCCCTAAGGAAAATCTGGAGTAACCTCTCTACTCTATCCAAATATTGCTATTGCCGTCTTAACCTTGATGGATGTGGTCTGTTAAGCGGCAAGTGGTGCGTTTCCTCGAGATCGCCCTAATATTTGCTCGATTGCTTGAGGATACCTTTTTTCCCAGAAATCGCAGCCGAAAATGAGGGTGCGCCTCTTACACGATTTTTTTTTCTGCCAGCCTTCGAGCCTCAGTCACGATATGAGTGGCGGGCGGCAGAACAGTATCGCGGCAGGGCGGTAGTGGCCACGAAACGAGCAGTGATTCGACCTAAGATAAGTTTATTATATTCGGCCTAAAATAAGTTTGTACAGTAAAACCCCCATACAACGAACACCCATACAGCGAAATTTTAAGGAAAACTCCCTATTTCGAAGTCATTGGCCCGGTCCCGGACCCTTCTAATGGACAATACACGCAAAAAAACCTCCCGTAACGAACCTCTCTAACTACGAAAACTCCGTACATCGAAGTCTGCGCTTGGGCCCAAAACATGAAAAGTGCCCCTCTAGAACGAATTATTGAGAAAAAAACGTAGCATTCTTCATTTACAGGTAATTTTTCCATAGACATTTACGTAATGAGCAGGAAGTTGAACCGCAGCGGAGAGTACCGCGTCTTAACCCTTCCGCTCCGGGCTTCGAAAATGTTTACATCCGAGACCTACAGAGCAGAGGGCATGAAGGAAACTTGACGCTCTCGCTCGGTGAAGGCTCGTTTACACGTTTATTATGGTGGGAACCAGCAACTCTGATGGTTCCCACAATAAAAAACATGTAAGGGAAGCCAAAGCTCCGCTCCGCGTTAGCTGAGCCGGGTGATAGTTGCGTGGATGAGTTATGCACCAAGAGGGGAGGGGGAATACCAGTCAGTTCCAGCCGGCCAGACGTAACCCAATACAGAAAAATACTCTGAAAAGATCAGATCAGGGGGGCTATTCTCCACTCTCACTCATCCGCCCCACCTCTTTTGCGAAGGTGCAGGTGGTGAGGATGGAGCTCAATTTTCCCTTTTTAAATCGTATCAGATTACTTTCCCATATTGGGTTACATTCCCGGGACCCCGGAATGGGAGGAGCTCCATGGTTTCAAATTACCTTTCGGTATCCGATTTTATTTTGGGAGAGGCAGTCGGCGATAAATTTTTTCATGCTTATTTTCTTTGTTTTTCCTTCGTGGAATTATATGTTAAAATGTAATCTTTACTTTTCTATTCAAAGTTTTTTTTAATGAGTGGAAATATTTTTTTCGCGAATACCAATGGGCTTATTTTTTTCTTTCCTGCGAAGTCAACGTAATTTCTTTGTTTCCCCATTCTTTCAGCACGCAAACTTCATTTGTTCCTTCATTTGCAAGACCTCCTGTTGATATTATAATTATAAAATAGTCTAAATAATTGTTACATCATTATTTATAAGACCCACGATCAAAGATCCCCGTTTTCTTGTATTGTTGTGCTTTGAAAAAAGGAGGGTAAAATGTGATCGGCTTATCTACTAATTTCTGTAATCGAATCACCATTTCGCGATCTAAAGACGTACAAATAAATACATTGTAATAAGGCTCGTGTTTTAAATGGCGAGTGACCACTTGCAGATTATTTTCATTATTGTATAATTATGATATCAACAGGAGGTCTTGCAAATGAAGGAACAAATCAAGTTTGCGTGGTGAAAGAATGGGGAAACAAAGAAATTTCGCGGGAAAGAAAAAAAAATAAGTCCTATGTTATTCGCAAAAGAAAAATATTTCCACTCGTTAAAAAAAACTTTGAATAGAAAAGTAAAAATTAGATTTTAACAGAATTCCTGAAAGGAAAAACAACGAATGTAAGCATGAAAAATTTGTCGCCGACGGGAATCGAACATGGTCCCTCTGCACCGCACCCCCGTACGCTAATCAATGGACCACACCCTTGATGCCGTAGGCTGATAAATAGGGATTTTATAACATCTATATATGTTTAAACGCCTTTTTTGTTAACTATTGGATTTATACGCCCATATGTGGAGTGATTCGTGAAAAGCATTCGGAGTTCTATATGCATACGAATTTTCATCGAGATCTGCGACCCGTTTATCGGACACTCCCCTGGTTAGGAGGGGGAAGTATTCAAAACTTCATTGGTTGGTGTTAAACCAATGAGAGCCAATTTTATCTACTCTGTCCCCATCCCAAAGGAAAATCTGGAGTAACCTCTCTTCTCTATCCAAATATTGCTATTGCCGTCTTAACCTTGATGGATGTGGTCTGTTAACCGGCAAGTTTGCTCGAGATCGCCCTAATATTTGCTCAATTGCTTGAGGATACCTTTTTTCCCAGAAATCGCAGCCGAAAATGAGGGTGCGCCTCTGACACGAATTTTTTATCTGCCAGCCTTCGATCCTCGGTCACGATATGAGCGGTGGGCTGCAGAGAAATAACGCGGCAGGGTGGTAGTGGCCACGAAACGAGCAGTGATTCGTCCTAAGATAAGTTCAGAATCTGAAATGGCAGTACATACTGTCAGAAGACAGAACGTTCTCGGCCGACATTTTACCACAGAATGAGAAGAACGGCACAAGAAATATTTAATATCTGGGATTCGTGGCGAGCGGCACCTATGCCACTCACGTCTATCATGGCTGGGTTCGAGTGTGGTCCATGTCAAACATTAGGAACATAAAACTCATCGTTGCCACTCTATCGCTTGCCTACCACCGCTCGTATCGTGCCCGAGGCAAGTCCCTCGAGAGCTGAGTGACCTTGGTGCTTAGCGTGAGTCATCAAGGGGAGGGTATCATTGGCTCGCTTGTTTACGGGGGATGCAGTTGCCTAATAACTTTAAAAACTTGTTGTTTGACAAGGCAAGCGTGTGGGGTGCAATTGGGGGACAGCGATTGGCCGCGCGACAAGTGCAAGCACTGGAATTTTCCACCCCCCTAACTTTCTCATTTTCTGTCACCAGACAACTTTGAGTGACTGTATGCACCTGCCTTAAGCTCAACTGAGAGAATTCTGTGACTATTAACATTTGTGCATGCGTCAATATAGGTCAGTGTTGTTCCAAAATGAACAAGGGCAAAAAGTTGTGGTCTTTCACGGTAGTTGAAAAAATTAAAGCACTTTAAGTCATCAAAGACGCTGAGGATGTAGGAAACCGCGCTGCCGGACTAAGGCATGATGTGCCGGAATCGTGCATTAGAAGATGGAGGAAGGATAAGGTTGCACTATTCATACCAATAGGGACAGAAGGTCTTTTCGGTGAAAATCTACGAGCTGTGACAGGACATGCGCGCGCGTGCCACCGTACTGCGACGCCCGTCTCACTAGTAAGTCAGCCGTTTTTATGTATGTACCTAAATCATGATTTTTTTTATTTTGTCATTCATTGAAGATTTTTGTTGGACCATATTGAAATATTAACTGCTTTAAATTCCATAGACAGTTATGATTTCTTTCAAAGTTTGACTTTTTTCAAGTTTTGATGTCGTATCTACGCCTTATCGTTCGTTTTTTACGCGGCTGACGCTGGGGTATTTTGAATTTAACGTCTTTGCATTCCCACTCGTCATTGTTTACAGCAAAATATAATTTGTAAAAGTTAACCACGTTTTAAAAGGCGACTTACAGCGACTATGACTTGTGCATTAGGAAAATGGTGGGGGGATTCGGATTTATAAATCAGAGCTCGGTGCGACTGTCCGCACTTACCAACTAAACACGAATTGTAGCGAGATCGGATTTGTTGTGTTTTAATGAATATCAATTACTCCACACATTCCAAAGGACAATAAACAATGCAAGCATTGTAGGGCCTAGGCTACAAGTGAAAACTTGCCTCCGAGGTCCATACATGCCGATGGAAAATGCCGCGTAAATTATAAGAGAATATCGCTAGCGGCTTTGATAATGGCCGAAAATTCGAAGTTAGTCCCGCAACACCTCGCAATAGGAAAAAAAAGCCCCAAATTTTTTTCTTCAACTTCGACGCATAAAAAGAGGGGTGCGACTCTTACACGCGTTAACGGTATCGTCAATGCATTATCATCTGAGATTGCCATTGTGACCTCAATGCATTGCCGACTGCCACGTTTTTACTCGTGGTAACTAACTCACCCCACCTATATTCCATCGTCGTTTATCGATATCTAGTATATTCTGGTCACGAACATAGATATTTACCGGTATTTCAATGGGATTCCAACAGTGCGTTTCATTTCGGAAGTATAAATGGGAATATGTGCTCTTTCAAGCAAAATTGCTGCATAAAACTGCCATTTGATATTGACTTAAATTATTGCACTCTAAGAATAATATAGACTAGATACTCAGAAAAATTATGGAGCACTTTAAATATACCTAATCCTTAGGCATTAATTTTGGCGCTCCTTTACTTTCAGACCGTAACTAAAGAAAGCGATGAGGCGTAGAGCAGAATCGACGAAAAAAACAATAATTTCAATTAGAAATACGCAGTTTGAAAATAACACGGTGATAGCCACGGTATTTGATGGTAAATAATAAAAATTGTTTATCATCACTCTAGGAAAGGTTTTAATGGTGAATAAAGCAAGATTGAGATATTTACTCGACTTGCATCGTAAAGCACGCGGAACACTTGGATGCCCCTTTGGAGACGCAACCCGCACACCACCTCCATACATCGAAAACCCCCTACATCGAAGTAATTTTTCTGGTCCCAACAAATTCGTTGTATGGGGGTTTTACTGTATGTTCATTTACGTATCACTCTACCAGTTTCCGGTTGGACTGCGCACTGTTCTCCTGACTGCTTTTGGCCTGCGCCTAGCACCAGGGGGAGCGTGCGAGGTTCTGATTTGTGCTGGGACGAGTGCTGCATTCCTGGTGTGGAATCACCCCGTGCCACACACCCTAGTGGTGGCTTGCACGGTACATTATAGATGTAGATGAAGTTCAGAATCAGAAATGGCAGTACATACTGTCAGAAGACAACGTTCTCGGCCGAAGTTTTGCCACAGAATGAGTAGAACGGCACAAGAAAAATTTAATATCTGGGATTGGCGGCGAGTGGCACCTATGCTGCTCACGTCTATCATGGCTGGGTTCGAGTGTGTTCCATGTCAAACATTAGGAACATAAAACTCAGCGTTGCCACTCAATCGCTTGCCTACAGCCGCGCTGCTCGTATCGTGGCCGAGGCAAGTCCCTGGAGAACTGAGTGACCTTGGTACATAGCGTGAGTCATCAAGGGGAGGGTATCATTCGCTCGCTTGTTTACGGGGGACGCAGTTGCCCAATAACTTTAAAAACTTGTTGTATGACAAGGCAAGGGTGTGGGGTGCAATTGGGGGACAGCGATTGGCCGCGCGACATGTGCAAGCACTGGAATTTTCCACCCCCCTAACTTTCTCATTTTCTGTCACCGGACAACTTTGAGTGACTCAACTGTATGCACCTGCCTTAAGCTCAACTGAGAGAATTCTGTGAATATTAACATTTGTGCATGCGTCAACATAGGTCAGTGTTGTTCCAAAAATGAACAAGGGCAAAAAGTTGTGGTCTTTCACGGAAGTTGAAAAAATTAAAGTGCTTTAAGTCATCAAAGACGCAGAGGATGTAGGAAACCGCGCTGCCGGACTAAGGCATGATGTGCCGGAATCGTGCATTAGAAGATGGAGGAAGGATAAGGTTTCACTATTCCATACCAATAGGGACAGAAGGTCTTTTCGGGGACAATCTACGAGCTGTGACAGGATATGCCGCCATACTGCGACGCCCGTCTCACTAGTAAGTCAGCCGTTTTTATGTAAATCATGAAATTTTTTTATTTTGTCATTCATTGAAGATTTTTGTTGGACCATATTGAAATAATAAATGCTTTAAATTCCATAGACAGTTATGATTTCTTTCAAAGTTTGATTTTTTTCAAGTTTTGATGTCGTATGTACGCCTTATCGTTCATTTTTTACGCGGCTGATGCTTGGGTATTTTGCATTTAACGTGTTTGCATTCCCACTCGTCATCGTTTACAGCAAAATATAATTTGTAAAAGTTAACCACGTTTTAAAAGGTGACTACAGCAACTATGACTTGTGCATTAGGAAAACTGTGGGGGATTCGGATTTATAAATCAGAGCTCGGTGCGACTGTTCGCACTTACCAACTAAACACGAATTGTAGCAAGGTCGGATTTGTTTTGTTTTAATGAATATCAATTACTCCACTCATTCCAAAGGACAATAAACAATGCAAGCATTGTAGGGCTAAGGCTACAAGTGAATACTTGCCTCCGAGGTCCATACATGCCCATGAAAAATGCCGTTCAAATTATAAGAGAATATCGCAAGCGGCTTTGATAATGGCCGAAAATTCGAAGTTAGGCCCGCAACACCTCGCAATAGGAGAAAAAAAGCACCAAAATTTTTTCTTCAACTTTGACGCATAAAAAGAGGGGTGCGCCTCTTACACGCGTTAACGGCATCGTCAATGCATTATCATCTGAGATTGACATTGTGACCTCAGTGCATTGCCGACTGCCACGTTTTTCCTTGTGGTAACTAACTCGCCCCACCTAACTTCCATCATCGTTTATCGATATCTAGTATATTCTGGTCACGAACATAGATGTTTACTGGTATTTCAATGGGATTCCAACAGTGTGTTTTATTTCGGAAGTCTAAATGGCAATATGTGCTCTTTCAAGCAAAATTGCTGCATAAAACTGCCAAGTGATATTGACTTAAATTATTGCACTCTAAGAATAATATCGACTAGATACTCAGAAAAATTATAGAGCACTTTAAAATACGTAATCCTTAGGCATTAATTTTGGCGCTTCTTTACTTTCAGACCGTAACTAAAGTAAGCGATGAGGCGTAGAGCAGAATCGACGAAAAAAACAATAATTTCAATTAGAAATTAGCAGATTGAAAATAACGCGGTGATAGCCACGGTATTTGATGGTAAGTAATAAAAATTGTTTATCATCACTCTAGGAAAGGTTTTAATGGTGAATAAAGCAAGATTGAGATAATTACTCGACTTGCATCATAAAGCACGCGGAACACTATGATGCCCCTGTGGAGACGCAACCCGCACACCACCTCCATACATCGAAAAACCCCTACATCGAAGTCATGATTTTTCCGGTCCCAACAAATTCGTTGTATGAGGGTTTTTACTGTACATTCGTTCCTTTCCTCTAATGCAAGAGTGTCTTCAGGGCTGGCCAAATCTCTTTTAATATGTGTGGGAAATACTTTTATTTGGTGGCCTCTATTATTCTATTCAAATATCTTGGGAGCTGAGAGGCAGGGCTAAACTTTGTCGGCGTGCACAAAGGGAAAGTTGCTTGGCATGTGACTTTTCCGGAAACAATTAGGATGCAGTAGGCATGGCTTTTGGAAATTCAGTCGCTCTCAGTTGGGTGAACTTCATGAATCTGCTTACAGTGTTGCCAAATTTTGTGAGTCCCCAGGGCCTCTCTCATTGTGGGCGACAGACATTATCCAACTGGCGTGCTGAAGGGATAACCTCGGCAGTGATGATCTAGACTGCCATCCCTTGGATGGTCAGTTCCCTCCCATCCCCCGGCAGTGGGGACCTTCGAACTGCTTCTGGCTTTCCTGAAGAGCACCCCGCCCCCACAATTTTCAGCCTTAACTCTCAGCCCCAAAGATATTTGAAAAGAATAATAAAAACAAATTTATTTACTGATTTGATTGATTTCATAAACTGTGCATTAGTGACATGTGCAAATGTACGCTTGTAGAGTGACTCAACCAAGGGCAGGAACCCATGACAAATCGTATTTTGATTTCCTTTCCTTCTCAAAGAGGGAGGGCAAGCATGACAATGATGGCTATCTTTGTCTCTGTGCCTGGAAATTTGAGTGCCTACTTTTCTCAAATAAATATTTTCTATTCTTTTTTGATTCTTTCATTCTAGGAGTTGGATCCACCATTCTGCGTTCAGCATGCTGGCATTGCTAGCGACAGACTGCCCACTGCTAGCACATGCATGAATCTTTTGAAGCTCCCAGAATTCCCAGACGAAGAAACTCTCCAAAGTAGACTATTATATGCCATTCAAGCTGGCGCAGGCTTTGAGCTAAGCTAGTCTTCTGCTCTCTGTGGCTCGGACCCATTGAAAATAATCTGTCCAGGATGGAAGTTTAATGATGGAGTAGAAGTGGTGAGTGAGTGTACGTACATACAAAGCAGTTAATCCTCTGTGATTCAAATGCCCTGAGAGTGTTGATTGCAGTGAAATCCAGTTTTGAGGTTTGCTTCCATGCTGCTATTTTTGATCTCTTGAAAGGCATTAACCTTCATTAGTTTTTAGAGAGCAAATGGTACTGGCTTTGATTTTATGCTCATAACAATATGTGATGTAGGTGTACGATGTGGAATGAACCATTCCTCATGGAATTCCTTGCATTGAACTTGATAAGTGAAGAAAAGGACTTGTTGAATGGTTATGTATTTTATTGAACAACCACTGCTTTATAATTTTTCATAGTTACTGGATGAGTATCATGTACATTTTTATAAATTTTAAGTTTCAGACAGTAAAAGCATTGAGAATGTATTGTTATAATTATTTTGAATCGTTGATTCTAATGCCATTATTTGTATATTTTAACCAATGTATGCAACTACTGTTTATATTTCGTATATGAAACAACTAAAACATCTTTCAAGCCCCATTGATATACTTAGGGTGTTATGAATTTAACCATGCCATGAAAATTAATCAAATTTGATAGATTGTGTGGTGCATGTTGTGAATTATACTAGTCAGTCAGGGTCTTTGAACCCGACACTGTTTTGTAATCATTGATTTCACACACCATCTGCCAATGAACTGATTAGTGGCTTTGAGTTTTATTATGACATAATGGATCTATTGGTGCTTGGAAAAGTTGTATCAAGCAAGAAATCTGAAATCCCAGGGAAGGTAAAATTGAAATTTGGTAGTGCATTGTAAAATGAAGTGACTGTATGATTCAGTCAATGAAATAAAACTCTTAAATGCTGATTTTGGTGTCAATTATGAAGCTGGTGTTTGCCCATGGTTTCAGATCCTAATCTGAGCAATAAAATGTTCCTTGATTATTTGCTAGTTTTATGAGAGTATTTACTTATTGTGGAGGCTCATATCAATTATGTGATGAAAGGTTGAGCTCAATGGAGAATCATAGGATTTGTGTTACACCTCTCAGTTGGAGAAGCCTTTGGTTTATGGTATTTGGGAGCAGTAAGATAATTTGTCACTGGTGAGAAACTGTCACTGATAAGAGGTTATTGTGTGGAGACAAAATAATTCTTTTCACTTAAATGTACTACTCTGTATAACAAAGTGATGCAAAGCAATATATGTGGGTCCCATATTTCTTATTTTTTGTTATAAAATTCAATGATGCCATTGGTTTAATAAAATCAACTATTTCTGAAAATAACACCTGGTTTACGAATAAAATATCAGTACTGATGAAATTTGGCAAAATACTCTTTTTACTGAAGCTATTTGGACCAAGGTCATTTCATGGAGGTGGTTGATGTTCCATAATTGTGGTACCAATTTTGTGTTGTAAGTATGATATAAATTTACAAGCAGTCCATAGTGATGAAAAACGGTATGAACTATGATTAACACTTAAGATGTTTATAATATTATATCATAATTTTATATGCAAACTGTAGGTGAATAAAAAAAACTTGGTTGCATACCACATGTTATTTGATGAGCTGTTTAAAATTTAATGCAAGCTCTTTAATATTAAAGAAAACAAAATTTAATGAAAGTAAGGTCATAGATTATGGTTTCATGGTTCTTAGAGCCATGCCATATCATCTGCACCAATTGTACCTTAATAAATCATGATGAATTTTTATGAAATTGTATATTTTGTTGTGCTACATGTATAAAATTACTCTTTTATTCTGTTTAAAATTAATGGAAGCTCGTCCCTATGGAATAATAATGGATTTTTTTCAATTGCATTAACAGAATTTTTACTTTTCCAGCTTTCATAATTGTTGCAGACTGTGTTATGAGGAACGATCCTAATTCAGAATCATAATCAATGCTGCAAAAAATTATGCCCCCAATTTGTGAAAGTATAGTCACTCACTACCAACAATAGAACGTCACTATCATTGATCCTTTGTATAGGGGTAACTACGTAATTGAGTAGAACCCTTGTATGCAGGGCTTAGGACATGCCGGAGCCCCTAAGCACACAAAAATTGGGGAGCCCCGTAGGAAAGTAAAAAAAGGGAATGACAAGAAAAAAATATTTTTCTTTTATGATTTTATATTTATTATGCTTATGGTGCAGTTAATCAGTTTTACTGAATAGCAAATAATACGTATTTATTACTGTTAAAATGTTCACTCTTCACGCTGGAAAAAATTGAAAATCTGACGGTAATTTTAGTACCTATGTATCTACTTGAAAACAAAAAAAAATTGAGCTCCTTTTTTGTCTAAGTAAATATATTGGCATTTCGGGGCCCCCGTGAGGTCGGGGGCCCCGGGGCTTGGGCCCCGTGTGCCCTTGTGGCAAAGACAGTATTGCTTGCATGTGCCAATAATAATCTGGAAGCTTGTACATTAAACCCAAAAGCTGAGTCTCACCGCTATGAGATGACCTCTTTCCATTTTACGTGTGTACAAGCTATGGCTACTGCCAACCAGGACAAAATGGGAGGTTAGCAAAAATTGAAGTCAAGAGGAATGAAGTGTTCTCATTTCAAACAGCTTAAAAAAATTCTGGAACGCCTGATTATAGATTTTGGAAAGCATTATCACAGAATGATAGCATTTTTCATTGAAAAATATTCATTATAAAAGTAAAAGAAATCATCCAATTTGCGGTTGTTGGTGAAGATAGGGGCTGTGACATAGGTACCTGGTAATGCAGGGTGAGTCAGTTCCCTTTTCACAATATGTATACCTACATAAATTATCACATTTTTTGATCATCAAAGAAAACTCACAAGACAATCAATTTAAAGTTTTACTAAGTACAGGCATACCTCACCTTGTATCATTTATCAGTTCTGAGAGGCATAATACAAGTCAAATTTTGACACAAGTCGATCCAGAACTCCTATAAATTGCTTAAGTATACACTTGTTATGAATAGAAAATGGTGTACAAGTGTGTGTGTGTGTGTGACAGATTGAGTTAAAAACTTTTAAAGCTAGTTAAAAGTTAACGTACTCATAGGCAAAAGTAAAATACTATTTAGGTACTTGAAGGATGACAAAACATAGCTCCATTCCATTTTAATGCTCTGTATTGCGAGCGAATTTGTATTTCCTCCAGTGTGCTGATCAATTCATAACCAAATAGCACACTTCCTTTCAATTTGTTTCAGGCTCTTGGCAGTGCCCTGATAAAAATGCATCAGGAGTACAACTACTAGACAATAAGGAAAAAGAATGTTTTTTTTGTTGCTTTTCAATGAAGGCGTCAAACATGATCAATGTTAAGTTTTTTAATTACTCCGAGGGAAAAGCTTATGTGACTATAAATACTTAAGTTGAATAAATTCGATAACTATGTAGGGATGTACACAACATTTGGCCATGACTAAAGTGAACCTAAAGAATGCTATGTACCAGCAGGTTACTGAATGTTTCTCCAGCACACAACACTAGACGGCAGTTTGTGTGCGTTAAATTGTTCCAATTTTCGTTGAATTTCATATTTTTATTTCTTTGTCTTTTGTGTAATTTAATATGTTCGTTATTTGTTTTAAATCAATTTTTTACTTAATTTCAATATAATTGCTTTAAGTGCTTTCCAATTTTAGTAATTTTTCTCGACCCCATAGTGCCTATGTACAGCGGAATCTCTTCAGGACGTTCCTTAATAGCACGTTTTGCTCATTTGGACGTTCATTTCCTCAGGTCCCAATCACGGTGCATGTAAAAAAACTATGGTTAGCATGTTTTGGTTACCTCTTTAGCACATCTGGAGGAGGACCAAGACAAATTTGTTCTAGGGAAATAACCGCCTCGTAGGTTAATCAGACGATGGATAAATCTCAAGAGGTTTACTTCTTGCATTAAAAAAGATCGTTATCGCTTTAAATGCTATTTTGATAGTCATATTATGGTTTAAAAAAATGTTTATGAAGTAAGAAAAAAGCAATCTCAAACATTAGAATCACCTATTCAACGCTTGGCAAGGTCCCCACAAGCAGCACATTTTATTCCGATATTCGTTTGTTTTATTGCTGTTGCCTATGGAATCAAAACTGTGAGCAACAGCACATGTGATCATCATCAAAAACTACAGCCTGAACAATGTTTTTAATGCCAATGAAACAGGTTTATTTTTTAATTTGCTTCCTGATAAAACACTGGCATTTAGAGGAGATAAGTACCATGGAGGTAAAATGAGTAAGGAGAGGCTGACTGTCCTATGTTGCAATGAAATTGGAACGGAAAAACTGATTCCATAAGTGATTGGGAAATATAAACGTCCCAGATGCTTCAAACATGTTCAAACGTTACCTTGGACGTATGATTGCAATTCTAATGCCTGCATGACCACCACAATTATTGATAAGTTCCTGTGAGCGCTGGATGCAAAGATGGGTGGATAAAATTGTAAAATTTTGTTGCTTATTGATAACTGCGCAGCACACCCAAGACACTGCATTTTTAAGAAATGTTAAAGTGGTGTTTTTTTCCTCCAAATGGCACGAGTGTTCTTCAGTCCCTCGATCAAGACATCATACGATGTATGAAGCATAAGTATAGGAAACTACTTGTCAATGAGAGGTTGGCCAGCCTTCTCGAGTCGGAAAGATAAGTAAATATTCTATTAGCGATGCATTTTGTGAAGCATGCCTGCGACTCCGTCGCAGCCAAGAGCATAAGAAATAGCTTTCGGACCTCTGCATTTCATCGCTGCACAAATGAGGACAATTCCGCGTCGCAGAGTGACGAGGAATCACATGAGCACACCCTTGAGGGCTAGGATCAGATGTTCGAAGAAGGGAAGGTTATGACCTTCGACGAATCTCATTATCGTGTATGCTTATCAGTAGATTGATGTCAATAGATGACGTCTATGAACAGAAAGGAAGAAAAAGACACCAGGAAAGATGAAGCAGAGCCCAAATATCCTCCAATATTCGCAAAAACAGTGGAAGCGATGGTGACAGTTCGTCAGCACTCACGAAGTCGATGAAAGTGTGATGAATACTTAAATAAAAATGGACTGCACTATCAAAGAATTAGGACTCAAAATGATAAAAACAAAGAACCATGGACAGATTATTTTAGCCACAATAAGTTAATATATATTTCCATTCAATTATGCATTTTTGTTTGCAATATTTGCAGATGACACGCGGGAAGTTCCATTTTTGTTTTGTTACAAGCAATGAAGTTTACGCCATTACGCATGGGAAACATGATGTTTTTGGGCCTGGAGCTCAATTTGTTCATGTTTTCAAGGAGTTCTGACAATCCTAATGCTATAGTACAAAACTATAATATTTGTTCATGAAATTAAAATGTTTGGCAAAATTCAAAGCATTTGGCAAATCTTTCCCTTAGGGTGATAGGTATTTTTTTTGGCATTTAACAGAGTTTTGTTTTTTTCAAAGGCCTTCTTTCCCGTGGATATTCTACTCTTGATTTCCCGAGTAGAGTTGCCATCTTTATTAATCAGGCTACTGAGGTATCTGAAAGATTCTACCTGCTCTAGTCGCTGACCTTTTACTTTGATATTAACATCCCCTCCTTCTTTCCCAATCCTCATAACCATTGTTTCAATAACATTTATTTTCATTCCGTACATCTCTCCAACCTTAAGTGTACTTTCCATGTTTTTCTGTCTCTGCCATAATCACTTGATTGTCAGCATATTTAATAGTTTTTATTTTAACTCCTCCAACATTTACCCCTCTTGCCTTCTTTATAGCTATTTCCATTAGCTTTTCTGCATAAAGGTTGAACAAGACTGGTGACATGCAGCAACCTTGCTCAACTCCCTTTTCAATCCTCATTTCTCTTGTTTCCTCATCTTCTAATTTCATTATAACGCTCTGTCCCGTGTATAGCTCTTTTATAAACCGTCTATCTTTCCAGTCAATTTTAATGTTTTTCAAATTTTCATCGGCATGCTCCATTGAACAGTGTCAAAAGCTATTACCCAATCTATAAAACAAATATACAGTGATCTGTTCATTTCCATAAATCTCCCTACTAACATTCTAAGGCATCCAATTGCATCTCTTGTTCCCTTTCCTTTCCTAGAACAAAACTGGTCATTTCCTAAGTTCTCTTCAATCTTCTTCTCAACCCTTCTTAACACAACTCGAGAGATTGTTTTGCTAATATGGCATATTAAACTGATAGTTCTAAAATCTTTACATTCTTTGGCATCGAGACTAGTATTGTTTTTGATAGTTCTTCAGGCCAATTCTCTGTTTCACATATGTTATTTATTATGCCCATAACTCTATCCAGGACTTATCCTTCTAAATTTTTCAATGCTTCTGATGGAATCTTATCATAGTCAAGAGCTTTGCCAATCTTCATATCTTTTTTGAATTCTCTCTCAACTTCTCAATTCTCGGTCCTCTGCCGTCCTCATCACATTTATTTCCATCTTCGAGACTTAATGCACTTATATTATGTTTGTCTCATACAGCTTTCTAACATATTCCATCCATACTTCCTTTTTCTCTTCCACATTATGTATTTGTTATCTCTCAGTTCTTCTTTTTAATCCCTTTCTTACTCATTGGTTCTATTTTTAGTACACTCTTTACTACTTTGTACATCTCCTCAAATTTCCCCTGTCACTCCAGGTTTTCTATTGTTTCACACTGGTTTATATATAAATAGTACTTCTTCATTTTTACCAATAATTCTTAGTAAAGCTGAATATTGAATCTTTACTCAATTAGAGACATCCTTTAGCTTTGAATAGTAAAAGAAAACAGTAAAATTTATGCTTATATACTCATATCCTTTGGCCATGAATGACTTAAAACATTCATTTGTCTAAATTACTAAATATTTTTAATGTAAAGGTACAGAGATGAAATAAAACAATGTATTTTATTAAATGAAATATCAATAATATGAATTCATGAGTAAATCAGTCTGGACATTAGCACTGCGAAATATATCTGCTTAGATTGTCCTGATTGTTGGAACATTGTTGACTTAAGGCTCTGTCACTCGCCCAACAAACAAAGTATAAGCAGGATTATTCTTAATCAGGAAGAGCAGGAAAGGCTGGTTGGCATAAAATGTTAAATCATCTGAATTAGCCAGACTCAAGGTGTTCACTAAAACAGCTGAAAAAATAAAGAAACAGCTCTATAATTGATATATTCATTTATTTATGATGATCGAAAAGAATATTTCCATCTTTAAGAATTGGCAAACTTCATAAAAGGGATTGATAATTTCACGTGCACGTAAATATTTTATTAACAAACCTGATGCAGCAGCTGCTGAACTTCCTTCTTCATTGACCTCAATTTCTGCTTTGTGAAACACATCATTAACAAACAGTCTATCATTAGACATTTTTTTGAAATCAGCAGCAGGGCTAAATATATCCCTTAAGCCCAACTGAAAAAGAAATAATGTTACTCTTTATAAAGGGTAAATACCTGCCCAGTGAAATAGCATGAGAAAGAAGAAATTTGGCTGACTTGATCAATGAACCTCCTAAATGTAAATAATACCAGCAAGTTGTAGCAAAGGAATTTGGCAGACAATAGTGGATCAAGGTTATTGTTCTGGGGGGACAGATTGCTACTTAACAGGGGCCTGGGGGGTATGGAACTTATGACCACCATTTCTCCTATTGTACCAGGAATTATGGGGGGGGGTGGGGGGGGTGTTCATTGTCAGAGGGAGAAGGTCATGCGAGGGTCTCTCAGCGAGTACAAAATAAACTCAAGTTGTGCTAGTCGTAGCAGTGGATTAAGGCAGTTGCAGTGCACGCCCCGCAACTGCCTTAATCCACTGCTGGTGGCATGTAGCGTTAGCCATGGCAAAGCGAGAGAAAAAGATGGAATAAGAATAAGAGATTAAAATAGGAGATATGCAATGATACAGCTGTATTTTCTCGCTGTTTTTGATGTAGCAACAAAAGGTGAGTGGGGAAAGTAAATTCTAGAACTATTTCATTTGATCGTCTCTTAATTTTATGTTTACCAAATTTCAATTGTAGCATGTTGTAGCATGAGGCTTGAATGATACTCTCCATCAGACAACAATTTGAACGTATGACCGAACTCAAACTGTCACTGGCTTGTGTCCTCTGATAATAGCAGCTGATGATATGTTTATGAATGATACTCTAATTTTAAATAATTACTAGGGACATGCAAAACTCCCAAATGCGATAACGCGAATGTTTACGCGAATTCTGGGGTTTTCCGCAAAATACGAATTTCGTATATTATTGCGAATTTCAACCTTTCAATCGCGAATGTCAGCATTTCCAACGTGAATTTCCTCATTTTAGCGGTCGCTGTAATTTATCTTGCGACTGTAAACATTTAGTTAAGCAGCATATATTTAGAAATGGCCTTTCCGGTACAACTTTATTTAGAAATGTTACTCGGATATAATATTCTTCAATCAAGTTTAGTGAATTTGAACAAAAGGAGTAAAAAATTTTGCTATACAGGCAGTCCCTGAGTTACGTAAGCCTCGACTTACGTTAATACGTACTTACGTTAGTGGGAACCTTACCCAAAACGACGAAAATTACGGAAATTACGGGGTGCGAAGGGTGGTTGCCTACTTTCAAGGGGCGCGTGTCACGGCATCAGCATAGTGATTTTCTTTTGTGCCAGTTGTATCGCATTCAACAAAACTTATAATGCCGAAGTGAACGGTGACGGCAAAGCAGCGTGAGGCAGAATTTCGACAACATGGATTATTTTGTGCTGATGACAAAACAATTCTTTGTCGTTTTTGAAACACCAATGTCTCGTGGAAAAGGAAGGACAGCTGCACACAACACATTTTGAGTGAAAAACAGAAGGTTAATGTTGAAAAAAATTCTGCCGGTGGGAGTGGAATAAAACGGCAAGCATCCATAATAATATTCAGAGGTATTTTTTTATAAAACTACTAATTCCTTGCAAGGTATGACAACTTATAAAGCATAAGCTTTCAAGTCGATACTAGTGCAGATGGCATCAAAGGCATCAACTAAATTTTGTTCTCTTATAGTAGAAGCCCCAGTAGAGTAAGATTTGAAAACAGTTTTTGACCCTCAAGTAGTTCTCACAACGGAGGTGAGCCCTGACTTAATCATGATCTTTAAAAATGTTCATGATCTGACAAAAATGTCCCGGTTCCCGGAATGTAAACCGAGCGAAACAAAGCATAAATCCGCTTCAGGAAGCGGATCCTCGCTTGGTACACGCTTCCTTACTTCTTACTTTAGTGTAAATGAAGCGGAAGAAAGCGACACCTTCCGCTTCCGCTCCTCTCCTCTTCGAATACGCTTCCGTGCTTCTTCCTTTAGCATAATTGAAGCGGAAGTAAGCAACACCTTCCGCTTCCTCTCCCCTCCGCTTCAAATACCGCTACTTGGTTTCTACCTTTAGCATAATCGAAGCGGAAGTAAGCGACACCTTCTGCTTTTCATTGTATTTTTTAATATATTAATTATAATAATTCATATTTTTTAAAATTTGAAAAGAAATTATATATCTTTCCCCTTAAGAACTCATTGGAAAGGTACCCTGGCGAAAATGGCCCGTTTCCCGGAGCGTAACTCGAGCGAAACAAAGCGTAAGTCCGTTTTAGGAAGCAGATATTCGATTCGTGTACGCTTCCTTGCCTCTACCTTTGGCGTAAACGAAGCGGAAGGAAGCGACACCTTCCGCTTAAGCTCCCCTCCTCTTCGTCTTAACATCCATGCTTCTTCCTTAAGCGTAAACGAAGCAGAAGGAAGCGACACCTTCCGCTTCTCTCCGCATCGAATACGCCTCCTTTCTTCTTTATTTAGCGTAAGCAAAGCGGAAGGGAGCGACTCCTCCGCTTCCTCGCCTCTTTCGCCTCCGCTTCCTCGCCTCGGAACTTTCCACTTTCGCTTTCCTATGTGAGGTAATTGGAAAAATCTTGTTTATTGTCATTAATAATAACTTTAAATTCATCCAATGTTGCAACATAGGTTTCAATTAATTAATGCCTGATAACTGTTATTGTGATTGAATGGTATTTCCTCAAACTATCACGGCATTGGCATTTTTAAAAATTAGTTCTCGAAGTTACTTACACGGACGGGAATGAGCAGGAGTATACCATTTTCTTGAAGCGTAACTTTTAGTTGCGAGTATAAATGACGTAGGTAGGCATTACGTAGGAAGATATGAGATGTAAGTTGTGCTGTGCGGTCGGGTAGGTAGTAGGTAGGAAGTAGGTGATCGTATATGAGTGTACTCTGTAAGTTGCAGAATGCATTTTCTTTTTTAACATGGTTGTTGCTAAAACACCTTAAGCTTCGTTTTCCGCTTCATGCATTTCTCCATACGGTTCATTTTCCACTTAGTGAGAGCTTCCATTCGGTAAATTTTCCGATACCGTACGGTTCATTCTCCATTTCAAACAGTTAGTTCTCCGCTTCGTTACGGCTCCTTTCTTCCGCTTCTTTGTCTCAATTTACGGTTTTTATCAGTTTCCTCTCCGCTCCCTTTTCTCTTCGCTACCGCTTTCCTTCTGCTTCACTGGCCGTTCCGTCCGCTCCGTAATCCGCTTTGTTGACGCTTCCATTTTCACCAGGGTGGCCTTGAGTCAATTGAGACGGAAAAGTTGATGCTGGGGTTTGGGGAATTTTGTCGAATATTACAGTAACAAAATTTCCAGAGTTCATTGGATATAATGAAACCAATCCCGGTACTAAAATTGTTTGAACCATCATTTGTAAAGTGCCTTGAAGCGATTTGGACCCCTGTGCAAATGTGGATTCGGAGAGATTTCTTTCCTCCTACAACACTGTGCTAACAAATAAGGAAAAAAATCTAAAATAAGATATTTTGGCCACTCTGGCAATTTTTTCATTTGAAAATACGAACACTTAACTGTAATTTGGCTCTTTATGTGAATTGGTTAGGTATGTGAAATGTACAAAAATATAAAATGTGAATACAGCATGGTAATAATTGTTTAAATTTTCCCTAATCAATGGTATTCAACATTTATTGCAGACAGTTCGGCCTGCTGGGAGGAGGGGCACTTAATTCACACCAAATATTTTGTCGTGAAAATAACACCAATTTCAGGGTAAAATAACACCGTTTTTGCAAAAAACATAACACCACTTTCGGCTATAAAATAATCCCATCTTTTGCAGGTATCTAATAATTACTATGAAGCTCTTTCAGTTGAAGAGATGTAGTTTCCTTTGTTGTGGCTTCAAACTATAAAAATTTTATTGCTAATTACTTGAAATTTTCTCATAACATTGATTTAAAAGTGATACATACATATAGTGTTTTCCTATTACTTGCACATTCTAACCTTTCTCTAGCTCTCATCATGTTAGAGTTCAACCAGGAGTCCTTTTATTCTCCTCCCTCTCTGAAATTTACCGAACACTCTCACCTCTAATACTTCTTCAACAAGTCATTACCAATACTCAATATCATTAACTGTACATTATCAAGCTTCTTTTGCTACATCCTAATTTCTCCTGTCAGCATCCTCCCTAACCATATCTAAAGCTCCAACATTTTGTTTTCCTCTCTACTTGGCTTTCTCTTTCTATCCTTCTCTACATCCATATCTTGAAAGCCTCCAATTAATGTTCATCTTCCTTCCTCAGAGACAAAGTCGCTGAACTTTATAACACAATGCTTTAAATTAGAATTTTAAAAAGGTTATCTTGTCTTTTTGTCTTTACTCAGGTTTTTCCTAATAATTTCCCACCTTTTCATAAATGCTTCCTTTGCTAAAACGATATGGGATGGATAACTTGAACACATATTAGAGGAAGTATATCCTTCCCCTAATGTACTTCCTACCAAACTGATTCCCATTTGGAATACTCCCCAGGTATGTGAACTGCTCTACATGCTTGAACACCTCCAATATTAACACGTACACAGTGGCGGATTTAGGTTTGGACCAAGGGGGGGCAAACTGGGGTCTGGGGGGAATATTCCGCAGCCAAAGGGGGGTTTGGGGGGCCTCCCAAAACCCTTGGAGGGGGGGGGGGGGTGATTATATTTAGATGTTTTAGATACAGAGTGATTTTATTTAGATGGAGAAACATTTTATTATGTTCATCCCTTTTCCAACATATGCATATCCTTTTTTTTCATCCCTCTCCCAGGCAGCACAAATTTGGTAATATTACTGTATTACAGTCATTTTACAACCATATTACAAAACAGGGGATTCACATTCCAATTGAACGTCTGAGTGGAAGAACAGTATTATTCCAAAATCTCATTTTTCGGGAAATTAAAAAAAACTTTATAACTAAGAAATTTGAAGTTTTACAAAAAAACCTACCATTGAAAATATGTAGATATTTGGACACTAAATACTGTCTGAAAATGGGAAAAAACACAAAATTTTAGTTTTTTATGTATTTACTATAATGTGCCATGGAATATTATCTTTCTTCCACTCAAAACAGTTTTTATCAAAAATATGAATAAATAACAGCTTCTTTAATTACTTTTTGAGAGAAAACTCTTTTATTTAGCATGAAAAAGGGAAAATAATAATGTTTAGGGAGAAGTAAACATATTTTTTTAAATAGAGAAGAATGAGTTTCTTTTAAATGTGAGTCCATTTACTGATTATGTAATCATAATAGTTTTGGTTCTTTTGTTTCCCGGCAATCTGTACCATAAAGAGTTTATTAGGACTTTAAATAATTCTTGAACTTAAACACAGCTTTCACCACAATATAACCTCGCAACAACAAACTCAACGAAAATAACAATATTATTGTACTGTCAGTTGTGAGAGGACAGCGCTCTGGGTGGTAGAAACGAGTACTAGGCGAGCACGGCACGGCGCGGCGTCTGAGTGGAAGAAGAGTAACATTCCTGGAATGTTATTTTTCTTCCACTCATTGCAAACTTTTAAGCATTATTTCAACGACAGGTAGGACGGAAATATTACTGTTCTTCCGCTAAACGATAGCACTACATTCAAACTACAAAATGGCTATCTTAACTTTTTTTTGTATTTTTTGGAATATTACTGTTGTTCTACTCAGACGTTCAATTGTATTGCAATTGTAATTCAGTGTCAAATGTCTGCTAATGACTTTTTAATACGGTTGTATTACAGAGCCAAATTACAATAGTTTTACAAACTGAATTTCTTTTGTATTAAGCACCCAGGTAAAAATTTTTCACTCTAACTGGTCTGTATGAAGACCTCTGTCACTGGGATGGAACTGGGAATTAATTGAAAGAAGCTCCACCCAAGTTGCACCCCAGCTACAGACCACCCAGACAGCACAAATTTGGAAATATTTCTGGATTACAGTCATTTTACAATCGTATTACAAAAATGGGGTGTTCGTATTCAAATTGTATTAAAATCTTAATACTGTGTCAAATGTCCGCTAGTACCTTTGTATTACGATTGTATAACAGAGCCAAATTAAAATTGTTTTACAAATTGTATTATGATGGCATTACAGAGCCAAATTACAATAGTTTTACAAACTGAATTTCTTTTGTATTACCATCCAGGTTGAAATTTTTCGCTCAGTAACTGGGGTGTAACTATCTGCATTAAGACCTCTGTTACTATGATGGAACTGGGAATGAATTGAAACAAGCTCCACCTGAGTTGCACCTCAGCTCGGATGGAACTGGGGTATCTTACTCTTGTCAAAACGTTGATCATCATTCCAGAAAATCCTTCTATCTTTAGCTATGACATTTTTATTTACGGGGCAAAATTGTAACCATCGAAATAATTTCTTTTCTTGGATCCCAAAATAAACATGTAATTTATTCATTCTCTTCATGCCACTACCGTAGAATCACATTGTCAAAATTTAACATATTACTTCATACTGCTGAATTACCATGTCAACATATGATGTGAAGTCATTCTAGCAACTACCTACCAGACCGTATAGTTCGACTTATATCTAATGTCTATCGATGTCATGTCTCTCTCACAATTGGAAGGAGCACTTCAAGAAAGTCGTACATATTTACCTGGCCATTCCTGTGCCTCAAAGTGACTGCAAGAACTAATTTTTAAATGTCAGCGCCGTGATAGTTTGAGGAAATACAATCCAATCACAATAACAGTTATCAGGCATTAATTAATTGAAACCTATGTTGCCACATAGGATGAATATAAAGTCAATATTAATGAGAATAAACAAGATTTTTTCCAATTACCATATGTTTGTTTACATTTCAATGAAGACGTAACTCATCCAATTATATTACAATCGTAATACATCATCAAATGTCTACTAATACCTTTGTATTACAGAGCCAAATTACAATAGTTTTACAAACTGAATCTCTTTCGTATTATCTTGAGGACATAGCATTTTTACTCCCAATTATCTTTCTTCAAGGAATGAGAAATGGTGTATGATGGAAAAATGGTAATTTTTTACAAATTCCTCATGCAAAAAAATAATTCATATTTTTTTAGCACACTGAGTCCTTCATATATTAAGCTTGACTATGTGAAATACTTTTAGTTTTATAGAACCATGAATAGAGTATAAATGTCAAGGGTCATTTCATCACATAATAACAACATTATAATTTAAAAATCTCACTCATAGTACGAGGGCCATTTTTAAAGTAAGAACCATTTTACCATAAAAAAATAAAAAAATTATATATCCAAATAATATTATTACTAATACTGCTTACAACATTCTTTTATTTTTCTACATAGTCCCCAACGAAATCCAGACATTTGCTCAGACATGGCTCGAGCTTTACGATCCCCTCATCATAGAAGTTGGCTGCCTTTCCATCCAACCAACCCACAACAGTTTCTTTCACTTCTTCATCAGTTCCCATCTGCCAGCCACCCAAAAACTCCTTCAGTTTGGTGAAAAGGTGCAAGTCTGGAGGTGCCAGGTCAGGGCAGTAGGGAGGATGGTTGAGGATTTCCCACTGACATTTCTCCAAAAATGCTTGCGTTTTCCGTGCAACATGCAGTTGGGCATTGTCATGAAGCAGACGCACTCCCCTAGTGAATACTCCTCATAGGCGATTTTGGATAGCGTGCCGTAGCCTTGTCAATGTTGCACAATTAGCGTTTGTATTGATGGTCTCTCCATGAGGCAAGAAGTCGACCAAAAGAATGCCTTTATATCCCAAAAACGGTGGCCATGACTTTGAGGGTTGAAGGTGCAGTTCAGAGTGGGCCCTGTTTCTCAAGTCCTCATTCATGACAGATGGGCAACCAAATCGCGTGTCATTGTGCAAATTTGTCCATCCACCATTAAACAAATGACACCACTTTCGTACATTCCCCTCGTTCAATACACCTTCCCCATACACTTCCACAAGCTGCCAATGGATTTCGGCGGGACAAATTTTTTTCGTGTTCAAAAATCTAATCACCAAATGCACTTCACAATCGGCGGGATTAGTGATTGACATGGTTCTTTAGTAAGCAAAGTGAAAAATTAACCAACTCACTCAAATGCTCGGCACACACTGTGGATGTGGCCTGGACCCTATGGAGCTCACTCGACTTTGAGAGGGCTCCATTCTTGACCTGCCTGGGTAGGGTGCGCAAACGGTTCTTACTTCAAAAATGAGCCTCATATTTCATATTTGATAGCAATGCTTGATGTAAATAATGTGCTGCTTATGCTTGTATGTACTGATAAATGTATATTTTAGTCATGTATCTTCATAGAAAAACAAACAAAATATAATGAACAGATAAAATAATTCCAAGGTCTTTATAATTTAAAGGCAACAGATTCACTTTTTAGAAAATCAATTACCTACATACTTACCTCTCAAGAGCATCTAAAGAACTGAAACTGTATTACATGCATGTAATAGTTATTCTAAGGTATATTTACCCGCTTAAGTGATTCCACCAAGGGAAGCTCCGTTGAAATTTTGAATCTTGGCAATCCTAAAACTACATTTTTTAAACTCTTGGCATTGATTATTTTATCAATATTTTCTTTGGTAAGACGTCGACTGAGGCTATTAATCCCTCCTTCGTCAGTAGGCATCACCAGCACCATTGAGAATTCATTATTCTGAAAAAAAGTTTCGTAGTTGTTAAAATATTTAGTAACCAAACATAATGAGGGAATGCGATTCTTCACTCAAATATACAAAAATGCACATACACATATGTAATAGTATGTACCCATGTATGTAAAAAACTAAAAAGTTTTATATTTTTTCACACTTCTGCTCCTGGGATCTGAATTCTTAACCAAATGGTCTTCCCAGAAGCTTGCCCTTTAACCCAGTGGCATCCGATATTATAAAGTTGTAATACACAAATATTATCAGTAAAGATTCTTTCAGTTGCATCTTAAGAGCATTTCAAGGTTTATGACAGTCCTCTGTACTTGGCTTCATACCCAGTCAACACAGGAGTCATCATGAGATCTTAATGAACTCATTCTTAAGACCTCTTTCAGACTCCATGTTAAGAGACATAAAGGAATATTTAAGACATCACACATCATGACATCACGTGTGAGCTCTTAAAGACCTCTTACTCCAGAGGTCCTTAAGAGCTTCGACCGATGAATTCCGCAAAAACTCATGCATGTGAGGTCGGAAAAAAAGCAAACTATATGGAAGAAGTGAAATTCCTGGGGCACCATCCAGTAGGAAAGACGGAAAATGGCTTCGATGAATTGAAAATAAATCTTAGGTACCTTAGCAATTTATTAATGTTAAAAGGCACAAATTTACTCAAAATAGTGTTCCATGGCAATATAATTTCATTGTTTCGCAAATGGCGTGTTAATTACAGCCATTTTTGCTATCTTATCAATGCCATTTCACGTGCTTCCCACTAGATGGTGCCATAGGAGTTTTACTTCGCCTCTCACATACACTTTTTGGAAAGTGCTGTTGGCGCTGTCTTGTGAGCCAATGAGAGTACTGCAGTGGAGTGCGTAGTTGCCGGCGTGCTTTTCCCTGGTGTTTGTGATCTTGTTTTACTGATTACATTATTTCGACCCAGCCTCCTTTGGATTATATTTTGACCCGAACACAGTTTCTCGTAAACGACCCGACCTTCTTTAGATTTTGGAATTTGCTGATTTACCTACTTTGTTTGGCTGGATTCTCTAAACTGGTGATCTGTGTGTGGTTTGTGAATGTGTAGCTATATTTATTTTGATAGTAAACTAGCGGGAGATACCCGTTGAAATTCAACGGGTGTGAAAAACATTGAACATATTTTATAAGAAAATCACAAACCCTGAAGAATGCTGTCAGCGTAGTTATTTGAGGAGTTTGTAACCTATAGTGTATATTGTGTTCGTTGTAATAGATATGCTGAGTGTTTTCCAGGTGCATGGAGAGATGGGTGACTGTTGGTCCTCTTTCATGCATGGGAAACCCAAAAATGGACCACGCAGACTCAATACTACTTAAATAGCACCCAAGTTGATATGTGGTCACCTTGTCCATCCAGTTCTCTTGAGCCATCTTCTGAGTGGATAACAGCATGATGGTTTCCCTTGTGTAAATAAATAATAATAATACATAATAACACCGTTACGGGAGCCCGGAAGCCCTAAGGGGTGACCTCCTCGCATGCCATGCTGCCAGCGAGCCCAAACGCAGGGGGTATATGGCAAGGATGCACTCTTTGTGGTGTGAGATGCATCCAGAACACGACCACCTATCGCAGAAGAATCTGCACGATTATGCCAACCACCTGTGGAAAAAGGAAACTCTCCACCAACCGCCAGTTCAGAGGAACACACCACTGGCCAGACCACCCTCCCCAACACAGGCAGCCACTCCACCGCCTGAGGCGAGAACGGCACTCATGCCACAGTCTCTGCCAAATGGAGAGGAAGCTGGTCAGGCCGTCAATGAAATACAATCGCGGTTATTAAGCACAGTATCCTATGATGAAGGACAAAAAAGGCAGAGAGATATCCACCGAAAACTCTCTCTGCGGGGTAACCACCTTTCCCGGTTGAATGGCCTCATCGACGAAATCCTGACAGAGACGTCGGACCTATGGACGGTCAATTGGCGTGGTCTACGCTGCTGCCAAAATCATGGCTCACTCCCACAGGAACGCCTCTCGGGAGGAAAAAGCAGAAAAAAGGCTGGAACAGTTGGAGGCCAAGATCACGCAGGCGAGACAACAGGCGTTTCCCGATTGCAGATACCTTCATTTGTTGATTAGCAACGTGGTTTTTAGTGAAGTGCGATTTTTTCATTTGTCGGATTTCAGAATGAATGACCAGAAGGAGCAACAACTTGCTGTGAATTGTATTGGTAAACTTGGAAAATCTCCGACTGAAACATTTGCTATGCTCAACATGGCTGACGGTGATGTTGGTATGAGGCATACGGCATGTTTCAAGTGGCATGAATGTTTTAACGGTGGTCGACAGTCGATTGAAGACAATGAGTACCCTGGACGTCCTTTCACGTCAACTGACGACCCACACGTTGACAAAATCAACACCCTGGTGCAGGAAAA
Organism: Pyrrhosoma nymphula; assembly: GCA_963573305.1. Classification (NCBI taxonomy): domain Eukaryota; kingdom Metazoa; phylum Arthropoda; class Insecta; order Odonata; family Coenagrionidae; genus Pyrrhosoma; species Pyrrhosoma nymphula. The sequence continues at coordinate 158,147,952 of OY754331.1, read as the reverse complement.
TCAATGTCTGACCATGAGGGAGCTTGCTGAAGAGTGTGGGATATCAGTTGGATCTTGTTACGAAATTTTGACTGGAAAATCAAAGATGCACCACGTTTCTGCGAAATTGGTGCCACGCCTGATGACGGACGACCAAACTGGTTTTTCCTTCACGACAATGCTCCAGCCCATTCAACCCTCAGAACTCGTGAGTTTGTGACCTTGATCACTGTTCTTCCCCACCCCCCCTACTCACCTGACCTTGCTCCTTGTGACTTTTTCTTGTTCCCCGAACTCAAAAGACCCTTGAAAGGAAGAAGATTTGGTACGAATCCAGAGATTAAGTCAAATGTGACGAATAAGCTAAAGGACATTAGATAAGAAGCGTACCAGGACTGTTTCAACAAGTGGAAACACCGTTGGGACAAGTGTGTGCGTTGGGGAGGAGAGTACTTTGAAGGGAACCCAGACATGTAACTTCTAAATAAAGTAGATTTTGTTTTATAACGTCAGTCTGCATATTTTTTGAACAGACCTCGTACTATAATTATGGATTACCATTCCATCCATAATGGTGCCAAAGTACAAGGGCTGATACCAAACATCCTCATTTCAACAAAGTTTAAGCCATAATAATGGCTACAATTACATTTGACTATAAGGAAATCATGTTGGTGCAACTAAATCATCTGTTAATCTTGAATATGTTGGTACTCACATGAAATGGAATGTGCACCCATTTAGCACGTATACTGGCATCAGTTCCACCAACAAATCTGTCAATTTGTTTCATCATTTGAACTTGCTTCATTTTGTTAGGGCCTGCAGTATATACTTTACTTCCAGAAATGTTAGGGTCTGTGAGAAAGTCTTCAACTGTAGTGCGATTTTCATTGAATGTTTTCTCCCATAGTCCTCGGAAGTAGATTGCATTGGTAAGGATGAGTCTAGTATCTTTGGATATAGATCCTAGAAAGAGGAAAAATATTTTCATGTTGCGAGACAATAATGATGGGACTAGTTTTAGCAACACAGTGAAAAAGCACAGAAGTATTAGTAGTTCAACAGCCTGAATTCTGTTTGTAATGGATAAATTGGTTGACGGTAATACAGTAGACTGTTTGTTCAGGATACGTTGGGACTAGCACACTTTGCCCCAATTATGTGAAGTATGTATCACTAAATTTTAAATGCATGTGTTAAATTAAAATGCCATTAGAAAAACTGTAAAGTTTTTCTGTAGAAAAATATGTACATCTTCAAATACATATTGAACTATAAATTGGGGAAAGTAATTAAAATATTAACATTTTTCCAAAGTAACAATTTTATAAGTATGATTGACTGTTAGGTATAGCATTCAATCAGAAAATTATGGAAATACAAAAATGTCCCTCATCCTCCAAAACTCACTGAATGCAGCATGAATGCATATTCATTGCATGCAATCCAATTTAAGAGCAATTCATGTCATGTTAGAGAAGAATGTGATCCATAAGAATTTCATTTATATAAAAATATTTAATTATTGATGGAGATATTTATTGAATATACCTGCTGCATTCTTTTTACTCAGCACATAAACAAAATCGGCACATACCTCTAATGACATTAATGGGCTACCTTCATTGCCTTTCTGCATGAAGTACTTATGCTGTAACCCATTAAAAAAATTCCTGGTACAACTTCATTGAATTGAACAACTGAACAAATTAAAAATCATATTAATTGAAAGATTGAACCTACCCCTGTTGATTGACTACATTTTGTCAGCTTCAACTGAACAAATGCTGAGCAGCACTGCATTTCATGGAACCCCACATGGAGCAAAATACAACATTTATGAGAAATTCAGAGGCAAATATCTCTGCCATCTGTTGAAACACAGGGGAATTGTTAAAACTTTGTCATACAGTCACATTGCTCTGTCAATGGCGTGAATATGAAAAAATTGGCAGAGGTTGAGCAACCATATTTACATATAAGTCATGGATTTTCCCATGTTTCATGGGATACCTACATAAAGGTAAACTGACAACCACAACACTAGGGAAGCCAGAAAAAAATACTGGAAGTTCAGTTCACCAGGTCCCAGAATTATCCGAAATTCAATCTAACCACATGGAAATTTCTCGAAATGAAAAACTATTAGTCTTCAACCTGAAAGCAGTGTGTGTCATTACCTGGCTGGACCAAGTTGTTGATTTTTCCTTTTGTGGCTTTAGAAACCCAATCATTTATAGTTTGTGCAGTTGTCACACTATTTTGGAAATCCATTTTCTGAGCTCCAGTGAAGAAGCTTTTGGAAATGTAGTCCACGTAACTTTGAAACAGATCCAAATTTTTTGCTAAATAAATTTGGCTTCCAAATTCTAAGATATTTTTGGAGTCACCTCTCTGAAAAATATAATACGAAGTTGATAATAAGTATTATGAGATATATATGGAGAAGGTAAAATGTTGAGAAGAAATCAGACCTGTCCCTCACAACAATATAAACATTTTGGAAAGCAATAAATAAATTTTTAGCAATAAGAAAAACTAAAAGGAATGTTATAAAACGATATAATACATTAAATTTATAATACACAAATTTATGGCCACATATATATGTGTAATCGAATGCAGTTAGTGGTACTCAATGGTACTAAATCTGAATTCCTTAAGGTTAGGCATGGGGTCCCACAAGGGTCTGTGCTTGGTCCCCTCCTAGCCCTTATCATGATTAATGATCTGCCAGCAAATGTATCCACGAATTGTGTCTTATATGCTGATGACACAACCTTCTTAAATCAGTTTGACAATCACACTGAGGTTTCTAGAATCATATCCAGTACCTTAGCGCTAGCAACTGATTGGTTTTCATCCAACAGACTATTTTTGAATCCAACTAAAACACAGTCCTTAATATGTTCTTTACAACATGTTACCCCTGAAAGTGAAGATGTTAAATTCTTGGCTTTCACATTGACCCAAAACTTACTTGGAGTGCCCATATTTTTTCAGTAAGGAAGAAACTAGCCAGAGCGCTATTTTTAATCAGTAAACTTAAATGGTGTGTGACTCATGACTATCTTCGCAATGCATACCATGCTTTTTTTCAATCTCATCTTTTATACGGTATTAGACTTTGGGGACATGCAACTGACGTAAAATTGATTTTGTTACTTCAGAAGAAGGTGGTTAGAGTTATCACCAGTGCAGACTATCATGCACACTGTAAACCACTGTTCGTTAGTTTAGGTATTATGACTGTATATAGCTTGTATATATTTAACATATTGTTGGACATTAAAGAAAATTTGGATATGTATTCTACCAGGAGTGATATACATACGCATTCCACCAGAGCCAACCATAAACTAAATATGCCTTACTGTAGACTTACCAAATCTTATAACCATGTAAGCCTGGCTATTAAGTGCTATAATATGTTACCTAACACAGCCAACACTGTTGAAAATAAAGTGTTCCGTTCTGTCCTACAGAAATGGCTCATAGCTAATGCTCTGTACTCGTTGGAGGAATACTTTGAGCTTGACTTTACTACTGTTCGATTTTAATTCTGTATTATTACTGTCTGAAATTCTGTATCTCTCATTGATAAATTTGTTTCTTTGACGACATCTAACACAATGTATATGTGCAATGGATGAATAAAGTTTATTATTATTATTATTAATTAAATGAAGAAAAAAACTGCCATTATGTGATTAAAACCCTTAAAAAAGGTGATAAATGAAATTGTGACAGTTTCATTTTCTTTTTCAATTTTAGGTTATTCAGAACCACATTTATTTTACCAAAGAACCATCAAATGCAGTTTGCAAATCTTTGTAGTATATACATGTACACATAGATCATCTAAAAGAAAGGGCGTGTTTCCTCCTCTTGTGCAGAGGGTGGATGCAAAACTGAATCAAAAAGTCTAATGACTAATTTAAAAAAATGAACAGATTATGGATTGTCAAAATATAATGTCCAACCGATTAAATGTACTTGACACTTATGGAGAGGGGTCTTTGAATTTGGTGTCAAGAACAGGAAATAGGAGAGTGAGTTATATGTTTGGAATAGGGTCCCATTCAATGACTGAAACTTCTTCCTCAACAATAGAACTTTATCAACTGCAGACCTTAAGTTAAACAATAGTGTCATTTCCAGTCACTAATATTTTCATGACTGACTCTGATTCTGATACCTAAGAAGAGTAAGGCAAAAACATGCAAAGACTATAGGAAAATAAGCTTAACATCCCAAAGTAGCTCTACGAATTATTAATAGAAGATTAGAGAAGAAGGCTAACAAATTCCTGGGTGATGACCAGTTTAGGTTTAGGAGAGGGATGGGAACATGGGATGCTCTTGGAGTGATGAGGACACAAGTAGAAAGAAGCCTAGAATATGGGCAGGTTGTTTTTGCATGCATCATAGATGTCGAGAAGGCATTTGACAGGGTGGATGGACAAGACACTAGATAAAATTAAGGATTGATTGGAGGGACATACATCTCATTCAGATCTACGCATGAACCAGATGGCACAGGTTAGGATAGCTGATGGAGAACCAGGATAGGCTATGTTAGGACGGGGAGTGAGGCAGGGGTGCCCACTATTGCTGTTGCTTTTTAACGTGTATTCAGAATAAATGGTAAAGGAGAAATGGGGGAGATGGAGGTAGGAATAAAGGTAGGAGGGGATCTGATAAAGTCAGTGAGATTTGTGGATGATCAAGCATTGGTTTTCCAGTCTGTCAAGGGGTTACAGTCAATGATGAATGCATTAAAGGTGCAGTGCAAAAGGTATGGGATGAAGACAAACCATAAGAAGATGAAAGTGATGAGATTTTCTATAAGTAAGACATTGGGACTGAATATAAGGGTGGGAGGACACAAGATAAGAGCAGGTCGAGCAGTTTATGTAGGTATCCGGTAGTATTTTGGAGGAGAATGGGTTTAGTGGTAGGGACATAAGATGTAGAATTGTTCTGGCTAAAGAAGCATACTCAAAGAGAAGAATTGATGAGGGGGGTCTGAGAAGACTTAAAGATAAGGCTGAAGAAAACTCTAATATACGGAGCATGGTGCTGTATGAGTCGGAAACTTGGCCATTCTGAAGGGAGGATGAAAGTAGACTTGAGGTGTTTGAGAGGGTTTTGGAGAAGAATGGAGAGGTTGAGCTGAGTGGTGAGGAGGACAAACGAGGAGGTATTGGATATGGTAGGAGAGGAGATGAAGCTGGTGGCGGAGGTTCGGAGAAGGCAATTGGGATGGATGGAGGAATTTTTGAGAGGGAAGGCATGTTGAAGAGGGTGATAGAGGGAAGAAAATAATTAAGTAATTAATAAGATAGTAATTCTGGATGAAATAAGAAGAGGCAGACGATATGAGGAATTTAAGAGGGAGCTAATGTGCGGGACATCTATAGGAGGGAAAGGGAGATGATGTATCAGAATTTGGGATGTTAGGATAGGGACTGTCCAAAAACCCACCAATCATCTGATAGAATACTCGAATGAAATATTTTCATTAGACATTTCACAGATATGTATTCTTTTCCCAGCACACCAATCATATACCTTCCAACAATATGTACAGTGCCACCAACCTCAAGTCCATTCCTAATAATAGAGTTATATGTATCTCTTTATTCTACCTTGAAGAGGGAGATTTTCTAATTTTGACATCCTTCACGATTTGATTGTTGCATCCATCCTCAGCAACTCTTCCATTCTTATTTTCTTTCTTTTTTTTTAACTTCCATCAAACATCTTCCCTATATCCATTTCCCTTTATACTTCTCCTACAGCACCAAATTTCCATTTTTCTTAACTTTTTAAAAATATTACTGTTATTGTTTAATCTTTACTTCCAAATGTAGCTTGATTGATATACAATATGACGCAATAAAACTCTTCCTAATCTATAACTGTGTTTCTCACTGCTAACAGACTTTTGCTCTTAGATTACACTTCTTTGATTTGGCTACTCTGATTATCATATCTTCCTTTCTTTTTCCATCACTGGTAATTCTACCTCTCAGATAGAATAATTATTAATCTACTTGCTTTAATTTGAGTAGGTACATAGGTAGTAAAAGTATGACAGTGACATTGTTTTCTTCCACAAGGCATTATTTCTTAATATTAGCATTATTTCAGCTCTCTACAGCAACTCATCAATCCCTTCTAAAGCTCCCTCGATTCATCAAATCATGATATTTATATGGGGTATTTTTTTCATTTCTTTCCCGCCCACTTCATCCTCCATAACCTGCTACTTATTGGTTTTCCACTGCAAATGACTAATACAAATATGTAAATTCAAATGGGCATTGGTATGCACTGCCTCTAAATTTTGTAGATACCAGAGGTCATTTGTCCTGATACTTCAATACATTTAGGGGCCATTCAAGTATTACGTAAGATGTTTTTTTTGGGGGGGGGGGGGGAGGGGGGGGTTAGGATCATCTTATATTGTCTTATGTAGGGGGGGGGGGGGGGGGGGAAAGGGGTCTGGAACTAACTTACGTAAGATTTTTGTCCGTCTTGAATCATTGTATCAATCATTTCCGAATGGAAGTTAGCAGTGTAGCAGGACATGGAGCATCCACTCGTTAATGGCGCATTTTCCTTAATCTCACCGCTACACCAATGCCCCTATTTTGTCACCTGACTGGCTAGCTACATTACCTCCATGCTCAATGTATGTGATACTCCAACACTGCATAATTATACGATATCCAGGGTTCAAAGCTATACGATGGCTTCTATGGAGAGATGAAACTGCAGAAAATGAGCATTTAACGTAGAGTAGATACAAATATCTAATGTCTTACGTAAGACTGAGAGGGAGGGGGGGGGGAAATCTTACACTGTCTTACATAGGGGGAGGGGGGGGGGTCAAAGATGGTATAAATCATCTTACGTAATACTTGAACCCCTCCCCCTTAGTAGAAATTTTAACCAAGAAAATTGCACTATTTAAATATTTTACCAATTAAGGATGAAGGGATACCTCATATTGTTAGTCTTCAGAAGTTCTTTTCATGGAATTTCTGATGAAGAAAATTAAAATTCTTAATTTATGATAAAATTTAATTTAAAATTAGAAATATAAAATACATTATTTTATGCTGCATGTGTTCACAACACTTTGAATGGTACTAAATATTTTAGCAATGATAAATTCTCCAAATTTATGTTTAACCCATGCAGAAACCAATTAAAATATTTTAGTTCCATTTAATAAATCACAATAATGCTTATCCCTAAATTTATAAGCCAGAGACAACTTTACCTCGATTTCAAGCAGCAAGGTAAGAACCACAGAAAAAGAATATCAGGGTGATAGCACTTGACTGATAATATCATGATTTATTCATCTTGATCATGGCTAAAAATCTAACAAAGAGGTTTATTCTAGGTTCAATTGGATCAAGCAATTGTCAAAGGAATTCGCGTTAACCTGCACATTTTATGCTTTATTTATAGATTATTTCTCCCTACTGGAAATTTTTACTGTTACATTGCCCCAGGAGACAAAGGCATATTTGGATTGTTAATGCATAAAGTATATTATTTTGATGCCGTCATACCCTCTGTTTCATGTCTCTGATCACTGAGCTGTAGAGTTGCTCTCCATATCCAGTCAAATTAGGAGGGTAATCCAAAGCCTTTCGCAGCTGCTGATTTGAATCTCCAAGGGAACCAATTTCTAGCATGGCCAGGAGTGTACTCACAGATACTGGCGAGAGAATAAAATTTCCATTCTCATTTTGTAGTGTGTCCTGTTGAAATAACATAGTTCTTATAAGTCATTTACAACCCGCGTAAAACAGGTCAAAACAAATTACAAAATTAAAATGGTGAATTTATAACAAAATATTTGATAACAGTAAGTATTTCCGATAACTATAAATACAGGATTGAAATAGGCTAAACATAGACTCAAGATATGTGTTGCATTTCTGACAGATTTATTTCTCTATAACAGCAAACCAAGCATTTGTCTTTTAACTGTCATGTAGGCAGGCATGGGCTTTGAGACCCTGGGCCTGAAAGCATTTAACAGATTTGGGCCACCTTTTTGGTCACAAAATAAATTATATTCTTATTTCTATTAAAAATTTACTTTGACAAATTAATGCAAATTTCTTTTTGAGAAATTGAGATTATTTTCCATGTCCTTTGCCCTCAATGTGTAATATTTTGTCCCACGGCCAGGGCCCTCACTGAGGTTGGGACCAAGGGCGCAGTAGCCTAGTTTGCGTTGGCAGAAGTTTTCTGCTGCATATAGGTGTTTTAGAGTCAATTTTTACATTTGAAAGTCACTATTTTGGGTGAATATGAAAAAAAGACTGGATAATATATGGCCATTATTAAGACAAAAATTAGATGAGTACCTACATTCTTGTGGAATACACCACAAAATACATAATTAAATAGCTATGAATGTATTACCTTCAGCAATTTGACTGCAAACCCATTGATGGAATCAGTCCCTTGGTTCTGAGATCTGGCTCCAATGCCTAAGAGTAACAACACCAGCCCTGAAAATACTAAAATGAATGAAAAAAAAAATGAGAGAATGAAAATGTAAAAAGTTAATTATTAATAAGCAAAGCACATACTTAAACATCTTTAAAAGCTTGTGGCACTGAATAAAATGGACACTTTTTCTCAAATACATAGGGAAAAAACAATGAACAATTTGTAGACGGTTGAAAAGTATGATCATTTTAATCAGTTGCCATCAGACGCTATGATTGATTTGCTAGAGCACTCCACTCCTCTCTCTCATCATCTGTTTTATAACTTAGTGAGTCTTTATTTTAATCTGCTTCATAATTTAAGCTTCACCCATTCAGAGCAGTAGACTCCTGGGTTCATAAGGTGTGAATCTCTCTGCGCACTATCGCTGCAGTGATGGTGTCCAAAAACCCCCTTCCAAAGGCCTGCAGCTGCAGTGGCTTGTAAGAATGCACAGATGTAGACACAGATTTTTGCTTCACATTCTTGATGTCAACAAGTTTACTCTTCTTCCAGCTCAGTCATTTCCCACCCTCCATCACTCAAAATACTACTCATGAGAAAGCCTTGGCCATGCCATTATTCTTGAGGGAGATTCTTTTTTGCAACCAAGAACACTATATACAGTGTTCTTGTTTGCAACGATAATGGAACGATTGCAAGAGAATGAGCTGTATCGAAGGTGGAGATGAGCTGGAAGACGGTGCCGGCAACCCCTGTGATGTAGACAAACCCACGCGCATATGATTCGTCCGCCTTGCCAGTTCTTGACATGTGATGGAAAAATGCTTTATTTTTTCAGGGCGTTTAAAAAAGTTAAAACTAGACTATTTTTCTATTATTACTATAATATGCAAATTTTCTCCTAATCTAATAATTTTCATTAGCATTTAATGCTATTTACTCCTTCAGCTTTTTACTTTGATGCATATATATTCATGAGTTAAAGAAATCCTCATAAACGTGTCATTACGACTTAAACATACGCAAGGTACGGCAGCAGCATTTTCTGGGAAACGATTATGAGATCTTGGAGTAAGCGTTCATGAAGTTATAACTTACCTACCAACTAAGAGGTCCAAAGGGTTTATAGTGCGGCGAATAGTATACACACTGTACCATATTAAAAAAACACGTTGCGTAAGAATGTAAATATTTTGACCGTGGCGGCAGTTTCTCTCCGAAAAAATGCCCTTATTTAAGATCAGAGGAAAATCTGGCAAAGGTCACGTTTGGTTTCGGAGCCCGAAGTGGACATCCAATTCCTTGCACATTCCCTAATACAAATTTTCCCAGTCAACTACAGTATGCATGTAATGTAGCAAGCATCTAATGCATACATTTCAAACTGTGTTAAAAATAGGTGTTTTTTCGACAAAATCTGTACCTATTCAAACTAAAGTCGAATTGAATGCGATTATATTCCAACAGAAAATGGAGATGCCAAATGCCGTATGTCTTTATATTCCAATCCATTCAAACTAGTGTCGACTACCGCATTCGAATTGACTTTCTACTTCAAAGTCACTCATATCTGTATTCATACTGAATTCCCATGTCCAGACTATGCGTATGAATTCTAAAACAAACTTCAAACTGACGTATACACCTTTAAAACGTTTTAATGGAGCTAGTGTTTTGACAACTGAGTTCGGCAACATCAAGTTAGCACCAAAAAAATTTCCAGCACAATTTGCGCACTACGATCGTGTGTTGTTTCCGCAAGAAATTACTCGTTGCGTCAACGCAAGCATGCAGGAGAACCACACGCACAGTGTTATTCTTGAAATAATACGTTAACTACTGATTACAATCTATCGATACTAAATTATAATGTATAAATAAGGAACAAACGAAAACTTTAAATATCATAAAGTAATACGGACACGTAAAATAGTTAAAAATGGAACGAGAAATGTAGGTAAAAAATACCCGCATGCCGCAAAACAGACTCTCGTAAGAAAATATTCTATAAAATTTTTATCTGGGCATACGATTTTCTAAAAATGATCTCAAATCATTGAAAAATCATTAAGTAATACTTTACTATCGTCAAAACCTATTCAACGTCCCTGGAAGTACTTTAGAATATTTATCAAACATTCCCGCACGGCGAGCACTAGACTCTCCTGAGAAAATATTCTATAAAATTATTATCTGGGCATACGATTTTCTAAAAATGATCTCAAATCATTAAAAAATCATTAAGTAATACTTTACTATCGTCAAAACCTATTCAACGTCCCTGCAAGTACTTTAGGGAATTTTTCAAACATTCCCGCACGGCGAGCACTAGAATCACCTGAGAAAATATTCTATAAAATTATTATCTGGGCATACGATTTTCTAAAAACGATCTCATATAATTAAAAAATCATTAAGTAATACGTTACTATCGTCAAAACCTATTCAACGTCCCTGGAAGTACTTTAGAATATTTATCAAACATTCCCGCACGGCGAGCACTAGACTCTCCTAAGAAAATATTCTATAAAATTATTATCTGGACATACGATTTTCTAAAAAAGATCTCAAATCATTGAAAAATGAATAAGTAATACTTTACTATCGTCAAAACCTATTCAACGTCCCTGGAAGTACTTTAGGGAATTCTTCAAACATTCTCGCACGGCGAGCACTAGACTCTCCTGAGAAAATATTCTATAAAATTATTATCTGGGCATACGATTTTCTAAAAACGATCTCATATAATTAAAAAATCATTAAGTAATACGTTACTATCGTCAAAACCTATTCAACGTCCCTGGAAGTACTTTAGGGAATTATTCAAACATTCACGCGCGGCGAGCACTAGACTCTCCTGAGAAAATATTCTATAAAAATTTTATCTGGGCATACGATTTTCTAAAAATGATCTCAAAAGATTAAAAAACCATTAAGTATTACTTTACTATCGTCAAAACCTATTCAACGTCCCTGGAAGTACTTTAGGGAATTTTTCAAACATTCCCGCACGGCGAGCACTAGACTCTCCTGAGAAAATATTCTATAAAATTATTATCTGTGCATACGATTTTCTAAAAATGATCTCAAATCATTGAAAAATCATTAAGTAATACTTTACTATCGTCAAACCCTATTCAACGTCCCTGGAAGTACTTTAGAATATTTATCAAACATTCCCGCACGGCGAGCACTAGACTCTCCTAAGAAAATATTCTATAAAATTATTATCTGGACATACGATTTTCTAAAAATGATCTCAAATCATTGAAAAATGAATAAGTAATACTTTACTATCGTCAAAACCTATTCAACGTCCCTGGAAGTACTTTAGGGAATTCTTCAAACATTCTCGCACGGCGAGCACTAGACTCTCCTGAGAAAATATTCTATAAAATTATCATCTGGGCATACGATTTTCTAAAAACGATCTCATATAATTAAAAAATCATTAAGTAATACGTTACTATCGTCAAAACCTATTCAACGTCCCTGGAAGTACCTTAGGGAATTATTCAAACATTCACGCGCGGCGAGCACTAGACTCTCCTGAGAAAATATTCTATAAAAATTTTATCTGGGCATACGATTTTCTAAAAATGATCTCAAAAGATTAAAAAACCATTAAGTATTACTTTACTATCGTCAAAACCTATTCAACGTCCCTGGAAGTACTTTAGGGAATTTTTCAAACATTCCCGCACGGCGAGCACTAGACTCTCCTGAGAAAATATTCTATAAAATTATTATCTGTGCATACGATTTTCTAAAAATGATCTCAAATCATTGAAAAATCATTAAGTAATACTTTACTATCGTCAAACCCTATTCAACGTCCCTGGAAGTACTTTAGAATATTTATCAAACATTCCCGCACGGCGAGCACTGGACTCTCCTGGGAAAATATTCTATAAAAATTTTATCTGGGCATACGATTTTCTAAAAATTATCTCTAATCATTGAAAAATCATTAAGTAATACTTAAATATCCTCAAAACCTATTCACCGTCCCTGGAAGTACTTTAAGGAATTATTCAAACATTCTCGCACGGCGAGCACTAGACTCTCCTGAGAAAATATTCTATAAAATTATTATCTAGGCATACGATTTTCTAAAAATGATCTCAAATCATTGAAAAATGAATAAGTAATACTTTACTATCGTCAAAACCTATTCAACGTCCCTGGAAGTACTTTAGGGAATTTTTCAAACATTCCCGCACGGCGAGCACTAGACTATCCTAAGAAAATATTCTATAAAATTTTTATCTGGGCATACGATTTTCTGAAAATGATCTCAAATCATTAAAAAATCGTTAAGTAATACTTTACTATCGTCAAAACCTATTCAACGTCCCTTGAAGTACTTTAGGGAATTTTTCAAACATTCCCGCACGGCGAGCACTAGACTCTCCTAAGAATATATTCATTAAATTTTTATCTGGACATACGATTTTCTATAAATGATCTCAAATCATTAAAAAATCATTAAATAATACTTTACTGTCGTCAAAACCTATTCAACGTCCCTGGAAGTACTTTAGAATATTTATCAAACATTCCCGCACGGCGAGCACAGGACTCTCCTGGGAAAATGTTCTATAAAATTTTTATCTGGGCATACGATTTTCTAAAAATGATCTCAAATCATTAAAAAATCATTAAGTAATACTTTACTATCGTCGAAACCTATTCACCGTCCCTGGAAGTACTTTAGGGAATTCTTCAAACATTCTCGCACGGCGAGCACTAGACTCTCCTGAGAATATATTCTATAAAATTATTATCTGGGCATACGACTTTCTAAAAATGATCTCAAATCATTAAAAGATCATTAGGTAATACTTTACTATCGTCAAAACCTATTCAACGTCCCTGGAAGTACTTTAGAATAATTATCAAACATTCCCGCACGGCGAGCACTAGACTCTCCTGAGAAAATATTCTATAAAATTATTATCTGGACATACGATTTTCTAAAAATGATCTCAAATCATTGAAAAATCATTAAGTAATACTTTACTATCGTCGAAACCTATTCACCGTCCCTGGAAGTACTTTAGAATATTTATCAAACATTCCCGCACGGCGAGCACTAGACTCTCCTAAGAAAATATTCTATAAAATTTTTATCTGGGCATACGATTTTCTAAAAATGATCTCAAATCATTAAAAAATCATTAAGTAATACTTTACTATCGTCAAAACCTATTCAACGTCCCTGGAAGTACTTTAGGGAATTCTTCAAACATTCTCGCACGGCGAGCACTAGACTCTCCTGAGAATATATTCTATAAAATTATTATCTGGGCATACGATTTTCTAAAAATGATCTCAAATCATTAAAAGATCATTAGGTAATACTTTACTATCGTGAAAACCTATTCAACGTCCCTGGAAGTACTTTAGAATAATTATCAAACATTCCCGCACGGCGAGCACTAGACTCTCCTGAGAAAATATTCTATAAAATTATTATCTGGACATACGATTTTCTAAAAATGATCTCAAATCATTGAAAAATCATTAAGTAATACTTTACTATCGTCGAAACCTATTCACCGTCCCTGGAAGTACTTTAGAATATTTATCAAACATTCCCGCACGGCGAGCACTAGACTCTCCTAAGAAAATATTCTATAAAATTTTTATCTGGGCATACGATTTTCTAAAAATGATCTCAAATCATTAAAAAATCATTAAGTAATACTTTACTATCGTCAAAACCTATTCAACGTCCCTGGAAGTACTTTAGGGAATTCTTCAAACATTCTCGCACGGCGAGCACTAGACTCTCCTGAGAATATATTCTATAAAATTATTATCTGGGCATACGATTTTCTAAAAATGATCTCAAATCATTAAAAGATCATTAGGTAATACTTTAATATCGTCAAAACCTATTCAACGTCCCTGAAAGTACTTTAGAATATTTATCAAACATTCCCGCACGGCGAGCACTAGACTCTCCTGAGAAAATATTCTATAAAATTATTATCTGGACATATGATTTTCTAAAAATGATCTCAAATCATTGAAAAATCATTAAGTAATACTTTACTATCGTCGAAACCTATTCACCGTCCCTGGAAGTACTTTAGGGAATTCTTCAAACATTCTCGCACGGCGAGCACTAAACTCTCCTGAGAAAATATTCTATAAAATTATTATCTGGGCATACGATTTTCTAAAAATGATCTCAAATCATTAAAAAATCATTAGGAATTACTTTACTATCGTGAAAACCTATTCAACGTCCCTGGAAGTACTTTAGAATATTTATCAAACATTCCCGCACGGCGAGCACTAGACTCTCCTAAGAAAATATTCTATAAAATTATTATCTGGACATACGATTTTCTAAAAATGATCTCAAATCTTTGAAAAATGAATAAGTAATACTTTACTATCGTCAAAACCTATTCAACGTCCCTGGAAGTACTTTAGGGAATTCTTCAAACATTCTCGCACAGCGAGCACTAGACTCTCCTGAGAAAATATTCTATAAAATTATTATCTGGGCATACGATTTTCTAAAAACGATCTCATATAATTAAAAAATCATTAAGTAATACGTTACTATCGTCAAAACCTATTCAACGTCCCTGGAAGTACTTTAGGGAATTATTCAAACATTCACGCGCGGCGAGCACTAGACTCTCCTGAGAAAATATTCTATAAAAATTTTATCTGGGCATACGATTTTCTAAAAATGATCTCAAAAGATTAAAAAACCATTAAGTATTACTTTACTATCGTCAAAACTATTCAACGTCCCTGGAAGTACTTTAGGGAATTTTTCAAACATTCCCGCACGGCGAGCACTAGACTCTCCTGAGAAAATATTCTATAAAATTATTATCTGTGCATACGATTTTCTAAAAATGATCTCAAATCATTAAAAAATCATTAGGTAATACTTTACTATCGTCAAAACCTATTCAACGTCCCTGGAAATACTTTAGAATATTTATCAAACATTCCCGCACGGCGAGCACTAGACTCTCCTAAGAAAATAAAATTAGATAAAATTTTTATAGAATATTTTCTTAGGAGAGTCTAGTGCTCGCCGTGCGGGAATGTTTGATAAATATTCTAAAGTACTTCCATGGACGTTGAATAGGTTTTGACGATAGTAAAGTATTACTTAATGATTTTTAAATGATTTGAAATCATTTTTAGAAAATCGTATGCCCAGATAAAATTTTTATAGAATATCTTCTTAGGAGAGTCTAGTGCTCGCCGTGCGGGAATGTTTGATAAATATTCTAAAGTACTTCCAGGGACGTTGAATAGGTTTTGACGATAGTAAAGTATTACCTAATGATTTTTTAATGATTTGAGATCATTTTTAGAAAATCGTATGCCCAGATAAAATTTTTATAGAATATTTTCTTAGGAGAGTCTAGTGCTCGCCGTGCGGGAATGTTTGATAAATATTCTAAAGTACTTCCAGGGACGTTGAATAGGTTTTGACGATAGTAAAGTATTACTTAATGATTTTTTAATGATTTGAGATCATTTTTAGAAAATCGTATGCCCAGATAAAATTTTTATAGAACATTTTCTTAGGAGAGTCTAGTGCTCGCCGTGCGGGAATGTTTGATAAATATTCTAAAGTATTTCCAGGGACGTTGAATAGGTTTTGACGATAGTAAAGTATTACTTAATGATTTTTTAATGATTTGAGATCATTTTTAGAAAATCGTATGCCCAGATAAAATTTTTATAGAATATTTTCTTAGGAGAGTCTAGTGCTCGCCGTGCGGGAATGTTTGATAAATATTCTAAAGTACTTCCAGGGACGTTGAATAGGTTTTGACGATAATAAGGTATTATCTAATGATTTTTTAATGATTTGAGATCATTTTTAGAAAATCGTATGCCCAGATAAAGTTTTTATAGAATATTTTCTTAGGAGAGTCTAGTGCTCGCCGTGCGGGAATGTTTGATAAATATTCTAAAGTACTTCCAGGGACGTTGAATAGGTTTTGACGATAGCAAAGTATTACCTAATGATTTTTTAATGATTTGAGATCATTTTTAGAAAATCGTATGCCCAGATAAAATTTTTATAGAATATTTTCTTAGGAGAGTCTAGTGCTCGCCGTGCGGGAATGTTTGATAAATATTCTAAAGTACTTTCAGGGACGTTGAATAGGATTTGACGATAGTAAAGCATTACTTAATGATTTTTTAATGATTTGAGATCATTTTTAGAAAATCGTATGCCCAGATAAAATTTTTATAGAATATTTTCTTAGGAGAGTCTAGTGCTCGCCGTGCGGGAATGTTTGATAAATATTCTAAAGTACTTCCATGGACGTTGAATAGGTTTTGACGATAGTAAAGTATTACTTAATGATTTTTAAATGATTTGAAATCATTTTTAGAAAATCGTATGCCCAGATAAAATTTTTATAGAATATCTTCTTAGGAGAGTCTAGTGCTCGCCGTGCGGGAATGTTTGATAAATATTCTAAAGTATTTCCAGGGACGTTGAATAGGTTTTGACGATAGTAAAGTATTACTTAATGATTTTTTAATGATTTGAGATCATCTTTAGAAAATCGTATGCCCAGATAAAATTTTTATAGAATATTTTCTTAGGAGAGTCTATTGCTCGCCGTGCGGGAATGTTTGATAAATATTCTAAAGTACTTCCAGGGACGTTGAATAGGTTTTGACGATAGTAAAGTATTACATAATGATTTTTTAATGATTTGAGATCATTTTTAGAAAATCGTATGCCCAGATAAAATTTTAATAGAATATTTTCTTAGGAGAGTCTAGTGCTCGCCGTGCGGGAATGTTTGATAAATATTCTAAAGTACTTCCAGGGACGTTGAATAGGTTTTGACGATAGTAAAGTATTACTTAATGATTTTTTAATGATTTGAGATCATTTTTAGAAAATCGTATGCCCAGATAAAATTTTTATAGAATATTTTCTTAGGAGAGTCTAGTGCTCGCCGTGCGGGAATGTTTGATAAATATTCTAAAGTATTTCCAGGGACGTTGATTAGGTTTTGACGATAGTAAAGTATTACTTAATGATTTTTAAATGATTTGAGATCATTTTTAGAAAATCGTATGCCCAGATAAAATTTTTATAGAATATTTTCTTAGGAGAGTCTAGTGCTCGCCGTGCGGGAATGTTTGATAAATATTCTAAAGTATTTCCAGGGACGTTGAATAGGTTTTGACGATAGTAAAGTATTACTTAATGATTTTTTAATGTTTTGAGATCATTTTTAGAAAATCGTATGCCCAGATAAAATTTTTATAGAATATTTTCTTAGGAGAGTCTAGTGCTCGCCGTGCGGGAATGTTTGATAAATATTCTAAAGTACTTTCAGGGACGTTGAATAGGTTTTGACGATAGTAAAGTATTACTTAATGATTTTTTAATGATTTGAGATCATTTTTAGAAAATCGTATGCCCAGATAAAATTTTTATAGAATATTTTCTTAGGAGAGTCTAGTGCTCGCCGTGCGGGAATGTTTGATAAATATTCTAAAGTATTTCCAGGGACGTTGAATAGGTTTTGACGATAGTAAAGTATTACTTAATGATTTTTTAATGATTTGAGATCATTTTTAGAAAATCGTATGCCCAGATAAAATTTTTATAGAATATTTTCTTAGGAGAGTCTAGTGTTTGCCGTGCGGGAATGTTTGATAAATATTCTAAAGTACTTCCAGGGACGTTGAATAGGTTTTGACGATAGTAAAGTATTACCTAATGATTTTTTAATGATTTGAGGTCATTTTTAGAAAATCGTATGCCCAGATAAAATTTTTATAGAATATTTTCTTAGGAGAGTCTAGTGCTCGCCGTGCGGGAATGTTTGATAAATATTCTAAAGTACTTTCAGGGACGTTGAATAGGTTTTGACTATAGTAAAGTATTACATAATGATTTTTTAATGATTTGAGATCATTTTTAGAAAATCGTATGCCCAGATAAAATTTTTATAGAATATTTTCTTAGGAGAGTCTAGTGCTCGCCGTGCGGGAATGTTTGATAAATATTCTAAAGTACTTCCAGGGACGTTGAATAGGTTTTGACGATAGTAAAGTATTACTTAATGATTTTTTAATGATTTGAGATCATTTTTAGAAAATCGTATGCCCAGATAAAATTTTTATAGAATATTTTCTTAGGAGAGTCTAGTGCTCGCCGTGCGGGAATGTTTGATAAATATTCTAAAGTATTTCCAGGGACGTTGATTAGGTTTTGACGATAGTAAAGTATTACTTAATGATTTTTAAATGATTTGAGATCATTTTTAGAAAATCGTATGCCCAGATAAAATTTTTATAGAATATTTTCTTAGGAGAGTCTAGTGCTCGCCGTGCGGGAATGTTTGATAAATATTCTAAAGTATTTCCAGGGACGTTGAATAGGTTTTGACGATAGTAAAGTATTACTTAATGATTTTTTAATGATTTGAGATCATTTTTAGAAAATCGTATGCCCAGATAAAATTTTTATAGAATATTTTCTTAGGAGAGTCTAGTGCTCGCCGTGCGGGAATGTTTGATAAATATTCTAAAGTACTTTCAGGGACGTTGAATAGGTTTTGACGATAGTAAAGTATTACCTAATGATTTTTTAATGATTTGAGATCATTTTTAGACAATCGTATGCCCAGATAAAATTTTTATAGAATATTTTCTTAGGAGAGTCTAGTGCTCGCCGTGCGGGAATGTTTGATAAATATTCTAAAGTACTTTCAGGGACGTTGAATAGGTTTTGACGATAGTAAAGTATTACATAATGATTTTTTAATGATTTGAGATCATTTTTAGAAAATCGTATGCCCAGATAAAATTTTTATAGAATATTTTCTTAGGAGAGTCTAGTGCTCGCCGTGCGGGAATGTTTGATAAATATTCTAAAGTACTTCCAGGGACGTTGAATAGGTTTTGACGATAGTAAAGTATTACTTAATGATTTTTTAATGATTTGAGATCATTTTTAGAAAATCGTATGCCCAGATAAAATTTTTATAGAATATTTTCTTAGGAGAGTCTAGTGTTTGCCGTGCGGGAATGTTTGATAAATATTCTAAAGTACTTCCAGGGACGTTGAATAGGTTTTGACGATAGTAAAGTATTACCTAATGATTTTTTAATGATTTGAGGTCATTTTTAGAAAATCGTATGCCCAGATAAAATTTTTATAGAATATTTTCTTAGGAGAGTCTAGTGCTCGCCGTGCGGGAATGTTTGATAAATATTCTAAAGTACTTTCAGGGACGTTGAATAGGTTTTGACTATAGTAAAGTATTACATAATGATTTTTTAATGATTTGAGATCATTTTTAGAAAATCGTATGCCCAGATAAAATTTTTATAGAATATTTTCTTAGGAGAGTCTAGTGCTCGCCGTGCGGGAATGTTTGATAAATATTCTAAAGTACTTCCAGGGACGTTGAATAGGTTTTGACGATAGTAAAGTATTACTTAATGATTTTTTAATGATTTGAGATCATTTTTAGAAAATCGTATGCCCAGATAAAATTTTTATAGAATATTTTCTTAGGAGAGTCTAGTGCTCGCCGTGCGGGAATGTTTGATAAATATTCTAAAGTATTTCCAGGGACGTTGAATAGGTTTTGACGATAGTAAAGTATTATTTAATAATTTTTTAATGATTTGAGATCATTTTTAGAAAATCGTATGCCCAGATAAAATTTTTATAGAATATTTTCTTAGGAGAGTCTAGTGCTCGCCGTGCGGGAATGTTTGATAAATATTCTAAAGTACTTCCAGGGACGTTGAATAGGTTTTGACGATAATAAAGTATTACCTAATGATTTTTTAATGATTTGAGATCATTTTTAGAAAATCGTATGCCCAGATAAAATTTTTATAGAATATTTTCTTAGGAGAGTCTAGTGCTCGCCGTGCGGGAATGTTTGATAAATATTCTAAAGTACTTCCATGGACGTTGAATAGGTTTTGACGATAGTAAAGTATTACTTAATGATTTTTAAATGATTTGAAATCATTTTTAGAAAATCGTATGCCCAGATAAAATTTTTATAGAATATCTTCTTAGGAGAGTCTAGTGCTCGCCGTGCGGGAATGTTTGATAAATATTCTAAAGTATTTCCAGGGACGTTGAATAGGTTTTGACGATAGTAAAGTATTACTTAATGATTTTTTAATGATTTGAGATCATCTTTAGAAAATCGTATGCCCAGATAAAATTTTTATAGAATATTTTCTTAGGAGAGTCTATTGCTCGCCGTGCGGGAATGTTTGATAAATATTCTAAAGTACTTCCAGGGACGTTGAATAGGTTTTGACGATAGTAAAGTATTACATAATGATTTTTTAATGATTTGAGATCATTTTTAGAAAATCGTATGCCCAGATAAAATTTTAATAGAATATTTTCTTAGGAGAGTCTAGTGCTCGCCGTGCGGGAATGTTTGATAAATATTCTAAAGTACTTCCAGGGACGTTGAATAGGTTTTGACGATAGTAAAGTATTACTTAATGATTTTTTAATGATTTGAGATCATTTTTAGAAAATCGTATGCCCAGATAAAATTTTTATAGAATATTTTCTTAGGAGAGTCTAGTGCTCGCCGTGCGGGAATGTTTGATAAATATTCTAAAGTATTTCCAGGGACGTTGATTAGGTTTTGACGATAGTAAAGTATTACTTAATGATTTTTAAATGATTTGAGATCATTTTTAGAAAATCGTATGCCCAGATAAAATTTTTATAGAATATTTTCTTAGGAGAGTCTAGTGCTCGCCGTGCGGGAATGTTTGATAAATATTCTAAAGTATTTCCAGGGACGTTGAATAGGTTTTGACGATAGTAAAGTATTACTTAATGATTTTTTAATGTTTTGAGATCATTTTTAGAAAATCGTATGCCCAGATAAAATTTTTATAGAATATTTTCTTAGGAGAGTCTAGTGCTCGCCGTGCGGGAATGTTTGATAAATATTCTAAAGTACTTTCAGGGACGTTGAATAGGTTTTGACGATAGTAAAGTATTACTTAATGATTTTTTAATGATTTGAGATCATTTTTAGAAAATCGTATGCCCAGATAAAATTTTTATAGAATATTTTCTTAGGAGAGTCTAGTGCTCGCCGTGCGGGAATGTTTGATAAATATTCTAAAGTATTTCCAGGGACGTTGAATAGGTTTTGACGATAGTAAAGTATTACTTAATGATTTTTTAATGATTTGAGATCATTTTTAGAAAATCGTATGCCCAGATAAAATTTTTATAGAATATTTTCTTAGGAGAGTCTAGTGTTTGCCGTGCGGGAATGTTTGATAAATATTCTAAAGTACTTCCAGGGACGTTGAATAGGTTTTGACGATAGTAAAGTATTACCTAATGATTTTTTAATGATTTGAGGTCATTTTTAGAAAATCGTATGCCCAGATAAAATTTTTATAGAATATTTTCTTAGGAGAGTCTAGTGCTCGCCGTGCGGGAATGTTTGATAAATATTCTAAAGTACTTTCAGGGACGTTGAATAGGTTTTGACTATAGTAAAGTATTACATAATGATTTTTTAATGATTTGAGATCATTTTTAGAAAATCGTATGCCCAGATAAAATTTTTATAGAATATTTTCTTAGGAGAGTCTAGTGCTCGCCGTGCGGGAATGTTTGATAAATATTCTAAAGTACTTCCAGGGACGTTGAATAGGTTTTGACGATAGTAAAGTATTACTTAATGATTTTTTAATGATTTGAGATCATTTTTAGAAAATCGTATGCCCAGATAAAATTTTTATAGAATATTTTCTTAGGAGAGTCTAGTGCTCGCCGTGCGGGAATGTTTGATAAATATTCTAAAGTATTTCCAGGGACGTTGATTAGGTTTTGACGATAGTAAAGTATTACTTAATGATTTTTAAATGATTTGAGATCATTTTTAGAAAATCGTATGCCCAGATAAAATTTTTATAGAATATTTTCTTAGGAGAGTCTAGTGCTCGCCGTGCGGGAATGTTTGATAAATATTCTAAAGTATTTCCAGGGACGTTGAATAGGTTTTGACGATAGTAAAGTATTACTTAATGATTTTTTAATGATTTGAGATCATTTTTAGAAAATCGTATGCCCAGATAAAATTTTTATAGAATATTTTCTTAGGAGAGTCTAGTGCTCGCCGTGCGGGAATGTTTGATAAATATTCTAAAGTACTTTCAGGGACGTTGAATAGGTTTTGACGATAGTAAAGTATTACCTAATGATTTTTTAATGATTTGAGATCATTTTTAGACAATCGTATGCCCAGATAAAATTTTTATAGAATATTTTCTTAGGAGAGTCTAGTGCTCGCCGTGCGGGAATGTTTGATAAATATTCTAAAGTACTTTCAGGGACGTTGAATAGGTTTTGACGATAGTAAAGTATTACATAATGATTTTTTAATGATTTGAGATCATTTTTAGAAAATCGTATGCCCAGATAAAATTTTTATAGAATATTTTCTTAGGAGAGTCTAGTGCTCGCCGTGCGGGAATGTTTGATAAATATTCTAAAGTACTTCCAGGGACGTTGAATAGGTTTTGACGATAGTAAAGTATTACTTAATGATTTTTTAATGATTTGAGATCATTTTTAGAAAATCGTATGCCCAGATAAAATTTTTATAGAATATTTTCTTAGGAGAGTCTAGTGCTCGCCGTGCGGGAATGTTTGATAAATATTCTAAAGTATTTCCAGGGACGTTGATTAGGTTTTGACGATAGTAAAGTATTACTTAATGATTTTTAAATGATTTGAGATCATTTTTAGAAAATCGTATGCCCAGATAAAATTTTTATAGAATATTTTCTTAGGAGAGTCTAGTGCTCGCCGTGCGGGAATGTTTGATAAATATTCTAAAGTATTTCCAGGGACGTTGAATAGGTTTTGACGATAGTAAAGTATTACTTAATGATTTTTTAATGTTTTGAGATCATTTTTAGAAAATCGTATGCCCAGATAAAATTTTTATAGAATATTTTCTTAGGAGAGTCTAGTGCTCGCCGTGCGGGAATGTTTGATAAATATTCTAAAGTACTTTCAGGGACGTTGAATAGGTTTTGACGATAGTAAAGTATTACTTAATGATTTTTTAATGATTTGAGATCATTTTTAGAAAATCGTATGCCCAGATAAAATTTTTATAGAATATTTTCTTAGGAGAGTCTAGTGCTCGCCGTGCGGGAATGTTTGATAAATATTCTAAAGTACTTCCAGGGACGTTGAATAGGTTTTGACGATAGTAAAGTATTACTTAATGATTTTTTAATGATTTGAGATCATTTTTAGAAAATCGTATGCCCAGATAAAATTTTTATAGAATATTTTCTTAGGAGAGTCTAGTGTTTGCCGTGCGGGAATGTTTGATAAATATTCTAAAGTACTTCCAGGGACGTTGAATAGGTTTTGACGATAGTAAAGTATTACCTAATGATTTTTTAATGATTTGAGGTCATTTTTAGAAAATCGTATGCCCAGATAAAATTTTTATAGAATATTTTCTTAGGAGAGTCTAGTGCTCGCCGTGCGGGAATGTTTGATAAATATTCTAAAGTACTTTCAGGGACGTTGAATAGGTTTTGACTATAGTAAAGTATTACATAATGATTTTTTAATGATTTGAGATCATTTTTAGAAAATCGTATGCCCAGATAAAATTTTTATAGAATATTTTCTTAGGAGAGTCTAGTGCTCGCCGTGCGGGAATGTTTGATAAATATTCTAAAGTACTTCCAGGGACGTTGAATAGGTTTTGACGATAGTAAAGTATTACTTAATGATTTTTTAATGATTTGAGATCATTTTTAGAAAATCGTATGCCCAGATAAAATTTTTATAGAATATTTTCTTAGGAGAGTCTAGTGCTCGCCGTGCGGGAATGTTTGATAAATATTCTAAAGTATTTCCAGGGACGTTGAATAGGTTTTGACGATAGTAAAGTATTATTTAATAATTTTTTAATGATTTGAGATCATTTTTAGAAAATCGTATGCCCAGATAAAATTTTTATAGAATATTTTCTTAGGAGAGTCTAGTGCTCGCCGTGCGGGAATGTTTGATAAATATTCTAAAGTACTTCCAGGGACGTTGAATAGGTTTTGACGATAATAAAGTATTACCTAATGATTTTTTAATGATTTGAGATCATTTTTAGAAAATCGTATGCCCAGATAAAATTTTTATAGAATATTTTCTTAGGAGAGTCTAGTGCTCGCCGTGCGGGAATGTTTGATAAATATTCTAAAGTACTTTCAGGGACGTTGAATAGGTTTTGACGATAGTAAAGTATTACTTAATGATTTTTTAATGATTTGAGATCATTTTTAGAAAATCGTATGCCCAGATAAAATTTTTATAGAATATTTTCTTAGGAGAGTCTAGTGCTCGCCGTGCGGGAATGTTTGATAAATATTCTAAAGTACTTTCAGGGACGTTGAATAGGTTTTGACGATAGTAAAGTATTACTTAATGATTTTTTAATGATTTGAGATCATTTTTAGAAAATCGTATGCCCAGATAAAATTTTTATAGAATATTTTCTTAGGAGTGTCTATTTCTAGTTATTACGCGGCAACGCGGAAATTCTTGGGCAACATGAAGTTAGCACCAAAAAATTTCCTGCAGAAATGAATGTTTTTATCGAATTATTTTCATTGTTTTAATATTTTCTTTGCTTACGAGTAATTAAAAAAGGGAAATAAAGTACTATGGTTAACATTTTATGATTTTGGACGTTTGGTTTGAGCAGTATCTTACTCAATGTTCTTCTGTTATTTTTGTTGGTTACCCTGCTTTTATATATTGTTTCCTCGTAAATTCTAAGCCGCGAGGCCTTACGGTGTAACGCAAGAATTTCCACGTTGCCGCGTAATTCTTTGGTGCTGGAGAAGAAATTGGGCTAACTTGATGACCGTACTGAGTTCATCCTTTCCTTGCAAGTACGAATCGTTAATTTGTAGATGCGGAGAATGGCCAACTATTGCAAATTATTTAACGGTCATTATATATGATACATATATTTGTTGTTGTTTGGATTTACTATTTTCTTTGCAATAAAAAATTAAAAAAAAAAACAAAAATTACCTACCACATATTTTTCGGTCCAGTACAACCAGTACAACCATTATAGTTCGTGGGCCTGTCACGAGAGGGTGTATCACTGCGATTATTAAACATTTGAACCGCGGGCAGCGAAAGTGCTATCAAAGCGGAGTCTAGCTGCATTCAAACAGGCTTCGTATTGTGAGATCACAGTGTTTCAGGTTCTACCCCAATTCGACGTTTGTCTTAAGTCAGTTTGAACGAAGTGTCTTGATTACTATTTGAATAGAGTTAGACTGCGAAAATCTTTGCACGGGTGCTTCGTAAGAGAATTAATTCGTGGCCAAAGATGGATCCTTAATTCACAGTGAATGGGACGGTTAAGACAAAAACTTATCACAAGGCACTAATGAAAGGTAAGAAATTGTGTTGATAAATGTAACTATAATATCTTTAGTGATGATTAGTGATACTGCTAGATCAGTGTGAATGTCTAAAATATAAAGAGAAATTCGCTTATGTTTTGGAATATCAACTGGGTTCCTTCTCAAAGCATACTTATTATAAAAATAGTTGATTTCGGAAACGGCTGTGGATGTGAAATTTTCCCGGTGTCGAAAACAGTAGGTATCAATCATAAATCATGTTCTAATTATGAATGTGGCAGGTGGATAATTCTGGAGGTAAAGCGCTAAGAGCTTTATCTGGAGGGTTCTAACGGGTGGGTGACGGAACAAAGTCGGAGAAATATTTTTTTAATGGAAAGGGGCAAACTTTATAGTGTGCTACGCAAATTATGGATAATGGTAAAAGAGTAGGAGAGGTTATTCATTCCTCTGATAGCATAGGTCAATCAATCTTCTGGTACATACATTTCAAATAGAACAAGATGCGTGAAAACCATTTAACCTCCGAGTTGGGCAATTCTTTTCTCATAGGTATTGCCTATCTTATGACGGTCCCTATGTCATAAACTACATACTTCAGGCCGTACCTACGTAATGTCTGATTTACCTGCAGCTCAATCGGGAATCGATCGAGGCCGAACTTAGGGTTTTTATGAATGGCCCCATTATAATCAC
The DNA here is from genome assembly GCA_963573305.1 of Pyrrhosoma nymphula. Classification (NCBI taxonomy): domain Eukaryota; kingdom Metazoa; phylum Arthropoda; class Insecta; order Odonata; family Coenagrionidae; genus Pyrrhosoma; species Pyrrhosoma nymphula. The sequence goes on along the minus strand of OY754331.1, from coordinate 158,121,334 downwards.
CCGACCACTGAATGTTAGACGGAATAGTTTGCTGTTCGCTCGAAACTACGACATTTGCATCGAACTCGTTTAAACTCAAATATTCGACACATTGTAATTATCGAATACTTTCATGAAATCGGGAGGACATTGGGCGTTTGAAATGTGTTAAATGATTAAAGAACTCAACTAAATAGGCACCCATTTACAATAGCAGGAGACTGGCTGGAGACCGGGAAAATCATATAGGAATTCTAACATTTGACGAAATTCTATGTATCGATTAGTAGTTTTCACATGAACTTCCGTTTTACAGATAATGAATATTTTACTGAATATTTGCGTGCGAGCTCAGTTAAACTTCCTCAATTAAACCATTTATGTAATTGGGCCATAAAATCCATTAGCTCATAGTTCTAATGAAAATGCTTAATCTTAAGACCCTGTTTATGCTACTACCCAATTGCGATGGATTCAATGAAATGCTGAGTCAGAACGTAGATAATAGGTAACATATCATATCTCAAGCCGGAGAAAACTCAGGGAAAAAACAATCAACTGAGGAAGGAAAGACGTTTTCGTGGAATATTACTCTTAGTAAATCACTCCTAAATGAGTATTACTGAGGAAAATAGGAACATTTTAAAAACCTAAATTAAAGAAGAAAATTCTTTGGGGGGACATATATAAAGTATTCCAAGGAAGGAGTTACAGTACGGTGACAGAGGCTATTTTAGATTCTAAAATGAGGAATCTAAAGAAAACCCTCGAGCGTATCGCAGCGAGAACATTCCTCCTTTCTCTGCCTGCTTCAAATGCTAATAAATTTAACGCGTTAAACATGAAATCATCGTCACCTATGACCATCGCCTGCGACAAAAATTGCCAACGCCTCTATGCCCGCCCATTTTAAAAGTTGTCTGCTATTTGCTAGTAGTAGTAGTCGTCACGTGACTGGTAGTTGTATAGCAACCGTAGCAACGGTAGCAACCGTTCAGCAGATCGCTCACCTGTATGTTCCCGGTGAGTAACCGGTCACTCGCCGAAAGTATCTGCTGAACGTGACCATTGGTAAATTCTGGGTTCTACAAACGTTAATAATGAAAAACTTACACAATTACAAATCGTCGTTACTTAGCAATGGGAACAAAAACGATGGACTACTCACAGCGGGGACAGAAGTCGAACTTTCACTTTTCATGCATATTCCTCGGAAAATAATGAAATCAGTGTTCGAGAAACGTTAAAAATGAAACAGTTACATCACTATATATAACAATTCAACACTTCATTCTCATTAGTCAACCAAGGATAGTAATGCAACGGGATTAGTACCTACCAGCGATTGCAAATTACATATGTGGCTTGACCACGCCATCTCATTTTCACTTTTACCGAATATTACATATATAATATTCAGGGTTTCAACGTAATGGACAATAAAAAATAATAAGAAAACACAAAATACCAAATTAAGAGGGAGCAACGGGTCGTGTCACACGCAAGTCATTTCATATAGTAGCTTAAAAGTAAGAAAAACCTATTTAAATTACTTCAATCGATTCGTCATTCTTTTAGCTCATAATTTCATCAAATATTTGGGCGAAACTACCGTAAAAATGTCTCTGAAAAACAAATTAGGAAACTCCTCCAGTTCAGTTCAATGCTATTCTATTGCAGAATCAACTATCGATGGCGTCCAGTTCCTTTCAATCAGAGGGATTCATGGGTAAAAAGAGCTCATCCAATGGTCCGAAACTTGACCAACCTCTCCTAATATAGGGCGTCTGGCTTCAATGACCCTAACCATCCCTTAGAGCCAACACCCATGCCAGATAGGTCGAAGGCTAGGAGAGGAGTGGTCCGTGCAGCGTCTTCATCTCAGAGAGACAGCTGCAAAAGGCGTCTGACCCGGGTGCGGCAACTCACGTGATATTGTCATGTTGAAAGTTGCTCGAACTTGCTAAGTTGCCTCGGTTGCTCGAATCTTGAAATCATGGACAGTTCTTACATGGAAATGCATCTTGACAACTACGGAACTCGGTCCCCTTGGCTGGGTGTTGTGCCCAGCAGTGGTGAAAGCTCGGCCCCTGCGGTCGTCATCTCGCGAAATCCTTTCACGACATTAGAAGCAGAAGAAATGAAAATGCTGGAGAGAAACGCCACATTCAGAACAGGCTCTTATGACGATAGGTCCATGCTAAAGGCGGGAAAGTTAGGAAATGTAAAACAAGAAATAAAGGAGGGGTTTGTAGACATCATTGGCCTGTGCAAAGTAATGTGGAAATATAGCAGGGACATTTGGAGCGAAATAAAAATCAGCGTGGGGTTATTTGTAATGAACAGGAAACTAGGTAGAAAAGCAGTCAATGCAGAGTAGGTGAAAGGTAGAATGAAACTCGTTCGGCCAACGGCAGATTTATAGAAGTTAGTGAAAATCCAGGTGTGTATATGCCTACCTCTAATCGCGGAGAAGAAGGTACGAAGATGCATACGATTAATTGAAAGAAATAATAGGTAGCATACGTAGAAGTAAGGACTTGACAGTGTTGGGAGTTTGGCTCGCGGTAGTGGGCCAAGGAAGAGATGGGCGAGAGGTAGGGGATTACGAGCTAAGAAAGAGAAATGACCGCGGCGAGAAAGCTGTGGGGTTTAGTAGGAGAAATAGCCTACTGATTGCGACTACCAGGTTCAGACACCACCCTAGGCGTAGGTACATTTGGAAGAAGAAGCAGGGGGACACAGATAGGCTCCAGATAGATTATATTATGGTTCGTCACAGATACAGGAATAGTGTTAAAAACTCGCATACTTATCCGGGGGCTGATGCAGACTCAGATCAAGACTTAGTGTTCATGAAATGCCACGTCAAATTAAAAAAGAATGGACGTGGTAGGATGGTAAGAAAGCGGAATACAGAAGCTTAAGTGCTGGGGAAATGAAGAAGTACCAAATGCAGACTGATAAAATCCCGGACGAGGATCATGTAGTGAGACTAGCATGAAATGAATGGGGAAGTCTGAAAGAAGGAATTGCGGAAGCAGCAAAAAGAGCATTATCCGTTGTAAGTGCAACTTAATAAGAAAATCGTTGATCACGAGGGAGATGATAAGGGAGATACAAGGGATGAGGAAATAGAATAGCGTGAACAAAGATAGGCAAGAGAATATTCAGCAAACTTAACCATAGAGTAAGAAGAGAAAGAAAGAAAGCAACGGAAGTATGGTGCAGAAAACAGATCTACTCCTTGGAGAAATTTGATAAATATAAAGAAGAACAAATACATTACGTAGGTAAGTTAAGAAACTTAGTAAGGGAAGGGGAATTCCAAGAACAACAGACAAGATAGGCAGGTTGACTACAGAAACAACGGATATCTAGAGGAAGCGGAAAGAATATGTTGAAGAGCTTTATGCTAAGGAAATAAGGTTCAGTACGTTACATTAGAAAGAGAAGGCGACAATGACAAGGACAACATCGAGCTAGCTACCCTTGATGGTGAAATCGAAAGTGCACAACGAGAAGTGAAAAGGAACAAGGAATAGATATGCAGAGTTTCTAAAGTCTATGGGGAAGAACGGAAGAGGAGGACTTGTTGCACTTATTCGTAGAGTTTATGAGGCTGGAGTATGGGCGGAGGATTTCGTGAAGAGAACACTGACTACACCAAAGAAGAGCAAGGAAAACATGCGAAAACTTAAGACAATTAGTCCGATTAAGATTTACGAGGCAACCTGGCAAGACGCCTCGGATGATGTCATTATATTGCGGACAGTTGTTTAGTGCGCAGTAAAACAATTAGTGGAGGCTGTTAAAAATACCCAACTTTTGAATATTTTATAATGGGCCATAACATATTATAAACATTTGGAGGCGTATGATTTGACGACATATTGAGGATGCTTTAAAAAGAAAAACGACATAAGAGGCCGGAGTTTAAGAAAATAGTCGTAAATCACGATAGGTGTTCGGGCAATTGGCAATACGGAGTACGTACGCTTTCCTAGAAAAACTCTAAATACTCGATTATGCCAAAATATACACGAAACCCTGTTTCAACTTTATCTCTATTCTTTGCTTGAGTTACCCAATAATCCCGGATTTGTGCTAGACAACGAATATGAGTGCGGGATAGGCATTATTTACAACAGAGGTCTTCAAATCTTTTCGGAATGCAAGTAAGTCCATGTGATCTATTAAACTAGTTACGCGGGCTTGTTGTTTCAACAAATTGAAAAATGAGCAAATTAAGTGCTTCAAATCGACATCATCACGCATGTAAAGGAGCTTTGCGACTTGCGAGATGACATTTCGGTGGCTTTGTGTACATTCAATACGATGGGCGGCGAAAACTCGTTTTTCGTTGAGGTTGCTTAAGGGGAGCGCACCCTTCCACCCACGATGCTGACAGGAAGTTCAAATATTGGACACTAAAACGACTTTATATAAAATAAATATAATAATTGTTGAATCAATTTCAAACGAATACATCTTATCATACGAGAGCAAACTTCGCCGTGCGACGTACATGGAACTTTGAAAAGTTTAAATGCCTCAATGACAATTTTTCCATTCGCACCAATTCATGTCGCGCAATACGCAGAACAGCTTTATGGGTTAAATCATAGAGTAAACATATTATATTATACATATTATATGTTTACTCTATGGTTAAATGTATTCCAAACTGTCGAAAATTCGCGTAACAGGAGTGTGAGAGACATGCTCAGCTACATTTTGGCCCACGGGCTACAGAACCAGAATTTGTGTCTGGATGGTAACGTGTCGGAAGTTACCATGATCCAATTATACATTTGGGAAAGATTTTTGAGTCAACTCTTTTGTTTTTGAAACTCTTCCGACTTCGAGAAAATTGAAAACAGATTAAAAGTGACCTTTACGAAACATACAGGACACTGCCCACAGTCAACATCAGCTATCCAAAAATAACAATTAAGGAATCATAATGGTAGTTTTACTCACCAATGCAGATAATCAAAGAGTGTCCCGCACAACACGTGGGTGGACCAAGGTGAAAGGGTTTAGGTTTTGAAAGGTAGGTTAAGTGGAAGGAGAAGTCCTGCGCTGGCATTAGCCTGCTCTACACGTGACGCCAAGGGAGCAGCACGATGGAACGAGTATGTACTGGAAATGAAGTGCTCTCTCTCTCTATGTCACCCAAGTAGGGATCGGATAATAATCAGTGGCATTAATTCGCCACCATCGAGACTCGGAACTCGGTCGATAGCCGATACTCAAGTCAGTCATCTCGCTTATCATCGGACTTCCATATATTTTCATAAAAATCACTCAGCTCTGAATAGTCACCAGACATAATAATCATTAGACGCTACAATAGTCCACGAGGGAGCAAACCCCAGAGAGAAATACATGTGGATGATAAGGCGAATTGGAGCAAAGAAATTTATTGGCTGGCTAAAGTCCGAGGACTGAGCAGTCTACAACCCGAATTTGATGGGTGAGGGTAGGGCTCACAAAGTGCTAGCGGCGAGTGGAATTCACTCAGGGTCTTCATCATCATCAATCCGAAGATTGGTTTGCTGCAGCTCGCCACTTTACTCTTTCACAAGTTTTCACTTTTGGGTCCCTCATGATATGCTTCATGTATTCCGTCCTTGGTCTTCCTCGGCTATTCTCCCCATCCATTTCTCCTTCCAATACTGTTTTCAAAATGCTTTTGTGTTGCAGAATGCGTCTAGTTAGTTTGAATGTACCTACTTAGCAGAGTTTTCATTATACATCTTTTCTCTCAAATTCTTCGGGGAAATTTTTCAATGGCTATTGTTTGCGTCAATTTGAACTTCATCATTCTTCGAGCACACCACATTTCCATCACTTTCAACCTTCTTTGATCTGCTGAAGTTCTTGTCCAAGCTTCACTGTCTTATGAGATGCTCTATCTTTATGTTTTAATGAAGTGTTTCCTTATTGCCAAGCTTGTGTTGCAGACTGTTAACAGGCTCTTCTTCAGGTCGAATGCCTTATTGGTTTGCCTTACTCTGTTCACCAAATATTTCTTTCATCATTGGTGATCCTGCTCCCCAGGTAGTAAAGTTCTTCCTTTAGCTGCAGTTTTCGCTGTCCAAGTTTAATAGTGACTTCGTCTCCTGGATTGATTCCGCAAACTACTATTTTGGCTTTCTTCTCTTCTGGGTATGGAGCCATTTCTTTTCTCTGTGCCCCCAGAGGATTCCCAGATAGCAATTGTACCCAGGAAATCACAGTTATAATTTAGTTTTAAATGGAAGTGTCTAGAGGAGTATCGGGGATCGGAACCCGGGGCCTCTGGTATGTGCCTAAAGTAGCAACGAGACGGCAAAACTGCCCCTTCGTTCATCATGTGAGTATTTCACGCGCCGTTGGGAACTTGAAGAGCTCTACTCCTCTCACCAATCATACCGACCTTCGGGTTGAAGACTGGTTTTCCATAGGGTCAGGTTTAACGCAATCGAGAAATCATTTGTGCTGTGTTCATTTACGCATGAACCCAGGGCAATATTTTGCGAGTGCAAGCGTTTAAATATTCCGTGGCGCTTCACCGGCGGCTAAACGAGAAATATTAAGACTTCTGAGTAATGGCGCAAAGAAGCAAGTTCTCATGAGAAAGCCCTACATTTTTCCCAGAACTGATGAAACGAGGAAAAAAATTAACATGTAGTGTTCGCAAAACTCCGGGTAGTAGTTTCTCTTCTTGAACCGCCGTCAGCTTTGGAGGTGTTTTCTTCTTCCACTCTTTGTACATACCATGGGCATAAACAGGAGTATCCATTTACCACCACGTACCATGTACCAATATTACTATTTTACTTAGTACATGCTAAATATGTTTTATACTAAATAAAGTTTAAGTTTAATCCAAGTGTATGCTTGTACTCTTGTAGTAGGCGCTACTCGGTTGTCGCCTTGATTTTCTGTCGATCCCAAAGCTTCTTGAAGGTCTTGTTTCGATGATATTCTGGCTTCTTCTTAGACGTGGAATTCGATGTCATTTCATCCTGCTTTTCCATCAGTCTTTTTTTGTGGGCTTCACTTTCTCATTTTGGAGATATTTAGATATTTTCCACGGAGTGCACAAATTGTACAATATTTCACAACTAAAATCTCCCTATTTCTTAATCTTTATGAATTCAGTTTGGTACGATCCTTTAGAAAAATCAAATCGCTTTCAAATGAATCCACTCGCGAACTCCTGTTTTACGTTGGTGTTAAATATTTTTGCTCTGGCGGTGACGCGTGATTTTATGCACATACTTGGTGGACATCTTCTTTTGTACGATGACGTCATAATTTCCAATATTGCCAAACAATGCTGCTCTTTCAATGTTTCTCTTTTGCATGGTTCACGACCCGTTCGGATATCTCTCATACTTTCCGAGTTTAAAAAAATGTTTTAGGCATACAATTTCATCGCATCGTTGCCAGCCATAAGCACTTTAAAAAGTCTAGCGAGAAAAATAAAAATGTGAGCACTTGGGAACAAATCATTCCCTCGCGGTAATCCCAATCAATTTTCTTGGAACGGATTTTGATGCCATCATGACAGAGTGCGAAGTGACATGAAATGGTAGGTAAGGATGCTGTAATTGGGAAGAGGAAGTGTATCTTTGAACATGGTTGGACTCGCCCGCCGAGAGTTTTGAGGTCAGGGAGGGCGAAGAAAACGTTGATGAGAGGGCAGAGGAACCTAAGTTCTCCTCAAAGTCCTTAAGGAGAGAGCCACAGTCCTCATGTCCCACCAACCTCACATTCTTCCTTCTTTATGACGATACGCTGTGGAGAGCCGTTAATTTATGGTATGCCAATAGATCTGTGTAGAAGACAAGGCAGTTCCCCATTGTCGATACAACTTTCGGCAGTGGGGATTCTCCCTTCTGGATCGGAGTACCTCGATTTCGGTGATCATCTTGCCGGTTTCCGCACCCTTGTTGATCGTAACATCTCGATTGGATCTTAGTCACTGACCACCCACACCTAAAGCACATTAAAGAAAACAAGGCACGGCGTGCGCCTCAGGATGGGATCTAACAACCATGTCCAACCATTATTAACAAGGAAAGAAATAAGGGGATATTAGTTTTAAAGGTCTTATACGATATATTATTACTATGGAGCTAGATGATACTATGGCGCCGTGGGAGCCCAGTGGGTAGAGCGTTCGTCTACGGCAGCATTTCTCAACCTTTTTTTGTTTTTAACTATTACCTACTTAAAGAAATTTGAAACAAAAAAATATAGAGACAGATCACCATTGTGGCTGGTTTCCTTTCTTTTCACATAATTCTTGTTGATGAAGGACTTCAAAGAAGTTAACAGTCCAGATCAAGGTATGTACATACATTGCAGAAAGAGTCTGCGGGAGCACATCCCCGACTCATCTCAAAATGTGGTGAGTGCTCGAAAAAATTTTTTTGCGGCCGCCTAGGTGCCCAGTTTTGAGGGAACCCTGATTATAATATCATGATTTGTTTCGCCCCCGTTGAGTATCTTAAGTCTACGGGAGAGGCTTCTTACGGCGTCTTCTTCTAAAATTCTCTTGGTGCTATTTTCCGGGTATAACCTGGGCTCACAAGGAAACCACTGAAAGGACAGGGGAAAAAACTGGCCCCGACAACCTAAGATCTGGTTTTACGTATGTTATGCCGGAGGCTTCCGCAGCAGGATGCCGAAGTAAAATATCCTTTTCCGGGTACACGGGTATCCCATAAATCAACCAATGAAAGGTACCCGGAAGATAATGCCTTCAGTTACAGCGTCGGGTTATCTTCAACCACTATTTGATGAGGAAACTATTGTGATGTTTATCAATAGTTCGAGTTTTTTAAAGGCTCATTAGAACGTTGGGACGGACGCGTCGGTTACTTTACGTAATCGTAAATGACGAAAGAACGTATCCACAACGTTTATCATTCCGCGATAAAGTTTAATCATGAATGACAATACCTCGTCTTTGTATGTAGAATTTACGCTTCTTAGGAACTAGTATGAGTTGCACCCACTCCTATCAAACCAGCCTCCGTGCTGATCACAGGGCGAGGAAAAATTACGGCTGATTATATGATTGATGTAATGCAGCGATGACCCCTTAATTAAGAAATAATAACAACCACACCACTACACTACTCATACTACAGAATTTTGGAAACTTTTACTCCACAGAGAGGACCCCTGGGATTATATATATATATAGTCGATTGTGTGTTTCCTATCCTCTTTCTTTCACCCTCTGTTTGAACGAAATTATTTACGCCTGTGAGCGGTTTGAGTGAATGAATGAATGATTTATATATATATATATATATATATATATATATATATATATAAAATACCCCCCCCCCGAGGTAACAGACCACTAGTTAGTCTCTTGTCGCCGACGATGACGGCTCGCCCGTCGAAACGTCCCGTAAATTATCTGTGAGTGTCCTTTTATTTTCGTGTGCCTGTGTTTTCAAAGTATATTTATATTTGTGTATGTATATATATATATATATATAGACGGTCTAGACGAATTTTTTTCACTTGGAATCGGCCATCATTCCATCTTCACATCACCATTGTGTCATCACATTTTATGTGTTTCCTATACTCTTTCTTTCACCACCTGTTTGAACGAAATATTTAATATTTACGCCTGTGAGCGGTTTGAGTAAATGAATGAATGGTTATATATATATATATATATATAAAAGCTAGCAACAAGGCGTTGAGGTTGGGGAAGGATAGGCAAGTAAATCAGTGGACACTCACTGGCAGATGATCCATGATGACACCGGTGTCCACTGCATAGGGGTAGCTTTCGGGCTAAGGACCATATATATAGGAGCCTACTTAAGACATCGTACGTTTTATTCGCACAGTATCTATCACCAGAATACAAAAGCCTTGTTCTTTACTTCCCTTTCTCCTGCTCATCCAACATTCGCCCATACGCTACCGCATTTAGCAAGGGAATAATCCATTGAGATATTCGTAAAAAAAATGTAAGGTAAGCAGAGACTGTATAAACAATACATCTAATTTCCCGGTCAAATCTGATCCATACTTATGTAAAGCTCAATGAAAATTCTCCCGAGATATCGTTACACCTACCCCTCCAATTCATAGTCCACTATTTATAAAGCCTCGTCTGCTCTCTACGGTGTCCTTCAGAATGGACCAATTCAAATTTGTAAGTCAATAATTACGCTGACTAGGGACAAGTAAGCTTGTTTGAGCTGAAGCAGATTGAGTTCGGCGCACAAAAACGGTAAACATTTCGCGTATAGCCAACTTGTGCCAGCAGGAGTAATAAAGGACCCTAAGCAAAAAAAGTTCTTGATTATAGCATTTGGATTCCTTGCCTGTAAATCTAAGCACGTAATCCAGAGCTCTCTGTCATTTCACTTTCTGCACTCTTCACTCACATATGTACTCACAGATTTATTTTGGCCGCCTAGTTTGCCTCTGTGGAAGTGTAACCCATGTGATTGGAGGTGGCTTTCCATCGCCAAGGAGTGAAAATTTGAAGTTCATTCAGTGCAACATAGCGGTGAGGAGCATTGCCCAGCTCGAGTAAAAACCTGTTGGTGAATGTGGCGGAAGTTCAAGGCCACCTCTTGCATGCAGCGCTGTTATGAATTTCTCCGTCGCGAAGCAACTTTTCCCCAGTCAAAAGTTCACGATTGTGAAACAGCTCACGCTTTCTGAATTTTATAAGGTTCCACCGCATTTAAATCGAACGCCGATCGAATTCCTTTTGGTTTCAACCATGAAAAAATTGATTAAGAGAAATTGTCGTACATGGGTGGTCCACGAGAGGTCAGGTGACAATTGCAAAAAATATTTTCCATTTATCGGAGATGAAGAGACATGATGGAAAGTTCGTACAAAAATACATTTTATTTCGGAGGGATTGACACAATTTCGAAAAGTAAATGAAAATTGGACAGAAAACGCATGCGGCTGCAATTTAACAATTTGTATCGCATCTCTTTATTTGAGAATACTTTCGCTCGTGTCGATTGCCATCGTGTCGCACAGAATGCACCCACGCAAAATTCTTAGACGGGGTCACAACGCAGCTCAATGACTTGTCAAACGTCTGCTCAAAGAAGTATTTCATTAACGCTCATTGCCATTCAATGAAGCGATGATATCTCGATTATTCATTTAAATACAATCCCAACTTTATTGTATGATAGCGACACCTTGGTATGCCAAGATAAGCTTCAATGTTAGACTAAATGTAGTGGGAATGGGGTACTTGTAGAATTTTTCTGTAACGTGTACTGTATGCGGTACTTGTAGGAGGGATAGGGTCTGGAATGAGTAGGTCTTGATGATGTAGATTAGATGCTCCGGTAATCGACATGCTTGAAAAGGTCTTGCTTCGTTGGTTTGGCCAAGCTGAGAAAATGACCGAGTTTCGATTTCCGGGTTCGAGTCCCAATCAAGACGGATGATTTTTCATCAGTGGAATTTTTGAAATGACTATAAGCTCTTTGACTGTGCTTACCCCGAAAGGGAATGGCGTGATGTGTATGTAAATATGTATGTTTAATGATCATGGAAGACAGGATGGCATAACCGCAAAGCGAACGTTAAGGATGATCTCATTTGTGCAAAGAAAAAAATCCAGTAAAAGTTCACAGCGACTGTGAAGAGGAAATAATGAAAATATTGGACGAGAAACAATCGAAAGTTTCGTATCGCGTCGTCATACGTGCCAAACTCCAGAAATTACTGACTCAAGGTGATTTTCATGTGCATATTTATTTCGGCACGCAAGAATGGGGGCGAGCTATAATTATCTTAACGTCCCTTCCATGCACCTCTTCGTTGTAATAAGACATTTTTCACTAAGACAAGGTCGCAAAAGGAGAAATGTTTGGCCGATCAAGGAGCCCACATAATTTGTTACATTTTTTTATATTTTGAGTGCTTAAGCAGGAAACTCAAATCCATATGGATTCCATCTAACATATCCACGATGAAATCGAAAAACATTAGTGTCGGAATTTATTGAAGACTGCTCAGTCCCTCGTGTATAACTACACGAGGGAGTGAGCAGTCTTTGCAGTTCCTGTTGAATTGGATTGAGAAATCATAATATCATAACAGCTTAAGAATTGCGTGAAAATGCAATACTACAGAACTAATTTTGAGCACTGCAAACAACTACCGCATCGATTTTGTGGTGTAATTGGAATTCTTCAGGAAAGAATCTCCACCTCTATTCAAGTAAATGTATGCTCTAACCACCAGACTATCTAAATGGAGCGTCTACATAATTGGATGCATCCGTTTTTTCCCCCTAGGGATGGTCAAACATCGCGCTTTTCAAACCTTGGACGCCCTTCCCTCGCTGTTGGTTGTAAACAATGCGAAAACAAACGAAACATTTCTGTTGCCGCCATAGACATTGAATATTGGTCTATGGCGATATAGACGTTTATTCAAGGTCTATGGTTGCCGCTCATATAATTTGATGGTGGATGATATGTTAATGATGAGGATAGGTATGCTGGCAAACATCAGAGCAGTCTAATCATTGCAGAAAACTAATATGCATAGCGTACTAGAGAGTTCTTTTAGCCAATGGCCACGACTGCCAGTGTAACCGAAGTGGAAAGGATCAGAGATGGAATAGATTTTACAAAGAGTAAAGGCTGTTTTACACGGGGCAAATTGCACAACTTCAAACTGCATGTTTTCTCAATCGGGCGTGCAATCATTTTCGAATTAGAGCAAGGACCATTTTGCCATCTCGCGTTCATGCATTCGCGCATGAATTCTTGCAATTCACGGCTTTACACGATGGAATTTGAAATGCACGTTCGTACGTATATCAGATTGTGCAATTACGTGCCCCGTGTAAAACGCGCTTTAGATATGATTTCAAATAGCCCGCGAAGCATTTACTACAAAACGTAACCTGTGACGTAACCATACCCCCAAATAAATTTGAGTGGCAGGCTTCACTTCGAACAAGTTTTTTTATGCTTGCATTCATGATGAAGTAAAATACTTTGTACTTTATCATGAATACTAACGTACCCCCACCATGATACTTGACAAGAAAATATACATCGTTGACTTTATATTTTATAATCGGTCATACAAGCGTGCGGGATTTTTTAGAAGCATGATCATATAATTCCCAGAGTCACTATTTCCTCACTAGTTTTCCGCGGAGAGCGATGGCAATAATTGACAGAGATATTTATTATTTTAATCGTGACCTGCTACAAGAAAAATACTCGAGGGTTGGGGAATATTCAATGAATTTCACCAGGTCGCCTCGGAGCAATTTTCCTGAAGTGTCAAAGATAATGAATTCATCTCATAGCCGCGATGGTTTCAATAGTAATATCCTAAAACAAACACTAATAAGTTCCCATTAACACAAATACGAAGAAAGTAATATACCATGGTGCAGTGCACTACAGTTAATTTATATTAAAACAGCTCTAATAAATGAGAAGAATCGCAGGGCGTCAAGTTAAATGTTATCCCTCGGGCAAAATATCACTAATAAACTCATTAAAATCCCTGCACCAAAGAATAAATATGTTATTTTAAATTATCTGATAGCTAAAAAACGTTTGTGCAGTCGACTCGGCATTCCGCTTTTCTCGGAAATACAGAATGATGCATTTAAACATTCAGAAAATGTACTGAATGAGTGAAGTCTGCCGATTATGGGAATCAAATAATACTTATTGAACCACCGCTATACAACAATGCTACTCACCTGAAATCATTGCTGCGTTTGACGAGAGCAATATGTAGACGAATTCCTCCAAATGCAATGTTCCCTCTTGCTAAACAAATCCAACGTCTAAATCGTCGCCTTGCTATAAATGATGATGCGGAATAACTCAACACAACATCCTTCTGCCAGCGCCTGGCCGCATCTACCAGGAAAACAGCATGTTTCCATTTGTTTTTGTAGGTGGGGTGGATGGGTGTCAACGTCAAACATCACGTGACTACACTTTCTCTCCTCGGCCTCGTACATACGTTCTAGGGGCAACCTTTCGGCTCTTCTTTTACTCTTGGAGTCGGACGTCGTCGGACAAACCAGAATCGAGTGCTATAATAGTTTGGGTGTTCAATAGCGTCGATCAATTCCAGCTCTTCGCCCCATACATAATTAGTTTTATAGGTATTATCTAGCGAAATGAAGAATGCCTAGCGGTTGGCGCTCTTCGGCCAGTGACCTTGAGGTGAATCTCAAGGATAACGAGAATCTTTTCCCGAGAACCGCGTTAGCGCATCATTTCAAGTTTTCTTACTCAAGGGCAAGCCGGTGTTCAGTGTATTGCTGGCGAAATAAATTTTCATTTAGCGGTGGAAAGGCCCACTGTGGAATTATTTAGCGCTGACTTCATCGTGGATTTTGTACGCACTCGGCGCTCGTCAATGGGCGGCCGTCGTGAGATACCGACGGCCAATTTCGAAATGTGTTGGAAGGCGTTCGGGAACGGGAGGAGTGCGAATGGCCTAAAATCCAGATCAATAGTTTACAATTAAATTATTCCTATTCGATCGGCCGAATAAGGACAGCCAAAAGTATATTTGCTGCTAGTTTATCCACCGTTTATTATTTAGGTGTATGCGAGTGGCCAAAAAAATTCTTCGCGCGAAAATCTTATTCCATAAAAAATCCTGACAAAGTCCTGGATAAAGTGAGGTCCAAAAAATCCTGGATAAAGTGAGCCGCTAAAATGCAAGCTTGAAACAATATGTGCATCATTCTGTGTTTTCTTATTTGTTCTTATGTTTATCAAAACACTCATTTAGTAAATAGCAAGTTTGGGGAGACGCTATCGTTGGATATCACGTTGATTCTTAGAATATTAAAAACTTGAACTACATTGTTATTTAATTGATTTTTGAATCAATAAAGTATTCTTTTAAATTAACGAAGAAAGGTTTACAATAATTTTTGTGATTGGGAGTGATCGAATACTGTTTTTTTAGAATATTCCCTTTACCATTATATGCTGTTCTGATGATTTCAACTCTGGCATTATGAAGATTTATTTTTCACAATTAAAATAATTTTTAAAATGTTGCTGAGTGAGCCATGGAAACAACAGGTGGGTCATTAACTACCCAACAGGCACTTAACCAGAAATCAGGTTTCAGTATTTAGATAAATTCATTTTTATTTTTACCTTTTTTATTGAAAAATAACATATTCAGTTATAGCTCTAAGCTAGATGAATAAATAAAAATAATACTTTTATGGCAATGGTTTACATTAATAGTAAATTATTTAGTGATTTCCTTATAGCAAACCACTCAAGTGGTTCTTTGGAATCGCCATCAGCTCATACCCTTAACACCCTTAAGTTATATAGTTTAACAGAGATCTTCATTTCATCTGGAGTGCTGCTCCAGTACTCCTTACAATATTGGAGTGGAGCTCTGGAACCTTTCCTCATTTTATTCAATCAAGCCATGTGGTATTCCATACCATTCAGTGCTTCACAGCTCCAGTACTTGTAAACTTAGAAATTGAGCAAGGGGGCTCTAACATTTAAGCCATGAAATCGTTTGGATTCACAGTAATGATACGATCATTTGAGCAAAGTTTCAATACTTTGTATTGATTGCTTCATTTAGATTTACTTCTCAAAGATTATTGATTAATTACATAATCATCAATTTGAACATCTCTTTCGACCTCAATACTGAAATAATTGATGCAGCGATGGGGAATTCTTAACTTAAGTTACGTGCTGAGTGCTGTTTGGGGTAGTTTTACACTTAACCAAGGGGGCGACACGTAAGGCCCTGCATTTTCAATTCTTTGCACCTGTGCCACTACCATAGAGCGGCTGGGGACAACTAAATCAAAGTGAAGTGGTGCGAATTTAACCCTACAGTGTTCGCTATCACTCATCAGTATCAAATCATTGCTTATGATGTGTTCCAAAGCAGGAAGTGGAACATTGCACCTGCAGCATATGCTTTTTGAGTATTTCTTTTGCAAGTAGCACATCACCTCCTCGCTTAGTTGGTAATGATCAAGTGGCCTCCATTATGGCTCCTCATTGGTGTTTCCCACAACTTACCTACATTTCTAATACCCCAACTCGCTTGAGAAGAGTTCATTATTTCTGCAAAATGGCCACTGTAGCTCATCTTTAGAATGCCAGGGCAACCAAAGTAAGACTGTACGGCCAGCTCAGAATCAAAGCATTGTTCATTGCCATATGAAATAGCCACAGAATGCTAGGCATGTATACCATTTTTCCCTTCGAATGTAAGTTCTTAGATCAGCTATAATGTGATCCATAAGATCCCTGCCATCATTATTCCTATCATACCTCAAAAACAAATATGGCTAAGGCCACTGAGGTACTCTAATACCTTTCTAGGCTTTTACAGTACATATACCTACAGTAAATGCCCGTACTACCTCCATAGGCGAAATTCCACGCTGAATAGAAACCATATTTACAGCACTATCATCCTTCCACGAAGCAACTACATATTAAGTTTAACTGTTAAAAAAGTTATAGAAAACTGTTGAACACTGGAAATATCTTTGAAATTGAAAATATGTAACAACACGGAGGGCAGAACCCCCACAAGCTATGGTGGCCCCATAAGCTGCCGCTTCAATTCTATTTGTCCATGTCTCACTCTGCTGGACTTATTGACATTAAAACTTCCAACAGGGGAGGGAGTGAAGCTAATATTTTCGACCATAGGTGGAGGACAAAATGGTTTCTGGGCCGTCCAACCTCACCCTGGGGCATGTTTTGGCTAATAGAAGGGTTTTGTTTTTTGATTACCACAGATGATCTCTCCATTGTTTCTGGGTTTTTCACCGCATTTGAACTTTGTTGATGACAACAATTTTGCTGGTATTCCAACCAGCATCCTCAGGTCGAGTTGCCGGGTTGAGATTTTGGCCGCCTAATACAGGACATTTTTTGTGCCTTATTTATGTAGTGTGTTTGGCACCTTGGTTCTTTCTCGGAGAACCCTCTTCCACGAGCTTTGGAGAGGGTATCTGTCCTCTCTATTCATGTTGTTGGGCGTCTTATTGATTTCGATCGCTTCCTTTATCAGCCTCGGGCAGTATTGTTTTTCTCTAGCGATAACCGTTGCTTCGTCAAAAAATATTTCATGGCCGGGTTCACTACAGGCATGCTCCATAATGGTGGAAAGGTGAAACAGCTTTTTCTTTGCGGCCCTTATATGTTCCTGGAGGTGGACTCTCATTGCTCTGCATGTCTCTCCTATGTACCTACTCTTTACCACACGAACATGGCACCCTGTAGACTCATTCATGGAGATGGTGTGGTAATCTGTCCTTGGGTCCCGGTAAGACGTTCCCGTCTTGGTCACACACTTAAATCTGGTGATCACATTGTGCTTTCGAAGGAGTCTGGTAATTTTTTCTGAAGTTCCGGAGACAAACGGGATGATAGCATGTGCCTTGGCTTCTGTCTGATCATCCTTCTTGCTGGTCCTTTTCTGGGCTGTTGTCTGGTTCTCTTCTCCCGTCCTCACTTCTAGTCGTCGTTTCTTTTCTTCTGCGGCCCTTCTAA
Source organism: Pyrrhosoma nymphula (assembly GCA_963573305.1). NCBI lineage: Eukaryota > Metazoa > Arthropoda > Insecta > Odonata > Coenagrionidae > Pyrrhosoma > Pyrrhosoma nymphula. Next base: position 158,103,785 of record OY754331.1, on the reverse strand, counting down.
GGACCAATCTGTCATTATAGTCATTGCATCTGAGTGTGCTCACCAAGAGTTTCTTCTCTGAGGCTATCGAATAAGCATCAGAGATGTCATATGTGTGTCGCACGAGTGTTGAAACCAGGGAGACCTTCTGTACTGGATGGTGATGTGAAGCTGCATTGAGATAATGGTTGGTATGCATCTTCATCCTGTACACAGCATGCCCCAGTTTTCTGTTCTTCTTACTTTTTACCAGTATGTATAAGAAGGGGAGCTGGTTATTTTTCCCTACTTCCATGGTGATTTTGATGCCACGGTGCTGGGCGTTGAGGTGTTGTAGGAAACCTTGTAAGTGCTGGGTTCTGTGTGGCCAGATGACAAAAGTATCACAATGTATCTTACAATTGCCACAGTTTCGGGTTTCTTGTTGTAGCTTGTAGTTGTAGCAGGCTTCAAATTTCTCCATGAATAAGTTGGCCACCACGGCTAGTATAACCTAAATGAAGGGATATGTGTTCAAGGTCCTCCAGACATGATGAATTATTAACATCTTAAAAATACCTTAGATTACATCCACATATCATAAATAAAATAATTATGTGAATATGAAAAAACTGTTCTAAAAATAATAAACTGAAATGAACTTACAAAATATTTGCAGGAGCTGAGGTATTACCCATATATTGTGAAAAAAAGGGTAAGCATCAAATTAATAATAGATACAAAAACTTTGTGCTTATAAACATACCTACAACGACATGTCAATTGCACTTTTCCAGTCTAGTGTCCAGTGCGTCGTTAGCATCCCAATCCATATTTCAGTGCATGTGTGAGACATACAAATAAACTATAGAAGCTGGAAATGTGTGATAATCATTAGAAAATATCATATGAACATCTAAAGTTTTAGTAACTACTAGGAAGATAAAGGTTACAAGTTACAATCTTTGACAAAAAGCACACTGTGAGATTCCACTGCTAATGGTGATTAGCACAATATGATTATGTAGTCTTCACTGGAAAAAGACACTCTGAATGATGGACTAGAGCTTACAGCATGTACCTAATACTTATGACATATACCTAGCTTATAATTACCTCATTTCATTGAGAGAATATTTGTAACTTATAGGTCTTAAACAACCTGTGGAACATAAATGGGTTTAACATCAATGGTGACACTATCCATCCTTCACTTTGAGTAAGGACCTACCCTTGCTATTATCGGAGTATGTTATGTAGATGTGAAACTTAAAAAATTTTCATGTACCTGTAAGAAAATATGTAACTATGAAGTTCCTCAGCCAAAGTGTAAAAACAGCAAAGGTTTTTAAAGATAAATTGAGTCCCTCTTGGGCTATCCATAACTTCTTCCTCCCCTCAATAGTCATCAATAGTACCTGCCCTTTCATTTCTTCTCTGCGAACCCAGCTTTTTTCCTTCCATCAGTGCTCTTCCTCTATAGTCGCAAACATGCACAATTTTGACTGATTTTCCCTATCTAAAGCTTCCACAATCTTAACATCAGCTGCCTATCAACTTAGGTCCCCTCTCTTAACATTCTTTCTTGCGTCTCTCCCACAGTTTACAAAGAACATAGGTTCAAAGGCAATGGTGCTAATAAACGAATATGACAACTTCTATGCCCATCCTGCTTTATCTGACTCAAGAACAGGTTTCAAATTATGAACCAGCCTATCATTTCAGTCTACTCCAAATTTATACAGTACTTTCAGTAACTTCTCCTAATCTACTCAGTCAAATTCCTTCACAAAATTAAATAGCAAACAATGACACCCTATGTTCTAAATTTCATCGTTTACTGTTCTTTGATTAGTGCTTCTTCCTTACCTTCACTTGGTCACTGAGCTAGTTTTTCCTAATCTCATACCAGAGAAATAAAATCAGTTGAAGTTGACCCAAATATGGGGAAATTTCCTGTGAGAAAGAAATTTTGCTTTTAACAGATTAAAAAAAATAAAATATGAGGAAATATTGTTAAAAAATAAGTGAATACTTTTTAATTTTGTTTTGAGCCTTAGATTTATAAAAATCTCATCCTGACCACAGAATTAGGTATTAATTACAACACGGCTTTCTTAGTGTTAAAATTCATTGGGGTGGGGAATGCATTTAAGAAATTCTCTTCTCACTTTTCAATAGATATCAATTGTCAGAGATCGCTACAGAGCAATAGATAAAATCATGAAAATCCAAAGGGAAGGAAATCGAATTTGGTAGAAATTCATAATGTCATCTGGAATATGTTTTTTATTTGCCCGGGAGTTGTCGCTAAGCTACCTATCACGAAAGCGGTCGCCTGTGAGACTTTTTCTCACGCTCATATGCATTATTAGATTTTCTATCATAGAGCGTTTATTGGCAATATATTAACCTGTTTAGATTTAATTTATTTCTCTAGATGTTCATTTGATACAATGATTTCCACAGATACACAATTACTGATACACTTACGTAATCATTGATAATTTTACTGGCGATGATATCATTGGGTATAAATGAAGAAAATTACCATTCTCATGAAGAAATATTTATTTACGAGGACATACATTCTTATGAATCATAAATTTGCATTAAAATATCTGCTCTCCACGAAATGAATCAACTTTGCCCGTATGCTGCGAGAGTGTAATGCTACTGAGTGATACAAAACATTACTGTCAGTGGTTGTGCGATGAGAAAAAGTCTAACACTTTGTAGCGGACGGTATCAGACATATCATTACACAGCTGCGGACGCTTCATTTATACTTTTTGAGGCGGTTGGTCAATAAGAAGAGATAAAAAGTCAGCTAGAAGGAAAGGAAACTTATTCTAACTCATGATTACAAAGTAGGCACAAGTTTAAATTTGGTGTGAGAGAAAATCTCATTGCGCGACCAATGGTGGGTTAAGGTTTAAAATCCGTAGAACATGTGAAGCAAGTGGAGGATCTATTATGAGATTAGAATGAATAATGTGATTAAATTTGTATTGAAATTCTCAAGAAGAAAGAGTGTGGCAGCTGCAATCTGCTAATTATATTACACTTCTGTTCCAAGGATTTATTGAAGAAAAAGTCATAAGACCACTCATTGCCAAGCCTAAAAGCCAGGAAAACTACCAATACAGTCGGCCTTTGACTGGCTTAAGTTAACTCAGAACTTTAAAATATTCGAAGTTGTAGAAATTTTGAGTGAAAGAAAATTTATTTTCCCATCGTACATGGTGTTAAGTACAACAAAATAAATGAACAATTTTGAATTATTTAAAATTCTGCAACAAGAAATTTGAGTGCAGAAGTTCAACTATAATATATTTAGCATCAATCCCCATGGGCTGCTTGAATCAAATAGAAAAAGTATTCATGAGTCATCCACTCCTGGTAAACAATCCCCTTTCTGGTTATATTGCCCATAGAAACACCCTTGGGAAAATAAGTCTGCGCTGAAAGGGTTAAGCTCCAAGAGAGCATAATTTGTTTGTTACTGATGATATACACCACGATTATTGGCCTAAATTAAACTTTTAACATGTGTTGTAGCAATAATATCACCTGCCTCTTTTGTGCAGGGAAGTCCAAAAATTCAACTCTCCTTTCAGTTCTCACAATAGAAGATACTTCTAGTGTATGATTGCAATTCAAGTCCATCCTTCACAATTGGGCAGCTCAGACTGAGAGAGAAGGTATTAGGATAGGTGTTGAAGGGATAGTGGAAAAGGAGGATATGAGTTTGCTACTGGCATTAGCCTGGTTTCTATAAGAGATAACAAAAAGACCACTATTGAACGTCCCAGACAATGGACTGAGCACTGTAATTGATGAGCATTCAATGCACCCATGCAACAGTTAGATTACCAATGAAACATTTTCACCTCAAGAGATTTCCATGGTATTTCGTTTATAGTATATAGATATACTCCTAATTGCTTTCCTCTTTGATGCCCTCAGAGCCAACAATATTCTTTTTTCCTATTTTTATATGATTATTTACTTCTAATGATTGGTTGCCTAAGAATGCATTTATTTGCATGATGTCACCACCTATCAGTAGTGGATACATATGGGTGTGCGTGCCCCCCCCTTGCGGGGCCGCCCGCATTGCCGCCTGCGCCGCCAGTCAGCCTGCACACTATTTGTTCGTATCTTTCGTCAGTCGAGTTATCGAGTAGTTGTACTTTCTTATGTAGCACGTGCGCGCGTCATCGTATTTTATACATTTCTGTCCGGCACATAGATAGCTAACCTACGAGAAAAGTCGTGGCCATTCTAGTGATCTCGATACGTTATTCTGTCTGGCATTTGTTCGAGAAAAGTCGTGAATATTCTACTGTTTGTATTTGTTCACACTCCTTAAAAGTCTGGAAGCGAACATTCTGGCACCGAATGTTCTTGAAACAACCGAGCTACATATATAAGGGATGCAGAGTCGCTGCCAGGCGGTCAGTTTGAAAGCTACAATCGTCGCGATAACTTGCGTTTTTTCTGTACCCGCCACTGCCACCTATTATTATTATATTTATGCTTGGAGTATGGTATTGGAATATGGTATTATAACCTTTCCCTTTATTCACTGCCACACAACATCACTACATATTTTGGTACAATCTTTTCAAATTCTTTGCACAGTGATTTTTGGATATACAAATCATCAGCAGATTTTTTGGAACACAGGATGGAAAACAATTATTACAAAAATAAGAGATCTTCAACAAATTATTTACTTGTGCACGACAAGGAAATTTTACTAATTAATAAAACCAATCAAATTGTTACAGCATTTCTGAATCAGATGATGGCTAACATAAACAAGCATATAAGGCAGCAAAGAAGTCTGTGATGCTATCACAATATGTGATTTTTATACAACAGTAGCTTCTGCATATTTTTTCCTCTCCTCTGCAATGGGATATGAAACTTTAACATCGATGTCAAAGTCATTTCAGGCAGTGAGCACTGAAACACCACAATTCACCTTAGCAATGTCCACATTAATTGGAAGTTAATGTTCTTCTCGGGTGGTTCCAGGGCAGTTGGCTTCTAAATCTTCTTTCCCATCAAATTTTGTACCACACCATGTGCAGAATAAGTAAGTTTTCCTCAAGTATTCTGTAAGAACTTCAAGTTTTTCTTCTGGCTGTGGGGTGAAAAACATTGGTATTTAAGGCAGGTGGGCTCAGTCATTCATCTCTGAGAATGGAATCTACAACCCATTGAAGAAAAATAAACATACCTGCAATTCATCATCTTCATCATCATCATCTTTTTCTTCCTTGATTTTTTCCCTCCTGGAAGACTTTGAACATCCGCCTTTATGTCTCCTGCGAGTGGCATCCTTCTCTTTGTACTTTGATCTTGGTGGCCCACTCTCATCTTCATCTAGCTCTTCATCTGAATCATCAAGATCTTCTGACTCACTCGAAGACTCTTCATCTACATTGGTCTTAATTTCAGGCCAAAACCACTTCTCCAGTGGAGCTTCATAGCCCTGGAAAGTATTAAAATATGTATTAGGAAGGAACAGATCCCATAGCTTATTTGTAACATTATTCCGTTAGGAGCTACTGTTAAAATAAGTAGGTTGGTAGTTGGCCAATAGAAGAGAGGTTGGCAGCATGTGTTTTTTTAGTGTTATAAGTCTACGGAGCGTAGCAGATGTACTCATTGTCAGTTAAGTGTAGAGCTACGGTTTCATTTGTGTAATGATTGTACACTGAACAGAAGTAATAAACCAGTGTTAAATGTAGACTTCTAATAGCTACAACATATTTTACACGATTCAACAATGCAAATCATAGTAGTGGCAAATGTTTTCATATAAATATATGTATTCATATGAATAAATAATACAAAACATCACAGTGCATCTACTCTATTTATTTTTCATTACTAGATGTATTCAAAGGAGTACCTGAAAAGTGCACATTTGCCACATGGAGATTTCTTCTCACAATTACTACTTTAATGCTGAATACTAAACCAAAACTACTGGAATAGTAACATAACTTTGCATAACAGTGCTCAAAACTTAAATGAGGAAATAACTAGTAAGGGAAAAATAGAAACATTTTTTGAGAAAAATGCAAAACATACTAAAAATACATAAGATCAAGAGTAAAAGGCCAGTGAAACAGTAAAAGTATTGAAGTCAGAACTTCCTTAGAGAATTTGAGCAAAATAATCAATGTTTAATCCATTTACAGAACGGACAAATGAAACAAAATACGCACATCTTAAAAATTGAATGCTAAGGCCATCAATGAAAACCTTTATTCAAGTAACAAAAACTATTCCATGTAAGGTGGGAGGGTTTGCTTTAAACACTTGAGGTTTGCTCTTATGTTGATGGATGTGCTTAAATAGGCAGTCATTAGCAAGTTGTGATACCCAATGGTGATAATTAGGGACAACATCAACAAAGAAATACAAATAAAATTTGATGAAAAAGTTCTTGGAGCGAGTAAATAAGGATGCTAATTTTCTGTAAATTGGAAGGACTGAACGATCCAGGCACTAATTTAAATCACAAATGATTAGTTTTAAGAATACTGAAACAAAGACAGAATATTGAAGACAATTGTACTTGAATACGTAGGATGAAATATATAAATCATTTAGAGAAAACCATGAGGATGAAGACGCATTAGTATGAGATAAGGGGTTAAGGCAATAGTAGAACCAAATAGAGTGCAGCATTCCAAGAGTGATGGCTATAAATGAAATAACAGTAATGGCTAACAGAGGCAATTAATTTCATACAATATACAATTTTGATGGCATATAAGACACACGGGAAGTTTTTGCACCCCCATTACTTGATTTTTTGTGAAAAATAGAAAGACATGTACATTATATTTAAGACTTGGGGGTTAAATTTTCCAGCCATCCTTTTGAAAAAAATGCATCAAATATGCCATTAAAAGCAGCACTTAATAAAAAGAAGTAATTTACTTACATTAGTTTCATCCAGATGATGACATGCTTTTTGACTGACCCTGAGGTCACCCTCAGCCTGTCTCTTTCTGGCTTCAGCAGCTATTCGCAGGCGATAATCCTTCGTGCCTATTTCCGCTTCCTCCTTTCTCTTCATCCTCCACCTCTGCACAGCATGACTCTTTGCCTCTGCAACTTCCTTCAAAGCAGTCTCCCTCCCTAAACCTCCTCTTCCACTCTTCATCTCAATGGTAACTGGCTCGACCAATCCCTTCCCTGAAATATACATCATCAGCTTAACATAGCTACATTTATTAATTATAGGTATAAACTTAAACTCTTAGTAATAAATAATTCTATTTTGAGAATGAATGACTCTTAGTCTAACCCAAAAGAATAGGGAAAGCACTGGCTGTGAAAGATAATACTCCAAATGCGTACAAGCACAACACAATTCCATATTTCTCTTGTCCCTTAAGAAATCGTTTCTACCTAGATGTAACAAGTACTTATAGATAACCACAAGAGACCCCCTTAGGGAAATGAATTAATTATTATTTCATTGTTTTTCACCATTCATAAGGTCAAAACGGTTCAATAGGATCCAATCATAAAAGGCTGCATTATTGTTTGAAAGTAACCAAAACTACTTGAGACATTGTATGTGAAAAACATACAAAATTAAAATTTCCACAGCAAAATTAACTACTAAAACTGAAATTTTTTCCGCTTTAATGTCCATGAATGTTGGATTATAAGCAGATGGAATTCATATTCACTGCATGCATAACTTCTTTGTTTCATTGAACATATGCGAGGCCAAGAAATGTCGACCAAAATACCTGATTTTCCCAAAGCATTTCCAGGCTTATATCCCATCTTTTGTAGCAGAGCAAAGCCTTTGTTTTCCGTAGATATTGCCTCCCGTAATCCTTCTTCTCTTCGCTCCGCTTCTTTATGGGCATGAGGTTTATGTCGTTTCTTATTCTCTTCGTCAGTTTTTGCTTTCCTTTTTTCTATATCCGCTTGCCTCTGCTTACTTCGATCATGAATCAGTCCAGGACGGATATCTCCACCTTTCCCACGTTCTAGACTGATGAGAGGACAAAAAAATAGTTAACAGGTCCAAATAGCCTAATAAGTTTTATAAACTCACGGTATGAAATAATAATAAAAAAAGAAAAATGTACAATGGTGAAACATATAAACTGGTGCCCGTATAAGTAATGTGAAGGTTTAATAGGCTAATAAATATCCAGGTCAGTGTCTAGGATTTTATAACACTTTACGAAATTATGAAGGTGATTTATGAGAAAAGGATTGACTAGTTGAAGTGCAAGGAGTGAATTCCACAGAAATAACCCAAGATTCAGAAAAATTCCGTCTTGTTTAAGATTATATACTTATGGTAACAGACAGAATTAAGACCTTCCTTTGAGATAGTTAATTTATCCGTCCAATAAATTTCACTGCGCGTAGAACCATGAGTAAATAAACTTGGAACTCACCACTTAGCCAAAAAATCATCCGACATGTAATCACATTCATCGTCTGAAGACATTTTAAAACGGCAGGGTATAAAACTAATTCAATCAAATAAATGTTTACTTGCTAAAAAACCACGGACGAATACTACAACGAACACAGTCGCTTCTGTATCATTTTGTTTGTAAACATTTTGATTGAACCGGTATCGATCGCAGAAACAGCGGGCGCACATTAAATCGTTGTCCTTTTGTTTTTCCCTCGTTTCCCGCGCTGTTTGAAATGAATGCGAGTAAAGTGTCGTGAGAGTATACATGGTCGTTAGTTTAATTTTCCTAGATATTAACAAATAATCACAAATTCGTGGAATACCACGGCTATAACTTTTATTGGAATTTTACATGTGCTAAATCACTTGAAAGTTTTTTTTCCACTGTTCCTTTACTTGTATAAAAGGAAGTGCTGCATTCTCTCATGGTAATTATGTGTCTGATTTTCATTGCTACTGGACCGCGTAGTGAATTCATCAATTTCTTGGTCACAGATTTAATGATCTTTGTTTAGCAACAGCCTCGGTTTGCTCTCGGTTTCCTTAATATCATCACCATCATCTAGGTAGAGGGTCCCGAATTATCGAAGTCGGTAACCGTCATCTCGGTCTTCGTCTGCGAATATTCGTCTTATTTTTTCAATAATTCGAATTATTCTTATATTCGAAAATATTCGTCTTATTTTTTATGCTCGAAGCAGGAAAAATTCCAATAATTGCAAAAAGTGGCGAACTAAATATGAGACTGTCAAATATAGGTATAGCAAAACTTGATGGCACTCACCAGGGGGAGAATTAGAGGTCACTGAGAGGGTGAATAAGGCGTTGATCAGGAGGCAAAGGTATGGAAGGACTTCCGGAGGACGCTTAATACCACATCTCCTGCATGCTTTCCTCTCCTTTGGGATGATGCTTTAGTCTAAGGTTATTGGCTTTCTTTATTTTGTTGACCCGTAACGACCCATATGATAAACTTATTTATAAAAATATATTTACGAAATAATAAAACATTCTAGTAATTGAACCATGGAGATGGGAATTCGTATCTTGGAATGGAAGCGCTTGTGTTGAAGTATTTCCATTTTCCTTGAAAATATTCTGAAAACTTTAAAGATATAAAATATTGGTCAGCTCACTAAAAACAATCCTATCCCTAAATTGTTAACAAAAAACGGGCATTCTTCTTTATAAAAGCAGTTATTTATCTAACTCCTAAGAGGGTGTAAAAAGTAAGCTTTCTTGGAAATTTTTTTTCAAATTGCTACTCACGTTAAAGCATATAATTTTAATGATACGGAAGCACGTAGTAACCATGCATTCCATTCTAAATAGAAGCATAAAGGAACCTCAACTACTTATATATCAAGACTTAAGGTTGATTATGTCACGAAAACGCTGTGTGCCAACTTATATATTTCATTTAAAATAGTAAAATTGTGCCCTATCTATTGTCCCCCGTATTTCCTGTAAAGTCGTATTTATCTAATCATTAAAATATGTACCAACACATTATCAGAATGTAACCCTTTTGAGGAGTAGGAAGGTGAGATAATATAGGAGGGTTAGTCTATTAGATGAAAGAGGTGGATGGAGGAATTAAGAGTCAGTAGGGGTATGACACAAGCGGTTTCTATGGGTACTACGACCCCTGTGATCCTCAAGATGTATCGCCTCTCATATCCAGAACTGTCCGTCGGCGATTTCCACTCAAATGTTGCAAATGCATTTGGATTTGCGGTGATGCTGAATTTTGACTCCCAGCAATATCTTGAAAAATACGGAGCTCGCCTTAAATCATTCAATAGGGTTCATCGATGGAACGTTTCGATGAAATAACGAAGGTAAACGCTGCGAAAAATACTTCATTAGGTATCGTTAGGATTGAAAATATTAATGGTGTTTTATAGCCTAAGTGGGAAAACAGCTACGTTATTGTTCGTCCAAATAACCATCATCATGTCGCATTTTTACCTGAATTGCCCCCGCTCCGTCGATTTCTCATTCTGTTCAACTTCGCGACGAGTCACTTCAGTTTCACAGCACATTTGTTTTCCTCTGATCAAGCGAACGGGTGTTTGAAGTCTTGCCTCAAGAGGATCGCCGATTTCTTGGTGAGTCAAATTGCTTTATAACGCTAAAGCGTAATTTAGCATGTCTCATGATGTCATGGACAGGAGCGTGGGTATTCTGGTGGGAGGGAACGAACATCAGGCGCCCAGGCTATTTTATTCCAGGGCAGACGAAGGCATTGTCTGGCGTCGTGACGTGATTTGCCTTCCTCCTGTTAAGTAGATTTCTTCTAACTGTCCCGTCGGTGCTCTCAACTGTAGAGTTGCTCAGCAGTTACTTTTCTTTCTCTTTGAAGTAGTTTTTTTAATATTTGCCTTTAGATTTTTTCAGCTGAGCTAAAATTAATGTAAGTATAGGCATCGAATAACTTGGTGGCACGGGCCAGCGGAGAGGTTGAGGTCAGGGAAGGTGAAGTGAGTGATTTAGCGTGCAAAGGAATCCTCTGGCGGGGGGACCCTCAGTCCCTTGTTCCACCACACTCGTATGCTTCCCTCACCTTGACGTCACATTTCACGCAAACGTGTGCCACAAAGTTCCGCATTATCTATGTAAAGTTAGATATACATATTTTTAAACAATACGTACCGAAATGGTTTTCTCTGAGAACTGATCTCTTTAGTTAGCATTCTCGGGTTTCACGTGGGTAAGCGTTTTACTTTCATTGAAGGGTATTGGTGCTCTCACTGCAAAGCTTTTATTTCACCGTCTTTACTACTATGGTCCTGGACTAAAATAGGCCTGCCGCGGTATGCATGCTGGTCTCGTGCCGACCAGGTAATCTACAGGACGCGGGTTCGAATAACTCCTTGATCGTGGAGGTTGGTTGGATCTTTGGCTAGACAATACAAAATGACATCCACGTTTGTAGCGTCAAAATCCTAAATTCACCTCTTCTACTACGAACTCCTTGCCCATACCATTTTTTCAACCTCCGATCTTTGGGGAGCGTATTCTTTATATGCTGTGGCTATTTGGATTTTTTGGCGAAGTGACCATTTCCTTATCGCCCCAGGTGACGTATTGCTGCTGCAACAGAGTCAAACTAGACCTCAATGCCCTGCGCGGTCAAAATTAGCGGCATTTCGCTATTTCTACGTTCTCAACATCTGTCAGTGCTCTTTGCGAATAGGATGACGACGCGTTATCATATTGCGAAACACCCGATTGGTCGATTACTGATTTCAGAATATATTCCGTTGTTATTCACAATCATTTGTTGCCAAGGGACGAAGAACTAAATTACCACTTTCTAGCGATCCAATCCAATTTCTGAGGTTATTATAAAATTTGGATACATTAGATCTAGCATTCGTTTCACACACTAGATCAAGAATTCGTTTTGCTATCCAACGGTTACCTACATTTCGAACGAATGTTACAAAATATCGTTATCTAGGCGTAATTAAGATTTACAATCGTTCAATTTTTGCCTCTCTCTTCTTAAGTTCGCAGACTTAATTTAATTTACTTCGAGGCTACCAGATTAAAAAAAAATCAAATATCATTCATAACTGGGGTTGAGAATGCCTAGCTAGTATTAACCGACGATTTTAATGTGGCCTTATTCTTCTAGAATTGATAAATGAAAAAAGCGGCAATTTGATTAAGACAATGCACATTTCGGTTTGAAACTGAGCCTGCATTTATGGACATTTACGTTGAGCCTGGGGACATCACCAGCTCTTTTTGGTCATCACAGCTAACGTTGCATTCCCTTATTTTTAAAAAAGCAGTTCCTTGTTTTATTTTTCCTTCCGCAATCGATCTCTAAGTCTAGGAATGAACTATTCACCCTCCCTTTCGTACTAACATTTGCGATTTAGACAGTCGTGGAGTCAATTATGGCGAAATGAGAATTTTAAGTGCTTGTTTAGAGGGAAATTCTATGAAGAAAGATTTCTGAGAACTGTTTTGGTAAGAATTGCGTGAGAAGCAGTGGTAAAACGTGTCACATAAGATTCATTTCTCGCAGTTATGCTGATTAAACTCAAATATTCGACCACCGTTGAAACAGCTGATGATGCATTACTGGCCATGAAGATACTGCCGTCGCCATTGGATCACATAAAAAAATGTGAGAAGAGAGCAGACATACGTATTAGCATAGAGTAAGTATATAAGATGTATTTACTCTATGGTATTAGGTTTCTATTAATTTTAGAGAAGCAAAGGTCATCATCAGACTGCACCAAACTGGTGTATTAGTAATACAAGCATACTATCAGTTGCAACACTTCACCTTGTAAATTAAGCCTACATTTTGTAATCCAGTTTTCTGTAATAATATATTGTTCTCCGGAGTTAGGACGTAAGTTTTATATTAAAATTGTTTTCATGCAGATATTGCGATATTTGTGACGGACGAGGTCAGTGAAATCTCTCCATGAAGCGAAAGAATCGATCCGGCGCAATTATTTCTCAGATGACTAAGCTTCCAAACGTTTAGAGCAAATGAGAAATATGGCGGCAATGTTTATGTCATTATTGCCCCACTTCTTCCTCCACCCACTCTGTGCTAAACCAGCGGAGGGAAAATAGTGAAGGCGACCTCTTCAAGAATTCAACATATATTTGTTTGTCTTCTTTTATCGAAGAGTTGGGAGGTAAGAGGGGGAAAGGAAAGAGAGTTGGGGAAACTACGGTAGGAAAAAAACTCCCCTAAGGGATGGAGCAGTCCGTCAAAGTGTACTCTCTTTGACCATCGGCCAAGAATCAAACGCCAAAGGGTCGGAAGCGTCTCTCTGATAAGCCTCAAAGGATGGATGTTCAAGGAAGTCGAGGGTGGAGATAAGGTGGAGGTCAGGTGTGTAGGGGGGATGAGGAATGAGGTGGTATTATCCATCCCTCGTGGCCTCCCGGGCCCTCGGCTGTCCCTCTCCTGCTTTCCACGAGATCCCCTCGGCGTTACGCTGGTCCCCCGGGACATGTCATACCAACAAAAATGAGGAGGGGCAGACGAACGGGGCATCATTACTTTTTTTCAAATTGCTTCCAATTGACCGTAAGGAATATCTTCGAGGGTTGTTAAACTTTCCCCCGCATCCCTGAGCAAGCGTGTGCCTTCGGGGTATGGGAATGGGCAGGGCAGTTCAAACAGGGAGGTTATGATGTGCCACAATATTTTTAACGAAAAACAAACTCCGAGGTCCAGTTTCATAGATCTTTTTCATGTTTGACGATAAATCGAGAGATATTACATATGGTCGCGCGACGTCTATTTTATTTTAGAAGAAGAAGCAGATGGGGTGGTCACCCTTTAGAAGATGTTCTAATCTATATTTGGATTTGGCAGCTTCCTCCCTTCAGTACACAGGAGGTGCACCGGAAGTCTTGGAGGAGATTCGTAATCACGACGGTATCTAGCATTCTGTTTGGACGATGACCCCTCCTTCTTCGGACTATCTGAGCGGCAAGTTCCAAAATATCCCATTTTTTGTGGGCGTCTGTTAATGTCAGAACACATTTGACGCTAACTTTGGTCATGCTTGGACTGAATCACTCATGACATCGGTGGTGCCTCACACCTTGCTCCCTTACCCAAACACCAGTTCGCGCTCGTCAGTCCGTCGGCGAACACGCTCGAAAAAGTTGGCACGGTTTCCATTCACTGGTATTAAGTTATCTAATACAGAAATTATTGACACCAAAATGAATCAGGTATTAAAATCGGGTATCTGTTAAATTTGTGGCTTGATTTTATCTAGTTAGTTATTGGATTAGAAGTAGAATAAAAATGATATTTGTCTATAATTGGTTTGGAAAAGTAACGTGAAATAAGAGAGAAGGGTGTCAATTGTGCATGGTGGCCGCTATTGCCAGGTTGGTATCCAGTCGGCTTGAAAACCCAAAGGTCGCAGGTTTGAGCCCCGTTTCGGGCAATTTGTTTTTCTAAAGGTTGAGGTCTTATTTTTGGTGGTGTAATATAACGTGAGAAATTGGTGACAGACCCTAAACCCAAATTTACTCCTCCACTGGCCATTTCGTTGAACGTGATGTGAATTATTTTTCCAGGTGAAGATGGCCTCATCACTGGACAGAGAGGAACTCCTGCCTGAGCCCCTGTCTCCGCTGCCTCCATCCAACTCCTCGTCTTCCACCCCCACCGCGATACCCTCTTCCGGATGGCCCTTCTTCGACACCAGGCGCCAGTCGTCATCGGCGCCACCCACCCCGGAACCGAGGAGAAGGAAAGCAGGGGAGCTCTACGACGAGGCGGTTGGCCTCCCAACGCCCCCTCGGTCCTGCGGCAAGAGCCGGCGACGCCACCGCATGACGCACAAGGAGTCAAGGGTCAGCCGGGCCGGGGATGACGAGGGAGACTCTTCCTTCAGCTCCGATGCCTCCTCGACCAAGGTGCATCGCCGCAAGGAGGGACGTCGCAAGTTGTCCAGGTTAGTATCCATATTTCGAGATGAGGGTCCGTTTGGTTATATCTGCGTGTGACCGACAACTGAGGTCATTTGCGTCATTAGATCGGGTGGGAAAATTGACAATGGAAGAATGGGTTGGGGAATTGAAGGAAGGTAGAGTGAAACCTGGATCGGCAATAGCCCAATGTTAGAGATAGACTCCAAGGGGTCCATATTTTAACGTCCTATCCGTCGGACGGAGTACTGCACTTGGAGTGCTCTCCACATACTACACAAAGTAGCGATCCGGAGTTCGCTGAAAATTTCTGCCACTGACATGAATTGAGCCTGCGGGGAGTGGTACATACTATGGGGGAATAAAATTTCCCAAAAAACGCAGTCACTATCGCTCTGGAGAAAAAGTGACTTACGTTTTGATGGCATATTATTCCTAGGTCACGACGAGGGAAATTCCAACACAGAAAAGTGATGGACTCATCTTCGAAGTCGGTGACGGATTTCTGGCCGCTTGCCTGCCCCGAGCTTATTCGCGCTGACTTCCAAACGGAGGCACATTAGATAACCCTGTATGCATTTGAAACGTTCCATTTAATTATCTCGTACGCCTCAACCAAAATCGGGGAATAATAAATACTTTTCCTTAAGCCAAACTCCGTAGGTAAGACCGCAGGCAGCTTATCGCTAGGAGACTCACGGCAATTCACGGGTAGGTTCGATGGGGCACGGATTGAAATGCATTTTCTTTTGCAGACACTATATTTTCTCAGTGAGGACTTCCACGGGTCTTCACAAATACCATTAAGTCCAGAAGAGAGGGGATACATTGATGGTACGGTTAAGGCAGGCTCAACTGTCGCTCGGATATCGAGGGCAATGGATTTGAATGGAAACAGTACGTTGCTGGCTAAAATGATTAAAGGAGGGAGATGAGATACGATAAGGAAGTGGAGACCAAGATGCACGTCTCGAGATGATGATGACTACATTTATTAACATCCTACTTACCATCCTCTTGCTGTTGGCGGGTTGGCCCTTGATAAAGAGGAATTAAACTTAAATTGAAGCACCCGCACAGCGAGAAACCGCCTTCATGAAGCCGGTGTGAGAAATTGCAGGCCGGCACGAAAGCTAGCGATAAACGAAACAAATTTAACGGCGAGGTTAAATATCGCTCACCTGGGTATGAACCAATCATATTGGATTATCGCAATTTCCATTGATAATTAAACATTAGAGGCGTTGAGAATGGGTATGAACAGCAATGGAGAAAACGAAATTCTTGGTAAGTATAACTAAAGTAATTGATAGTACTTTGGGTAAAATTTCCTATTCAGATACTGCAATGATATTCCTTTTGTTTTTAAGGAATCACCCAAAAAACATAATGAGGAAAATTAGATTTGGGCACATTAGTTAGCGTTTTTGGGGAGCAATTTCTGGTGCTGGCTCGGGACCGCTGTCAAGAACCTCGTCTGAAGATTACGTCCTAACCCTTCGCATTTTCATCGCTTCCATACGTAAACGAAGTAGTGCCAAAATGCGAAGAAATAATATTTTTGTTGGACAACTATCTCATTCGCAGTCCATGAAACTAGGGAGATATATTTCGAGGAGCATATTCACACATCATACGCAGGCCTCCAAACTCACCGGACCTACATCCAAAACAAAATGTTCGGGACCCAATGCTGAAGGAATGGCATTGATGCCAATTTAGGTAGTTTGAGTGAAATATTTCCCTAGCCATAATGGAGACCATATTCAAATTTTATTTTTTAATTTCAGCGTCTGTAAGAAGTATGAAGTAAATATTGTAATATTAATGGTGCAAAAATATTGTTACACAAGACCAAAATTCTCAGTAATTAAATAAATATATCTACATAAGTCGATAACTTGACTAATTTTTTCACGCCATGCAGCTAAAAAGCCTTTAAAACAGCAGATTTTTTTGCGATTCTGTAAAAATTATTGCGGTGAGTAATATATTAATTTTTATAAATACTTGTGAAAACATGCCAACTACACACCGTTAGTTTTTCGACGAAATCTAGGTGCTAGAAGTACCTAATTTTTTTCAAATTCTCCCTCTGGAGCGACCAGCCGTAATCTATCCCATGTAAAACAGCCTATATTTATAGGCAATGTGCTCGAAAAGTAGTTCGGCGAGGGGTTAATATTTAGACATGATTGGAAAGGCGAAAGTTTTTCTTTAAAATGAGGTCAAATTCACAAAATTCTAGGTGAAATGATTTTTCACTCGAACTACCTTAAAAGATACGCTGAAAAGATACAAAGAAACGCTGAAAAGTCACGCCCGGGAGGTATGGGCATCTTAAGTCGGCGCCCTACATTATTTCAAAATTTGAATGGTTCAATGAGGCAAAGACTTAAAGGAGTCATTCATTTATTGTGATGGGACGAAACTAATTACTGATTAATAGTCTACCACGAATGCATTCATTCTCTCTGCATTCATTTAAAATTAATAACTTTAGTATCCTGAAAATAAAATTTTAAATATATATATAAATATAAATTCATAAATACTACGGTATTTAAAAAAAGGCAATATTCCATCTTGAACAAAACCTTCAACAAAACATTTGTTTGTTTATCAAAATAAATGCGCTAGAATATATGATAACTCTAGTTAAATTATTTAAAATGAATATGTACTCCGCCTAGAAGCACAAATAGTTCAGCATTTCAAAAAAGCTGATTTCCCTAAGGGAAATTTGATATTTTTCTTACTTACTTCTTTGGTCTTTTTTATTTGCGTGTTTATTAATGAATAAATATTTGATTATTAACAGCTTATTTATTTGCGTAGTTATTGAAAATCTACCACCATGCTTCAAAGGTGCATTGAACATATGTACGTTTGTATTCACGATTAAAGAGGAAACACTTTTTCAAGGCGGTGTTCGGTAATTATCTCAGGTTATAGTGAGAGACAGGGTGAATTCCAAGACATTGCCAGAGTGCGAGAGGGGAGCGAAGCCTAGGAACAAAAGGGAGGACAGAGAAAGAATGCAGAGGAAACCATGGAGAGAACGATAGAGTTCAAGGAAACGTTTCAAATGCGTACAAGGTTATCTAATGAGCCTCCGGTTTGGAATACAGCTCGAAATACGCTCGTGGCAGGAAAGCGGCCGTCACCGACTTCGACAATGAGTCCATCTCACATTACTGTGTTTGAACTTCCCTCGTCGAGGCCCAGAGTTAGCAATAACATGCCATCAGAAAGGAAGTCGACTTTTGTCAGAGCAATAGTGGCGACGCATTGGGAAGCTTCATTCCCCCATAGTACCCTGCCTACGTTCGATCCCATGATGGGAGGTAAAGATCTCGAGGAACCTGGTGGCAAGCTTATGCGCAGAACGGTATATAAGTCACTGACGGAGATTTGAGTGTTGAAATGTGTAGTGAGGAAAGACGAAGCGAAAGGTGAGGAATGTAAAAATGGACGATGGGCAGGGTAGTCAAAAGTAAGCAAAGGAACTCAGCTGCTTCCCATTCACCCGCCGTGACAGCTTTTTAGAAAATATACGCTTGTAGTCCCGAAATCGTCCAACAGGCATTTTCCCTTTAACTTTTGTGAGGACTGTACTTACCAAGTAATACCAATTAACCAAGTAAAAGCGTGGAGAAAAGACTGGTGTATAGAATGAAATGGAGAGAAGGGTTGTACGATTCTGAAACTTGTTTTTTGAGGAAAGAGGATAAGCCTACTTTTGAAGTTCTCACCTCAATAAAATATATATTAGTAAATTTTATAGCATATTATTTAATACCGTTAAACGCAGAATGAGTTAAAGAAAAATCTGATGTAATAATTTTTTATGTTGGACCGTTGGTTATTTGGTTAGTAAGCATCAAACTCGAGTGCACATACTTTTGTGTCCGACAGTAGCTGGAGGCTTTCGAGATGTGGATTTGAAGTATGGAGGGGGCATGCTGCATCTGATTGTGAGTATTATAAGGTGAGAGGGGATAAGGCGAAAAGAGAGAGGAAGACGAACGAGGCGGTGTTGAACACGGTAGAGGAGGAAAGGAGATCAGTTGTGGAAATTCGATGGAGGGAGAAGAAATGGGTGTGTATTGAGGGTTAGTGTGATATTGTAG
Source organism: Pyrrhosoma nymphula (assembly GCA_963573305.1). Classification (NCBI taxonomy): domain Eukaryota; kingdom Metazoa; phylum Arthropoda; class Insecta; order Odonata; family Coenagrionidae; genus Pyrrhosoma; species Pyrrhosoma nymphula. The sequence continues at coordinate 158,084,774 of OY754331.1, read as the reverse complement.
AGAGTTACCAAGAGGGGAAGATGTATAAGGGGAACGCGGGTATTGGACGCTGCGAAGGAGGTTGAGTTTAGGATGGGATTATTCAGCGCATAATTGTCAATTCTTAAGCCGATGTGACTTATCCCAAAGTTAAAAAAAAACTTTGACTTCACTGGTTTGAGTATTGTGTGACCGGAAGTATTTGAATAAAATGAAATTTGGATTTGATCAAAATGGGTCCTATTTTTTTGACCGAAGGATCAAAATCACGGAGAAATTAATTAAAAAATAGCGCTCTCCGCTCTTGCTAGTAAACAATGCGTTTGTGAGTCAGTTGGAACATTGTCTGTTTTGACTTTTTAATGCTAAAATATAATTATTTGATTAATAATATATGGCTTGAGTATTGGAGAGGCGAGATGGGTGTGCTAACTGAAGCCGTTTGCCGTCATAAGAATTTAATGATGTCCATTCCCCAAAATATTATAACAGACTTATTAGGACGGATTCATTATATAAAGTAAAGGGGAAATAGAAAATTCTGCGACCGGGAAAGTACTACGAACCAAGATTCATACTGCACTAATATGTGCTATCCAAGAAGAATGTGAGATCCCACAATGTGAATGCACAAAAGAGCGACAGCTGGTTGCAGATTCTGCTACTGCCTCTAATTTTCTCATTTTCTCGACGAAAGTGTTCTGCTTGTGACATGAGTTCAAAATATTTTGATAAATTGGTAATTTGACGAGATATATTAGAACAAAAATTTAACCGCGGAATATCGGCTTTATTTGCGACAGAACTGGATAAAAATGGACCAATAGGGTTGCTAGGGTTGGGAGCTAGGTGGGACCTATCCTCGTACCTAGCAGATTACTAAAACCTTGAATGAGGTCACGGTCACCGCCTCCTCCGACACTTGCCTCGAGAGGAGACGCCGAAATTGTGAATGGGATCAAGGCGTAAAGGCTCAGAGAGTGAAGCGGCGTATGTAGGGGGATGGGAATTTTGAAAATGTGGGAATCCTGAATTCCTGAACTCGGATATCCGCGTAGTTTCCGTCGTTCAAATTCTAAACTAAAAGAATACGGAACGTTTCGGGTCACTCAAATCTCTAGAAAGATAAGTTTTACTCTTGTCCAATGATAGCGTTCTTTAAAGAAAAAAAATCTTATATTATGTTATTCATTTACTATTTTTATAGCTTATCTCATTAGATTTAGACACGCGCTCTTGATAAAGTTGATGAAATCGGCTTCTGCTACGTGATTTCAAGATGAATCTTCAAATATTGCCTTTTTTATGAAATGTTTTTTCAAAGTTGTTTCAATAAACACAAATGTCTAAATTTAGCTTAAAAAACAACTTTTTATTTAAATTTTTTTTCTCCTTTTTTCTGACGAAGGATCGAGAATTTCGATAATGGAGGGAGATTTTCAGGTCTCGAATTCGAGAACATTTATCCGTCCCAGCTCTGGTAAAGAAATTATGTAAGGGGATTCCCACTCTTTATTTCACGATATAATTAAGGAAATGCTGAAAGTTTCTTTTAAATTTCACTCAAATAAACCAAACGCTTAGTTTGGTATGCTCATAATGGAATATATTCTGTATTGTTAACCTTGGTTTCTATATTTCCCTCTCTTTTTCGGCTAACAGTTTGCCAAATTGTTTGCTTGAAGATGACATATTATGTCGTCAGCAACACGTCGGGCAATGTCCCGGAATATATGTTTTGTCAAGCTAAAGGGGGTCAGCCGCCGTGAAATATCTAGTATTCGGACTGTCGTCGATGCGCCAAAAATCATAAGGAGAACATTCATAAATGAAAAGAAAACTTCGTTTTCTTCACCCAATTTATTTTACGGTACAAATAGTTTCGACGCAGCGGCGTCATCTTCAGGTACCTTGGCCTCAGGTACGCTGCGTCGAAACTAGTCGTACCGCAAAATAAATTGTTGGAATAAAACAAAGTTTTTCTTATCATTTGTGAAAATGAACTTCCACGAAGTTGAGCCTGAAACCATTGAGATAATCAGAGAACATCCATTATATTGTTGGCATATCGCATTCAGAGTGATATAACTTTATCCAAAGTTTGAAATACATATGGAAAATATGTATTTCAAACTTTGGATTGGAGGAAATCCCTGAATGATGAGTTATCGAATTTATGACTGGGTTGTTTCTTAGGTCAGCAATGATAATTTGTCAGTCTTCAGGGCGAAGTTTTCACTCAGAGGACGATGGCGGAGTTGGCTGTCGAAAAGTCAGCGACAACCATAGAAGCAACAACGCGTTGGAAAACCCATTCACTCTCCATACAGAACATTTGCTGGGAGAAGCGCAAATCCTCCCTACCATTCGGGACCAATGTCCGCATAATCTCGTTTGCCTTACAATTAGTTAACCTCAGCGACTTTGCTATATACATTTAGGTCCGGTCACCACGAGAGCGGCGGCAGCCATCCTCCGAAGCAGTCTCCTCTGCAATACAGAAGAACAGTGGCCACGCAGACTCCTGCCTCTCATTTCCTCTACACTTGCCGGAGCTGCCGCCGTGCTCGAAAGCACGCATCGGAGCGTGCGGGAGCACCGCGACACTCGTCGCATTCACGAATAGGTAAGTCTTCATCTCCAGAAGGTGACTCTCTTTATTTGGCCTCATAATAATAAAGTATGGAAGATTAAGGACTCAGTATAGTACAGTATAGTTGGGAAAGTTACAAAAAACATTAACTGATTAAAGTTAAAGTTAATTTCTGTAAAAAGTAACTAGTTAAAGTTAGAAGTTACTTTCTTGAAAAAGTAACTAATTAAAGTTAAGTAAAAGTAACTTTTACGTTAAAAGTTACTTTTTCCGTTACTTTTAAGAGACTTAAAAAAATATCTTTTGAAAGCTATTTTTCGCAATTGGGATAAAATAAATACAAGCTTCTAATTCAAGAAAAAATTATTTAACTTTTACTTAAAAAGTCATTAAGCTTTAATAGCATTCTCATTTCAAAATTTGTATCGAACATCCGTCCTCTCCTGTCTGAAAAAAGAAGTCCTGCAGCACTAAACACCCTTTTCGCAATGCGTTGATGATGGACTGCCAGTGTTGTACATATGTACCACACGAACATGGTCTTGGGAGTGGTCTCGTGTTTTCTCGTCTCTGAAGTTGGTGTTGGTTCCTTAACTCTGGCGGTCATTATACTCAACCCCGCTTTTGTTTGGATGTATTCGTCTGGGCCTATTGATTGCATTTTTGCACAACTACCCCTAGCCATACTGCATTCTTACAATTAGATACCGTTTTATTTTCCCCTTTGTCTGTTGGGCAAGCTTTGCGTCCAAATTTGAACAGGCCGACATTCGCCAAAAATTAACGAAAAAAATTAACTGAAGTTAGTTTTGTTTCTGTTAAATGTATAATTTTATCGATTAAAAGTTAACTCTCCTAAAAAGTAACGGATAAGTTAAATAGTTAACTACAGTTTTAACGATTAATTTTAATCGTTAATCGTTAATTTGTAAATTCGTTTATCCCAACTATGGTCTACAGGCACTAACGGAAGGTTCCGGGATCATGCCCGGAAAAAACTTCCTGAGACAGATGCAGCTAAACTAAATCTATGCTGGATATGAAATTTGTCTGGGAAAATACGGGTGGATTAGTTTTAGAAACTGGCTCCCTTACCCAAAGGGTTTAGTACTTGGTAGTGAGCTATCCCATCCCTCGCCGATCTTCGGGTTGTAAAATATAACAAACTACGTTGGATTGTAATGAACAGAAAGCGATTAAGACATTTTTATATATCGCGTGAAAGGTATTTTAGGCGATTTCTAGGTTTTAAAAATGGACCTTAAGAAAGTACAGCCAAATTTTCAAGTGAGGTATATTCGTAAAAGATAACTGCACAATGACCGACGTAGAACTACGTATAGTTTTTTATATTTACATTTCTTAATATTTTTCCAATGTCTATCACTTGCAAATGAGCGCAACTGTGTCCGGCGAGACGTAGTGAAAGGATATCATAATTAAACAGAAAACTTGATAGCACTATTCCACAGATTTAATAAAAGGTACACGCGTTTCTGCTGCAAAGCCATCATCAGGTACAAAGAGTTATCGTCAATGAAGCGGTGTATAAATCTGTGGAATAGTGCTATCAAATTTTTGTTTAACTTGCGAATGAAATACTTATCGTTGAAGTTCTTACATATCTAGGTGATGGTATTTCTATTTCTCACGAGAAGTATTTTTACTTTCCCGATCATTTTCTGCAGTTGCAGAGATGACGTTGAATTATTAGGAATGTTAACATTCTCTTTGCTCGTTGCTTGGTCTTTGCTATGATGTTGCCGACATAGTGCATATGAAATTTTAACTGACGACTGATGCGATTAGAATTAAAAAAATAATGAGGAAAACGTAATAGCATTTTAATTTAAATTTCCTCCAAAAGATTTATTGAGGTAAACTTTTCTAAGAATGAATTAAACTAACCATTGAAGTTTTTCATTTCACGTATCAGCAATGCATTGAAAAAAAAATATTCGATGCACAAAATATTATATGCACAATATTTTGCTGGGCAATCATTCAGTTATTTTTTTTGGAGGATGATTGGGGTGTCTTTCTAGTGGAGCTCAGATGCCCGTCTCAGATCTCTCTGTCACCCTCTGGTCCTCACAAAAAAAATTTGGAGACCCGGATTTATACGGAAAACTATAAATTTGATTTATCAAACTCGCGGCAGGGAGGAGTGACGTGTTGATGGGATCCGGACGCTCTAACATGGTGGTCCAGTGGGTTGGAAGTTTGGCGGTGAGATATAAAATTCTCCTCGGGTACTCTTTTATGGAGGGGATGGACTGCCCCCGAAGACGATTCAATAAACTGGACCCGAGTTCTCAGCTCACTGATTTTCCCAGAGCCGAAATACGATCCTCTATTTATCTCCGGCTCTTTGGTCTTCTTTCTGCCTTTTGTGAAATATCTAGGCAGGTCTTTGTTCTGTAAAACTCACTTTTCAGGACTTTTATTGCCTCATGGCACCAATTGATGGGACAGATACGAATGAAAAATGAAAATTTTATTTGTCTTCTGTCATTAGATTTTTTTTCTTGGTAAAAAAATAAACTTTGGCTGGATCGTTTTTTTATTCGTCACGATTATTTCCATTGCATTGCATTTCGGTTGGCCGTATTTTCCTGGCAAATTTTATCGCGCACGCATCCAATGTGGTCACGCCGCTACGTGATGTAGAATTTTATTTTTCGGTCGGTGCCTATTCGCCTTTTACTGCTTTGAAGTTAGGTAGGTTAGGTACATCCAGACCCTTTATTTATTTTCGGGCTTGACCCAGGCACGATTATGAATGAGCGTAGTTTTTTCCTCAAATTTATTTTGCATCAGGGTCTGGTAGGGTCCTTGAATACATCCAGGGCTTTTCCTCATTGATCGTTATATTTGGTTGAATTCATTTTTGATTTCCGAATTTTTCCCACTTCCATAACTATTAGATAGTTCTTTGCTGTGGTTTTCGCTATCGAAAAATATTTTTTTTTCGGAAAATAAGGCGTAATTCAAATTGCTACATTTAGTTTATCGTTTTCGTCCGCGCAGAAATCTTAACCAACCTGTCAATGAATCAACTCATTTTTATATTTTTGGGAAATTATATTTTCCTTGATTGCAGCTAGCTAGAAATACCGATCATTTCTTTTTCTTCCTCAAAATTAGAATAAATACGCAGATGCCTACTTGTAATATTTGTTTGAAACTAATACTTTACCTAGGGTTTGTTCTTCGTTTCTTTTTTCACTTTTATATGTAGTACTTTTGTTGATGATTGTCAATAGGCATAAGCTTGTAAAGATAGTTGTAAAAAGTTTTCCTTTTAAGTACCATTGGTATCCCTGTGCTCTTCGTCTGCTTTCTTCTTGTCTTACGGCTAGAGGTTACCCTACGCATTTGTATCCTCGTGGCGAAAAACCAGCAACCTTTACCTTGTAATTGGACGAATTTTACAAAAAAGCTAACTCATCCAATATTCCTGGATATATACTCACCTGCGGATGCGCTTTTCAACTTACGCGTGGCGGCTTTAGAGAACTGGAGTTCATATTTTTCTTTTTTATATATGCACCACTAACACTTAAACGCATATTTTTTGGTTGTGTCACAGTACTATAATTTATGAAATATTTTATTTTATTCTATCCAGTTACCGTAAAATATTTCAATAAAAGTTTCTTAAAGCCATTTACGAAGCAATAATTTGTCACTCTCCAGCTGGCTAGGGGTTTTGCTAAAACACAATGGCCATTAAATTGTCACCAAGAATGATTGATGCAAATATTCTGAAAGAAATCTTTAGAATACGTCTTAATCCGGCTTTCTTCGTTTTTTTCTCAATTGAGCTTTGCACAAATCATGTTTTAAACTTAAACAAGAAATTAATCCTGTACAGATATTTTACATTGTTGGGGCTTGCAATTGATTTATGCAGCAAGTATTTAGCACGTACAAGAATTAGAGTCGATTCGTGAATTAATGAAGTTCTAGGAAGACCCAGCCGATCTGTAAAATGTGTTATAAGCACAAACAAATTGTAACCGAGTTTCTGGATGAAATATGATTTGATTTCATCCAAACGAGGGAAAGCATGGAGAGGTTCTGGGGCTCTTTGGTAACTTCTGACGCTGACGAGGTTATGAGATTCTCTCACCGAATCGGTAGATTCGACTATCCCGATATAAATACTTGTATTTGCGTCGAAATTCTCGTGACCTCGGAAGAACCGCGGAAAATAATTCATAAACTTACACATAGCATTATTGCATGGAGTCTACTAACAGCTGATAACACAATCCAAGAAGTAACGAAGCACTTCATTAAAAATGAGCATTTGGAGCATGCACTTACATGGCGATAAAGCGTGGACAAAAACAACTGCAGGGTGAAATAGATTGGAAGCAATGGAGATGTCGTGATATCCTAGATTGATGAAGGTCGGATGGGCCGAATGGGGAATTGTCAATTAATTGAAATTGTTTTACTGTGGGATTGAGAGTAAAGATATATAAAATAGAGGTGAATTAAATTTCCCGCTGCACAATTTTTCGGCACAATAGCCTCTTGAAAACAATAATAGAAGGAGAAAAGAATGGGAAGAATTACGAGGGAGACCCAAGGACGGAATAGATCAGGCAAATTATGAAGGACGTCAAAGTGACGAATTATGTAAGAGTGAAGCGGTTAGTTGGGAGGAGAGTGGAGTGGGGAGCTGCAGCAAACCAATCTTCGTATTGACGACTATTGATGATGAAGAACATTAATAGCATATGTATCGAACAGTTTTTCCATTCCGATTGACGCAAAGATGGCTGTGCCCCAGCTTCCCTTGCCACTCGCCCTTACTGCTCGCGGGGTACAGCATGATGTACACGTAGATGTTCAATCTCTCTCTTTTACATATTTAGGTGGAGTGATTTCCTTTAGCCGCTGCTTATCGCGGAGGAGGTTTAAACAAGCGTCTTTCTAGTTTATCTTCCTTCTCAAAATAGGTAGGCCAGAATTCTCTCACAGCATACACCACCACATCCCACCCACCTCCTGGACCTCCCAGTCGGAAGCGGGCACTCCAGCCCCTCGTCCTTATTCCGTTCCCTTGCTGTGCCCCTCTCAGCATCCTCCTCATCCCCCGCCCACACCGATAAGGAAAGATGTTCCACGCCGATTACTGTCGTCCTCCCGAGACTCCTGAAGGGGAAAAAAATTGTTGGCAGCACCCCACCCGAGCCTCAAGACGCGCCCACCCACCCCTCTCCATTCCACCCCTACCCCCTCCTCTCAATCTTCATTCGCTTCCCCGCGCTCGGACCCTGGTATCCATATCCCAATCACGTCATCGATACACATTTTTATGTTCTGTGGACTCGCCGAGGGGGATGGAAGTTTCTTGAGGCCTTCTGCGATGGTCGTTGTGTATTCCATCAGTCGGGGATTGGCGTAACCCGATTTGCGTCCATCCTCCTTCGTATTCTAGGGGTTGCTCCCAAAGAAAGAACCCTTCTGCAACTTAGACCTTACTCGTGAACGATTCGGAATTGTGAAACATCAGTGATGACGATATTTGAATAACCGGGAATTGGTGGGTCTGTGGCATGGTCAATGCTGTAGACAAGATGTTGATTCAGTCGCGGCTTATAAACAACCACATATCTTTGTTATCTGACTTCGAGAATTTCAAGTCCGTCCTGGATAAGTTCTGTAAGTCTTACTGTACGAAGTCGGTAACGTTAAGCCCCAGCAATGAGGACGTTGTGGCGTGAATGCCTTCGCAGAAGTGTTATTCAGCGAGAACTTATGTTTGTCTAATCTCGGAAAAATTACCGTTGAAATTTGCCTCGGCAAATTAACATTTTCGAACGCGGAAATCGAGATTTTAAAGGTGTGACGTCATAATTTCTCCATTGTTGAATCCTACAATCTCCAATATCGAAATTTTGATCTTTTAGTCTCGAAGAAACTCATTAAAGTATGTATGGCGCATTCATAAACATTTTGAGGAAGTAACGAAATATTTTAGAGATTTTCGAGGCTCAAAAAGTTGCGAATCTCTGCAGAATATGCTCACAGATCCCAATTTTTCAATATTATAACACTGTAATTTATTGAAGCTGTGACGTAATCCTTTTGTAATTTTATAGGTTCGACGTTCAACTTTGTAGGTTCGATTTAGGGGATAGTAACATAACTTTATTATCGATCGCTTGTTGGTTATGAATCGAGATATACATTACAGAGGAACGGAAATTGGGCTAAAATATCAATTTCTACCTATTATTTTCCAATGGCTCCTCCCGAGTTTTCGGAATCCTATCCGTTAGAAACCTTATCTATTCGAGTCCTAGAAGTTATATTATAGCCGCTGTAACCTATTTTTCTTTACCTTCACCTACATTCCGAATAAATTTAACATATCGAAAACGACGAAATTTTAATGCCATCATCATCATTGGTGCATCTGTCCGTAGACAGGTTTCAACGGTAGCGTTGTCTCCACAGCATTCTGTCCTGGTCCTCTCTCTTCATCTCCGCATAACTCCTTCCATCTTTTATATCCCTCAGCAATCCGTGCCTCCTCCTTCCTCTTCCTCTCTTCCCTTCTATTATTATTTTCTGTAGGCAGTTATTCCTTAAAATATATCCTATCCATTTTGCCTTTCTCTTTTTAATTTCTCTCAGTATACTTCTTTCTTCTCCAATCCTCCTAAGCACTTATTCATTCGTGATCTTATCTTTCCATCCAATCTTCTCCATAGCCACATTTCAAAGCTTTCTAAGTACTTTTCTTCTCTCTTCTTCAACGTCCACGTTTCGCATCCATACAACGCAATGTTAATGTCATAGCCTCGAAAAATTCCGAGTGCCATTAGAAATATCATCATTCCACCAAGTGAATGGTAGACCTATGTACAGCGCTGCCGAAAATTTCCTCAGCTATTGGAAATTTATATTAAAAATATTAGGAATGAATATGGAAAAAAGGGCGAAAATTGAAACACCATGTTATACATTATACATCAACACGTAATCCTGCAAATCGCCACGGGATGGGCGTGAGGTCAAGAGGAGTGATAAGGACAATTGTCTTGAAGAAGGGAGGGAATGAAAAACAATTGGAAGAGGACATAAGTGAATCGCATATCAACGGAATTAGTGTCTTGCTCTGTTTTTGTTGTAGCCCTATAAGATATGCGGAAAGAAGGAATTATCGCACCTATGTGTTCTGCAGTTCAGCTTTCTCACTATCGTTAGTCGTTTCTCTCAATTCTAGAGATATAGTACGGGGTTAAAATAATATTATCCATACCACCCTGAAACTCACGTGATCAGAATTTTTGAAGTAACATTGTGACGCGTATGGTATAACACCTTGATGTGGTTGGGATTACGAATATGTCCTGTATCGCACCCCTCCTCTCTTTTTCGCTTCACGCCAACTGCCCTCTCAGCCAATGTGCTCGTGACACGTCGACCCGTCATGGTTCTCATCGTTTCACCCCATTTTTATCGGCGCTTTGCGACGTATATAAGGGTATCCCTCCCTTTCTTACTTTAGGGGGGGAGCCCCCCTCCCTCCCTCCTTCGACCGATGTCCACTTTGAATGGATGTCCCTTTTTGAAGTGCGTCCCCCCTCGACTTCAGGACGCCCATTTTCCACGGCGGAGGGTAAAAGTTCCTGGTGGGGGAAGGGGATAGAGTTGTATCCTGCCAAAAGGGGTATCGTTGGATATGAAAAAGAAGCCAAAGGCATTTCTAATGAGAAATGGCTCCATAAAAAAATCCCGTTTTCCGAAAAAATAGCAATTTCAATTTTCTCCGCCTCCTTGATGTGTCATGGTGAGTGTGTGGAGCGTAAATTCGAGCGAAAGTTGTATTTTTATGAATTTTTTGCACCACTCGTGGACATGTACTTAAATCACCCTCAAATACGGCTTATCCAGGAGTTAAATGTGCAACTTTTTTATGGCCTGTGCATACATCTCAATAACTTTTTGTCATTTATGCGATTTTCTGGAACTTGAATAAGTCTATCTATATTTATGACGGACTTAAAGAGCACGAAAGGGATTTGGGCCTATTGAGATTGTTTCTCGCTACCCCTTACATCCTATTAAAATTGTCGATGGTTTCACGATGGTGACCTAGGACCCCAGCGTATCAGTGTACCCAAACTGTCCATACTACTTTGGTAAAATTGACCGACAATTGAAATAACTTCTTAAAGCGTTCATAATTTCAAAAAAAACAATTGGGGCTACCCTGTCACTTCCTTGATAAGCATTTGATTTGTTATTGACGAAATAACTCACAGTTAACAATTAGGATGTTGATTTCCTTCTGAAGTTACCGTTACGTTCGATGAGAAGTGGTAAAGAGAACCGTGAGGTGTGAGTGGGGGAGAATTAATGGCAGAGACTATCGAAGCTCTTTCAGCTGTAGTAAATGAATTTAATGCACTGAAAAAACACTTGATATATGTTATAATCGTCGGTTTGGATGTCTCACCCAAACCAAAAGTGAAGGAAAGAATTCGTCCATACATTTGGATGTGACCTCCAAACCGAATGGGTGATGAGGAGTTAGATGTGCCACCAATGCCACCTTTGGATGCGGCATCCAAAGAATTAATCCATGGACTTTCATTGAAGCTTTTCTCAGATATCGTAGTTGATTTTTGCTTCTCGAAAACAGTTTATTTTTTGGATGATTTCAATATAGACCCAATAGATTGCAATTTCGCGATGGTTAAATATGGCCTCTTCGAGTTAAACTGTCTTCTCGGCGTGCAACTCAGGTTTGATTCATGGAGATGGAAAATAATAACGAAATAATGACTCACGCAGGTTTGCGAAGAATAGAATAATTTTGTAATAGGGCCGAAATGACGTTAGGGAAGGAGTGATTAATTTTAACGAATTTCAGCGTTAATATGTCATTGGTGTGCGTAGCCCATGCTATAGTGTATCCAGTAACCACCCTAGTACATGTATTATGTACTTTTACCTCGTCTTCAATGCTCAACTGAAGCTCCCTCTTCTTCAGGCAAGTAGATGGGTAGAAAATCTATCGGAAAGACTCCAGAGGAGAAATAATATCAAACCTTAAGTTTTTTTTACTAATCATCTCACTGCATAGTTTGAAGCAGCATAACTTATTTTACCAATTTTTTAATATTTATTCCGTGGAATGGATTCGCGTAAGGCAAACAATTCGTTTCACCAACGTGGGGTATTCGTAAAGAACACTCTTTGCCTTTTACTACTAAGGGTTTTATTTCGAAAGAATATGGATGAGGTAACGGTAGTTAACTGATACTGTAGTGATATCTTCATCGCTTATGGTGGTAGGAGATTATTCCATGCGGAGATTATTCCTAATTGTGGATGTGAATGAACCAAATTAGAGCTGGTGCATATTTCCGTGCGGTCATACATGCGTTCGCACATCCAACCTGGAAATTCTTGCTCTAGACTAGGGATGGGCAAAAAATACCGGTATTCGGTAGTACCTATTACTCTTTTTTTAAATCCGGTAGTACCGACCAGTATTTAAAATCGGTACTACCGACGGTACCGGTACTAAAAATACCGGTATTTCGACAGCGCTGCCATCTTGCGTCAACTAATGGAACTAACTACGAAATCTACTAGCTACACTAAATTTTCAAATATTCTCGAAATATGACTGTCTCTTTTTCTTATTTACATAACCGTGAAGTTTAGATATGTTTGTTATCATTATTGATATAATAGGTAATTAAAAATTTTTGACGCATTCCGAACCCCAGATAATCGATGATTTAGAACCGTATAAGTAGAAATATTTATTCCTGTAAGTTAAAAGTTAGTGCGACCGCAAGGATTGATCACTGTAACAGGGTATTTTACCTGACCACAACATTAAAACAATACCGATCGTTATTCGTATGATTTAATATCACTCTAACAAAAAGTGACGAGCACAAACATACAGCGTCAAATAAAAAGTATTTACTGAATAGCCGATGTATATTCCCCCGAAGAATGTTGGGAGTCGTTCATCGAAATGGTCAGAAACCCGAACAACCCCCAACTATACGGCGGGAAAGCCTTAGATCTTTCATTCGCGACGAATGTTCATTAAAAATGCCGATGGGTGGAAATTTCTGCGTATCTTTTTGGACTGATATTCTAAATTGCCGAAATATCGGAAAATTAGGGGGAAACGCATGTTCATTCGTAATGGATTAAAATATTTAATGGATCACATAAATAACGGTATACCAGTATTTTTTCGTCGGTACTACCAAACGAGTTGTAGTATTGCTTTTTAATACTCATAAAAAAATACCGGTAGGTACTTTTTGGAGTACCGCCCATCCATACTCTAGACGACCTAATTTTGATTGCACTTATATCCCTGCATTAAGGCTATTTTACTCAAGGCACTTTATTGCACAGCACTATGTATGAATGGGTGTGCGAAATACCTCTTGTAAAACGACCTTTGGAAAAAGAAAGCGAACACGAAGCTGTGTGTGAACGTCATGATAAGACTCAGCGGAAGGAATTAGATTAACAGAAAGATCAGAAAGCCAAGTTCCGCGGCCCAGCCCTAATAGATAAGCCTCCTTTGGCTGTGTCTACTCAGAGAGACGACGGAGTGAATGTTATGAATGTGAGTGGAAAATAACTTTCCTTCCAACGTGTCACTCTGATGCGTGGCTATTTCGATCAATTTGAGTCGTCGAGCATCGAGCGTGGGTTCATTTATCACAAATGCCAGCCGGACTTCATCTTGTTTGGAGTCCGTATGTACTTTCACGGTTGTCCGGCTCTCTTTCCAACCCACCAACGCAACAGTTCTTAATGGTCTCCGCATGAGCGTCCACGGGACACCAAGCGAATTCTTAAGCGGCCCCCTCTCCATAGGCACCAGCAATGCTTAGGTTTCATAATCCTGTTGGTGTCATCGGTTGGTTGCTTTTATTTTCTGTGACACTGATTGTCACAGAGTCGGCGAATGGGGTTAGGGATTTATGGTGGAAACATTTTGATGAGCGACTCAATAGAACGGTATGGAAGTAAGTACTCCTGATGGAGGTAAATCTGTAACTTCTGTCGACCGTCGATAAACGCCAATCGTCTCCTATGCGGCCTAAAAGGACATAGGCGAGTATAAAGAAGTCACTACGACAACATGTCGGCCACTGCTGTGCTCACCTTACAATTTTACAACTTTTTTGTTCAGTGAGTATTGGCATATTTTAAATTGTTTAATTGTGAAAATGTGCGCTTTGTGTAAGAGCGCCCATAAAAGATTTCGTGAACCTCGAGTGAAACCAAACGCCGCTTGAGCATGATGTCTGTGTGCACCTAATGTGCACTTTAGTCTCATTTTCATCATTCATTTATTCATTCATTAGAGTAATCTACCGGTTAGAGGTAGGTTATGATGAAAGTCAGAGAATATCCAACGGACTCGTACACGTGCCGTGCCCTATCTACATCTAACATTTCTTTCTTCATCTCAGCATAAGTCCTACCTTTCTTCAACCCGTCCATAAAACCTAACCTCTTTCTTCCCCTTCCCCGCCTCCCCAACATCCTTCCCTCTATTACGGTCTTCAGTAAACCATCGCCCCTCATTACCGCTTCCAGCCACCTACCCTGCCTAATCTCATCCACAAGTATCCTCTCCTCGCCCACCAGTCAAGCACTTCCTCATTTGTCTTCTTTTCTGCCCAACAATAACTTCCTTCGCTAGTTCTATTCTCCTCCTAATGTCTTTGCTACTATGTCCTGTTTCTTATAGCGTACTACCCAAATAATTAAATTTTTCGACTTTCTCCAGTTGTGACTTCCTACACTTATCACCAGGCTCGCTTTCTTTGTCCTAGAGAATCTCATTACTTTTGTTTTCTTATTATTAATCTTCATCCCGTATTTCTCGCACTGCTTTTCCAATGCATCTACTAAAGTTTGCAATCCTTTCGACGACCGGCTGACCAACGCCTGGTCGTCCGCGAATCTTACCGACTTTTCCACTGGCATCCTACTTTCATTCCCACATCTAGCTCTTCCCATGCCTCTCTTACCACTTCCTCAGCATAGATGTTAAAAATCAAAGGCGACAACGGGCACTCTAGCCGCACCCCACGACCTATAACTATCCACCCTGATTCATCGTCAGCTACCCTCACCTGAGCCCTCTGCCCCATGTATAAGTTTTTGATGAGTCTCATATCACGCCAATCTATTCCTGTTTACCACAGTATCTGCATCAGTTTCTCCCAGTTTACTCTGTCAAATGCCTTTTCGAAATCCACAAAGCAAGCGAAAACATCCTGCTTATACTCTATGTTTCTTTCTATAAGTGTCCTCATTACGGCAATCGCGTCTCTTGTGGCCCTTCCCTTCCTGAACCCAAATTGGTCATCGCTTAAATAGTAGTTTGCTCTGCTCTCCAACCTTCCATTTATAATTCTAAGGAAAACTTTTGCCGCGTGCGAAATTAAACTGATTGTTCTATACTCCTCGCATTGTCATTTTTATCAACGGTCGTCAATTTTACAACCGGGGTAAGCGGATGTACGTAAAGTAGGTGTCCAAGTCGCTTATGTCATAGTCGACATTACTACAATTGTCGACCGTTAATAAACATTTGGGTCGAAGTGCGCATTAGGCGCACACTGACATTTGGCTCCATCGGCGTTAGTTTTATTTCGAGGTTTCCGAAATATTTTAGTTTTAGTTGAAATTATTTTGCCGCTCAGATACTCTTGACACAGTTTACTTGATGATGACGATGTAATAGGCCTGAATAGGCCCACGCATCGTAATCGGAAAATGTGGTGGACAGTATGGAGTTCTATGTCTTTTCACTCCCTTAGTTCTGATGCTTGAACGACAGACATATAGCTTAAGATACAAATGGTAACTTACTTGCCACTCAAGGTTTAGGTACCTCAAATTAAAAAGTATGAATCGGTCAAATATACTGAGATACTTCTTTAAGTTTGACTTCTACTCTAGCCCTCTATGGATGATGCTATTAGTGGTCATTTTAAGAAAGAGCTGTATGCAGATTTTCAGGAAGATTGGCTATTAGTCTATCCAATCTTGATAGCTGCCATTCTGATATTGTAAGTGGAAAAAATTGAATTTATATCTGTCCGCTCTACAGTCGATCATTCTAAACTTATATTGTTTTGGTTTGTCTTTAATAATCTATTGACTTATCTTCCCTATTTTGCTGTTCCACACGTGTGCGGATATTGATATTTTTTCTTAAAAATGAACGTGCGGATCATCAAGTTCTCTCTCAGTATCTTGAGTTTCTTTCTCAATTGGAAGAAAAATCTGAATTATAAATGATCTAAGGTTTTATTTCCACGACTAAGGAACGTGTAGACCATTTGAAATTTATATTGGTATGTACCTAAATCTGAGTAACTATTGACAAGTTTATGGCTTAATCTGTCGATATTTGAAACTCATTTTTGATCAAATCCTCGGTATATGAGGCATAGTATAGTGTAACAGCATTTTCTGAGAATGAAATGATAGACTTCGTACTCTCCACTTCATTTTACGATTAAAACATGTCTTTCTACGTATTGCAGCGTCAGTATCAGATACTCTTTACACAGTATACTTGATGATGACGATGTAATAGGCCGAAACACGCATCGTAATCGGAAATTGTAGTGGACAGTGTGGAGTCTGTATCTTTTCAGTCCCTTAGTTCTGATGCTTGAACTTCACACAACTTTGGATCTAGTGCTTTGTATGTACGATCCACTTTTACCCATTTAATTTATTTTGGGCTGAAGAATGTAGTTTTTAATAAGACTATTACTACAGAGATATCGATGTTTTGCGATTTACAGCTTGTTGTTCATGGAGACTATACACCGCGGAGGATTTTTTACTTTCACTTACTTTGCCTATAAGCCCACTAAATATCCACGCAGTGAAAGAACAACCTGTCTGCTTGCAATTATATTAATTTTCGTTATACCTCTATATATGACGTTAAGCTTTCTCATATTCTTATTTTTACTTTTGGCTCATAGTTTAAGTACCTGTATGACGTTATTCTTTTTCTGCAAAATTAACCAACGACTGAGGGAGGTCCTGAAATTACAGATGCAACCCTGCAGAATCTGCAGTAAAATATAACGGAAAAGTGTCGCTGGATGTAGTGACTAAACGCTTTGCGCGTAATCCTTCTTGGGGAAGGTACACCAACTGTCCCGCACATTTCTCCTATTTTATTCAAGTCCATGATGACGGATGAGCGTAAACCTCTGTTAAGCATTTATGTACGTCAGGTCATTCACAGTGCCCATTTCTTCCGAATTGAAAGAAATCTCGCAGCAAAATTGATTCGTCAAAAGGCCAAAAGTTATTGATGCCATTCCAAAAGGAAATCCGGATATTGGCATCTATCCGTTTATTTTGTTCCTCTTTATTTCGAAAACTGCCCGAAATTTCGATAACGATCCCTTCATCTGAGCTTCGTACTTAGCGATCACCGTAGTAGTAGGTACTCACGCGAATCGTGTGAAAAATATATTTTCCCCATAATTTACGAGGAGTGTATTCGATATTACGTGCGCACCCTCCTGTCACCGGCGTTTATATTAGTTTGCATCCCAATGCGCAATAAAACCCCCACAATAATGCCTCTGAAGTAGGCTCGATGCGCTTGGAGCCAATTTTACGTCCTATTTTTTTCTTTGTCAACACGTCGTAATTGGCGCGCCGTGGTGTTTGTTAGGTGGATATGAGAATTTGAATCGGGTTTTATGGGTGATTTCGCCGAATTCCGAGGTGCGCAGGGGTTTCACGTGGGACAACTTTAGCCGAACAAAAGACGCGTGAGTTACGAGGGTACACCCGGTGGATCAGCTGCTCCCTCTACCCCCCTCCCCCGAAACTTCTCTTTCTGTGCACTGAATCCCCCTTCGACCTGGATCTTAAAAAGTCTCTTCTCCTCCTTATCTTTGCCCTCTTAAATTTTATTGGATATTTTTTAAGTGTCGGGCCGACAGTTGAATATGGGCGTAGATGACGAAGGGGTGCACGCACGGCCGGGGTGGATTTTTATTTCTCCCCTTTTCGACACGTCTTCCCCGGATGCTGTTTCTCCCTTATTAGACGGCTTATGGGGGAGTCTCTTCACCCGCGACGACAAGGGAATCGGAGGTTATTAAGTGTCCGTGAAGGGCAAACTCGCTAAACAATCTGAAACTGGGATTCTGGATTTGAAAATCTGGAACGCGTAACTTTATTTGGAATTATCAGCTGAGTTGCTTATTCACACTTAAGCACTTAAGATTGGACATCCACGCTCGGTTTCTCGATTTACGCGTCCTAACACCCTTGGCAACCTTAAAGGATTCCGACGACGGGACCGCCATCGCGTTCAACTTCGGTTGCTTTGGGATAGGAAATAAATCTAAATCGTGCTTCTTGCCGATCATTGTCTTTTTGAAGTACACATCGTCATCCTTTTTGGTTTGCTGCAACGCTCCACCCCACTCTCTTTTCATCTAATCACTTTCTTCCTTCGAAATCACTAGTTTTAACATTTATAATAATTTTCTTGATTCATTCCGCTCTAAGGGGTGTGTGTTCGAACTGCTGAAGATAATTTCGTTCACGCAACTAAGGAGTCACGTGGTGCAATCACGTATGATTCGAGATTTTGGTGTTTCATTCAGGGGAATGGATAACTTACGCGCCCGCAATGTTACTCATTGCACTTCTAATTGGGATTTTCTACTCGATCAACAATATCCCGGCGAGAAAAACTGGATCAGGGATACCGCGAGAGATTGTGAAAAAAGTCGTATAAATCTCGAACTATTTGTTATTGCACCACGTGACGTCGTAGTGACGTGATCGGAATTATCTCGAACGGTTCAAGCACACCCCCTTTGGTCTTCTCCAGTAATTATTCTCATTCGTTTTGCCTTCCATTGCTATTTTCAGTAGTCTGTCAAGCTTCAGAATGTGCACAATATGTTTGTCTTGATATACACAAGAGAGGGTAATAGACAGTCATGACATACGAAATTCTTCATGAATAGCATTTCCGAGCATCCGATGCGGTTTTACAGAATCGAGAACTTGGAATCTTATTCATGGCAATGGTGTAGGTGAATGTTTGGAAATAGCGACTTTGGTAAAAGCATTACGACTTTGGTAATCATATGGTTGTCATCTCGAAATCTTGTTGATTGTTCTGTAAAAGAAAAGAGTTTTACTTTGTGTTCCAATGAGTCTCATTAATGGGTGAGATAAACTATAAATTCGATTGTGGGTTCAAATGTATTTACAGCGCTCATGCATCACGCAGATTCGAGGCGTAATTGGGTGCAATGCTGTCAGGTGACTGTGCTTTTCCATCAGTTGATTTTCTCATCGAAATACTGAGCGGTTGCCTCGTTCTCATTCATTTTCACAGTTGGAAAATTGATACGGATATTTAAGGATGACGGTGCAAACATGCCAATTTTTCCACTTTCTTGTTCTTCGTGTTTAATAATGACGTTGAGGATGCTGGCGTATGAGGCGTTATTTAGAATGGGTAAGGATTAGAAATAGCTATAATGATGGGAAAATTTTAGGATACTGGGACTAGCCACGGTATTAACTCTTCTTAAAATTAAAACATCTATTTCCTTTAAAGCCCGCAAAATCCATAGGGGAGGACGCCTTGGTATCTTAATTGGCTGAAGCACGCGGTCGATATCGAGGGATCCGGCTTTGAGTCCCGGACAAAGCGAAAGATTAGCACTCTGTGGAATTTTCGTGGTATCGATGGGTTAATTATCAAGAATTCATTATTGCTGGGAATTTTAATTGTCGTAGGGCGAGTACGAAGCAGCGTATGAGTGAAACTAAAGCGAAAGAGGTGTGAAAGGATGGAGCAGTATGGAAGATGTTATTTCAACCGAGTCAGTTTTGCACTCTCATCTTTCCAATGTTATCAAAATATCAAACCCTTGTCGAACTACTTTTATAGCAATTTGCCTAGAAATTCACATAGCTGTTTTACATGGGATAGATTATGGCTGTGCGCTTCAGAGGGAGAATATTAAAAAAAATAGGAACTTCTAGCACCTAGATTTCATCAAAAAACTAAAGGTGTGTAGATTGCTTGTTTTATCAACTATTTTAAAAAAATAATCTATTACACACCGCAGTAATTTCAACAGAATCGCGAAAAAAACCTGTTGTTTTGAAGGGTTTTCAGCCGTACGGAGGGAAAAAAACGAGTCAAGTTAGAGACATATGTAGCTTTATTTATTTGATTACTGATAATTTTGGTCATATATAACTATATATTTGCGCCCTTAATATAACAGTATTTATTTAATACTTCTTATAGACGCTGAAATAAAAAAATAATATTTGAATATGGTCTCCATTATGACTAGGGAACTATCTCGCTCAAACCACATTATATTGAGAATGAAGCTGCTTTGCCCGTGCCTACTCCGAAAAGGGAACGGCGTTTGATGGCTATGTTTGCATGTATGTACTGGAGAGGTGAACGTGAGAAGCGTACTGTGCTATTTTTCGTACCTATGAGTAAGAAAAAATAAAAGATTTGCCAGTAATAAACACGAAATTACAATCGTTCGGAGAACCTCTTGTTCTTTCAGAAAAAGCTGAACTGATGCGTTGGCTGGTATCGTGGTTTTTCTTGAATGATTTTATGATTCTATTACATTTGGCTTTCTTCGTTCGTGTAATTCTTTCACTCCCACAGTCGATTAGTTTGCTGTGAATACGCTCATCGAAAACCCATCAATTTTGTAATTGGTGGAATGAAAAAAAAATCCAAATCAGTTTACTCCCGAGGTTGCAGAAGCCTTTTGTCCAAATATGCGGAATTTCACTGAATTGCGCCGACCCGTGCAATATATTTCCTTTATTTCCTCAAATTAAAAAAATGCAATAACTTTTGAAATGGACGAAATGGAAAAAAATGTATGAAAGCTGTCACTGAATATCAATGGTTTTTATTTGAATATACCTAGAAGATGTAAGACAAATATTCATGATGCTGGCTTGAGCATGAAGAAATTAATTACTCGCGTCAAAATGCTCCCAATTTACGTTGCATAAGCGGTCCCCCACATACACGAGTCCGCTCTGAAGGGAGGTGAAGATTACGTACATTGACTGTGACTGTGATTCTCGCGGTCTTAAGGATTGGCCAGCAGATGATCTCGTGGGTCGGAGTTCAACTTAGCAGCAAAAAGTGAAGCTCTTGTCACGTGGGGCACGAACCGGGTCATTTATTTCTGCTACCCTACTCTATCGTCACCCTGCACCTCGTCTGCGGGACAACAATAAAATTCCGCCGTATTCTCGCTCCTGGGAGTAGCGGAGGCCGTTAAAAGCGGGGGAAGGCTTTTCGTTCGGCACTCGACACAGCAAGGCCGGCGAGTAAATCATTTTCCTAACGTACGCAAAACGGATTTCGAAGAATGGTCCGCCGCCGGTCTTATACCGTCGGAGGCAGGGAGAGAGAGAAACTGGAGACGAAGGGGAGAAGTAAGTACTAAGGGGCTAGGAGAAGTAATAAAATAAAAAAAGATGCCCTTAGGGTCTGCTGGAGAATGTGATGTTGTGGGGGGGTAGACGAAGGTGGTTAGGGCTCAAGCTCTGACCTCTGAACTCTTCCTCCCCCCTTCCTCTCAGGAGTTCCCTTTGAGGGAGACGCGAGAGGCTGAGGTTTGAGCCAGCAAGGGGTCACCGGATGACAAAAGGGTGCCCCAGCGGTGGTTCACTTGCATCGGTGGAGAGGGCGACACAGGCCACGGAGACTGGAGGCTAGGCTATCACGTGATCTGAAAGGGGTGGACAGCGGCGGGTAATGCGGTTGACCCCACGCTGCGAGGCGAGGTCAAGCGGGGCGTTATGCCGAATGGATTGGGGTGGCGGAATCGCACTGTCAAGGGCTTCCCTCTCTCTCAATTGGTTCACGCCGTTGGGCGACTAATGCACTGACTGAGTTGAATGCCTTTAGCTGTGGTGCTCTCGAGATGGGGGCGTTGATGTAATAGTGGTGGCGTACACCTCACCATTGCAATTGCCAAGTCGCAAGTTCTATTACATTCCCATTCATCCATTGATTCTCTGCTTGTTCACGATTAGAATTCAAAATACCTTCTTGTAAATGATTAATCACTTGTACTTAGTGATGTCGAATTTCTTGACGCCGTCAAAATATTTTTGGAAAGGTTACTGCGGTTGTTTATACCATACGCATAAGGTAATTTGATTGACTTACGGATAGGATATTGGGACTGGGCTAGTGTGCTGGCAAGGGTACTGGCTTTCCATTCTGATGTTCTGGGTTCGAATACCGGCACTGAAGGGGAATATTTCAGTGAAATATCGACCCTTATTTGTGTGTCATCTGGATATTAGTGCTCCGTCCGTCGTATGGAATATTATGGTGTGGACCTCTTGGTGTATTTTACCTAGAGAAGGCTAATACCGCCGACACCAGGATCCTCTCCACCCTTTCCCATTCTTCTCATAGTCCTAACCTCCTATCCTTAAAGACGCAAATGACCTAAGTTGTTGGTTGTCTTCCCAGATAACCAACCAAGTAACGGTTAGGTTCAAAATGCCATTTCCCGCGAACAGGAAGAAGTCATAATGGCTGTAATTAAAACTAGATGGATTGTCTGTTTGGCAGGTAGCCTAGTAAGTTTAATTTCTACATAAACCTTATATATCTTATCTTCGCAAGCATATTACTATAATCGGTCTGTCTTGCTTGCTTGCTTTACTTTTCCATAGTCTAACATTTTTCTATTTTTGTGAGAGCGTCGATAATTTAGATACGTTAAATAGAAAGTAATCCTTAGAACGATCGTAGTCTATTATATTGCGCATCTTTGGTGAACATTCTCCGCTGGATAAAATTGGCAGTGCATGTATTTGATCGAAGTTCATGAAAAATATCGAGCCGTTTTTACCACCATAACCGTTTTATGAGAATTCTGAATAGGAGTACCAAACGGGTTACAATGGTGAGTGACGAGTGAAGCTGCTTTGTTTACTAGAATGTTTTTCACCTACTTGAGTGTATTAGAGGGAGAAAAAGACAACTTTTACATATACAACTGAAATTAATTTCAGTGGTATTTTTAAAAGTTGTCTTTTTCTCCCTCTCATGCTGGAATACCACCAAGAAAACCACCTTGGCAAAGTAATTGCTCTTGAGTGCATAAAGTGGGATGTGCAAAACGGCAACATTCATTAACCCGGAGGCATCCGTAAAAAGGGGAAGAAAGGTTGGTGTTTTAAGATCTAGAAATGGGGAATCCCAGTAGAAGAAACTATATGTCTCAAAGACGGTCATGGGTTCGAAACTCACTTCTCTCTCACTGGCGTGGTGTCAACTGCCTGGTGGCTCGTGTACTGGGGAACGTAACAACGAAAGCAATATGTGTGGGAAAGATATTATTAAAAACGCTGATGCATATTATCTCTGCTGTAGCTTGTAATTGACACCATTTCGTTTCACTCTTGGCATCGTTATTTCGAGTCTTATTTAGAACTAAAATAATTAAACAAAGGTCTAACTGCTCGTTCAAAGTCGGCGAGGAATGCATTTGAATATTTAAAAGGCTCATGGTGATGTAGAAGTTTGAAAAATGAGTGTTGAAGTGAAATGCATTAAAATGCCCGCAAATTGTCTCTGGCTACTCAGTGTTTATTAACCTACGAATCAATGATCTCCGAATCAGTCTGGCTACTCAGTGTTCCGTTTGTTTTTTAATGGAGGAATTGATAAGTTGAAATCATACATATGCTGTTGTATGGTATGTGCTACAATTACTTAGTACTCCTTGCACAGAATTTTTGAAGACAAATGTCGACGACTTCATACGAGCAAATGCTTTTGGGGCATACCCCTAGTCACTGATGCACGTGGTCAGGTTTTTTGTCTCAGCATTCACGATTTCTGCCTTAGAATGACTGTATGTCGCGAAGTATTTTTGGGGGAATATGCGATCGAGTTTACTTCATTGGTATAGGGTAGCTCAAGCATTTGATTGTCAGGCTATTGAAAAGTGGTGAAATGTAGTTACTACTTTTACATGGAGGGGGAGATGCGCGGCCCCATGTATTTGAAATTGAAAAGCATATAGCGGCAATGGCAATTTGAGGCCTCTGTGGAGAGGAAGTTTGTCCACGGGCGGCCAGCTGGGGAAAGGAAAAACTTAATTATTATCAGAGAGGCGGGTGAGTGTATATTTTCGGGATTCTAATGTGCCTGGGAGTAGTTATCAATTTTGAAGTCAGCCACATAATCAACATAGTAGATCATGCTGTTTTTGGAAAATTAGTGATTTCTTCTTCCTCTCAAGCAAGTGTTACTTCCCCTTTAATTACAATGTTTGGCGGCCATCGTTAAATAAATTTTTCGCCTTCTGTTTAAAATTGTATGACACCTGATTACAATTCACGGGATGAATTTTTATTGCATTCAATTTCGTTCTGAAATACATTTAGCTAACCTTAGGTAAAATTATTCTGTTTCTATAAAACGTTTTCTACTTTCTATGTCTACTTTCATAGCTGTGTGCTGCCGCAAGGGCATATGAAATAGGGTTTCGAGATACCAACCTTGTATTAGAAAAAGGAATTTGAAGACGCAGGGGCGTAGATTGAGATTTGTGGTAGATTAGTGTTTCTCTAAGGTTGTGCTGTAGCATTGAGTGCTTCCTAGGAAAGCTGAATTATTTTATCAATCTGTTTGGCAGTTTATCTCTCTCATTTTGCCGCTTTATCCTATTCTGAAATGTAATGAAATAGTCGAAAAATATCCTTCGCCAACGCCGCCTTCGAAGTGATACGGAACTTTCTTGGAACCTTAAGTGAGTTTTCTTACTTACTCTGTCATTCCAATAGTTGTGTTACTAAAGAGGTACCTACGCGTCTTATCTTTTGACATTTATCTGTTGATTTCGGAATTTGATTGTAGGGCTATTATCGAATGGTGAAGTTCATTTGGACTGGCTGCTTCGGCGTTCATGGTGCATTTTTCTTTGCATGGGGTCAACTGCATTCAAAAACATATTGGGGCGAAAGGAAATTGTTTCTGTATTTTTGTGAAAGGGGGGGGGTCCCTCTGCGCCCATTGCATTTAATTGGGGAGTTATTTGTTCTCGTGGTATGTGGGGAAGTATTACTTTCGGGATTCAAGGTTGCCTCGGAGTAGATACTAGCGTTGAAGTGCACGCCTTAAGTCACAGGCCCGTGCGGCTGCATAGAAAGAAAAGCAATTGATCTCTCCTAGATCTCACCAAAAGGTGGCACAAATTTTCTTCCACTCGAGATTATTGCTGTTAAAGATCCTCTTTAGAAAACAATGCTTACAGTTTGTTTAATATTATAGCTAGTTGTTATGCATCGAATCATTTTCTCATACCTGTCGGCGCATTATAAAAATCATTGTGCTTACTTCAAGATTAAAATAATTCAATAAAATTAAATAACAATAAAATGAAATAATTTAATTATGAAGAATAGTTTCACTGTGTACTTACCTAGTGCAATACCTAGATTTAGTGACAATTTTACTGGGAATACGTCGGAGTTAATCGTAACTTGCTAGATTAAGCAGTTAAGTACATTCCTGCATGCGTGTATATAGTTTGCCTTGACTAGGACTCGAACCCGGATCCCTCGATACCGCGCCGAGTGCTCTAGCCAGTTAAGCTACCGAGGTATCCTTATCCCCTGTGGATTTTTGAGAACATGCTTAGTTACCTCACTTCATCACACTTGTTAATAAATCCGAATGATGCATCCATATATATATATACATTGTTGGATCAATTATTCCCAGCATGTGTTTAACCATCGACAATTCATTAGATGACTATACAATCTTATTCTATGATGGGTATGATTTTTGTGGATTATACGCTCGCTATTTCGTTTACTTAATAAAATGTGTGAGGAGAAATTTTTCCCCCAAAGTAGGGAAATTAAACATCTACAAAACTGAATAGAAATTTGTTAGTTCAGATAAAATGGGGAAAATACATTCGACGTCATGAAAATAGAGCAAAGAAATGCTAGGAATGGTCGAGGCAAGGGAAGACGGTTGAGGTGGGATTAGGCAGTGTCGGTGAGCACTCCAGGTCAATGGAGACACTGAGATGATCATGGTGGTTATAGGAATTAGAAGGATGAACTGAAGACAGGCGTTTTACGCGGATGGAATGAAGGGTGGTAGGATAAGAGATGAGCTCTGGAAATAAACAATGCAGAAAAAGTGATGTTTGAGTGGGAACAGCGGAACATCGTGGTAATAGTTAATAAAAACCAACCAATGGACAGTAGAAAAGGGTTTTACAATCAATAATTATTTTTCATCTTTAGACGCGGGGAAACCCTAACATATACTTGTTGGAATTTTTTGTGTTTGATAATCTTTCATTCGTATTCTCAAAGAAACTCGAAAACATTCTGATTCATACTAGTTTCAATCCATACTGCTACCATTTTTTGGTTTTACCATCTAGATACTTTACCTTTTATTTCCTTTCTCTGGACTACAGTCATAATCATACTTTTGAGTATATAGTATAAACTTCATCCATCATTAAAGACACTTGGTGCAATGAAAATAACTTTATATTTTGTATGAGGGTTCATAAATGTCATCGGCAGGTTTTTTGGTCAATTGTACCCGAGAAAAATGCATTTTAACTCTATAGCGAATGCCAAGTATTGCATGCAATTGGGAAGATTTACTTCCCAAGTAGTATAGTTTTGACTTATATCTATTTGATCATGTGATCATCCTTTATTTCTTGTCATGATTTATCACTATTCACGTAGTCTCTTTCAAAATTTTATTTTACCTCGGCGAAAGTTAGGAGACATGAAGAAGCTTTGGCAATCATAAAATGGTACATCAAGTTAACGTATTTATATTGAATATCGTTATTTCTTTGCCTTGTGAAGATTTATTTTTTTAGGACCTTGTCAAATGTTTATTTAGGCGATTTTTTTCTATCCGCCAGGAATAGGTGATAGCGGAATACGTACTATATGGTGTGATGTGACAGAGCTCTCTCTTCGCCGTCACTGGGAGTGATTTTATTAGTTCTTTCTTTTTTTAAAGAAAGGGTCGCCCGTAAAAACCCAAACTCGTGAGTGGTCCCTCTCCAGCCCGTAAAATATTTATTAGTAACGATTCTTTCATTCAGAATCTATAGGTTTTATTCCTCTTCTGGGCTGTAAACCTGATGCGCTTCGTCACCTATAGCCCTTTATTGGATTGGTGACTACATCATGGCTTGTGCATGAAGGAGTTGCATTGCTTGAAGACTCGCGGATTCTAAACGATTCTTATCGAACGAACGATATCCTCAACACACTTAGCTGGTGGAATTTGTGAGTTCTAATACGTTTCGTATAAAATATTATGAGAGCTTTTGGAATGCGTTTAGCATGTTTAAACATAACCAGAAACGTTTTATGCTCTGGTGGCGGCTTTCATCGGAGAGTATTTTAGGGATCATAATAGCGTGCACCAGTTTCTCACGCTTTCTGGATCTGAGGTAATTATATTTGCCTATTTGAAACTTAAATAATTATTATTGAATTTTGACGCGAAGTTTAATGGAATTCACGGTAGAATATTTCACCTTTCTCTCGAGCTGACTATAGTTTCAGTGGTGTACTGCAGTATAGTGTAGTGGAGAGCTGCAGCAAACCAATATTGGAATCCATGACTGCTTGTGTTTCATCTAAGGAATCGCCTTGGCTGATTCTGTCCCTTAAAATGATCTTCCTTTTTCCAATTTCCAATCGAATTCGGGTAATTTGTGAGAAAACCTTTTATTTATCATGGTTACTTATTATCCTGCCTAGGCCCATTACCCACCAATACGTTATTTATTTATTTATTTCACCACCAAAAACGGCACAAAGGCTTTTACATTGGCTGATCTTATTGGCTGACGTTATCTTTCAGTCATAGTCTGAAACCCTTATTGCTGGATCTTGGTTTAGCATAGTGCCAGTCACTTACTACTTTCTTTACAAGTTCAGTATCCTTGCCCCCTTCCATGGCATATCCATATTCATTGATAAATGATCCCTTTTTTCGGATCTTCCTTATAGTAATACCCTGAGACCATTCAATGATAGCAATTTGTGTGATTCTCAATCAATTATATATCCTCACCGTGAAGAAATTGGCGAAATTTTAATCTCTGTCCATCAGTAGCGGTGCTTCCTTGGCATTTTCTCTTTCAATTTCACACCTGATGCCTATTTTATCATAAAGATTTTAATATATCACCGTTAAGGAATTTTTTAACATTGATACTTAAACATTGATACTTATATTAATTTACCTTGTTCTCACTTTCATGAACCTAAACGGGGAGGAGTGATAGTATCTACGAAGTGAGTCCTTCTTTAGCCAAGTAGTTAGTTTTTGATATACTTCGTATGATTAAGGCCGTTTTTTACGAGAATCTTAATTGCGTAGTTCGATATACAGAAATTGCGAGGGAGTGGGTGCGAATTTAAAGCAGGGAGCAGGGGCTATTTTATTATCTTTTGTTCATATATTCACGCAGTCATTCTAGCAAGTCCGCGCTTTGCACGACGCTATTTTCACTGCACATCCATCTAAACATCAGCTTGTGCTTACAGGGCCTCGTAAGGGCCTCGTGTATAACGGCCTCAGCAACATCCCTTCATCTTATTTTCGTACATTTTGACTTTCATCCTGCATTATGATTTTTACAATAATTCAATTTGGATATTAAAAGCCAAGTATTGTACCTGAAATTTCCTCGGTGAGTTTTATCAGGAATAAGGTTAACTATTTTTTTAAGGAACGTAAATATATTTACGTGTGTACCACTCGCACGTTTTCCCCTTACTTAATGAGCTTACAAAAATCAGGTTCGTGTCATACACGAGGTGTTTGTGAAGGACCTCGCCCGTTCTGCCCTCGGGCGCGTACTGTGGTCCCTTGATTAGAAATTTCATTTCCCAACTGAGCGTCGATCGCATCGATTTCGCAACACTCGCAAGGGGAAAATAATTTAATTTGAACTTCCTTAGTTGTCTTAATGACTGTCAGATTTCCATTTTACGACAGTTATTCTTCTCCTATGAACTAGTAAGATTAAATTTTTTGTACAAAATGGTTGTTAATAATTTACAGGAAAGGTCAATTAACCATGAAAGTCATTTTTATGAAAGCGCTCTAAATGTTCATACTTAAAAAGCCTCAAGTAAAAAGTTGCACATGGTACCGCCTTTTAATTACTTACTAGCTTCGTACTAGATTAGAAAGTTCTTTCTGACATTGTCAATCCTTTATTTCAATCTCATTGATTGCCCATAATTAATTTACATAGAAGGTACATAGATTTCGTGATTATAGATTTCATTCCTGAACAGTGCCGAGCGCATCGCTTTCGCGACACGTACCGATCCTACGACAATGAGTGCACAATTTTCCTGTTTCAGATCTTAATCTAACCTCCATAGATCTCATTAGCTAATGTGTTCTCCTATTTTGATGTCCGCCATTTTGTTTTTTAACCTTAAATTTGTTATCAGGAATCTTAAAAACCCTAAACTACAAAGTTTCATGAAAATTGGAACACACTTACATATTTTGGCCAGCTTTTTGGGATTTGGGAACACAGTGGGGCATACGGTTCTCAGCCGAAATCAGGATAATAAGTACGATATTCTACAGAGAAATTATTCGCCTTGACCGGGATTCGAAACCGAATCCCTCGATATCGCGCCGAGTGCTTTAGGTTAAGCTACCGTGGCGTCGCCCCCTGTGGAGTTTTGAGTGCTTTATAGAAACAAGTTTTTCTGGACTGCCGGACATCTGATGTCAGTAAAACAGTCCAAAGCGTGCGCTTAGTGCCACAGTCCTCGTGGGTAAAGCGAAACATGGAACACAGTGAGGTGTTTGCTCTGGTTGAAAATAAAAATAAAAGGTAATACCGTAAACAGACTTCCTTCACCATAGTTTTTCACGTTTATGTACCATCCAAACCATTCCGCTTTCTTTACAACCGCAATGCGCAGAAAATTTACTTTCTCGATTGATTTTTTTTAAATTCAGGTGCGAGATCTTATATGAGGGCTCGTGGTACACGCGTAATTACAGCATATTTTCTGTGATAAACGTCAGCTAACATTTGACTTTCTTAGTTACGGTTTGGAGAAATTGCAAAGGAGGCCAGCAACACCTCATTTTCGCAAAATAGAACTTGTATGTATCCATGTGAGAGATTAGTTTTCGGTAATTTTAAATAGCACATTTAAGAGAAAGGCAAAAGGGCATTGATGTAAAATTTTATTTCATGGAATTCCTTAGTGTTATGGCAGCGTTCAATGGTGGGGTTCTCACTTCTTTCCCCGAAATATTAGTCGATTTCATTGAAATACCTCAGTAATTTGAGGCAAACGGCGATAAGCCATTTTAAATAAAAAGTTTGGTTTATCAGTGATAAAAGAAAATGAAAAATCTTCTGATAGAAGCTGCAGCTAAATTTCAAGTACTGATGAGGGATGGGTTGGCGATTGTGAAAAATGCAACAAAACAGTTTCCCCCAACAAATGAGTAGCATCTTTTTGGTTCCATTGAAACTAAAACGATGTGATTCGAAAGTAATACTTATTCGAAAACACTAATAATGAAGCTTACGGAATTTCTGTCTAAAACCTCTTTCAGGTTCTCATGGCTGAACAATCTTCAGCGATTTTCCTTGTGCTAGGCATGCTCTTTACGGTTCACTTTCAGTTGTTATAGATTTTCTTTCATGTTTTACGGACTCTTGAGACGTAGTATCGCCAGTGTATTCGAGTTGTCAGTACTTTTACGATACCCAGTTTTGAAGGAGTGTCGTCATTTAAAGATATCCTTTAAAGAAACTTCACATAATGAATATCAAAAGATTTTTGTTCATCGTTCTGATATTCGCTCCCCGGTCGAGTTTCGTTCCAAAGTTATTAATTTCTAGCTTTTTTTATTTGGAAAAAACTTCAGCGGTTGCCTCTGATAGTTTTTCCTTTTTCGATTATTTAATAAGACGGCTCTGAAAGCTGTTTGTCATGCCTAGGAGACATTGGCGTCGTGTGTTACGATGAGTTTTTTCTTCCGGTTTGGAAAAATGCAACTTTTCGATGCGGTATTTGTATGCATCTCGTTCTCCTCTTTAAATCTGCGGTAGTGAAGCTCGAGGGGTTCGGCCTTTGACGCTCTTATCAATATTTGTCGTTCGTTTAAAGCTACTCCGAATATTTCCAAGTGGATGACACCTATATCAATTAATTTTATTCATAATTGTGCCACACCTCGAATACGTTGATGCTGTTCGTATTCCAATACATTTTTCATCTAGATTAGGATGTGTGTATTTTGTGGATGAATAGCCAGATGCTACATTTCCATGCATCTCGACTGCCTCACCAAATCTGCAGTAATGAATCCTTATAATGCTAGCTCTAAAACTCATGGATCCGCAACTTGGAACTGAAGTTGTAACGGCTCCAGCGAATCTGGTGTCGCCAACCAGCAATTGGTCGCGGGAGAAAACCTATAAAATCCTGAGATTCACCAATCAACTCCGCGGAAACAAACGGACTAATATTGGCACTTCAATTAGATTTGCTGCTAATTTGGTCCAGGTTTCTACAGCATAAAGCCATGCCATGGAGACGTTGTATTTTTTTGTAATCCGATGAAATTTTTCCTTGGGCATAGGTCGCGATGCGTTTTTTTTTCAGTTTTGCGTCTCTTACTTTCACTCGGTTTCACCCAAACTGTTCGCAGTTCTTTCATCTTTGAATCGAATGTCATAACTCTTGCAACCCTTTTTTTTATTTTAATTTCGACGTCCTCCCTGTGGAAAGGGCGCACGCGACCGAGTGATCTGTACTCCCTCCTTCGCCCGAACTCATCTCCCACTCCGTCGAAAGCCTTATTGAACCGTTTTGTCGCCACGTAAAAGAGTACATGCGTAGCCGCACTACTTCATCATGCTTAAACTGCCGCGAGATCGCCCTGCAAAAAAATATCACCCAGCTGAAAAATTGAAAGAGGAAATAAAAAAAGCAGAGTAACCCCATCTCGTGACATATTCCACCCCCCTCCCCCCCTCTCCTTCCGAAAGGTCAAACGTTTGAAGTTTTCGGATCATTGCTCTTTATCGGATCGGAAAAAAGGCCACCAGAGTCTTTCGTCCTTTATTCCCAGTCTCATCACAAAATGAAAAATTGTAACTTGTCGTCGGTTCCCATCCTTTCCATTATAAAACTTTGTCATGCGCCACCTTTATTCTATTTCAGCATTCTTCTTCTCCCTTCTCAGCGCAAAAAGTTTGTTTCTTTGCTTTTGCCAACATTATTTAAATTTCCTCGCATAACCACTCTTTTTATACTTACAAACTGTTTTGAATTGAATTCTAATTTTTAAAATCCTAAATTACATGTTTTATATCACCGTTGAATGCTTGCATTTGGTTGAACTTTTTTTAACGAATCGCAAGATAGGTAAATACTTGGTAATTTTCGCTTAAGCCGGCCACGATAGTAAGGTTAGTGAAAATATGTAGATCAAAGAAGAGAATGAATGGAACTATACAGTACGGTATCGCTGGGAAATATTGAATCCATTGAAATGAGCAATCGGCCACATAAATTAATAAATTGTGCAGTTAATATGCCTAAAACATTGGCAAAATATTGTCACGGTACCGTAATGATTTAACTGTAAAAATGCAAAATGGAAATATTTCCTAAAAATCATTGAATTATTCCGTAACATTATGGAATTCTTGCGAGCGCGCGGTGGATCATTTTTCGGGAAAAAAACTGGCTTCCCTTTCGTGCATCAATACTCCATGTACCCTCTTATTTAATATATATGGGTACTTCCATACCCACCCATCAATGATCGTGGGCTTGCGTTCCGTAGCCGAGACCGTATGCCGTGCTGGCTTTACGATCAATATTGGGTTGGGTATGATCTCACGCTTTGGAGAACTTATAGCAATATCCTATGCATCCTGACCTTACCACTATTTTTCATCTTAATTTATCGTGAGCCTCGTGCTAGAATAATTTTAAACAAAATAAAGGTATCACACCTCTCTGTGTGGAACTGGTTGACCGAGATCATCTTCAATATAACAGTAAAATTCCACAACTATTCAATATTCTCCGACCTTGGTTTGCACATTCCTCTGTTTATCAAGGTGTCCTTGGGCCTAGATAATGACACTTGTACTATCGAAAACTAAGTATGAGTGAATTAAACAATCAACGAATTTTATATTGTGTTTTCTTGAAGATGATTAAGATTGATTGTTTGGAAAGTGGTTTCTTCATGTGTTTTTTATAAAGTAACATTTATCTTAATCTTAGTTATTTGTGGAAATGCACGGATCAAATGATTTTTATTGGGAAATTTCTCCGCATTAGACCAACACTTTTGCCGAAATTTATCTTCCGATTTTATCAGCTAGTAGAATCTAAAGTCATAGGATAGATATTTTTTTTAGAATTGCAACTCTAAACAGTAGATATTCTGTGGTATTGTACAGGGTCAAAACTCTTATTGTTAGTTGTGTACTGTTCGCCGAATGGAAACATCCAGCTACCTCATTGAGAACTGTAATTGAATATATATTTACCAATAGTAATAACGAGTCTTTAACGCTAATAGCACGTATATTGTGACGTTGACACGCCCTAAAACAACACAGGTAACCAACTGAATCCTTCACTCACTGCTTTTTTTTAACGTGTCACTAGACATTCTACGTCCGTGCTAGCGAACGTGCCTAGTCTATTCCAAATGCAGACCATTGCATTCCTCCCCTCCCTTCTATTTTTCGTGTCGCCGTCTTTCGATAATGTTTACATCGATTCACCATTCGATTCATCGCTGTATCCCCTCATCCCATGTGCGTTTCAGTCTCTCTTCAGGCCCCACATGCGTGCGCTCCACACTCTCCATTTGGCAAGGCGTCGACAAAAGGTCTCGAAATGCATGCCGGTCGGCTGCGAGGAACAGGCCGCGTTGTCAAGTATAAAATGAAATGTGAAAGGATTAAATTGGAATCGGCCAATTTCACCCCCCGAGCTTCCCGCCCCGATCGCCACTGATTTCCGTCTTTTTTCGACTCCTCTTCATCAGTGCGAGCGCGCTTCGTTCCTTCTCCCTCGTGTAATGCTTTCTGTTTGGTGTTTTCGGTTCCGGGAGTGGGGTCGCGCCGTACTCTCAAAAATCCACCCTCCCTTTCGAGATTTCGGGCGAATAGTTTCACACTCCAGTGACTCCATATCTCTTTTCATCGTGCGTGGAATGATTTTCCATCCGTCTGTCCCCCTCACCGCACGTCCACCCATCCCTTCCCTGTCCCCTTTTGTGAGCCCCAAGCGTTGCAGCACTTCCCCCGTTGCTTCTTCTGCCCCCTTTGCCCCCCGACCTACCTAACCCCTCGCAGAAGTTCCAGCAATCGCAGTTACCGTAGCGCTCCCGGCTTTTTTCTACATTGCATTTACATCATACCACTCATGTGGCTAGGGGCGTTGGGATACAAGCTATTTTCCATAATTGTGAATAAAAAGTTTTCCCCGCACATATAATTGTATGATATTTATTTTCTGTTTGCTTGTCCGTGGTTCTCTTGTGGCCACGAGTTGTTCGAGAGAAGTTGTGTTTTAAGCTATCAAGTCCCCTTGCCTACCTTATTTTCTCTGAGCTGTTTAATCTACCGATATAGCGATTATGTATAGGTCATCTTCCGATGTAGTGAGGGAACTAAATGATGTCATCAATATCAGAATTAGACTAAGTACCTTGTAATTTTCTAGAAGTCTGAATGTCTCTGGTTTTCTTAGTGTTTGGCCGTGTTTTGCGAACTTAACAGAACATGGCTAAATGGAACTTAAAATATTATGTTTATTGTATTGTTTCATTCTCAGTTATATTAACCGATGTAAAGGGAGGCGAAGGACGTGAAGAAACCTCAAGAGGGAAATAATTTTGCCAAAACAGAAATTTGCTGTTTCGTACGAAAGGCTATAAAGGCCGACGACTAGAAGGGATGGGGTGTATGGTGGGAATTGACCTTTCCTTATCAATCGAACCCCTATGGTGATGGTATTGACGGAGCTGTATACCCGTGATTGTTTTTCTGAGAGTAGAGGGAGAGCAGAGCTGTTTCCTATGTTGTTTAGGCCTTCCCTCTGAGCTAAATACGAGTGTCCGATAATGGCAAAAGTGATTTCTCGGCCGTCATTTCTGACCGTTTTCAGTGTTTGCTGTCACTTTTAGACGATTGTATGAGCTTTAATAAATTGAAGCAAGTTATTGTGGTATGATTAACATGACGAGTGGCCTTGACGCGAGAAGGAGAGAACAGGTAGAGGATGAGTCGTCCAGCCACCGTTTCCAAGTCGTCCAGCATACGCAGAGAATTATTGTGGTATTTAATTCTTCATTGCATGAAAAATAACTATCGGTAACTCCAGGTATTGCTCCTTTTATGCTTATCGGTTCTCTGTGACAGCCTGGTTTAGCTCTACTATATATGATAAGATTAGGGCGGCCCCTCTGGTCCCCCTCCTTAACCTTTCGCTGTCCTGCACCGTTTTTATCTTTTTGCATTTGGATTTTTTGTTTTTCACTCCTCAGTCCCACATCGTTTTCATTCTTTACGTATCTTGAAAAATTATTTAAATACTTATTTCAGTTGTGAAATAACTTGCCGGCCCCGGTGGTGGTGAGGTTAATTCCTCGCGTTCCAACCCTAGGGTTGAGGATTCTAGTCCCACCAGAGTGTATTTTTCAACACCCAGGATATGGTTAAATTTGAATGCCCAACGTTGTTTGAAATAAAACGCCCATCTTAAAGGCCCAAGAGACGGTTTTCGGGTTCATGGTTTCGGGTTTAGTAGATAACAAGATAAGTGCTTCCATGTGCCCTGAGCTCTTCCATTGCAAAATCACTCATAGTTATTCAAATGCTGAAAAAATTGACTGAAATTGCTTTTTTGACATTAGTATGTTTCCCAGTATTTGAAAAGAGTTTTCTCCACTTTTTTATTCACTTATTATTTAATCTTAACTTGGTTTTAGGGAAAATAAATGAATTCTTCTGACAACTAGAAGAATGCACAAAATTGTTACATTAACGTATCCGATCCAGGATTCATTGTTTTCTTATTCTGGGATTGTCATGGGAGACTTTTATGATTCCGCCATTCTTCATTGACGCATTGTATGATTACTTTTCGACAGTGCAGACAAGAACCAGCGAAAACTATTTCATACTCTCCATGCTTTGTTTCAATACTCAATGTATTTCACTAATTAATACATTATTGACCTCATTTATGTATCATGTGCAACTCCAAAAATGCCTTCTTTTTCCTCTTCCTTCCCCCTCCGCCGACCTAACATTTTTTCTTCTTACCGATCTCTCAATATTCTCCTTCACGTTATTATCCCTCCCAACAAACTTTTTTTTCTATAATAATGACCATTTTAATATTAATTTGTTTCTCC
Source organism: Pyrrhosoma nymphula (assembly GCA_963573305.1). NCBI lineage: Eukaryota > Metazoa > Arthropoda > Insecta > Odonata > Coenagrionidae > Pyrrhosoma > Pyrrhosoma nymphula. Next base: position 158,048,616 of record OY754331.1, on the reverse strand, counting down.
GAATTATTACCAGCATTTCTGCGTGTCGTCCTCATTACCCGCCATGATTTTTCCATCCTTTTCCGTTCTCGTATCTCAATACCCTCTTTATTTATTTTCACCCACTTACACTTAAGTTCTGGATTTAAGATCACGTTTTAGGACCGTAAAACTCTGAATTTAAAAAATGCAATCATCTTTTCTTCTAGACCCCTGCCATGGACCCTGTTTCTATTTCCCTTCTCATAGTTGATGTACGTATTCTTATTCCAATTTTGCATTCGTTTTCCTAATTCCGTTGCCACTGTGGCCATTTTAGTCCAGCTATTTGTCTATACAGTTGCTCTATTCGTTGAAGCTCTGTAGTTTACCTATATCTGAACTTTACCTGCTTTATCTACTTTGTATCCCATTGTCATTCTTTTTCTCCGGAATTTTGAGTTACCTTAAAATAAGAAGAGTAGTTTTTTAGTGGCTTTTGTTTATTATTTCTTTCCCGTTGAACGTATTCTGTGATGACATCTTCAATGTCATTCAAAAGTTGCGTAGCTGACTGGTTAACATTAGTGTGATTATTCACAAATATATCTGCCATAGCTAAGTTCCCGCCTTCCTTTTGGCCACTATTTCCGTTTCATTTGCGTAAACCTCAAGAAGAACTAGCAATATTGGATTATATTGATTTAATCCCCTACTCAATGAAAAGTTTCTCAACGTTTTCATTGATTTTTTCCGCTATGCTACAGCATATAATCTCTTAAGAGCCACCAAACAAATGGCAAATTATTAATTAGATTGCTTTGTGGGATGATTGCTTATGTCAGTAAATTTCCCCCCTGCGCCTCCTATACTAACGAATTATACCGAGAGCAAAAAAACGTCTGAGTGATAAGCACTGAGAAGATATGATCGGCATCTTTTGATTGATGGAATTAAATATTCACGACAGTTGCAAAGGCTCCAGCCAAGCGAATGGCCTGTGTTACCACAAGAAGTTGCACTCTCTGCAGGGCACGTATTTTGGCATGTAAAGTTATTTAAGCCATATTACTAAGTTATTTCGCAAAAATCAAGACGCCTGGGGTGTGAGAATTTTTTCAAGCTACCGAGACTATTTTTGTGGCTCTGCGCAAGTATTTGACGGCATTGCACCTCGACGTGAAATATGCAGTGGAGAGCTGTATTGGTTTATATAAAAATGGATTAATTCGGATAACCGTAGCAGTTTTTACTGAAAAACGTAGTCTTAGTATGTTCGAAGATTCCACAGTTTATGAGGGATTAAACGACAGAGGAAACCACGATGATATTGTATGAGATCATATATGCGCACTGGAGTTGTTTCCTGGATGCGGATTAACTCTTTTAGTGTACAGATACATTTAATAAGCGCTTTAATACCGTTTTTCCTTCCATGCATATTCACTTTCCGTACTTGTTAACCAATGATTATTTAACCTATCAGACTTAATCCTTTGTCTGTAATGCGCGGTTTATATTGACGTCTAGGCACATGAATGAACCGTGTAATCGACTCTGTTTCTAGGATAATGAGGCAATAAAGGCTGGATTATGAGTAAGCAACGTTAGTAAGCACACTTTCGTCTTTTAAAGCTGTGAAATTTTTAGCCCTTAATACACCAAAATAAATTTAATTAATAGAAAATTAGTTCAATAAGTAATTATATGATAATAATCAAGTCATTTGACTCATGTGCTCCTTCCTTAAATTGATTTTTTTCATTGAAGGAGTGTTTGCTTTCTTTTTTACAGTGCACTGGTTGAGATACGTTAGTATCTTTGCGTCATACAAGACCTTTCGCTTTCCTATCATCACTCAATGAATCACATTCAATAGCTGGTTCCATTTATGCCGTGTGATTCATGGCCATGCGATTCTGGTTAACTTCTTTTTGTGTTCTTCCCAAAATTACTGTCTTCTTCAATCTGAAACTCTCTTATCTTCATTTTGCCTTTTTAATCCTCAGTTTATTACGTGTGTTTCTCAAGGACCAGCACGCCGTCGGAGCGTGTGCTGTGTGACTTAGGGATTGTTGTATTACGATTGTCACCGAGGTGAGTTGGTTCTGCTGATTGCAATGGACTACCAATTCTTGAGTGTAAAGGGCGATGGCGTTTGCATTCGTTATCGCAATTACTTGAATCGACGAGGATCATGAAAACACGCTCATAATTTTTCAGCTTTCTCCTGAAGTTCAGCTCGTTATTACCACATTGCAGAGTATATAGTGAGAAATATGATCGCAAATGGTGTACCGGCTGCAGGGTTATTTCGTGTTTTGGGTTGAAGTTCGATGGAGCAAAGAAAATGTCGGCATAAACGCCCCAGACTTTGATAAATATTGCATTAAAGTGTCAATTTTTGATGAGTCAAGTCAGAGCCTCACCGTCAGCTCCGTGTTGTGATGACTATTTCTTGCAGTGTTTATTTTGGGAAGAATGCGTGTCGGGAAACGCCTTCATACAACACTGAGGCTTTGAAATTGTTGCTCAGGTGATATTTGCCTTGCGTCATGTGATGGAGGATAAGCGTTAATGCCATGAATTTCAGCAACTAGGTCGAGCGGTATTTTTAATTAAATAGTGTTAAAAGTTTTTTCCTCTCAGATTTGGTTGCTCGCATTGAGGAAAGTGTAACTTTTTTTAGGAATGCAATGCTCCGCAACCTCTCTTGCCTCGAATCGCGCTTATTAACTTGCCTCGATAATGTTCGGCGGGAGTCGTCTAATTTAGCAACATCATTCGAGAGCGTTGTCGGAAGCACTTCAAACGTAAGCTTCAACCTGCTGTACGTACTGTGTGCTACTCTTCCCGACACGTGCGCGGGATGACGTTCGAGCGGAGGCTGCAAAACGCCTTCCCCCGGTCGTATATTGCCGAGAGGTTCATTGAGCCACAGTGGCTTAAACGGATGTGAATTAGCCTTCTAAACCGAGGATACATTCCATTTGCTTTCGTCACTGGGATTATTAACATAATTTGGCATCAGGGCCGTCGTCATCACAAACGTAAACTCTTTAGATGCGGTCGTATATTACGCGATCATGGTCTTCGTTCAGTAGGAGAGAGAGAGAGAGTTATAGGGAGAGAAGGCCCAGGAAGAGAGCTACGAGCCAAATGTGCTCGCGAGACCCGGCCTGACCATCTGCGTCTTCAGCCACAGCCAGGACCCGAGCAAGATTGTTTGTCTCCTCGACTCGATCCCGGCGTCGACTCCACGAGCCCGCCCGCGAACACCGGCTGCAAAAGGCCCCCCGAACTAATACGGCTTAAAAACTCGTAAAATTTTACCGCCGAGCACATTTTAGCGGGGAACTCGCATAATCCACCCTTTCGGCTGATTTTAGTCAAGGGAAGGAAGGGATCGGTCGGTCGGGGCTCGTAACACTTGCTGTGCGGCACCTTCAATCCTCGGCTGCCCATTTCAAGCCAAGGGGTCCGACTGGTAACCATTACCGCCACTTTAAGATGCACCCGACACTTAAAATCGTTTGACTCCCTCTTGTATTGACCAAATGTGCCTCCTCCTCCTCAAAGCCGATTAACTCCTTTTAAAAACTTTCCGTTGGGTGCGCATTCTGTGCTGCCTTTTTTTTTATCTATCCCTCGACTCTCGCTCGCTCCATGTATCTCCACCCTTTATTTTTTTATTCGACCGTATTTTTTTGTCTCCGGAACCCTTATGGTCTCGTTGGAGGTGACGTCACATGTGTCGATCGAATGTCTCCCGCGACAATGGATTGACAATCCCCGTCATCTCTTGTGTCGGTTTAAAATGTGGGTGAATATCTTCCGCCTCAACGAGTTTGGGGTGGGTTTGGAGGGTTAAAACCCCAACCCTTCACCCCTTCCCCCCGGCTGGGTCTTCTCTTGTTTTGCAGTCGTATTTGTGTGCCTTAACCTTTCATTGCCATCCTTGCCCCTTTCTGCCCTGTGGACTTTTTTGGAATAGGAATTGCGCAATTTTCTAAACTTTATTTCAGAGATGAAAATTTCACGGTACCGCAAGTTGACTGTGAAAACAGTTTCATTTTTCCATTTGTGCAATATTTCTGGTGTACCGGGGACCCGTCAGCGAAACGTTCAACTGGAAGGGACATGCTGGGTTCCTTTTATCACGTTGGAGATATTGTCAAAGGACATCTGTCGAAAATTTGGCCTAGCCCTTAGAGGGAGGGTGATGATTTTAATAATAAGGGAAGGGGAAATATTTAAATAAACTATTACTTATTTTGCTTGACTTCGTTGAGTTTTTAGTTTTTTAAATATCTTTACTAGCACATGCTTCCACATTATAAACAAATAATACCAGGCATCCAAGTAGTTGCTTGAATTTGGATACGAAACTGTTTAGTTTCCGTTGTTGAAATTTACGTGAGATGCTGAGAAAGCAAATTTTTTGGTAGTGACGTTTCTTGAAACTTTGATTATTTGCCACATTAATCTTCCAAAATGTTCAATTGTTATCTCGGAATCGTTGTCTAAGGAAAATAAAATTTGGGAGATGTATTGGGAAATGATAATCTTGCTTGTGTGCGTATGTATACGAAGAAACGTACTCTGTACGTATAATTGCAAAAATAATTGTCTATGAGGTGTGGTAAATTCAACTAAAAATATTTCTTAGGATAGCGTTAGTGTTTCCGCATGGAGTTGTAACGCACAATGTGGGAACCTCTTTGTCACAGACGTACAGCTAAACAAGTTTTGACGTTTATGTAGAATCATTTACGGCAAATGTGCCGCCGATTTGTAAAGCTTAAAATTTGACCCTCCCCTTTCAGTATACTTCGCGCGGATCGAATTCTAGATTTTGAAAGTTTTTCCGGCGGCGATTGAAATGGGCGGATAAAAAGAAAATCCGGAAGGAAAACATATTTCCCTTTTCGACAAATCCAATAATCTAGAGTGGAGTGCATCGGCGAAGAAGCCTTTCCGAAATATTCCGCTCCTCTGACCTGCTCCTCCCTTTCTCTTTTTATTCCACGACGACAAACGGCTAGACACATCCATCGCGGTGTCAGGGTTCACAGCCATCATTGCCCCTGATTGCCTCCTCCTCCCCCACGCTCGCGTCTCCACCCTCTTTTCTTCGCTCTCCATCCCCCTTGCCCCCCCCACACACACCCCTCCCGTCTCAACTCAATTCCCATAACTTTGAAGGGGGACTACCCTCCCCCCTATCGCCCTCTTCCTGCCCCTGTGCCACATCCCCGCTCCTGTCACCCTTTCTCCCCCTCGCGCTTCTTCCGGGCCGTCGCACGCCGCGTTACGCAGCCGAGCCGAGAGAGCTACCAGGACGCGGCAGAGTGGTCGGGTGACACATTGACGAGTTTGAAGAAATGAAAATTGAAAGGGGTTTTATTTTGAGAACTCCCTCACGAAGTGGGGAGAGATTTGGGGTGGAGTAGAGAGGGAGTGTTGTGGGACAAAAGGGATTGACGCGCGGAAATCGCTGGTCGCGTTTAGCGGGTGGAAAACGCGGGAGGACATGGGTTAGCTCCAGTGTGGCAGGTTGAAGGCTTCACGGGTGGCGAGGTTGGAGGGCGAGAGATGACACATTTCGGAACCAAGGCGACTTATTAATTTAATCAAAATCCTGAGATTCAGCGGTGCGTTGTCGCACTTGACTCCTCTCATCCCTCCGGATTTCTGCTCTCCTACCTCTGAATCGCCCTTGTGCCTTTGTGCCTCACCCTGGACCCGCTTCTTGGTCCACGTTCTTGTGATCCCCACCGATATGTCTGGAAGTTTGTTATCAAATTTGAGCTTAAGTATTTTTGAAAAATATCAGTTTCCTATGTTTTGTTGTTTCCTCTAGACCGTTGTATTAAAGCGTTCACCTTATCGCGAGGTCTTTTTGTGCTTATCATAGAATTTTGTTATACGATTACGTTATTAGGATTGAGGTGATATTTGTGGTACTCACATTGTAACATATTCGAGGCCAGAAATTAGTGTAGTAATAAATTAGTGTTTGGACCAAAGATCATGCCGAGTGAATTTTTTTTTTACATCCAAATAATGAAAGCCGACGTCGTACTGTCCAATTTTTGAAATTTCGTAAGGAGATTCAATGCTTAGGCGCCATGTTTAAAGAAATAAAGTGGACAATTCGAAGTCTCACCATCCAAAAATTCTGTTCCAGTAATTAACGTCTAATACGATTCTATTGTAGCAGATAAGAGGCATAGGGTTAAGGGTGGAGTGTCTAGCGCAAGTAATTGGCGTTGAGCTTCCACTATTTGTAGAAGACTCTTTTGAAGGCTTCAGGGAAAATTGGTCTATTAATGGCCAAGGGCTATGGCCGCCCTTGTCTTGTTGTCAATGATGATCTACGTTAAAGATTTCCTTGTTACTTCGATCATATAATATCAGTCTAATTTTTTTCGGATTTCATAATATTAGCTGAAGTCATGGAATAATCATTATCTTTTACAATGTTGCCACTTCCATAGATTTTTTAATTGCTCAGGATAAGAATGTGTATCTTTTCCTCAGGTGATGCACTCAATATAAAATTTTACCTCCATATTATCTCTCGTATGGAATAGAAATTCAAGTTAGTTTGGATTATACCAAATTTGGCACAGCCGCTCCAAATTGTCTTCGCCTACTTCTAACATGCCCCCATCCACCTAACCCTTTTCCAACTCCTCTCATTTTTAACTCCACCCCAATATCTCTTCCTCTAACCAGGACCTTCTTTTTCCGTCCCAATACTCCCTTCTCATCCCATCTGTCGCACTTTCCCCCTTCAAAATTTCTTCTTCAGGGCGCGCGTTTTAAGAAAGGAAGGAGAAGGGGACGACGGCATTGTTGACCAGAGCATTGTGAATTGGAGTTATTGTTGCGACGGATACCCCAATAAGAGGCGAGAGGTGAGATGGTGGACGAGACGATGATGGAGATAAGCACTCGGGATAAGGAGAGTGGGGATGCTTTCTCAATTACCGAGTTGGTACAGAGGGCGCTCAGGAAGTGTTGAGGTTTCGTCCAAGTCCTGGGATGAGATAACGAGGAATGCGTTTCGAGCGGAGGGACTAGATGGGCAGTCGTGCGAAGAGCTACCGCCGAGGGGAGGAAAACGATGTGAGGGGGCTGAATTTACAAGGGAGTAGGTGCTGTGAAGAAAAAGCGCTGGCGGACGTAGTTGAGTTTCCTATCCACGGATCCATTTTAAGGGAAGAAAGGGAGGTTTAAAAACATTTATTTTAGTGGAGGGCGGGTGTGAATGTATTGGGGTGCATTGAATTTTTTGGGGGATGGATGAGGGTCGCTGCGAATATTGGAGAGGGTGGTTGGTAGACTTATAAAAGAAAAGTGAGGCTTTTGGGACTTAAGCTCCTCTGGGTCGGAGGATGAGAATGTGAGTGAGGGTGTTACACTACTTCGGATTTTTCGAGACAATGTCGTGCATAAATACGCGTGTTGAGCTGTAGGACGGTAGAACCTTTCCCTCTGTACTGTATTTGGGTCGCCCTGAGTGAGGTCACAAAGGTCGTTTGCAGGAATGAGGGAGGGATTTAGGGGAGGGCTTCGCCGGGGGATTTCAGGGTTAAGGGATAAGGTGAAAGGATATTCCCGGGGCTAAAGCTTTCGACGGGGGCAGGGGAGAGGATGGAGACCGGGGGAGTTGGGACCTTTTGTCGTCGACGACGTACGTGACATGTTATGGGTTTGATACTAGTTGCCGAGGAGGATGGATTTGACAGGTTGAAAGTGTAGCGGATCAGGGGAAACAAGGGGATGAATTTTTTTATTACGGGATTGGGAGACAGAGAAAAGGGATTTAAAGGGCCTTTCGGACTCGCTGATTCAAAAGTTAGATTAAAACAGATGTGCTTCGTCGGAGGCCAAGTTTAAATCACTGCTTATATCGGTGATAATGAATTGCTGGATCAGAAAGCTATCTGAAGTACAGTCTGATTACGCCTAGTTTGTCAAGTAAAAAGTGTAAAAACTACTTCGGTGGTGGTAGATAACTCAGAAATCTAGGCATGCATTACATTCCTCTGGCTTCAGCTATCTTTTCGTACGCTTTGCATGTCCAATTCTAATAGCATGAAATAAAAAAATCCCAATTGAAGAAATACCTCTTTTTGAGTTAATAATCAACATAAACGTAACATCAACTAATGAATAACTCTCATATTAACATCTTCAACCAAATTGCTTCGCTGAGTCATTTAATCATTGCGTACGGCCGTACACTTTTCCATGGAAACTTAGAACAACCTTGGTGACCTAACGTATTCTCGATTTTCACCTTATCTTATTTCATATCAGTCTCCTTGTCACATTTTCATTTCTGATTTAAATGTCTCACCTGTATTCCTCTTTGTCACTATTTTAACAATTTTCAAAGTACTCCTCCAGTTGGCGGAGGATAGGTTAAAAAGGAAAATATTATTTTGGGAACAACTAAAGTGTTGAGAAAAACACGAAGTCGGACTTCGGATACCCATTTTAAACCAAAACTAAAAATCGGGGTTCACAATTTGACGTCCTATTCGACGGACGCAGTATTCGACGGATGCCTTATGACACCAAGTAGGGAGCGGGATTCCACTGACAGTCTCCGGCACGTCTTCACATATGGCAGTAAAAAACTTGCGATTTTTTTCTCTGCTTCTGTCTACTCCCAAACTTGAGTAATCGCGATAGCTGTAATCCCGAAGCGGCGGATCTCGTTCCCCACACTGCCACTGCCGATCACCAAAAAATAATCGTAGCGGGTGAAAAGAGTTCGAAGCGTTCGGAAGGTCGCCTTTCCATTCAACTCGCACTCTACGGCGCACGAACCATATTCCCGGCTCTCTTCGCATGCTCTCGTTCACTCCCTGAACCACACCTCATCAATCACTCTCTCCTCTACCACCACCACCACCTCCTCCCGACTATTCTTACCTCGTTTATTTTCAAATGCACTGCCAACATACGAAAAATTTTCGCATCAACTTAACGTGGCTTTAACTCTGTTTGAGTCGTATCGCAGGCAGGACTCACCAAATTAACTTTTGCTGTTGACTGTACGGCCCTAGAGAAATTTAAGTGCTAAATTTCCTAGACCCACTTTCACTATCCCAAAAGATCTAGAAATTTTTTCAAAAGGGTCCAGTAAGTCTTTCCTGCGGGCCAACCCCAGTTCGTTGCACTGGATGACTGTGACGACATTGAATATATTAACAGTATAAAAAAGAAAAGTTTTCCTTTGCTGATTTTCTAGGTCGTGTATTTAGTCATTTACCTTTCCTTCTTGATGTCTCTCAGCTGGATCCTCTTGAGACTCGATTGAGGAAAGAAAAGTAAAGCGGGAATGTCATTTGGCGGGTTGGACTACCTAACTTGTAGTAACTGACTGGAAATGTCCCTACAATGCGGCCATGGACCGAGAGCCCTGCAAGTCTTGTTGACCAAGAGCTATATTTGTGGCGCTAGACTAAGAGGAGCACTCCGGGAATATTTGCTTGATTAGGTAAATGACGTGGAAAAGGAGGATCAAACTAGAAAAATATTGTTAATCTCAGGACGCCAATCGTTATGCACAATTCCAGGGCTCTTTAATATCTTTGTTCCCTCTCCTTATCTGGGACCAACTCGTGCGATATCTTCCTTGGCGGATTACCTCATGGAAGATTAAGCATTATCAATAAAGGCCAATGAGCCATGGAAAGGCAATTCTTGCCTCTATTTGGTGCCGCTGATGACTTTTTTTTGCCAAGTGTTGCCTCGAGTTAGTATAAATTGACATAAAGGAGCCATTCAATAATGTAACACTAACATGGGAGCGTTTAAAAGTTGGGTAAAATCTCTTTACTCGAATTCTAGGTGCTGTGGGCTCTTTCTAGTACTTCTGCCTCATTCACACAACCCTACTTCACGAAATTCATCCCTTAATAATTATTACATCGTCAAGAACAATTCCAATTATTTTTTTTAGCACTCGTAGAGGCTTGAAATATTTTCTAGCCTTACATGACCTTGTGGGGTAAAATAAAAACAACGGGAAATTAATGCTTCAGCGATTATTAATGCAGCTAAAGGTTTAAAAAAATATTGGATGCATTAGGGTCATCCAAATTCATTCCTTGTGATAGAAATTAAACAATGCCAACTTCTTCTTCTTCCTGTACTCTACATTTTACCATGCGTTGAAAAGTGCTGCAAATTGTAAACATTTTTTACTTTAGTTGAGTGTTACATGCATGAAATTCCTAATGGTGTGGAATTAATGATGTTATTCCTTACCATGCTGATGGAATTTCGAGTTGGGGATAGTTTTTCTGTTTATACCGAGTGCAATCAGCAATAGTTACACCCTCCATGAGGCCATACTTTCCCATTGTTCTCGTCACAGTTATCCCACGAACATATCAGATATGCCTTCACCTTGACCGATACAACGGCCACCCAGCCTTTTCCCCCACCGACCTGCACTCCTCCGCCCAAGGCAATGCCGCTCCATCGCCGCCCAACGCACGGCGCTCCGCTGAGCGGCAGGTCTACATTTATTTGACTATCAGTCTCACGCGTGCAAACAGTTGAGCATCGCTTCCGGGTGGTCGGTGAAGAGGGAAAATGGGAATAGTAGGTGGTGTGTGTGGTGGGGTTGGGAAATGTGGGTGAGGGAAGGGGTGGTCGGCGTGCATTTGTACTCGGTCGTCGGTCGGTGGGAATAGAGTCTAGGGTCTAGGACGCGGGGGGTCTGGTGTGTTGAGTTAATCGCCACAGTGGCGGCGCTTGTGTTTCCGCCTTCCTTGCAGTGTGTTACGCCGCATCGTCCGTTTGAGGTGGTGAGGAAAGGGGAGGGTCACTGTTGCGAATGTCTAGCGCTGTTTACCGTCCATGATTGACCCGAAACCGTAGTCACGCGGCCGTGACGACGCTGCCGCTCACCACCTCCTCCATGTGGGCGTGTGTGTGTTTGTTGGTTACTGGTTCCATGGTGATCGTTGTCGTGGGGCAAATTTCCCGCCGGCGATGAATATGGATGACAAAACGTTAGGCGTTTCCCACCGCGCTGAGGGACCTCGATTCGGTTTTTATCCCAGGGGAGGAGGATGGGAGGATGGGTCCCTCATCGACGATTAAATTTTTGTTTGCCCTCATCGGAAGGGGAGGGTTGGTGGAGAGAGAGAGAATACAATGGTGGTGGTGGGTAAGCGCTCTTGGAAACTCGTAGCTAAATAAGTTGGCGGGTGAAAAAGGGGGAAAAGGGTGGTCATCGAGTCGAAATTAAGAACGATCGAGCTCTCTCCGATGGACAGGACACAAAAAAATGATTGAATCCTGGAGGAACTTGGGTGTGTGCATGTATGTTCTTAAAAATTGAATGTAAATATAATTTTTTATTGTGGTGTTCGATAATTGGAGTGAATTTGGGTTTGTTTGCATTAGTCGACAAATTTTTCAAAAAAGGATTTCGATAGTCGGTACGAATTTAAAAAGTAACGAATTTTATTAATCCTCTTCATCTGTGTGAAAACAGGGGTGATCTATAAATAGCGTATAGGAGTGGTAAAACAGTGATGAACAATTTATTCTTCCGGCATGAACCGGTCCATTGCAAAACAATAAAAAAAATGGCATACCATTTCGTGTAAGGGGTAACTCAGTACCATTGTGGTATTATAGATTACAATTAGTATTGCTTAGTGTTAGGTATTTATTTTCAGAATCTTAATGCGTCTTGATTTCATTGTGTTTGGAGTTTGGTTAAGAAAACGCCCGAAGGTGAATTTAATACTCCATATGGGCATGTTTTTGTCTATCAACCGCAAAGTCCTAACGCCGAAGTAGCTTACATAGAAACTTGATAAACAAGTCCTTACCTCATGATATCTAAATTTTGACAAAACTAAGCCTCAAAGTTAAATCAACTTGTCCATGATTCTAACGAATGTCGACCGTGGATCCTGTACCCCAAAGAAATTTTAAAATACAGTCGATTTCTACGCCAATCAAAGAAATTTGTAATCAGTGATATAACATGTGAATATATAGCAGACCTGCATTTTCTGTGTATTTGGACATGTTCATTTCTGTAAAGTAGTATGATCCGTCGGGTTATTTGTGGCTAATGACAAAGATAAGTTAGAAATGCTCCCCTGGAAATATTTGTTGAACGTCAATTTTGATGAAAATGAACCTAACTGCCTCTTAATATGGATTACCTCACTTATTTAAGTGATGTTTCATAGGTACTTAAAAATATTACTTATATAATTGAAATTGAGACACAATACTCAAGGTATTAGATTCCTAGAAAAAATATCTAAGTGGTGGATCATATGTCCAATAATTGTGAAAGGAAAATGGTCCTCGATCTATGATTTGTAATTGATATTCCGTGGCTAATCATCTTTCTTCATTCTAAGCAATTATTGTATAATTTAGGACGCTTGGTGCGCTTTCTTGTATTCGACAACTAATGTTTGCCTATGATCTTATTTTAATTTTTATGTTTTTAAGTAACGTTCCTGAAATTTTGAAAAAAAAAATGTTTGCGAAAATATGCTAACACAATATCGCTGTTGTCAGTGAAAGAAGAAAGGGAGTGCAAAAATTTTCCCCGTCATCATTCATCCTCCTCCTCCTCATGTAAATTCATTTTGATTCTTCGACTTCCCTGTAGACCGTGTGCAAACAATTCAGGCCATTAGCAAAAATTGAGCGCTCCGATGTAATCAGAAACTCGATTCCGCTGAGTCGATTGATCTCCCTGCCATCTACCCGTGAACGCGGGAATCTCCAATCATGTGTGCTTTTCCGGGGAGCACAATTTGTACCCTCAATCGCTTCTCTTGATTGCTCCGTCCGCAGAGAAAAGTGAACTCGAATTTAACGCCGAGCTTGACATCACCGTGATTCTTTCAATTCCTTGATTCAATCTTGACCCTTTCATTTCGCTGTTGCATATTCTCCTCCGGAAAAACTATTTGCTCACCACAGTTTGGGGCGTGGGAGTAATAGCATAAAATATAATTGCAGATGAAGATATAGCTTCATTAATGTCAATAGAACTGAAAAGCATTTTCCGGTTACAAATTTTAAGCATGGGCAATGTAAATATATTTAGTCCAGTTATTGCTATAGCTATTGCTATAACTAGGTGAAAGATATAGCTATGGCTAGCTATATCTTTCATCATCGACTTATTTATAACCCTATCCTTCCTACTTTTACCGCAAAAACTTTTTAAATAGCCGATACCCTCTGCATTTAGCTTACCCTTATCCTGGAATACTCAGATTTCACTGCCATGCAGTATAAGTAGAACAAATATTTTGTATTCCGCGAATTTTGCTATGACCTAGACGTACGTATTCATTCCTTGATATTCTTTTCATGCACCTTACGACTTTCGTTCCAGCATTTGCTTGCCTTTCAATCTCTTTATCTATCTTTCAATCTTTCGTTAACATTCGTCCAATGTATGCAAAATCATCAAATTATTCAATTGCGTCAGTACTTACAATTATCATACAATTATTTTCACATTCTCCATGTAAATCTATCTCCTAACTCTTTCTTCTAAAAACCACTACTTGGGTCTTGCGCGTATTTATCCTCAATTCAATTATCTCTGATACTTCACAGAAGTTATAATATTTTATGGTTAATGCTGTATGCTAAGTTAAATCAATTCTGTAATACCTGTGTGCTCTCAGACAGCAACATAGCATAAATTGCGTGCAGTAGAATTCGCACATTTACATTTCTAACCAATAAACCGATATAATCACTACACGCCTCTCTAACGCATTTGTTTAGGATTGAGGGTGCGCCGACGGCAGAGGTCATTTTGCACGCATTTATCAACGCAAAACAACACGGCAGACACGGTGATCTTTGTTTTACGCCATGTTTTATTTAAAAGCAGTCACTCAAGTCCTCATATCTTTCTCACAATTGCCTTATTGTTATCATACATCAAGTTCATAATTGTCAATACATGATAATTCGCCCCATTGTCATTCAAAACTTCTTCTTTCTATATAATTTGCCATATGCCATCTCCAAATCTACAAATGCACTATAAACTTTGTTTACGAGGAATCGTAGGGCACCCATGCATTTTTCCAGCTCTTGGTGAAGTGCAAACAACTGATCAGTACATCCTCTCCTTTTCCAAGTCATGAACTCACATTGCACACCTCAGGTTCTGTCATCTGCTATCTTCCTAACCCTTTCGATTAATGCTTTACTGAACCCCTTTCCCAGAATGCTCAATAAACTAATTGACCTATAATTTTACATTAGTTCTTCCCCCTCTCTCTCGTTCTCTTTTCAAAGACACAATAGTTGCATGTTTCCAATCGGAGTGGTAGAATGTTCAAGGCGTAAATTGAACAATTCGTTAATGCGGCAATTGAGTTACTTGTCCGCAGTTCAACAATGCACTGGATACCCAACTACGCCTACGACATTCCCATTTTTCAACATTCTCACTGCCCGTTGGTATATTCTTACTGCTTTGTATATGACCTCATTCTCACTTACCTCTACCTTCCTATTAAAATTTCTGTATCTTTATTCGTAAGTATCACCTCCATCGTCTGAACTATTATTTTGTTAAGTTTCCCAAGTATTCCCTGCTTGAAGTCCCTGTCGCACCTTTCACTCCACACGATCTCGCCTCTTCCGTTCTTTATTGCATCAATTCTTATGCGTTCTCCTTGCTTTACCTTTTTCGTCCAATATTTCAATATTACTTTTTAATTGCCTTCACTATCACTCGGCATTTTTTCAGCCTCAAGTAAACGCAGTTTTTCCTTAATATCTTTCTCATTTTTCTTGCATTATTTTTCTTTCTCTGCATTTATCGCATGCTATCTTTTGCCCACCCTCAGTTTTTGCTGCTACCAGTGTCTTATAAGCCTTATTCTCTCACCGCTGTTTTCATTTCTCTAGTCCAACTGGCACAGTATCTCATTTTCCCTACCACCATTTACCACACACAATTTCAGCACAATCTACAATCATTCCTTTCTAATGCTCCCACTCATTACTCGCACTCTCATTGCTGATATGTTCATGATATTTACTCTGATTCAAGGATAGATCATCCTCAAGCATGCATCCATACCGTTTTCTAACCTTGTTGTACAACAACCTTTCTATTTTCACTTTCATTTGGTTTCGATCACCACAATACCTTGGAACCCGCTTTCTATCCATATCCACGCTAGAGACTACTAAATATTGATCTGTTCCGCATTTAGCACCCCTCATCATAAATTACTTTCATAACTCTCTATCTCTCATCATATTCAATGAAATCAATCATACTCTCACTCCTTAGCCCCTTTAACATTTATAATAATGGATATTCTTAGCCCGTAGGCTTCCGCGGATGTAGTGTTGACTGTTTATTTTTTCGGGATTCATTCCGCGATGTTAAAATTGTAAAAAGAAACAATATTTCGATGGTCCTCCAGCCAGCTTCATCAGGTTAACTGTTAAATGGATATTCTTGTTTAAACCATGTATTCAAGACAAAAAATTCGTTCTCCGAGCATGCAATCACCAAATTATCCCGATAATCATTAACTGGAGCGTCACCAAAAGGCCCAACCACTTTCTGAGTAGCATCCCTTCTTACACCAACCCAGCCGTTCATGCCACTAAAACCATTATTCTCTTACCAAGATTATCGTAATTCAAAACGTCTTTCAGGAGTCTCAAAACACATCTTTCACGTTGTCACCCTCTCCATCCACTGGTGTATAACATTGCCAAAATCACGACTCTTCGAATACATACTTCCATACGAACAAAGAGTAGTCTTGGGGAAACTAGCTGGTATTTCCTAACTAGCATTTTTACTCTCTCATTTAGGATCAAGCTACGCCCTGACTGCCATGCACCCAATCGTCTACTTCTGGCCACACGATGGCAATCCACCATGACCAGTAGTAACAACATTCTGCCCCTTGCACTTAATTTCACATACACGCAAAATATCCATCCGTCACATTTTCATTTAATTCATCAACTCATGCACTTTTCCATACTATCCTTTCACATTCCAAGTACCGATTGTCCTCTGCGAATCGCCATCTCCATTTATTGATGGCCCAAACTAATGCAGCTGCCTCCGCCTATCTTCCTGCCGCCCTCCTCCGTTGCCCGTGGCTTCGACCGTCGCGACGCCGGTCGGAGGAAAGCCGAGATTACTTTTGACATTTCACAGCAAGTTGCAGCAAAGCATTCAAGCTTACCAGCCTCGACAGTACCCGCGCTACGTGCAGCTTTCGCTGCTAACGGTTACGGCGTTCTACCGGCCAGTTTTGGCATATTTCCATTAGAATGCCACTAGAGATTCCAAAGGCTAATAAAAACCTTAGCCCGCTTTCACTATTCTACTCGAAATAGGATCATTTCTAAAGGGACTACTTGCCATTGCCCGTGATATATCACTAGAAGATATATGCAGTGCACTGACCCACTTTACGTTATTAATTTAGATTTAAGTCTCTTGCTACTACATTGGCAAAATATAGAAATTTGAAAACGTTTAAGGACTAAATAATTCTGCGTAGCCTGTGTATATTTTGAAGATTGGCAGAGAATGCCTTTTATTTTAGGGTCAAGATTGAGAATATAGAGCCTTCTATTCCACTTAACTCCTAGTCTAAATTAAGTAACATTATACATAACGGCAAAAACTATTGTGAAGGTGGAAAATGCATCCGATATTAAGTTTTTCCTTCGAAGAGAGGCCATGCATGTGTTTTAGGGTAGCGCTTATGCTGTGTTGTTCTTATACATGATTATAATTGTTTGTAAATGAAATTTGCGGACAAATCTATTCTCATAAAGCTTCTATGCAAATTATCCATACCCAGAGGAATGTAAAGTCTTCTTGAATACATAGCTGGGTGCAGTTAGCCGAACCATTTTTATCCAAAATCAAAATTATCTTGTTATTCATCCAAATTTTTCAATTACTCGCGCAGTATCTCAGTTCTAAATATTATAATCATATTTGTACGCTTAATTGGTCTGAGGATCTGTTGAATTAAATACAACATAAATGCCATTTCATGATAAAATGCATCCTGATAAAGGAAGTTAAAAAATGATTTGAGCTTCAAAATGTATTCGAACGTTCTTGCAACTTGTGGGAATCCTTGTGTTACTTGCATTAATTGACTGTAGTCTACGGTATGGAAACCCATATTTTCGTTGTATTCGAAAGCGGGTTGAGCACCTACATCTGGAATGAATTGAATGAATTTTTTTTACTACCATGGAACTTAACATGCTGAGAAACAAACTTTTCTTGAAATTATCTGGAGTGTAATTTTTTTCACTTCAGCTTGTGCAAATATTTTCATAGATTTAGAGGTTTAATTCTTGTTTATATTAAAATTGAAATGATCATTGCACATTTAAATGTGTGCTCACTGGATTCCAGGGTCCATTAGCTGTGCGTACAGAAAAATGTAAATTGGATTTTGGTTTAAACCCATACAGTTTCTAATAAATTCCCAGAATTATATCCAGCCGGCAGTGCCCGCAACCATCATTTTAATCTGTAATATAAAGGTTAATATTTTTTTTCTCACTAAACACTGAAACACTTTCGCTGTAGAGATTTTAAGGAATTCCAAGAGGAGGGTCAACTATTGCTTGCGGGAATTAAGTTTAAAACATATTTTCTGTTAACATCAGATAGAAGTAATCACTGCACGGGAACCAAACTTTGGGGAAAGAATAATGTAATATGCTGTTTTAATTTTTTGATATTCTCAGATATTCATTTTATAAAAACTTAGTTTATATATTAAGGCCGTTTTACACGATACATTTATTTGTACAATCTATCGTGCGAACGCATGTACAGTCAAGTGTGCAAGAAAATATTGCACGAACGACTAAATCAGACTGAATGTCGCTTTACACGATGAGTGCAAACGCACAATTTTCCGTGCAATTTAGCGGTAGAAATCGATCGGAATCCGCGAGTGTTTTTTTATCATGTTTATGTTTCACTCGTGAAAATTTGTTTCACTCACGTATTTGACACCTTGAAAAGCTGATCACCTGAAATTCGGAACCTCGACTCGAGCATCTCCCTACTGATAATTCTCCCGGTTCAGAAAAAGCTCTCTTGGACTCATATCTCTGGCTTTATATTCGACCTTTGCATCGTTTCGTTTTTTCTCATCTGGATTTTAGTGCGACAAGTCATTGACGTTTCTCGCCGGATCTCCACTCTTGTTAGACAAATTTCGTGGGTTATTTATGTGTGTGTGACAAAGTGTTATTATCAAGTGGTATAGCGGAACACGGGACCCTTTTTTTTAGTCCCTCCAAATTTCCCTCCCTTGTATTTGTACCAGTGTTTTAATGTCTTTTTTTGACGATTCCTGTGTAACTTGCTAACCAACAGAAATAAAATGATTATCATTATATCATGCGGGATATCAGGAACTCTACTTGAGGACGCGACCAGTCATAATTTTGGGGGAAAAGAACACAAACCCAAAGATCGCGATTACACTGAAACACCAGAACACCAAATAACACGATGAAATGACGATGTAAACATTTGAGCAACTTTGAGTTAACTCTTCTCGGCTTCTCCACTGCTTCAAACTATTCATAAATATCGACGAAATTAATTCTTACCCTGAGAATGAGTGACGAGTCGTCTCTCGAAACGTCGAAAATTATGAATAGTTTAAACCGGTGGAGAGCCCGAGAAGAGTTTACTCATTAAAGATTATATACACGGGATTTAGATTAGATTAGATTGTTCTTGGGGGGGCCTTCGTCAGGAGCCCGGACACTTAGACCTCTCTTGGTCCATTGTGCCAACCCCACGCCTGTCTGCCACTTGCAGACAGGGGACAAGAGCACCACGGTAGAGGTATGGAGGATTAACCTCCCCCTGCCTCACCCCAGTACCAGGTATAGAGGATGTCCTCCCTCCAACTGGCCCGGTTGGGCCTGGCCCCTCCGGCCTCCCTGTGGTGTGGAGGGAGTAGTATCCTCTCCATCCACGCCTGGTGCAGGTATGGAGGAGGGTCACCCATCCAACCTCTGTCCGGGCCCAACGTTGCTTAACTTCGGTGTTCTGATGGGAACCGGTGTTTCAACATGGATAGGCCCTTGCCCATATACACGGGATAATAGTTACTCATATGATTCAACAGGAAAGTGTTAATCCTTTTTATAAACAACTTTATTTTCAATCGTAACACAGGCACCACAGTTTTCGCCATATCTGCGCCATCTGTTGAATAAAACCGGATCGAAATTGTATGATTGTCTGAATGGAATTAGAACAGATTCTATTTTCCGTTCAGTCATTCATACATTCGCACAAGCGTTCGCACAATTTGCCGCTTTACACGGTACAATTTCCTGATACATGCGTTCGCACGGTAGATTGTAGAAAACATGTACCGTGTAAAACGGCCTTTAGAGTGATGAATTAGTGCTTTTCTTAATTGCTGTATAAAAATTCTCTACTTTGTTCTAATTAAATCAATAGGGAGCTAAATTGCCTAGTGAATTAAATAATGAGGATAAATCCTAATAGCCTATGAAAAGTAAAAGGAAATGAATTCCAATGGTAGCGGTTCAGTCATATAGGTCAGACTATCTACGGGGAGGAGAGGTGGTCGATTCGATTTGGTGACGTAGCACTCAAGTGCATATCGGCTGATAGTTTGACACCAAAGGATTTAGTGTGATAATTAGAATAATGAGACCTCAGTTACGAATTCTGCTCGTGCTTAGGGATGCCCTAGTATTTCAGGGAAAAAATTCATTTTACGACCGGTGCTGCTCTCAATTTATGAGACTGGTGAATACCTATTAATTCTGTGGATATTATTCATTTGTAATAAAATATTTTGACGCTCATCAGTTTACGGTTGAAAATGTTTTCTATAAGATTACAACAAAAACTGTTTATAGACAAAGAAAGTATTGACGTCTCATGAAGAACATCAAAGTTAAGGCGAAGACATTGCGCGTTATCATTATAAATTATTCCGAATTTATTTTTAATTCATATATTCAATGCGGAAGTGCAAATTTGCAAACAAAAATATTTTATGAACCAATGGTAAAATGAAAATGCATTTTGACAGGACCGCTTCATAACGGACTTTTCTTTGTCAATTTTTTAGCCACTTATTATACCATAAATATGAATGAAATAATTAATATTAGGGTAGGGTTGTGGTAGGGTAGTAAGGTTTCTTTGACCTCGTGCCAATGTATGCAAATACCTTTTATATAATATTTTACTGCATTTTGTCGTCACAAAATCTATGAAATTCGTAAACTAGACTAGTTTTCTGCGGGAATGATTAAATTTTATGTTGGACACGTCCCGTTTAGCTCGTTTGTTACGGCTATTCTAGTAATTTTACGGATCAGATTTATTTTATTCACCCTTTAATATCCTCCCCACAAGTTAGGTCATTGAAAAACTCTTAAATTGGAAGACTGCTATTCCCTCAATATAAATTAAGGTAAAAAGTTGAAGCATGTTACATAATATCATGAGAATACTGAAACTTAAATCCGTTTCGATGAGTAGGTACCGTGAATTTTACAGCGGGGGAAGAGGGATTTCCGTTCATCCGTGGCGGAAAGGGGTATAATTTGTTTGCGGGGGAGTTCAAGGGTTAGAGAGGAGGCAAGGGACGGAAACAATCGGGATAAAATGAAAAAGAAAGGGAGTAGTAATGAGGATATGCCTCGGGGGCAGCAGCAGCGATGAGGCGGAGGAGACTTGAACGCACGCAATTCGTCGGCTGGGGCCTCCTCGCCGGACGGGACGGGCGGCCATCGAATCCGATTGCCTCATCCACCGCCCCCCGCAAACAACCCTCCCACCCCCCACCTCCCTCCTCCCATCGTCCCAGACGTCTGATTCATCCTGGATGACCCTGGGTTCAACTCTCCACTACATTTGTGCGCTCGTGAGATTTTTTACGCTTTTTTTCTTTTTGAGGGCGTGGAGGTTTTTTGAGTACCGCGTGTGTTGGCCCAACTCGCCCTTTCCCATTCTCTCTCTCTCTCTAATACGGCTACCCAAAACCGCCCCTTCCGCCAGAAACACTCTCTTCTAAAACCTGTTATTTTGCGAGTAAAAAAAAATTCGATTTTTCGGAGACTTAGTGCTTCTTCCATTTCTTCTTCGCCTCACTTCCGCTTGATTTTCCACTCTCAATTCTTCAGTCTTTTATCTCGCTTAAATTTTCTCCCTACTGCCCGGAGCATTAAGGTTTGGTCCCTTAATTCATTTCAATTTTTTCTAATAAATTAATCTTTCTAGTCTTCGGGAAAATATTTTGATTAGGACTTATTTATTTATTCATGCACTCACAAAGGCTGATTAAGCTGCTTCATAATGCTAAAGTTTTAAAGAATATTGTTCTTCAGAGGAAAAGGAATGTTTAATTTCCAATGAAAAAATGAATTATTGCGGCTGATGAGAAAATGCGTTGGTTTTTATTACAGCTACAGACTGACAGACAGACAGCTGTCTATGTAATTTATTTTTAACACAGCGGTAAAAATTATTTAGAATAAATATTAAAGTTATTTTTGGGAATAATTTTCGCGCAAGTTTTTGCTACAGTTAAGCTTGACTTATAGAGAACGATTCTGAATTCGGGTGTGAATAATTGCTTGAATATCTTTTTCATGATCTATAATTGTTGTTGCTTACCTTCTGGTTATTTTATCGGTAAACGGTTGAGATATCCTGCAAAGTGTTGTCGTAGGTAATAAATCAATAGCTCAGGATGATCATTTATTTATTATCATTCGCTTATCCATTTCACGTCGAAAATGTCGGGATTTAAAAAAAAATGAATTTAAATTCTTAACATCGATGGTTGCGATGAGCATATTTTTATATGCGCATTTCTTCAAAGATTTGCGATTGAATTTGCGGTTCTTTGAGGTGCTTAACCCTAGTCTGAATCTATATAACTGAAATTTTGGCAGTTATTTAGCTTTCTCCGTCATTTATTTCGTAAATGACGACGTCTTTGACTAGTTATTTAGAGCATAAAAAAGTCCATAAAGTGTTTAACTACTTAGAAAAAGAATGGTGATGTGAAAAAATGAGATCCTTCTCAAGACAGTGGTTCAGTGCATGTGTGGAAATTCCGTGTGGTCACTTTTATACTTTGAATTCATTTGAGATTAATAATCGAACATTTACTGCAGATCAAACAGTTTAATTGTTCAGATATACATATTAATTTTTTTAATAAACTTAAATCCCCGGCAATGGCACCAAAATACTACGTCTCAGAGTCAAAACTGTCGCCAATTGGTGTTAATTTTCTAGTTACATATTTTTAAAAAATCATACGACAAGTGGACCACTTTCAATGAGCCACATTTAACTTTGCATGATGAGATGCATTCTAATTTTTACGGAAGGTATACGTATTCTGGACGCGCGTTAGGACTGATGAAAATCCTCCATAATAAGATACCATTGCATCGTGTTTGAGTTTTTCTTGTAATTATCTCTGTCTTAAATTGACTCCTTAACCCATTTATCGAGATGGAGCTATAATTCCCTCAGTGACCATTTCGTAGTGGTGCGTGATATTGTGTCTGGATCCTTTCTTCGTCGTCTGTGCTCCGGGGCTTAATGAGGGGGGCCCTTAGGCAATAGACACGAATGTTGCGGCGGAAACCTGAATATCGCGTCGACCGTTCGCTTGTGGCTACAAACCCAGGTCAAACTGCCTTTTTCCTCCTTTTGATTCTCGGAAGACCATCCCAATTTGACTTCCTGAGGTCAGGGATGGGGCCCAAGGGTTAATTATGCGTGACGATCACGTACTTCTTGAAGGTGGGAAAATGGATGACCATATTCTTCAGCGTTAGATAGCGAGGTTGAAATGCCCCGAGCGATGACCATCAGACCAAAAGACCAGCCAAATGCGCACTGTCTTAAAGGTTCGGTTAAGTTACTCGATTAACGAGCAGCAAAATGATGGTTGAGGTATATTTCCAGTTTGGGTTTTCGAATGGCCGTAATTGTAGGTCGGATGAAATCTCATTTCCTCCGTTACGATATCCATCCTTTTTGTTTTATTCCATTCAAATATCGTGTGAACGAAATGGGAGTGATAGCATACTTAGTATGGAGTAGACTTTGAAGCTTTGCGATTTACTTCCAGTGTTGACTGCTGGACATAGATAAATCGCAAAATCGAAATGGATATTAAGTATGGACCTTAGCTAGTCTTTTGCTTCAAACTTGCAGTTGGTTTATACTATTGGCTTCATTGTCATGGTAAACCTGGTGAAAAAGACATAAAATGCAATGCCATGTTGATAGTAATATATTTTATTGATTTTTTTTACATTAATCGTTATTTTTAGGAGAAACAGTCTGCCGAAGTGGAAACATTTGAGTAATTTTTAGCAGATGCTTCTTCAACGCGCAAAATACATTCGAGTCGAGGAAATTTTTCATCGTAATGATTATATAGCCGTTGACACTTTCTTTTTCAACTGAGTTTAATCTTGACTAGCAAATTAAAAAAGTAACATCACTGGGCAGCATTCAAATAAATGTATTGATTTTTAACATATGTTTGCTCCATGAACATTCATTCATTACAGTAATCTACCGGTTAGAGGTAGGTTGTGATGAAAGTCAGAGAATATCCAACGAACTCTTACACGTGCCCTTTCTACCTCTAGTATTTCTTTCTTCATCTCAGCATAAGTCCTACCTTTCTTCATCCCGTCCATAAAACAGATTCTCTTCCTTCCCCTTCCCCGCTTACCCAACATCCTTCCCTCTATCACGGCCTTCAGCAAACCATCGTCCCTCATTACCGCTTCAAAGCATGTAATTGATTTTTCTAATTTTTCCCCTACGAATGAAGTGTTTTTTGTTTTTCAAGCTGCAGCGTCGGTTATATGTAGGTACCCGCCAGAATATTTGTTTTATCCATTCATGATGAACTCACTGAACAGCATAATCGGCAAAAAGAGATAAGCCGATTGAATGGATGGAGTTGTTGCTACGCAAATGATAAGAATTTGACGGAATTAAGTTATGATTCTGTCGATTTTTGCCGCTATATTTTCTCTTCATCGGTGTGCTCTCGATAATTAATGGCCTTGATTATCCATCGCATGCTTAAGGACGGCATGGTAGCCTAATGTGTAGTGCGTTTGGTTTCTGGCCGCGGGGAGTTCGGGCTCTCATCTTAGGGGAACTTAAGAGAAAAAAAAACCGGTTGGCATTTATGATTGTCATAGCCTGGAAGAGCAAATAACTAATGAGCTGTGAATTTGCTTATATATTTCACCGTGGAGAATTTTACTTATCTATCGTCACCCATCCTACTAACCTCCAGGTTGAAGGCTTTGAATGGGCGCATTGGATTCTTTCACCTTATTGATGATATATCTGAGGTATCTAATTGTTATTTACCTTTGAAGAAATTACTAAAAAACAGAAAAATACTTACTAGTAGGTCTTAGTTTAAAAAACTAATGTTGTCTGAATTAAAATACAGAAAAAATAGTCCATTCATTAGAAAGTTTTGCCTTATTAGGATTGCCTTTCATCAGAAAGTTTTGCCTTAGGAATATTTACTTCTTTTTCTATTTGTCCATGCGTAAAATAAAAAGAAGGTATCGAGGCTGTTTGGGTATGGAAATATATTTAACTTGCGCTTTGTATTCCTTTTCTAAAAATTCGTTGTGACTCCTCGTTCGTCGTGAACGTTAGTGCATGCATTTCGACTGCCAAGGGTGGGTAATAGTTTTTACGTATCGCATTTACGTCCTTTGAATGAGGAAAATATCCTCCCCATTCCCATAGTCGAAAGATTTGCGGGAACGAGAGCCTAAGTAGGTTCTGACATAAAACCCATCATGCAGAATTCACCACTCTTTTTTACTTCTATTCTCCGCAGAATACATCGCCACCCTCCTTACCTCCTCGCTTCCATTGCTCCTCGGGAGAAAGAAGTGCTCTCTCGTAAGAATTGAATTATATATTTATGCGACCCTCTAAAATTTCATGACACGTGACGGCAATGGCTTTGTCGGCATCCTCGGACTTAGCCCCCGAAGGTTGACTCAATAAAAGGCGGCAGTCCTTCTTTTCCTTCTCTCGTCCTTCTTTTTTCCGCCCTTAGTCGCTCGTACTACAAGCCGCAGACATTCCGGAGCCACCACGTCCATCCCCGTATATTCAGATTTGACCGTTTCCTTATCCGTTTCGCTTCGTTGTCGCTGGACGCGGGGGGAAAAGGGCGGTAAAAAATGTCCCCACCCTCCCTCCATTTATTTTTTAAAATCCATTGTGCCAGTGCCGACCCACCGTAAATCTCCTACTGCGAATAATCGTAAAAAGATTTGCGGTATCCGGATTCAGTAAAAGTGAAATTTTTGGCTCGGCCCGGTTCACCCGCATGTCATATTTTTGAACTGAGGAATTCAAATATTCGTACAGAGTGCATCTCTCCTCTATACATCCATCTTTCCACCCCCATATCGTGGATTTTCTGTTGGTATAACCGAAATGTTTGCTGCAAAGTAGTTGGTAGAAACTCGGATTTTATTCACTTTTGAGAACCGTGCTCTATGTTTCTGCGGTTTTTAGAGAGATGAACATGGGCGTCAGATATCTATTTTCATCGCTGTGTAAAAAGCGGCATTATCAGCAGTTGGTACTTCTGAGAATTCAGGAAATCTTATCGTAGCCTAAAGGCTTCATTGCCCTGATAAGCAACCTTTTATTCTTGTTCGTCATAGAATTCGCAAGTGCTTATTCGGAAACGTACAAAATTGGTAGGGACTGTATCATTTTATTGATTTATTTGGAATATCCACTGTATTTCCTTCAATTCATAATTGTTACTCACTAGAGTGTGCAATACGAGTTTGTACTTCTAAGTATTTTGGTATTCTCCACGCAGTTAATTAGCTGTTCAAATTTGTTTGATCTACATTGACGAGAGCGAGAGAGGAATGCGATACCCTTCCAACGATTGAACACATATTAGTGGAATGTGTCAAATATCGGGAACAGAGAAACCGATTGTCCATTGACAGTGATCTCTCTGCGCTAATAGGAGGCAATACTGCCTCATTAGACCTTACCATAAGGTTTTTAAGGTCACCAAGAATTTATTGGCTCATTTGATAATAAATGTAAGAGTGTTAATCAAACCACTTGAATCAAAAGACCCATTGCTCTCATAAAGACTGAGAATAAGAAACGGCCACTAATTAATTAAACGATATAATATGGAAGTTCCTTAGTGCAAAATGACTATTGCCGTCGGAGTGCCCAATGATGCTAATTCTAATTCTAAACGGGAACGGTTGATCAAGCCCGATGATGAGCACTAATTAATTGTTGATTAATGTTAATTGTTGTTAATTAATGAGCAATATTGTTTTTAAATATTTTTCATTGATATTGTAAGAAACTTAAGCTGTAACACGCTTACGTATTACGTTTTCATAAGAGAGGGAATACGATCGACGTTTCCTGACGTGACGGAAAAGGACGGTAATGTTCGCGAAGCGTAGTGATTGTAATGTAGTGAAACCTATTACCATGGCTGGGTGTTGTCGACGCCGACCACGACGTCAAGAACGATGCGTGAACCTTGTCTAGGGGTGGGTTTACACTGTCAAGCTACTTCCGCAAGTTTCTTCTGCAAGAGCTTGCGGAGGATTTTACTCTGGTGACAAACTTTTCACGAATATGTGGAGAGCAAGATTGGTTGCAGTTTATACTGACAACAATACGCTTCTGCAAGCGCGACTTGCTGAGACTTTTAAAAGTTCTATAAGCTGACGTGCAGATCCGTTTACAACTGCAATTTAATAGAATAAAATAGAATGGAAACAACTTAATTGTTCTGGGAACAAAGTTCCTAGGAACATAAAATTCAAAATACATGCCACCTTGGGGCAACTAATACAAAACTTTAATACAAAAAATTACACAAAAAAATGGTTACTAAATAGGTAGAAGGCAAAACAAAACAATTGTCACGTTTACTGCACCTAAACGTAATTATTAATCAGCCAGGACACTGAAGGATACAAAAATCAGAAAATAAAAATAATCATTATAACATTTTACAAACACTATTCACTATGCTTAAATAAGAATGTGATGTTCAAGAAACTGAAGGAAGCAAATGATCAGCCAGAACCCTGATAAAACAATTTATCAAAAGATAGCTAATAATCAAAATCACTACCTAATACAATTAGAAAATACAAGTAGCAAAAACTCGATTATTTCGTGTAAAGAGTGTGGTATTCAGTACACTGAGGTAAAAAAAATCAGTTGAGCTCCTTTACTGAGAGACATAACTGGATAATTTGACATGATTAGGTAAGGAGTCTATAATTTACAAGAGGAGATATTGAATAATTTTCCACATTTTTCTGAGCGGTTTGGCTGTAGAAATAGAAACAGCTTGCTTGGACTTGGAATATAATTTCTAAACAACAATTATAATAAAAAATGACAGACTCAAATAATAAATATCGCTCAATTTGTGCGGGTCAAAAATATGGTGTTCAGGACACTGAGGGAAATAAAAAATCATTCATGCTCCTTTTGAACTGCCAGACGTTCCTGGACATTTTGATGTAGTTAGGCAGGGTGTTCCACAGTTTACAAGAGGAGATGTAGAATGATTTTTCGCATTTAGTTGTGCGGTATTTGGGGATATGAAATTTTTTAGTTATGCGGGTTGATCTTTTAGTCGTTTGGGCGTTAAACATAAGATTTTCATATAAGTATGATGGAGTTTTCGTGTTGACTATTTTGAATAATTGCAATGCCTTTTGAACCGTTCTTCTCTGCTCCAATTTTAGCCAATTCAACTTCATGCAGTAAGGAGTTACGTGTTCATCATAACGGATATTAAAGATGTATGGTAAAAAGAAATTTTGGAGTCTTTGTTATGTAATGCGTAATTCTTTGTTCACATCAGAGTAAAGAATAGAGCAATAGTCGAAATATGGAAATACTAAGGTCTGAACCAACCTCTGGCGCAGTTTTATAGGGATTAGGTGTCTGAAGTACTTCATTCTGTATCGAGTTTTATGGACTCTGTTTGAGCCGACATTTACGTGCTCGTGACAGGTTAAGGGGCTGCTTAAATAAACTCCTAGGCTTTTGACTGTGCTAGAGTAGTCAATTTGGATATTTAAAACATTAATTTTAGGGAAGCCACTTGAGAGCAACAAATGTATACTGGGAGCACTTCCAAAGATTGTAGACTTTGTCTTGTTGTGATTTAAATTTAGAGTATTTTCAGTCAGCCAGTCACATATTAATGTGATATCCTTGTTGACCAACTCGATGGCGTGGTTGAGGGGTCCGAGGGGTAGGAATCAAGGTATATTTGTAGGTCGTCAGCAAAAAAGTGATATTTGCAGTGGGCTATTTTGTTGGTAACATCTTTGAAATAAATGCTGAAAAGTAGTGGCCCAAGAATTGGCCCCTGAGGAACTCCACGTAAGACGGGTTGAAAATGTGATACATTATCGTCTTCATATCTTTTTATTCGATTCACAGCTTAGGGAATGAATTAAACGCTAAAATTTAGAAATTCACCCTTTATTTCTTCGTCGACTGCCCCTCTGAGCTTACCTTTGTCTCTTTGGAAGATGTTCTAGGATAAAGATCAAATGTCATAAATTTATGTAAAAATTCAAAGATCATAAATTTATTTAGAAATCCGCTTCCTACGTGTAACTTGCGCAGTAAACTTGCCAGTGTAAACCCACCTTAAGTATAACATGAACGAGATTATTTTATATTTACAAAAGTTCATTTCCAGATTGTCCATGGACTTTAAATTTACAATTAAACATAGTTAACCT
The DNA here is from genome assembly GCA_963573305.1 of Pyrrhosoma nymphula. Taxonomy (NCBI): domain Eukaryota; kingdom Metazoa; phylum Arthropoda; class Insecta; order Odonata; family Coenagrionidae; genus Pyrrhosoma; species Pyrrhosoma nymphula. Next base: position 158,019,726 of record OY754331.1, on the reverse strand, counting down.
TATTGAAGAAATTTTTTCAGTGTTTTATACGTTAAAAAAATATTTTGATTATAAAATATGAAAATGAACAGCAGATATCTATGAATAGGTATAAATACCTAGCCCTCATATAAATAAACAGCTATATGTACTTCGAAACCGTTTAGTACTACGTTTGCAGAAATGGTCCACAATTGGGGCTGATGCTCCCGTCAATCATAACACACTCCTCCTTGAAGGGAAGACAACGGAAGACTACATACGAGGTGTGATAAAAAAATAGCGGGAATTTTTAAATTTCGCGGGCTTCATAATTCCGATTTTCAATAACTCCGAGTTCCTGCCACATGGTCGTACGGTCAATAAGGAATACTACCTGGAAGTTGTGCGCCGTTTGTGTGAAGCAATCCGAAGAAAACGCCCAGAAATTTGGCAAAACACCTTGTGGAAATTGCACCACGATAATGGTCCCGCTCACACCTCACTGCGTATTCGTGATTTTTTGGTAAAAATACAGAGAGTTATTTTGCCTCAGCCACCGTATTCGCCGGACATGCCCCCCTGTGACTTCTTTCTATTCCCGAGGCTGAAGAGAACCATGAAAGGACGACGTTTTGCCACCATTGATGAGATTAAAACAGAATCACTGAAGGAGCTAAACTCTATACCGAAAAGCGAGTTCCAGAAGTGCTTCCAAGATTAGAAAAACCGCTGGCACAAGTGTATTATATCTAAGGAGGATTACTTTGAAGGGAACAAAATTAATATTGATTAATAAATAAATATTATTTAAGCAAAATGAAAATTCCCGTTATTTTGGATCACACCTCGTATGTGTTTTAATATTAAATGTACTCTCTATGTACAGTTTCGCCGTCATTCATAACTCCACACTCCCTGCAGTCTAAATCATTCCTCTTCGCAGCAGTTTGGAGTTATTGGCTCCCCATCAATACAACGCTTAGAGTCGTCCTTCCCTCTATCACTCCCTCCTCCTCTTCAAATTCTTTTCTACCACGCAGTTTCGGAAAAAACCTCTCGGCGACCCATTATATTCGGCTCACTCCTTCCCTCTGTCCCTTACCTCCCGTACACTAAAACCTCTCACCACCCCGTCTTTCTTGAAGGATATCCGTCCTCCTATAGCCACTCGTAAACTTATAAAAGAATCCCTGGTTTCCCTTTCTATCCATTAGTTGAGCCTCGCAATCTTCCCCACGCCCCGCTTCAATGCTCTCCTTTCGGCTGTTGGAATCGAATCTTTTTCTCTTCAGACCCTCACCTAACTGCGACCACCCTTCTCACTCCCTCCACACCCTTTTAATTTTAATATAATGGAGTCTCAGATGGGTGTTTTACGACTCTCACTCTCCTTCTTTTTATCGGTTTGCCTCCTGATGTTACAGTGATAGAGAAGGAAGCACTGAACTCTACTCCTTTTGGTCTTTTGGAATATTTGGTATTCATACCGTATAACTGCCAAAAATCGTGTTCAAGAACACTTCGAAGACATCATATAGATAGGTTGGGGAAAATAATACTCGGAAAATGAAAATATTTATAACTTTTTACGCAATCGGTGGGAGGATGAAGTACCTTCTGGAAGCCTGTGGATATTTTGAGTGAAGGAAATTAGATAGCGTTTACGGAAAAGCGAAGATGGTATTTTTGGAAAAGGAGGAATATGTGTTTTGTTTTTTTGCACGCAAAATATTTCATTTTGTGACTTTTTAGTTTTCGATATTTGTGCATTTTACAAATGTACGCCCTGAGAAAAGGATCATTATCCTAAGCTCTTATCCTGATCTGCCACTGTAATTTTTGTAAATGTTGCATGCGTATCATTATACTGAAATGATTCAAGACTGATTATGGCTTATCATTTCATGGCTCTTATACTTTAACGTGCATATTGCTTTACATAGGTGGAAGACATGTGTTTCGGTGGCATGACAAGGAACAACTTGATAATTTCTGTTTGGTGTTTCTTACGTTAAGTTTTTGTCTGAAAGTTTTGTCTGTAAACATAATCGGCAAGTTACAGTTTATATATTTCAGTGTTATTATATAAAGAGCCTCTTCTCATTCTTCCATTTTCTAGTTCGGTGATTGTTAAGGATGTTGGTCCGGACGCGTTTCATGCGTCATTAGGTTTCCAGTTTCTTTCCATCAAACCTCTCCTCCTTGAAGATCGATTCATTCGATGGCCTGGAAGAAAGGATCGCGTTATTTTTTATCGCCTGTATCATTTTATCATGCTCGATTTGAATCGTTGATAGCCTTGGTTGAGATGTCCCTCGTCAACTCCAGAGCCATGACAGTTGGCCGTGATGGTGTAACTTACTTGATTAGAAGTTGACGGCGATTTCCGTTTGAATAGCTGTTCCCAAAGTGCGTATGACATTTTCCTGGTTATTTTTGATGATTTAAAAATGAGAGAGGTATTTACTAGCTTTTTTATATCTTACGTATGCTATATTTTACCTTCTTCCAATGATGAGGATTGTGATTAGATTTAGTAGATAAGTTAATGTTTTATTAGAAGTCAAATCATTCCATTTTTATGTCTCAAGAAGATTATGTAGTGCATGTGATCTGCTGTTAACTATGCTTTTCATCAATTCATTTGAGTACTTTTTGGGAATATTCCAAATATTTTTAGCGGGAGGGCGTGATATGATTGTCATACAGTTGCTATTAATCTTCTGGTCGAGGCTTAGGATTACAGCTGCAATAAAAATATCATTTTTTATTCTATCAATTTTTTAAAATATTATATTATATTATAAATTTTTTTTAATTCTACCAATATAATATGGAGACCTAAATTGAATTTTGAACTCCCCCTTATGATTTAAGTACTAAAATCTGTTCTCTTCTTTTGCTGCAAACGTTAATTAAGATATAAGAAGCGCAGATTACTGATAACATTGTAGATGCAATCAATGCACCTGTCTATTATTTATTTTTCCTTCTGTTATATCTGCGTTTTTTCAATTCCTCAAGTCCTAGCACCATATGTTTTGTGCTCTCTCGATAAGTAATTTATCTTTTTGACAGGAGTCGCGAAATATGAGGAACATTATCGAGCACCCGCTCCGTAAATATTTCTTCTAAAACGTTTATTTTTAGCCATCTTGTCGTGCACGATCGGATAGCATTCCATTTGACTTGGGTTATGTTCGGCTGCCATGAGAAAACGACAAAAACTTTTACTTTATTCATACGCCTACTTGAGATTCTCTGTGGTAGCAAATAGTATGAATTTAAAATTTGTTCTGAAGAAGCTCTTCATGCTTCCACAGAAAGGATTGCAATTTTTGAATTTGTACTTGCCCCCCCTCTCTTCAAATTTTCTTTCCTCTACTTTTGTCTTTGCATCACTTGCCACTAACCTTTGTGGCGGCTCGCAGGGTCGTATTTAGATGTCGATATTTTAGATAGAATCATTATCTTGCGAATAAGATCTTTTGTCATTGGAATAGTTCGAACTGGCTAGGAATAGGTGAGAAAGTATATTTTAGCGTCGCCACAATTATAAGGCCTACCAATGACACAAACTTTATCCATAAAGTAATTTATTCCAGTCAACCTTACTAGATAGCGATTACTTGTAGTTTGATTGAAACAGTCATTGGCTTTTAACTACTTTCGTTAATCAACTGCATCCAGGTTAGCGATAGTAAACTGAAACCATAGAATTATACTGCCGGTCCATTCTTTCTCCACGTTTACATTTATGATAAGATATTTTTTTAAACATGGAAAAGTGAGGGAAGAATGCATTTTTGGAGTGTTTATTTACGATATGAGTAGAGATTCCCCGCTAGATTTATTTCTCTGTCCGGTAAAACAAGTAAGTGGGAAGAAGTTGTAATCAAAATATATTCCGTTGTCTTGAAAGTTAAACTCCTTGCCTTGTGCCACCTTTTAGTACCACCCGTTTTGGATGGATTCTTCTCGGATGGTATGCAATATTGAGGTATAACCGAATTCCCGTCTGATGGAGGAATTAATTGAGTACCTTTTTAGAAAACCTGAGGCATCGAGAACTCAGTTCATGAAAAAAACTGTTACATAGTTCCAGCATAATTACATAACTTATACAGGCATCCTAGGCTTGGTCGAGATCCTTGACTCACTTTAGAGTTCAGATAGCTGGTGACCCTGTCATCAACCTGACTGTTCAGGCCGCATTATATTTACGCTAGTAGTACCCGAAGAATGATAAATGAACGTGGTTGGGGTAAGTTTCCCGGAACAATGGTCCCCCATATTTGTATTTAATTTTCGGCACGATGCCTCTTTTCTCTTGCGATCAGTTTCTTCGGCGCCTTTTGAGGAAAATGTCCTAAATGCTCTCCGCGCGTCATAAACACGCCTTGCATGACAAGTCCTTCCCGTGGGTCCCTCCCCCTTCTTTCCATTTCCTTCCCACGACGCCCTGTTGAAATATCTTCCGCCGATTTCTTCCCCCTTAGCTCCGCCTCGCTCTTTGCTTCAGTTCTTTAGTTTGAGCGCTAGAAATCTCTAAGTGAATGAGTCTCCCCTCCCCAACCTCTCCGACCCTACTTGCACCGAAAGAAAACCCCGTCATCTATTCATCCCTCACCCTCCATTAGGTTTCTTATTCTGGAGCACCATCTGCAACCCATAGTGCTATAGTCTCCGAGGGATCTATGGCAACATGAAATGCATGGTGTTTACCTTCTAGTGGGGGATACAATTTAAGGGCTTCGCATTGGAGGGTAATGTGAAGATCTGTACTTGGATTTATTTTGAGGCTTATATATATATGCTACAATTCTCTTATGGCTGAGCTGCCTCCTTACTGTCGAGAGCTCTCAGAACTCTTTTTATTTTTCTATCACATTGTCATGTATTGTATGATCGTGATAGTTATAGTTATTATTATCATGTGTTGGTTGCAACAGTAACCGATGGAAGGAGGTTTTAGGGCACCTACCTAACATGAAAGGATGGGAACAAAAGGAAACAAAATGAAACGGTAAGGGTATATTATGGAAAGAAAAACTGTATAATGCGAACTAAAAATGATATCTACTTAAAAGTGACCCACATTATACGTGGTATTCGAACCCGTAATCTATGTTTTGGAAGACCAACATTGTATTTTCCTGGTCCCACTGCCATTTCCACGACATCCTTATAATTAAATCGGCGAACCATTCAATCACTGTGGCTGCCGTACATTGGTGTGCTGGAAAAAAGAATCCTCCTTTTAAAATATTGGATGCAGTATTTTGATGTGACAGTTAGCAATATCTTTTTATGTCAGATAACATTTTTTCAAGCTTTAAAAACTTATCTTCCATAGTGTACCCTACTAAAGCGCTTAACGCTTAGTGTGTCATCACCATATTCTTTAACATATTGATGACTTGTTACTAATATGGGATAAAATACGAATCGGCTGAATTTAATTCGTATTTCGCATTTCTGACTTTGTTGATTTTTAATGCTATCAAATTATCGTAAATTATCTATAAGTTTTACAAAATTTTGGGTAACATGCTTCCTCTTAGTATGGTAGATATAGTCAAACTTGAGTGAAATAATGGTCTTCGTGTGGGTTTGTGACAGAATCGTTATCTCAGATGAAAGTTAGTATTTACTTTTGCTTTATTTAGCCTCATACACTTCACTCTCCCGACCCGACACTTCAACCCGAAAGTTGGTTTGGATAGTTTAGGGTAGAGCTCACCTCGGGACTATGCCACATGCGTGTCAATTCCACAATTTCAGGGTATGGAGGCCAGTTCCTTTCCCTGGGCCACCTCGCACTCAGAGGATTTTTTCGTTCGGGGCGTCCAAAGACATCACCCGGATGTGAACCCGATACCCTTCGATCAGTAGCCAAGCGCTCTACCCACTAGGCTACCACGCTCTCGTACACTTAAGCAGACTGAAAAGAACTGCTACTAGTTAATGGAGCTTGTTTTTATGGCAACTAAAGCTTAGATTGTGTTTTACCTCCGGAATATTTCAGGAAAGAAATATCAAAATTTTATTTTCATTAGGAGTAGATTCATATTTACAATTCACGTAGGCCATATTAAACAACAAAATTGAAATAAAAATATGAAAACAACGATTGCATTCCTGTCTCGATTTTTCCCAACCATCTTACCGTTGTCGTTCTTAAACGATTCCTTATCTCAACCAGCGTCCCTCCACCCTCACTTCACTAGAGTATCACTATTCATTTACAACATGCTCCTCGCCGTTTCTTAGTTCTCATAGTCCTCCCCCATTCAGTCCTTACTCCTCGAGTGTCGTAGATCCCCTCACCACACTCCTCCCGCAGAAAGCTCTTCATTCTGTTCCTCACATGATTATTGTTATTACGTCGATAACCCGAGCGGTTGGAAGTATCTGCCGGGAGTATCCTTTCTCTCTCCTCCCCACGCTGGTCTCGCAAAGCCCATTCCCACTCCCTTCCCCCTCAACCAATGCCCATTTCCCGGCCGCCTCCCACCCTCCCTAAACGCACCCCGTTTTCCCCCATCATCTCCTCCCTCCGAACCAAAAACCCTTATAGCCCACCTCTTCCTTCGTCTTCTCTACCCTTCTTAGCTGCTACCCGTCCATCACAGCGGCAGCCCTCCTACCTAAGGACAAACTCCGCCCTTACCTCCCTCCCCCGTCCCTCCTTCGGCTTCTTTCCCCCCCTCCCGTCTTGGGTGCGTAGAGCACGAGCGAAGAACTGCTTTGCTGCGGTGGTCTTCATCCGAGCAGCCCAGCCCACCCCACACCCTCCAGCGGAGAGTGCGTGGGAGCAGAGGAGGCAGGCTTTGATGGCCACTTCGGATGTGATACATAAACTGCCGGAGGGAGAATCTTCGGGTCCTTTTCCGACTGCATCCCTCCTCCGCACCAATCTTCCCTTTCGACCTTCTTTCCTTTTTCTCCGGAGGAGAGTTCATTTTGGGGTGGTCGGTGGAAAGAGGTGGGCTTTAAAGGGTTTTCATATTACTTTTGTTTCTTTATGACGGGGTGGTTCTGGTGTTTTTGAAGGCATTCGTGAAATAATGGGAACGATCGCAGTTGGTTTCATCTCGTTTTTTTTGACACTTGAATTTTTCAAAACACCTTTTACAGTTTATATATTCATTTAATTACAAATGAATTCTACTCTCCAATTCTCGCTCTCTCAAACCCTGTCGTTGAGTTCGTGGCAAAATTACGTTTATTTATTTTTTCTCTTTGTTTCACCCATTAGCTTAATAATTTTTATTCCCTTGTCGTGATGCCCATTCCTCACCATTAGATGAGAATTTCATCGTCCAATTTTGGTCCATTTGGTATTTTATTAAATTGGTCTGCGACAGAAGACTTAATCGTCTACTTACATGAAAGGTACTTCATGTATTCGGAAGCCGCTTCTCAGTAAGTTTTATGCGTATGGAATTAAATTTTTCTAACTGTTTGTTGCAAAAGTCTAAAATAATTCAGTGACAAAGAGGTATCTCTGATAATTTATATGTCCATAATACTTAGTAAGTAAGATACGCAATAAATATAGGGACATATTGATGAAATTAAAATGTGAAAGGTGGTATAAGAAAAATACCGGACGAGTGGCCTGCTGCTGGCATGGAATTGTGGGATAAGTTTTATTTGGTCAACGTCTATAGAACAACAGACTGTTGTTATGAGTTAGTAGTTATAGAAATTTACGTCAATTACTAGACTTACCCGATAAACCCGTTTTTCGCCCTTATAAACTTTTAGATTTTTGCCAGTGCTTCAAAGAAAGTACCTCCCCGTATCATTAAGTTTCTATTTAAGAATAGAATTCGCTGGAGAAATAATCGACGGCATTTTATCCGCTTCTTTTTATCGAAAATGGGCATTCACGCCCTCGGTGCGCTTTTATTCTCTCTTTTGGAAAATTCTGGGCCCCGTTTTCTTTCTCGTGCCGTCGTTTCTCGCGTCGTCCGCGCTGGCGTTTCTCTCACCCTTTTCAATTCTTCAACTTTCCCTCGTTTCCTTCCTCTTCCGTATCCATCCATTGGGGGGGGAACCCTCTCTCTCTCTATCCTCTTCCCACGCTTTTTTATCCCCTCTTTATGTATGTTCCGTCTCCTTTTTCGCTCGAACAATGAATGTTCCACCCGCCCAAACCTCCTCCCTCATGGCACAACCTTCCGTCGAGGATAGGGACATCGCCGTCGTCAAAAAGAGTTTTTCGTCTATGGCGTTATGGGGCGCATCCTCGTAAATTGCTAAGGCGGAAGTCGGGCTATGCCGACGAGCTTGAGAGAGAGAGAGGAACAGTGGGAGTATATGGAGTCTGTCGCATCAAGTACCGAACGACGACGCGGGTCTATATTGCACCCCCCCCCCCCAGAAACACCGCGCGGAATGAAAGGAACCACCGTGCCTTTTTTTTCTCTCTTGCCCTCTTCGCCCCATCTTATGCCCCCCTTGCCCTAAACACTCCCCTCCCCGCCGACAAACCGCGCCCGCCTTCGGCTTAGCAGCGTTCGGGATGATTTTTCCTGCCCCGTAAAGCACACCAAGTGCTTTATTTGCTACGACGCCGTCTTGTGCGGCATCAACCAGCTCCTTTCCTCAGTAACGGGGGACGCAAATGGGTGCTGCGATCTTTCCGTGCGTATGTGCTCACAATCGCGCGCTCGTCCCATTTTGTTTCGAGTCGTTGATCGTGTCGGGACGTTCGCTACTCGCTCGCGTACTTATGTGTATGCGTGTGCATTCACTCCTACGGGAGGTGGGTCGCCTACGTCATGTGCGCGTCGGTGTCGCGAATCGATCAGCCATAACCTTCTCTCCCTCGACTATTTCCCATCGGTGAACTACTACTGCTCTCTCTCTCTCTGCCTCTATTGCCCCAGGGTGCGTAGATCCGTGTCCAGTAATATAAAAGCAATCTTTGGGTTGGTCGTGTGTTTGCTTTATTGTTTGTTCTATGTTTGTGCGGGCGGTTGTTTACGAGTTCGTATTCCTGTTTGGGTCGCCCATTACTGACCTCTCAGGAAAATTGTTTTGCCTGGGGAAAGGATACTGGTGTGTTTACATGCGTGTTCCAAGTCACCGAAAGTAATCACTTCTGCAGACAATTCTCGTACGTGGAGGTACACTTGCAATGAGTGGCAGTGAACGAAATCATATTTTCAGTTCATGTGACTATAATTCTATCGCTGCGCTTTATCAACTCAAAAGCACTCATTATCTAAGGCATTATTGTATTGTAGAAATTAACCGATAAATTCTCATTCAGAGTCATGGCTTGGCATATACTATCAGTTCGCTCTTTTCAACTAACTTTTCGTGGATACAATGAATGGGTAATTTTATTTCTAACCTGAGATTACCGTCTTCATGCATTTCCTCGATATCTTTCGCCACTATCCTCATGCATTTCCTCAATATCTTACGTTACTACAGAATCGAAACCAATTTGAAGCATAATCACCACAATGAGACTCAGTGAAATAAACTTTGATTAAATTTGAGTAATTGTTGCTATTAAACGTCGGTTTTATAGAATGTAACACATATTTCTTATTGTTTTCTCTCTGTTCTTTGGTATAAATAATAATTTTATTTTTTTGCTTTGTGTTCAATGATAACAGATCGCTGTATTGCAATGAGATATCTGGTATTTTCTTTTATCCAGTAACATTCACTCGTGTGATATTATTGCAAGCAAATATCTTGCCAAAAATATGGGCTTTATCGTTAATAATTTTAAGTTGCAATTTTTCATTTTTTCAATGGAAAAGTTTCAATTTACATTTATCATTTGTTTAAATATCAATTAACGGGAATCAACGCTATTTATAGTACTTCTCATAATGGGAGGTATATCCTTTTTATATGCAATAATCGTGCCATAAAAATTACTTTTATTCGTTGGTTGATATTAAATTTCATTAATAGCTCTTTTAAAATGAGTCCTAGTAATCTTGCCATCTTTTTTAAGTATCTCTTCGGACGATGGCTCCATCATAGTGCTAACTCAATGGCAGAAGTAAGAAACTTCACTTTGGTGTTCATGAAATAGATAAACATGCTGCCGCTGATGTATATGTAGTCCATGACAATCGAATTAAGCATCTCTTTATTTAGAGATACAACTAGATGTAAACTTGAATGGAGGTGCTTTGATCTCGTTGTCAGTTCTTTGTTGCCGCGCTACCAAAGGCTGTTTAACAGCGTTAATGGATTTGGTACTGTAATTCCTTACCACACACAGTTGATACAACAAGGAAGGCTTTCACGGTACAATTGCTGTGGTGTCTCTCTATGCAACTCTGATGTCAGCCCTTGACCCATGTTTGACCTTATTAGCTTTTCCTGTATGGATACTCATGTCCTGTAGCTGGATCCCTTGCCAGGCAGTTTACTTTTCCTCTGTGCGCTCCGACAACTAGGGCAACCATGAGGACAACCGATGTTTGGTGTGCCCAAGGTCGACTTTGGGATAGTTGGGGAGGGGAAGGTGGAAGGGACGGTTCTGCATGGAATGCACAATCCGATTCATGATGTGGTCTATTTTCTGTGTATTAAAAGACTTCCGACGATTAACTTTTAACACCTGTCAAATGGTGGTGTTTCGTTGCTGAAAATATCTTCTCCGCGACATGACCTTTTATTCTTTTCAAGAAAAATACTAATCTTTAATGGGATATAGCTTTCATAGTGGATACGAATATTTTAGGTTACAGTTAAGCTTTGAAGTAATCCAGACAAAGTTTATGAAGAAGAAATAAAAATGGTATGATGCAGATGTGTTTTGAGAATAAAACTTTTGTCTCATGATTATCATGCTCATATAAATTTGATTAAAGCGTCTATATTTACAAAACAGTTCACCAATGCTCTGTATAGTATCCATAAATGTAAATTAAAGTGTATTGTTCTTCGCTCTTGTTTGCTGATCGAAGGCAAATTGTGGTTCTCCAGTGAAAAAGATAAGAGGCAGCTCGAAACAGGTCATACTCTGTATGTCCCGCAATTCACTCCTCTGGCTAAATTTCAACAAATTTGTTTACCGTCCGATACCGCTTAGAAAATAATGAAAACATTTTACTTTATGTAGCATTTGGTACTATGTATATCTCCTTTTGTTAAGAAGCGTATTTCGGAAAACGTGGTTTGGGATTGAGAGCAACAGTAATTTGTTTTGCAATACCGTTCATTAATTTCTCATGTGGGAATGAGTGAAAAGCGAGTCTAAGAGGTCACAACTCAAAATAAGGAAAATTTTATTAGGATGATGTCATTCCCACTCTTATAAAGAGAATCGATATTTTCATCCTTGCCTATGACCGTAAGTTGCGAAGCCAAAGGAATGTGGAATAGTTTATTGAACATCGGTATAATTAAGTCTCCGTATTTTAATTAATCGGGTTTCGCATATCCTAAGAGCTCTAGAAAATTGTCCCGGTAAAAGTGTGTTTAAATGAACTATTAACCATACATCCACAGTTGGAAAATGATTAGCAACCTTTCTTCATGTTTGCTATGAAAAGATCCCAGGCTTTAAATATTTTATGAAGCTTGACTTGCTTCATGATTACCTATAAATATAATTTGAAAAACCACCAAGAAAGTTATTGATACCGCCCAAACTAGAGGTTACTCCAAGTTAATAGGGACTCTACCAAAATTTGCGTTTACAATATTTGTTTGTCGCTGCAGGTGTCAAGCTATTGAAAAGTAATGGGCTCAAGGTTAAATGGGCTAGAGGCTGTGGAATTTTAATGATGAAATTTTAATCACAGCTAAAAATAAGTAAGCGTTTATGTGCTCGGAATTTGAATCTCTTCTCGTATATTAATTCCTCCATTTAAAAATGCAATTTATTTCGGAATTATTGTCGGAATACATGCGTCCTCAATCGCAAAAAAATCAGTATTCATATATTCAGATGATTCCTTTTTACGATCTCTATTTTTTTAAATAATTATTTTGTCTTTTTTTCTTCTGGAGATATAGGTCAGTTAATTAATTACTTCATTTCTCATTATCCAATGTTTCACCCAGTATTCATATATCTTAAAATATATTCTACCAGCTATTATATCACGGAGATTATGGTAAATTGTGTATCATGGTTCGTATTTATGTCGTCGGATTTAATTTTTACTGTGGATGCTTAAATTCTCTGTCACAAAGTACCGGAGCACCTTTAATTGTGGGACTGTCGTGATTTGGATCTGAAGCTATTAAGTAATTACGTTAGCAACAATAGCACAGTTTATAAAATTCCAGGAATTTGACCGTAATATAAAAAATATATCATTTTTCTAATGACACCTAATTATCAGCCACTCATTGCATTACTTTTTGAGATGTTTGTCAAAAAGTAGAAGCCATCTTCCATGGAATTAGACTAGGCCTGCGGAATTATTCGATTAATTGAATCGTCGATTCAATTATTTTTACAATTGATCGATTAATTCAGCACATCGATGTCGATTGCGGTAATTGACTCGATTGTTAACTTTTTTCAAGTGTCAATTGTTGTTCAACTGTAAATAGTTATTAAATTGTAAATCATTTCCCGGTAATCGATTGATTGATGATTATCGATTCGCTATGGATTTCAAATTGCACGTTTAAACTTGTTCGCTTTCGCTCGACGCAGCCGGCCGATGGCCAACGCTACTACTCGCTCGGCGCCCTTGGCCCTCCTCCTGCTATACCGCACAGGAGATCTTCAGGGAGTAAATGGCTGTTAGGTTCAGGGACATTCCAAACGAGAGGATGGTGGTAGCCGTGGTGGCGGCAGAGGGCCCCACCAACTACCCCTCCCCCTCCAGAAGTTAGCAAGAAGAAACCTAGCTATATCCCGGCTATAACTAGCACTGCGTCCGAGAGTTTGTTCAGTCTCGGTGGGAACATTGTCATCGACACACGCCAGTGTCTGTCGGATGAACACGCTAAGGTTCTCATCTGCTTGTCTGCAAATAGCGATCTATTCCTTTAATTAATTAATGAAAGCTAAATGATTGAATTATTTTGTTGTTTTTCTAATTAGTTCTTTCATTCCTCTCATTGCTAAAGGAATGTCTTTGAAAAGAACGATCCAATTTAGCCCTGTCAATTAATTGGTTAATGTCAATTAATTGGTTAATGTCAATTAATTGAGGAATGACAATTAATTGACATTATTATTTTTTATTTTGTTGTTTTTCTAATTAGTTCTTTCATTCCTCTCATTGCTAAAGGAATGTCTTTGAAAAGCACGATCCAATTTAGCCCTGTCAATTAATTGGTTAATGTCAATTAATTGAGGAATGACAATTAATTTACACCCATTTCTATTTCAATTAATTATTCATTGTCAATTTATTGCACGACTTCAATTAATTGTCATTTCTTCAATTCCCGACCATTGAATCGACCACATTTTCAATTATTCTTATAATTGATCGATATCAATTTTTTTCGATAATCGCACGACTATGAACATCATTGGAAAAAGTGAAGTTCTGGCGCGTACATCATGTGAGAAATGGAATTTTGTTTAGTTCACATTATTATTCCATTATATAAAAAATTAATTTATTGCTCATTGCAATATTTTTTATAAAAATCACAAAAGTATTTAGGCGTGAAGGCGTTTTCTGCGCACGGCGTGAATATAATAAGTCAAGGTAAAGCTTTAAATATGTATATTTACTTAATTTCTACAACGTTGTCATAAAAACAAAGTTTTTTTCACGCATAGTTTGTGTACGTTTCTTACAACCGTTTACATGTCAAAATAAAATAGGCTATGTTCTCTATTATAACTAGAGAAAAATCTTGATCGAACTATCTTAAATTATGTTTATTTTGCTCATTTAACGACGAAATCAAAGAAAAAATATCGAACCATTTAGAATGAGACCGAAAAAAAGTCTGATATCTCTTTGATGATAAAGATTTTGCGAAAGTGTGAAGAACGGAAGGACCGGACATTATTCATATTTTATTTCTCCTTATTGTTCGTCAGTCATTAGAAATCGAAAAAAAATTATACTTCCATGACTTACTGTCTGTGTGAGCGCGTGCTTGAATCACGTTCAGTTACTGGGGAAAATCCGATTTCTCTCATTAAAAAATCATGGGAAAAATCGTCGTGGTGCGAACGCATGAATATAGCTGTCGGAGGATTCCTCTCCTTCTCAGAAATGTGTGGTAATGAAACCCATATCCGTGTTCCATTGGGCGAGAGCGTCCGTTAGTCTGGGCGACACCCTTATGGCGCGACGCGACGGTGTGACAGCCCTAGTTGCGAGGCTTCGCAGGATTTCACGCAAAAGGGTGTCGGTGGTAGTCGAAGGGGTTGTGTCGGCGAGGGTGGAATAAGAAGAGGGAATTTGTGGGAAGAGTGAGTGGTGTGCACGGAAAGGGAGGATATAAATTGGCGGTGTGTTCCCGCCCGAAAACGCGTCAACGTTTCAAAGAACGGAAGGAGTTTGTTGCGCACGTGCATTCCTTTTTCCTCTTCTTCCCCCCAATTCACATGCCCGCCTTCCAATCTGTAGCGAGAGAGAGAGAGAGGTCCTCACGGGTGCCAATTTATCCCCGCCCAACTAACTGCGTGCATGTCCGTCCTGACGGAACAATGAAGAAGAGCGTGGGTGTCCACGCCTCCCGAGCCGCCCTTCACGGCCCACGTGCGCCCCGTGTTGGGGCAGGTGTGCCGACGACGGTTGGACGGAAAGGGGGGCGCCGAAAACCGTTTATTAGCGAGATGCTAATGGCTCCGCCGCCCGTCGCTACGGAGTGATCGTCCTCTGCGGTGTGTGCACCGCTCATCAGCGGCGGCGGTGCGCCTCCTCCGATGATCTTCCGAGAGCACATTTGGGAACGAGTGGTGATTTTTTTTCTTCCGATAAGCATCCCCTTGCCGTGCCTGGTCGCGTGTGATTTATTAAAGTTTGCGCGTCTCTGCGGTTATTAATTTGACGCAAACGTATGTGGGGAGGAGAGCGGGGACGATGAGGGACTTGTGGGAAAATATAAGTGATGATTTATCGACTGGCGGTGTATTCACGCTAGTGTTTACAGTTTTCTCGTGAAACACGCTAGGGGTTTTAACTTAAACATGGCTTTATTTTCCAGAGAATCAAGTGATTATCAGAGACACTGGATGTTAGGGAACTTGCGGGAATGAATACGTGTTGATTTTTCGATGAGGAGTATGCTCACGCTAGTGTGCACAGCTTTGTCGTGATTAATGTCATCCTGAGAAATTATCTTTCGATATAAATGCATTCGATTTCCGAGAAGGGAGTGATTAGCTGAGACAGTATTCTGGTCGATATGTATGTTCATGAGAATCAATTACGGGGAAACTTTCGTTGCCTGTGCTTTCCTGCGACTGAGGATTAATACCCGCGTTCGTGTGTATAAAAGTTGTAGCGATATATCTCATGCTTAGAATTTGAGATTTTTGTAAAATGAGACTTTTTTCGGGGAATTAAGTGATCGGAGAGGACAATTTAACGTCCATGAATTAGACAGACAAATTAAATGATAGAAACCAGGTGAATTACCAGGTGACTGTGCTGTGTCTGTTTTTTGTTCAATGTGTCACATGCAAGATTCAGTCATCATAAAAATACTCAATTTCACTTCTGCTGTCCTTCTTGTAATCATTCTTTTGAATGCCAAATATTTTAATGAGCCCGATATTGTTAAGTCACGGTAGTTGTCTTCTAAACGGTGAAATTCATGATAATTATCATCATATCAGTGCGATGACGTGAATGTCTGCATAGAAATATTTTAATTGGGAAAATGAAATTTCCTTCATATCAGTGGACGCTTAGAAAATCTTTATCTACTTTCCATTGCAATTTTTGAAGTAATAACATGATATATCATCGTAATCGTGTATTTGACTAATTGGTTGACTAATTGAATTCATCAAGAATATCAATGAATCCTGGTACTTCACTTTCAAGGATTTATAAACGTAATGATATTGGCATTTATTAGTAGTATTCTTAATTCACGATTCATTAATGATTATTATCATCATTTATCATTCAATCCTTAATTTTGTTGAATGCTGACCTCGCTATTGATTATATCGCCGTATTGTTGCGGCCTGGTAGTTATTAGTGCTTCATGTAAACGTTACATAAGCCGCGATTCTTGCTTTCACATTCACGATATCAGCAGTTATCCATTCCAAGATTGGTGTGCTATAGCTCTCCTCTCTTCCATGTAATTTTCACCGAAACGATCAATACCATCTTAAATCCTAATTATAATAATCTGAATTATTTGCTATATGTATTCCATCTAAATCTTCCTCGGCAATTCTTCCCCTTCTTTGCTTCTTCCACAATAAATTTTAGGAGACTTTTTAGTCTCGGATATGCCAATTATATATATATTTAACATTAGTTAGATGCGAGGAAAGGAAAATACATGTGAAAAATGCTCTCGGATTGTGTTTTCCCTTGGATGGGTTAAGCTGATGGAAAATTGTATGCAAGTTTTTCCAAGTGATGGATACTTGGATTTTACCTGCTTAGCACTTCCGTTTCTTATTGGAATTACAAGCTAAACTTAGCGTAAAAAAGATGTGCCAAGCCAATATTTTCAATTTCATTTCAATATAAATTGCATATATTTCCATCGAGTAAACTTGTGGAGTCGCAGATATTGGAATTCGTGCGATTAACTCTGGAAAATTTGCTTCCTGTTAATGCCTTATGTTCTTTGAAATGTCGGTTTAGATATGGATTGTTTACTATTGACACGTTCATTTATTTTGTAATATTTCATAGCATGGAGTATTAAATTTTAACGAAACTCCCCCAGGAGCGTGGGCATACTACTATTTTATACTTTTCCTTAGGTAACAAAATGAAATGAAGAGAATTTGGTGATTGCCTCAGACAAGCCTCGAGCTTGTTGCCTATAAATATTAATAACTTGAATGATAAATATAGATATTCCGAGGCTTATAAATATTCTGTTGACGAAACTCGATAATTAAGTGGGCAATTTTTTCAATTTTTACTAATTTTCTTTCTCTCTATTTAATTGTCTCAGCGTAATGTTAACCGTTTGATTTCAGTTGAAAAGGTACTTCTCAGCCATCGAGAGCTAAAGTGGTGCAATTAATTTTTTCCCATCTTCTATTTAGGTGCGCAGAAGCATTTCTATGCCTGCATTCTGTTTTGTGCATGAGTGTTGTGAGAAAAGCTTCTGAATTTTTCCATTAGAAGGCAGCAATTAGGGTTATTTTTTTATTTATTCACTTTAATCCGTAATTTGCAAAAATGTATATTTTTGACTTACACTATTCTTGTTCTCAACGGCACATATCTTTCTAGACATACAAGCATTAAAAAAATACCATTTAATAGAAGTGTTTCATTTCTTTGAGAATTTAAAGATAAATAAATTTAGGTTATTCAAAGATAAAAAATGATCACCATGGTTTGATGGTTTTATGAGCATTTTCCAACCGTTGTAATTTGTATCAACTAAATGCCCAACTAAGGAAAGAATTGTCTGCTGTGTGCCGCCATACATTTAATTTTCAGTTGTTTTTCTGTTGGTATGACTCCAGAATGATGTTACGTGAGGATTGGCGTCCTGCTCTCCATTGTGGACAAAATTTAACTTTTCCGCTTCATATCCCATTCTCACAATTTGTCTACTTTTATTGAGACAACAGGAATCACGGTTGAGTAAATCATGAATGTTTTGATCGTTTGATTTGCGTCACTCATACCTATTCTTAAATGTGTTCCGCTTGATTGATTAAGGGTTCGTAGTTCCGCTCCTGAATTTAACCTGGTGCGTAAAACATTGATTTCACGCAACCACTAGTTTGATCAAAAGGCGCACAGGTATCAAATCACGCATAACATCAATAATAGTTGGTCTTGGAAAATCGAGTGTCCACTAATAACCTCAATATAATTAAAAACTTGCTCCGGTTACACAATTTTGACAACTCTTTGCAGCTTAAGTTTCGTGAGCTTCTTATTTAGGGGCTCAAACTGAGTTTAGGACTCATTTTCCGAATAAAAGTAGTGAATTTCGGAGAGATGTGGTGAAAATAGTCTGGGAATAAAACTAATTCAGTCCTTTTCCAGAAATTATTTAGAATTAAAACGCGTTTCAGAGATGGCTTAAACTTCTGAAACGTTTTCGTTGTCTTTTTTGCGAATCGGGTTTATTATTCGATTTCGACCTCTTCCATAAAGAAAAAACTATATTACCATGTAGTAGTAGTCAGGGAGGTAATTGGTTAGGTTTAACGAGCCATTAAAGAATTTTTCTTATCGGTCCGAAATATTTGGAAGAAAGTCATGTCCTTTGTTGTGATAAGGTGGAGTATTATTATTCAATAGTGTTATTAAATGTTGTTCTCGAAAACAAGAATGCAATAAATTTCTTCGAGACGAGTATCTTCCGTAATTGATATTTCGCCTTGGTGTCGCGGGGTATTTACGTGGCTCCAGCTTTCAACTTCTTCGATTTTTTTATTTTTTCAATACGTCGAATTTACTTCCGTTATTCTCCATGCCCAGACCGTCTCCCAATCCTATGTTACACGCTCTATTGCACTCTCTATTAGTTCAATATTTAAGTATTGGGAATCTTCCTCATGTGCTGTATTTAATTTTGAATTCATAGCATTTTGTGATGACTCAGTCTTTAGGCGTTTGGTAGATTAGGCCTAGTTAATAGAAAATAACAACCCCTTTCAAATTACTCGTCTTCATCATTCTTTTATTCAAATGTTTTTTCAACTTTCGCTTGAAGAAAAATAGCTCCTTTTTCTACTAAAGGCTAGATATAAGTTTTGCAATTTTGGCCTGACGCTAATGATACATCAAAGTATTTTACCTTACCTGCACCTGCGTCCAGAATTTAATATTTTCATAGAATTTTTATAGTTGGGTGAACCTAATTTTTATTTGATTATTATAATATTTATATCGTTACTATAGTAAATTTTAGGTCCAATAGTACGTTAAAAATTCCAGTTACTGCGGTTTATAAAGAGAAAAATGACGATGTATGCATCAATTGTCAAGATATAGCGATCATACTTCGAGTAATCACGGTAACAATGTTGTGGAGATCAAGTGCTGGTGTTTTGAGGGACAATAGTGAATGAAGTAGGGGATTGCGAAATAAATTACGCTCAGGGGTAGATGGGTTTAAAAGGGGGAGTATGGGGAATGTCATTTTGGTTGAATAACGAACCAAATCGAACGTACCCACTAATTCTTTAAGACTTTTACTCCCTCACCCCAAAGTCGCAGTCCTTTCCTTAATATGTACTTACAGTTTATATTCTCCAAAATTTCTCCTGGACACTTCTTTTGATCACTCCCCTAAAGAGAATTATGGTATTAAATTCCATTACTTTTATCTTTAAATTTTCATTTGAACGAGACCATAATTATTCCGATGAGTACGCTGCAAAAAGATTTTTTAATGCCACTCCGACAGGGGTAATATTTTTTGCATTGTCGGGTGGTACAAATTAAGGTGCAAATATGCATCATATCTGAATATTATAGTGGTTTATTGCCTACATATTCAATTAATTTGATAACGTAATTTGATTAATTTAATTCCTACTGTATATACGAACCCTACCACAGGCAGGAGGTGAGGCATTCCGGTGTGATATATAGGTACTGCACCGACTCTAAAAAATAATTACGACGGAAATTCGCTTTCAAGAGAAATTGATATTTTTAAGAAACTTACTCTGACCCTTCAGTTCGGTGCCTAAGGTATATCCGACTAAAAAGTGGTCTTGTTCGAAGAAGGGGATCTTATGGCTGAAATCCAGTTTTTGAGAACCATACGTTTAAAGAATTGATAACAGTGCAAGCCGATTCGAGCTACTTCTGGCGATAGGAAGCGTTTCAAATATTTTGTGAAACGTGCACATGATGTGGTAGATTACATTTGAAAAAGGAGATTGTAATGGTTAAGGTACTGTCAGCACCCCATAGCCGTTTGTTTTAGCCATGGCCCATGGATGGTGAATTTCGGAAGAACTGACTAATTCTGTCTCAATGATGAGAAGCCATGATACGCAAGACAAAATTTACGCTTCTTACTGTTGAGAGTGCAATTTGATCTCTGTGAATTTTATAACCTATGCTTTGTCAGTATGATTTCGTAAAACTTATACCATAATTCTTCCAATAATTATAATCCCATTTACCTGAGAAAAATGACCTTGTATGTAACATTTTTTTTACTTTTTGAGAAAATGCATGTCCATATATATTTCCATCATGTCTTTCACTTTCGGTTAAGGCGAAGCCTAAGAGCTTAATTATTGGTCTTATTCCTGCGAAAATATCGGGGCTTACTCTTTCCTCCCCCACCATTCACTCTTCTATCATAAAGGTGCTTCCTTATTCGACTCTAATCCATTCTTTCAACATGGGTAAACCAAAGAATCACGATCCTCTCGTATATATCCATCACCGAAGCATTTATTCCATATTATTTCATCACCAACTCATTCTTAACCCTTGCTACTTTTGCCGCTTACACTTCTCAATTCCCTATTGCCTATTCTATATTTGGCCTACATTTACGTTGATCCTCACATACTCAAGTTTCACTTCTACTGAATTATCTTCGGAGGAGTACCTACAATTTTGTTTACTGCTATTTTTGCTTCCTTAAACAATCATTCGTTCCTTGATATGCTTCACATACTACCCACGCCTTTTCTTTAGCATATGTTTATTTCTTTCTCTGCTCAACTATCCTTCCATTTTCGCTAACATTTGGCTGAGGTGCGCCCATATGTCTACGTTTACAGTTATGTCTTCAATTTGTCGTGCCGAAGGGATTAAATTAGAAGTTATTTTATCCATTTGCACTTTTTCTTGTTTTCCTACATTCAATTTTTATTCACCAGTTAAATACAATTTTATTTGAACCCATCCATCTTCTTCCAAGATGTCCTCTTTCCAAATAATACCTTATTTATTTTTCTATCACTATGACAATCAACTCAATTAAAAAAATGACTAGCAGACCTGCTGCCTGCTTTCCAGGCAGTCTCTGTCTAGTGTGCTCTTGAGGTGAACTTTGTGTTTTTCCTTGTTTTTGCACTACTCAAGTGGAAGCAGTGGGAAATGTGGCTAAATGAGTGAGTGAACCCGGGAGTCCCGAGAAAGATAGACTCCGCGGAAAACCAGCCGGCTATCGGGGACCCTAACCACGACCCCTAGATACATTTAGGGGGACGTGTATGTATACATGTGTCTAGGGGGCCGTGCCCTAACGCACTGAAAGTGGACCTGGGAGTCCCGAGAAAGATAGACTCGCTCTGAAAAAGTGAACCTGGGAGTCCCGGAATCCACATGTAATGCACCAAACTTCATTTCTCCAGCTCAACACTTGAGAGAGAAATTAACAAAATGGATACAGAATGACTGACTGACACGCTAAAAAATTAATATATACAGATATTAACGTTGAGTTGACCGAAATTTGACATAAACCTTATTGTTTTGGTGTGGCATACATTAAATTATTCTCCCGGATAATTTCTAAATATCTTCAGCAAATAACTTCGATTGCACACTTAACTGTACCTTTCATTTTCAACTTGACTAATTGCCGAATTTCGCCTTCATTCGCGTAAAAGTAGCTATATATCAAGGGAAATAAAAGAAATTAAAATAAAGTAGTACAGATGTTGTAGTGCAATAAACTTTTACTCGAAAAAGATAAATTAACAACGTTTATATACCCATACGGTTTGTAACTGATTGTAATTTAATGAGTACTGTTTGCTTACTTCACCGTTGCTAACCTAAATAAATTCATAGTTGTTTAGCAGTTTTTACGGATTATGAGCTTAATAGCTAACCATTTAATTCTGCATACAATACATTTCATATGCTAACCTATTTAAATGAACCGGGGAGTCCCGAGGAAGATAGACTCGCTCTGAAAAACTGAACCCGGGAGTCCCGAAAAACTTAAGTCCCCGGAATCTAACTAAATTTAAACTCTCAAAAACCACGGTTTTTTGCATTTTTCTTTGCACCACCAACTGCTAAAAATCCAAAACTACTACCAAATCACACAGACAGAGAATCCACATTTAATGCACCAAACCTCATTTCTCAAGCTCAAAACTTGAGAGAGAAATAAAAAAAATGGATACAGAACAACTGACTAACACGGTACATATAGATTAAAAAAATGTCAATAAACAAGCAATAAAAAAAACAGAATTAAATACAACATTATACAAATGAGTAAATGAATAAATACATAAAAGTGAATATGGTTATCAATGAATTAACTATTCATACAATTGACATGCGTCAATTTACTCTCATCATACCACTTCTTTACATTCATTTTACGCTGATGTACCTTCTTCCCACACTCCTTGTCAAAAACCCCTATGTCCCTCGACGTTTACCCTCACTTATTACCGTTGCTTGACTGAAGTTAAACAGAATCCCCGGCCTGTCTTATAGACTTTCAGACAGCAACACAGCTTGAACAGCCAGGTGACATTGCGTATCCTTGTTTTACGCCCTTTTTATTTTCCAAACCAGTCTCTCAAAACCTCTATTCACTCCAACTCTTACCCTATTATTATAATATATCGCCTTTATAACATTTCAATAACAGCTCTTTACTCAAAACATTCCACATCTTATTTCTATTTACCCTGTCATATGCCTTCTCCAGATCTACACACAAAAACAGTATACTTCCTTTCATTAACTCATTTTTTTAGTGATTGTTAAAATACAATCAGCTGATCTCGTATATGTCTCCTCCCAGGGAAAAACTCCCAAAGTAGGTTAAACAAGCACCCCCCCCGACATTCTGTCAAACCTCAGTGGTGAACAAACATTTAAATACAATATTTACGGAATTAGTTATATTGTAATTGTTTTGTGTACTTTGTATTTGCACATTTAAGTACCTGAATTAAGTACACATAAATGTTTTAAGTATTTTGTGAAAAACTGCGTTAAATTCATTCAGAGTTTCCCGTTAAACTTGCAGTGCTCCCCAACAATATCTTTCTTCAAGGATATCTTAATGTCGTAAGTTTAGCCTAATTCATACACGCATAGAGGTCATTTGAATGGTAAAGTGTTAAGCGCAAAATCTTTCTGAACAATTTATAATAATATTGATAAAGTTTTATTTTTATATCCTCTGCTGTTCTTACTTTCTTTGTTCTCTTGGCCCTTGGATCCTTTTTTCTGAATTTATACCTATTAATCCTTTTGTCAGGAAGTTTACTCGACTCTTTCATTTCCCAAATTCCTGAAGGGGCTCTCCCCATTGGCTAATGAGAGTATTCCGTGACTGATACCCATGAATCGCGTAAAACGGTCCATGGACTCATCGGGTCTCGAATGTCCGAGAAAGGCCTTGGCGCGACTTCGTGCGCCCTGGAAACAGGTGCATCTTCTATACCCCGTCTTTGTTCTACATATTGTTGGTTTCACCGTTTCGATAGTTTCGCCTTCCTTTCCTCGTAGGCTCTCCCGCTTTGCGTCAATCATTTGTCTTAATGGATTGGGAAAATGGACGCTCGTCACCAGGAGGGAGCAAACTCCTCTGGAACACCGGAGCCGACTATCGACCGCGCATCGCGTGTGATCATCCCTCGAACCTATTCGTTTACTTCACTCAAAATATGTCATTTTTCTTCGATACCGTCGGCTGTGTAAGTGGCTCCTCGTAAATTGTGCACAGAATCATTAAGTTGCACATTTATCTTCTCCGAAAGTGGTTCTCGCAACGGTAATGACTTGACGAATTTTGATGAGAAATATCCTTGCTCCTTTTGGTATCGTAAAATGTCTGTCTCTATGAAGGACAAGATTCTGTTTTTACAGAGGCTTATTAAAGGGAAAGCTCAAATCTTGGAAAACGGAATATTCTCTGTTGGATCTAGAGTGAAAAGGTTATGTTATTTTTTAACATTGGTCTCATTATGTTCTAATGGTATTTGATGACGACATTTACATCGTGCTATTAAAAGTTTATTAGGGGCACATTTTCTGTAATCGGGTCCCTCGAGGAGGGAGCTCCTCGAGGGAAAATGTTTTACAACTCTTTAATTGGACCCATATGTTAAAAAAGATTATCAGTTGCAAAGGATATTTAAGAGAAGTGAGTAGTAGCTGTTGGTCAATTCGATTATACAAGAGTGACGTGAGAAATGGATTTCATGTGGAGCGATTTGGCTCCAATTAGAAGGAAGAAGTGTATTCGTTTTGCGACTTAATATAAGTAAATGGATGATGGACGCATGCACAGCAGAGGTTCTGTTATAATTTAAATGGCCTATAAACATTATTCATCACCAACCTCTGTCATATGAGAAGAAAATGAAGCACATACATTCTGGTGCATTTGAGAGAAGTTAGATACTCATTAATATTCGCGCAATTATAATATATTGCATAGCTATGATATATATCACAATTATTGCGTTACCTTGTATCCGGGTGCCAAAAACGGTTAAGCCAAAGGTGAAAAGAAAAATATTCGGTTTATTAGTTCGTAATCAAAACACGTATTAACGTTTGTGATGTACTACTTTTGAGAGACGTAAGAAATCCATCCTTCCATCGAAATATGAATATTCACAATTTATTGCAATTCACGGTAGTGATGAGGTTGAAATGTACTATTTTTGGGAAAAATGAATACCACTCTGAGCAGCTCCTGAAAAGAGGAAAAATTGAATATTTATGTTGGAAAAAGACGACAGCTCATTTCTAATTAAACCAATTATTTCTTACTATTAGCCTGTGTAATTTCATTTATCCGTGTTATATGTATCCGCGAGCACTTTCTCATTTATAATAAGTTTGGGCTTTATCTTGTGGTCAGCGGCCGTCACAATTTGTGGGTATAATTATTGTAGCACAATTATTCTGCCTATAAAGCACCCGGAAAATTCGAAAATATCAGAAAAGTAACCAAATTCCGTGTACTGAAAATTATATTCCCATTAATAAAAGAACACTATTAAATAGGTATGATATGGCTATGCATATTGCTTCTGCTGGCTGAACACAAGCGCCTTTTACTAGGTAATATTTGACGTAAACCTTGAAATGCATAGAGAAAATGCAAAGGCATTGAAACTTGTCTCTTGTTAATAATTTATATGATTATTGAAATTGATGGTTTCCGGCGTAACTTTGTGGAATTTACTAGACATATTGAAAAAATTTACTAGAACTTTGTATTTCCACAGAATATTTTATTCGAACACGACCATGGTTTCGAATAAAATATTCTGTGGAAATACAAAGTTCTAGTAAATTTTTTCAATTATATGATTATGAGTTGATAATATCGGAAGATAATGAATTTATATTAAAGCAAAATCAAAAGAACATGAACAGCGGTGCATTGCTTAATTTTGAACTCACATTTCGTGTGCGTTTGATTTAGGGACTCCAGTGCAAATAATTTCTGCGTTGAAATATGTGTATACATATTTTTTTATGGGCACTGACCGGATAGTTGTGATGAATTAAAAATTGAATTCGGGTTTTTGTCGCACACCTATGCCAGGCAGGGAATGTTTTCACAATCTCTGTTTGGAGGACGGTATTTAGTTGAAATGTAACATGATATGTTATACTTACCCAATTTTCTCGGTGCTTTTAGGAATTGCCACTTATTTAATACATTTTTTTAAATTTTACTTTTTCCAAAAAATGAAATCATGGTTGAATTGTGTGACGAATTTATAATAAAAATTAATATTCAACAAAAATGTCGGGCTATTCTCATCATTCCTCGCATTGCAAAATGATTGCTAATAAATTTGTATGTAATTCTATTTAAACTCCATCCTTTCAAACATCAAATCAGCTTTTATTCCGAAATAGTTTGAGAATTTAGGACGGGGAGTGAGAAAGCATGTTTTAAAGCATGAAGTTAAGAAACAGGGAAGCTCTTGAAAAGTTTTGCTGGAGACACAAAGATAGCCTTTCACGAGGGATGCAACAAAGGCAGAGTTTTCCATTGGACGGATTGAGGAGATCTAGAAATATTTTCTGTAATGCGGCAGAGATTTTTGAATTCCTTCCTTCTTGATGGAAATTAATCTTTCTTTCGTGCAGGGGATAATCCACGCCATTCTAATTTCTATGGAGCCTTTCATTCGTTCCTAGGAATTCCCTCGCGGAGGCCA
The DNA here is from genome assembly GCA_963573305.1 of Pyrrhosoma nymphula. NCBI lineage: Eukaryota > Metazoa > Arthropoda > Insecta > Odonata > Coenagrionidae > Pyrrhosoma > Pyrrhosoma nymphula. The sequence continues at coordinate 157,993,535 of OY754331.1, read as the reverse complement.
TTAAAAATAATTGACTTTCAAGATGTAATCATCGTGAATGCAGCAGCTCGGTTGTTGAAATGACCGTAAGGGGGGAAGGGAAGGAGAATATTTTCGTTCTGAGAGAAAAAAAAAGAAGAATTTCGCAAAACCCCGAATCATTATCTGGCCGTGAATAATTTATTCGACCGTTTTTTGTCTCTCTCTCTCTCTGCTCTTTCCCCTTCCACTCCTTCATTCTCATTTCGAGCCATCTCATAGAGGAACACGGCGACGCCCGCTCCACATCTTTTCTTCAGTACTTGGCGGTCCCGCACATACACGACGCGCAAATTTTTCCTCCCCGAGGAAAAAAATGTTTTTCCGTGCGATCGGCCGGGAAGCACGTGTAATGAAGAAAGGGGCGCACGCGTGCACTCCCACCTCCTCTGTTTTAATTTATTTCTTCCCTCCTCTCTCTCTCTTCACTACACTCGTGAAGGGGAAGACATCCCCTGTCACACACACACACACACGTACGCAAGCGTCGTCTCACTCACGTAACTCACACGCACAGGTCTCCCGCGGAACAGAAGAGGAGGAGGGGTTGGGTCTTGGGGGGGGGGTCCGGAATTGTGGTGGTGGTTGGCGTTGGTGGTGGAGCGGGAGACTCTGTGGGCTGTGGTGGGTTGGAGTTGTGTGTGCGCGCGAGTTAAACGCGTTCCCTTTTCAGGATAATATGCGGAGTAATTGTGCCCTCGGGCAGTTTTGGCCGTGGAGTACTCTGGTGATGGGGTGAGGGTATTCGAGAGGACTTTTGAGTGGAAGGGAAGTGAAAGACAAAGAGGGGTGGGGAGGTGGGGAGATTGATTATTTGCTCTGGAAGACGAGTTTCTATATTATGCAGTGAAAGACTTCATGTAGATGGCCATTGGTTCATTCTAAAAATCTACGTTGAAAATCCGAGGAATCAATGGGATTTTATTTTGGAGTGGGTCTCTTGATTCTGTTTCCCGATTGATCTGGATACTCACTTCATCTGTGTCTTAAATGCTTTTCAAATAATGTTGAAGGATGTTAGCGTGATGGAAGGTGAAGTAAATTTGTAGAATCGTGACATATTCGAAGAATAAATCACTGTTATTTTACAATATGTTTTTAATTAACTGACCAGTTTCGATGTCTCAACATTGTCATCAGAGTTCGACTACACGAACTCGAATGTCAAAATCTGTAGTCGAACTCTGATGATAATGTTGCAACATCGAAATCGGTCAATTTATTAAAAAAGTGTGGAATACTACAAAGTGATATATTCTTCAACTTGAAGGATGTATGCTGGTCTTGTGGTATATATTTTTAATTATTACTGTGTACTCAAATAAATGCTTTATATTTGGCACTATCTAAATACATAATTGTAGCATCATTAAAAATGTGAATATGAAAACGTTTTACTTTTAGTTTGCGATAATTGTCGCAAATACTTGTAACTTCTCAAGAATAGCATAAATCCCTGGTATCATAAATTCAGAGTAAAATTAAGGCTATTTTTATTTGTTTTCACTTCTCACTATTTAGCAGGTCTGGCATCTGAACTTTTTTCATGATATTATTACTTGGATTTCTAATTTTTATGTCTTCAACAAATATGTCTAAGATACATCTTATGTATCTATATTTTTGGTATTTTTATTGCTCAGATAAGAGGCACGCGTGGTAGTGTTTGAAGAAATGATCAAAGTAGGTGCTTCTAGATCTCACAATCAATTGCGAAATATGTAGAGCAGATGAGAATTTTAATTAAAAATAATGTATTGGTGAAGAATAAATTGCGGGAGAAAAACAAGTGTATTCGTGGTTTTAACGGACATTGTGTCTTTCACTGTCAGCATCATACGAATGGCGTCTCAAACGCTCGTGTACGGATATCTTGGTGGTTAATTTGAGGGCTATCAAATCTAAATGAAAATAATGAATACCTCTGAACCGGTGGACTCGGTGGCGAGCTTGATGGGAATCGTGGGCCCGAAATCGAGGGAAGATATTCAGGAATTGGGAGACGAATGGCTTTCCGTCGGGTTCATGGATCTGTAGTGGAAGCTCATGTAGGATGGGAATCCCTGCCCGAGACTAAGTATATAGTTACTAAACATTTACTGGACAGAACCAATGCGAGATCGCAGGAGCGTGGGATAGGAACATCACTCCATTCTTCACTCGTCTCCCCACCCTCTACCAAACCCTTTGGATCTCCTGGCCCGAGGGCAGGGATTTTTCGGGGTGCCTGCGTTCGGTGTGCGCGGCGGCGTGTGGGTGGGTGATTTTGAGTTTTGAGGGTGTAGACTGTGTGGGCCTGGGAGGTTGCCTGCGGGCCATATCCCGGAGAGAGTCTGGGGTTAGTGGGTTGCCAAATTAGAGATGATGCTGGTGGTCGGGGGCGGGGGGAGTTGGGGTGGAAAGTGTAGAAGTGAGGGGCTTTTTTTTTTTAAGGGAGGTGCAGTGAGTGATCTGACGGGGATGGCGTAAATGGGTGGTGGGGGTGAAAGGGTCAGGAACTGGTTGGTGGGAGTGGAAGAGGGGAAGAGTTGTGGGGGTAGTGATTATAGACACGACTACTAGAGAAGTAATTTTTTCTTACCGAAGGGATAGAATGGACGTCTCTTGGAGCGGCAAAAGTTTAATCCACTTTTAATTTTTCCAAGTCTCTCCAACTCTATTTCTCTTTGTGAATTTCTTCCTTTGCAGCCAATTTGAAAGGATGCATTTACCCTTCGTAATGATCTTAACCTGATTAAACCAAAATTCACATGTTTAGTGCGTAAATTCATAAATGAATTGTCATAAAGGTATCGGCTTGGAACGTTGCGCGTGGATGTTTCCTCGAAAAGGTGGGTCTCAAGGATACGGATGGTGTCAACGAATAGCTGTCTCACTGGTGCAACTCATAGGAAAATCGTATTATCTAAAATTGTAGGTTATGATCATTTCATTGGAACAAGTAGACATATTGATAACTTATTTTGTGATTGAAAATGCCTGATTCGCAGAAAATAAAGACGGTCAACCTCGATGACGACCGAAAATGTCGACCTGTCCTTGTTTAATTCCTGGAAACTGGAAAACTGCGGTCGGCTTCGTTTATTCAGCTACCCAGCAATTTTAATCCAATTACAATTACTTGGGGGCATTCATTTTCTCAGTATCATTCTTAGCAATGTACCTCTTCGGAACACTATTTTTTGATGTCATATGGACATGAAACCATGTTTCATGGGATTAAAAATGATTGTATACGTCGCTCTAACCAATTTTCTCTTTCCGCCTGCGTTCCAAGTATATTTTACACATAATTCGCTAATTTAATGTGCTTATAATGCAAGCTTATGTACCCATTTAACCCTACTATTGACTTCAACTTTAGAACTTTTGCATAAACTCTTGCTTTATTAGTTAAATTCAAAACAACATAGATGCACTAAAAACCATGCTTACCTGTGATACATTTAGGCCACGGAGAAATGCTTGTCATGTTGGTCTGAGGTGAAATATGCCAAACGTCAGGGCAGCATTGATTATTTTTCATTGCTTGAAGTGAGACAATGCTCATGAAGTGGTAGAAATCTAATATCGTAACGAGGATTATTTTTCATACTGCTATCTGCTGAAGATGGTAAAATGTTCCGTAAAACTTTATGAACTTTTTATTTTATAAAATAATTTAAGGAAATAGAATTCCCTTCCAAAATAAATTTCATTTAACTACGTTGTACGGGAAGAATTAGTCGTGAGCAATTTTGGTAAATTTAGAAGCTTTAGAACCACATGTATGTAAAATATTTTACGGAGAGTTTTACCGCGAGCACCAGGTTCAATGATCTTTATGCGTCCTTGCCGGAGAGGAATATTGGAATGAAAGGTGATAACCATTGAGTCAGTGATTATTTTTCGATCAACATTCAAGCTAAATCTCATCGATGGATAAGAAACTGAATCAATTTCGTGAACTAATTCTCCTATCCTCTCGCTGACACTTTTCTATCGTTAAATTGTCCTCCCGCTCCCTCCCAAGCTCCCTCAACACCCTTCGCCATTTCACCTCACCTCGTTCGTCAACAGATCGTTTCTTCTTGCTTCCGGCTCCATTACCAAGCACGCACTTCCACTCTCTCCCCAAGGGGAACTCTGTCAATTCACCCCCCTCTGATGTAAAATCAGCCGCAATGCCCTTAATTAACAAAGCCCGGCAGTAGAGAGGGTATAGGAGGAGTTTGACTTGGAAGGTAAGGGAGACGAAGCAAAGAAAGGTTCTTGGGAGGAAGTTTTGCTGAGTTTTTTAACTTTTGACTCGAGAAAGAAGCGTAAAGGAGGAGGGGGTTAAACGTGGAGCTTGATTGTGTTCCAAAGGAAAGGCCGGCAAAGAGAATGAACACGAGGCCGGAGTTTGCATTCAGCGCTCACGAGAATGATTTGAGGGGGTAGTTTGTTTTTTCAGTTGGTGGAAGTCGACAGGTGACGGTGATTGCGAGGCGCCTCGGGATTCCCCTGGCGTTGAAGGACTCTTTTAATCCCTTAAAGGGAGAGAAAGAGGGAACGATATAGGGATAAGGGGTTTTCCGCTTCATCGTCCGACACCACAAGACCCTTTAATTCTCTTATTTTCTTTCCTCAAGACTCGCCTCTTTCCTTGTCCTTTCTTTGCATTAGGCGCCTCAATGGGTCCTAATAAAGGGGAGGGATTATACACCCCTCTTTTTAATTTTTCCCTTAATTATATTCCTGAGTAAAGAGCCTTTCTTTTCTTCCACTTCCTTGAACGGAAATAATTAGTTCTGCTTTGCACAAATAAATTTGTTTTTCTAAGATGCTGAAATGAGAACTCAACTCCCTTTTTTAGTGTTAACTGTCTTTGTAACTGACAGTCCTTGTTGCATTACTCTGTGTGTCATCGTATAAATTATTTATTTGGGGATATAGGTTATGATTATGTTTATAGGCATTTGTGGCTTTTATTTTTGTAGGTGATAATTATTTTCATTATAAGCAATTGATCTTTGAAAGTGATATTAACTTGTACATTTTTATATTCAAATAGGAAATTACCCTGCGTTATCCTACATTACTTAGGCCCGCTTTTGTGATATCTAGTTATATGTTAACTTTAACATGGCGTTGCCATTGCGTTTACTTTTTGTCAACTAAAAGTTCGAATTCTGTGTAATACATCAGACTGTCGGTTAAATGACGAGAGAGTTATTGGTGGGAAAACCTATTTTATTCAGTTTTCATGCTGAGAAAATATTTAACCGATAATTATAAAACCAGGTTTTAAGGTTTTCGATGGTATAATTAGGTTTTTAATTCTAAAATGCATCTATCGACCTTAAGCGTTTTTGAACACCAACTATGATTTATTTCTTTCATCAGGCTGTTAATTGTGATAATTATAATTAATAGAGCGCGGAAAAAGTCACCGATTTTACGAAAAAAAGTCACCTAAAAAGTCGCAAATAATTTGAAGAAAAGTTTCCAAAAAGTCCGAGGTATTTTCGTATGTAGCAGAATTAAAGTCATTATTAGAAATAATAGCAAAGATCGGTTTTATGGATTTGTGAGTCATTATGAGTTTTTTTGGAATAAAATTCTCCGTAATAATTTCAAAATTTTCATGTACATTTTGAATAACACTACGGTTCTTGACTAGCACTTCAGGGGAAGCTAAATATTTTTAATTGCAAATAATTTTTATTCTTTTAGCTGCTGATAAAACCCTTAAATATTTTGGCTAGGGAAAACAAACATTTTAAATTTTAATTACTTCTGCTACATTGTCTTCTGAAATCATAAAATAACTAAATTTTAATGATTCATGCCTCAATGCAGATACATGAAAGAGTAAAATACAAAATTACATTGAAGTTTTTAAAAATCATAGCCTTCGCCGAGTTTTGGTAAATAAGTTTTCTTCAGAGAACTTTCATATAGTACAGATAGTGGTCCATATTACATGTTTTTCCACAAATAGTGTGAATAAGAGATGTTTTGATTTTTAGGTGGGAATGTTCAGTGCAAAAAATAGGTCGTACAAGTACATAGCAAACATATCGTGATTGGATGCAAATGATAGCTAGCTTTGTAGTAAACTGCGAATTCACGGCTTTTTTAAATCTCACACTATACTGATGCCATTAGCTGCCAATGAGCTGTTTACGGGCGATTTCACCGGTCGGTATATTTTAAATGTAGAATTACCTTATTTAAACACGTAATTTGAAGTTTAAAATAGTAGTATCTAATATAATTGAATAATTCGAGCGTACTTTATGATGCGAAACGTGAATAATAAAATTTCATATTGATAGTCGTCAGTTAACATGCAGGTACTTCAAAGTTTTTATTGATGCTCTCGGTTTTCTACAAGTATTGGAGTAAAGGTTGTTATTTAATAAATAAGGTACTTGAATAGCTAAGCATTTAAAATCAGTTTGGCTCCTGACGACACCTATCCTTCTATGCTAAACATTTTCTTGTTCGTATCCTTTGAACATTTCCATTATGACTCTTTGACACACCACCAAATGATATGGACTTCACGTGGCTTGCTTGCGTAGAAAATAAAATAATGTGTGCAATCTTCTTACGTTACCAGTCTTTTTAATTCTTGATGCGTGAACCTCGTAGGAAATTCTACATGATCAAGGATATAATTGTTGTAATTTACTCCGCAATACCCTCGGGAAGGGCAATGTGTTAGCCAAGAGCGTAAAGCGCTCTGCTTTTCAACAGAGCGCCCGGGTTTAAATTAGTTGGTGCATTAGGCCATAATGTTCCGTGGAGCACCAGAAGTATTATTTACTTTATCCTCCGGAGGTAATTAATTATTATTTACTCCAGAGCAATTATTAATTTTACCTCGAACAATTTTCAGACACATACGTACATACGTTTTTGGGGAGAACCAAACGTGGCTCACTACGGCTTCGTAGAGTACCGGTTGAGAAACATTGATGTAACAAACAATCAGTTGAAGAAAAGGGTTCATGACGGTCGCTTTGTCATTATCTTACAGCAAATACGCAATCGGTATCAGTCTTGATGGTGATTCGAGGATAAACTGTGATTTAAAGGGAAAGTCCCAGAAAAGTCTTTTTTTTTTTCGAAAAAAAAATTCCTGATTTGTTAAAGAAGTCCGAAAATGTCTTCAAAAAAGAAATTGAAAAATGATCTGTTCAACAACATTCGCGAAGATTTGTCGTAAAAACTATAAAAGTCCCAATTTTCGAAAAAGTTGAAAGACTTATTTTCCGCGCTCTAATAATCAAGCGGAAATGTAACCGAAATATTTTACGATAATTTTATCACATGAAATCTGTCTGCAAACGCGTCTGTCTAAAACAACATCACATCATTGTACCTACCTATAAGGAAAATCTGACCAACGTGATTTTAGCGATTTTACTTCTTTCGGTAAAAGGGAGCAATCGTTCATCCTACTCTTTCCTCTAATATCTCCCTTATGTGCTTCTAGCCCTTGTTTCATATTTCTTTTTAGGTGCCCTATGCATTTGTCCCTCGATCTTCCTCATGGAGCTTTCCCTTCTATTTCTCCTTCTGCTATTTTCCATTTAAATTCGTTGTGCTTCGTATTTGTTGTGCTTCAAAGTATGGAATCTTAAGCTATTATAATTTAACTAGATGAAAAGCCTTCTGAAGCAGGCTAAATTATTGGCGACATTGCCAAAAAGCAATGAATAAGGTAAATAATGAAATCGAAATTTATGTTTGTTTTTTTATTTGCAATGAAAGCAATATATATTATGTAACTATGGTAAACAACATATTATACCTAAACGTCAGAGATTTCTATATGTACACAACATTTTTTTGTAAATCAGGCAGGCTTTTACTAAGCGGTTTCCCATATGTGTATTTTGAAACAATGCATACACCCGCGCAATGTGCCAGTTAGTGGAGAACGTGTATGGGAGCTCGCTTTCCATCTGTTGGCGCACATACGAATCACTGCACCTAACAAATGAATCATGCGCACGTACGCGTAGCCTTTTATGTGGTAGGAGCTTTGCTCTTATCTAAGACGCGTGCGTCTTATTTCTTCTCGAGTCGTGACTGATTTCCATTAATCCCAGCGGAATTAGAATCGAATTCATTCCTTAGCATGATTAGATAAGTCAAAAATCACGCCTGGGAAGCAAATTAATTCCCACTTAGGAAATCTAATAAACTGAAAACAATGAAATCCTCGGCTGAAGTGCGAGGGTACGCGTCAAGTGATTAGGCCTAATCGGGCTCATTCTTCGTTGCTTTGTGGAGCTCCCTCCTTCACATTGCTTGAATATGTTCTCGTGGGCAAACAGTGGTTTGGATGCGATCGGTGGGTGGACCACCGGTGACGTGCTCTTGTTCGTGCTTCTCAGCTCACTCGCATTCTTCCCATGGAGGAGGAGGCGGGCGAGCGACGCGACGGTCCTTTGCCCGGCGACGGGAGTGTGGCATTCGGGACAATGCCAAAATGAGGTGGGCGTGGCCTGAAAAAAAGGCTTCCCTTGTAATGCGCGCAAACTCTGCACTTCGCGTCTTCTCGCTTGGGATTTTTTTGTTTCTCCTCTTTTTCCCAAGAAAACAATTCATTCGCGCGCCACTCTTTCATTAGCATTCCCCGGTCCTTTTATTTTCCTTGGATGATGGATGGGGAGGGGCAGGTCTCTTCACTCCTTCTCTCCGCCCCTTCTGCCCGGAAGGAGACAAAGGAAAGGGTGCTTGGTGGTGAGGGACATTTATTCTTTTCGCTCGCACGCGCGCCCGCATGACAAACAGAAGGTGTTTTATTTTATTTTGCAATTGCCATCTAATGATAAGAGTCTAATTTGATCACACGCAGAATTATAAGCCTGCATGTAGCCTAGATCATTGGATGCCAATCTTTTTCAGCCCAATTACCAATTTGTTGACTAATCATTCGCAGTTTCGTTTTCTCTTTGAAGAAATTAATGAGAAATTGAGAGATATGAATGGGAAGAATTACAGAGTGGAGACTAAGGGTGGGATAAATTATAAAAATTATGAAAGACGTTGGAGAGCAGACTTAGGGGTTAGATGGCAGAAGGGAAAGTTTTGTCTTAATCTCGCCCAATAAAGACCTTTTATTATTATTAATATAGAAACGATACGGTTAGCTGTTTGGAAATTGTTATGAACTCCTGACTACTGATGATGATTTATGTTATCTATTAATAGGCCAAAACCTTTAAAATAATCGTGTAATAAGCATTCTTTAAATTTTGGGCTAGGTACTGCGATATTTAGCTCTATTAAAAGTGGAATAAGGCCCCAAATTAACTGTTACTGTTCCATTTTGTCATGATAAGGTGATGTCCACATCTGTCTCTAACGAGCCTGCAGTTTAAAATATCCTTTCACCCAAAGTAACTTATTTCGAGTTACAAGGTTGTGGCCGAAATACATAAATAATTGATAACACATGCTTGGTTAAGTAATGATTTCGGTGAGTAATTTTAATAATTTTTTGTCTCATTGAGAAAGGCCTGATTGAAGAAATTGAAATATATTTATAATTTTACTCTTAATTTTTGCCTGGGTTAATTGGTATTCTACCGATGAAAGACAGATTTGAGTGGATGTAAATACATTAAACAACTATTGCTTGCCCTAAAGACATCCAGACGTTTAATTTTCCTAAAAATAACGATTAATAGCGGTAACTTAAGCTTGAACAGCGACAACCAAGCAGTAACGAAAGTACTCGTTTATGACACTTTGCCCACAAGATTTTGGCAGCGTGAATGAACTTCTGGACTGTTTGCCAACACGTGAACTTAGATATCCTCAAGAACCCTACAATTAAGTGGTAGAATACCTTTAATGATGATACAGTCATTATTTATGTCTTGAGTACTCGGTACTGCTTAGTGAAAGAATCGTATATACAATATATTAAAGCCATAATTTAAGGGCTGATATCAGCTCAGGGAGCTTTATATTTTTTAACGTACGACTGGAATAAAGCGTGGGTGATTAAACAGGAGCGTACATGGAACTCCGTTGTTATTTTCAGACCCTCTGACCAGCATTTGTTCGTGTGACCAGTCAATCCAGGCTTATCGTTCCTCGAGTCCAAGCTTCACAGCAGAGCTGTGATCTAAAGTCTCTGTGGTCATTGTGCGATTGTTTGCGATTGGTTCCCACATGATTGAGCCCCACACATCTCTCCATTCAATTGAATGGAGTTCGATCCCTCTTCATGGAACGGTCACGCCTGCGATGCGTGGGGGCGGGGCGCATCCATTGAATCTGTCTCCCACGGTCAACTGGAAGGGGGGGTTACGGGGGTCCGGTCGTGAGGCGGCGCGGCGGCGGGGGCAGGCAATGAACGGGCGAGACGGTCTTGTTCGGAATTGGGGGTGGCCCGTTTACTATCCACCCATTACTGGTCATGTGAGTGAGGCAGGGACAAAATGATGATGAGTGGGAAGGGAGAAGACTCTGCGATATTTATCTACGTCTCCGTGCTGCTCTCCTAGATGTCGCGAAGGTGAATGACACAAAGTTTTAGCTCACCAGCAATGTAAAGGGAGGGACTGGGAAAAAAAAAGAATGGGTAGAGGTGGTAGAGGAAAGGAGCGGATAGTGATGTTCCTACTCCTTTAGACTGATGGGATCACAACTTCCCTCAAAATAAGGCGGCGATCAGAATCCAGAATTATTAGTACACATTGATGAAAACAATAAAAATTTACTGCGGGGACCATATTGGAGTGGTGGTTGGATTACTGGCTTCCTACACGTGGGGCCTGGGTGTGCAGTGGCTGAAAATTCCTCTGAAAAATCTCGGCCATTGCCCGTTAATTGCAGCGACTTATTAAGGATGTTCCACCGCGACTGTGTGAGTCAAAACAAGTACTAATTTCCACATTTTTTATATTTTGTTCAAAAATTCCTGCTTTCGCTGTTGAAATGCGTTACCTGTAGAAACCCAAAAGTAAGGAATGAAATTTGCAGATTATTCCTCGAATGTATTTTAAATGAGCACTTTTTTCCAGCCAATGGAGCCGACTGCAGCGCCATTTCCTACGAATTACCGCATTTTGACTTCAATTACGGCATTAATTCTTCAAAATAAGGTGGTGAGATGCCTATATATATTTTTTTTTATTCAATTTATCTGAATTATTTCCTTCTTATAAATAGTTTTTCGCAAAAATGGCATTTATATTTTATGGAAAAATACTATTTTTCCCCGTGCTTCTCTCATACTCCCATTGAACACCATGTAATTTCATTTAAGTCATTTTACGTTGGAACCACCTTAAGGAATTCTCGATCCCTTCTTGGATCACCATTTGGAGTGAACTACAGGCACGTGACTTCTTCTCCGAATGGGACGTTCAAAATTTGGTGCCTTTCTTGAGATTTGGACGAAGGGTTTCCGGCACCGGGTTTCTTCTCTGCTCTTCCCCCACTCTTCGAGTAATCACACTTTAGTCCAACCCACCAATTTGCCTCTTACGGCGCGAGTGACTCCGAATATCGGTTGACTCCCATAGTTACAAATACTTCTACTATTTCTATTTCATTATTTTTTATGATTCACTAGGGGTATAAATGATATCAGGTGTTGTTATCATGTATGAATCCTAATAAATATAGAGTATTTTGCGTAAGTATTATCTAGCCACGCATCCCTTTTTTTAATATAATCGACGGATAAAATGCGATTAGCAGTGACGTAGCCAGGATTTCGTTTGTTTGGGGGGATGAGCATTTCTGAAAATCAGGTGCAAAATGGTGTGGTTAGGCAATTAAGTGTGTAATTGCGACTGTAGTATAACAGCCGATTTTTAAACTTTTAATGGGCAAATTTCTCAAAGAATACAATAATAATGATTGTTGTTTGAAAATGACAAACATGATACATAGTTGAAAAAGTTTTTCAAAACAAAGAAACAATTAAAATAACATTTTCAGTTAAAAATATGACTTTCTCTTTAAGGGATCTTTTTAAGAATAAATTCAGAATTACGGTGGTGGGATCCGGACCCCATGGCTACGTCACTGGCGGTTATAATATTATTTTGTCTACTAGCCACGATATAAACTCTTTGGCGCTATCACATTGTAATCGTAAGGACTTGAGGTTCCGCGTTCAAATCGATTGGAACTCTATCTAAAATTATAGCAGTGCGAATTTCTGGGCGCCAGAATCTCACAATCGGATGAAAACCGCATGGGAAGGATCTGCACAAAAGCCTTGTGGTTATCACATGCCTATATGAGCTTAGTCGTTGGTGTGCGGTGCTCCTATGTATGCTATGACAATATGTGATATTGCACGTATTTTCTGAAGCTAGGTTATTTACGGACTCAGTTTTTTCCATTGTGGAATTTCATAACGATTCATTCGACCATTGATTGAATCTTATTTCGGAACTTTACACATCTCAAACCTTAGAGGATTGTCTTGTCAAATCTGCTTATTAAATAATATTCGAGGAACGATTCGGTGTCAGAGAAATATCTTAGCGAGCGTTTTCTAGCCCGTAGTTAAGTAAACCACATTGACTAAGTAGGTCTTATTTTTTTCGGAAAATGGCTCTTTGTTTTACGTGAATATATTTTTATTTCTAAATTTTAAGCCGTTTCAATTATAAACATTTGGAATCAGGCAGTAGAAGCTGTTCGGCACTCTTTGTTACAAATTGAGTACATGTTGCAGGAAATGAATATTACAGAAAGCATCGCCACATGCGAGTGATTTGTCATGCAAATGACTGTTTAATTCTAATAATAAATACTTATCAAGAGGCTGATTGTTATTTGCCCTTATGCATTAACCTTATGGGCGAATACCTCAGTAGAATTTGTCTCCATCCTGTCCAGTTATGTATGCCGAATTCCCCCAAGGTTTTAGCAAGATTTGTCAAACAATTAATGTTAAAGTTTATAGTCCAATGAAACTTCACAATTTCTCTCTTATAAATAAGTACATTACATTTTCTGCCTTAAGAATAAGAACACCAGTTTGTGACGTCAAATTAAAGTTGATAAAACAGTTGAATTATCTCCAGTTCGTATATGATAGGGGCTGGAAGAGAGTTGCGGCAGAAAATGCGAATGAGGCAGGGTAGGTGAATTTAAGGGGTAATGGCTCCTCCCTCCTTAGTTTTGGGGAGGTCTATCGTCTAAAAAAGGAAGGGGGTGGCATAGAAATGTCATTTAATATTGGAGAGAAGGATGGAAGCACGTATGTGGGACTGAGGAAACGGATTAGTTCATGCTAATGAGTATGTTAAAGGTGAAGCTGTCGGTCGCGTTCATAAATGTTTTTTTTTTCAGTCAGACCAACCTTAAGTTGGTGGAATACGTCTCATGAGAAAACAATTTATGTAGTCATGCAATTTCATAATTAAGTGACCTTTTCACCACCAGTGGCATGGACTCACATTGATTCCTTAAAAATTAATTTCAATTAGAAGTGAGTAAGACGATTCAAACTTTACTGAAGCCGTCAATCAATATTTGTTTGAATATCGATTACTCGAAGCAATATAATCCCCATTTTTCTAATTGGCTTCCGATGCTTTTTATACCGACCCATCGACGTGGCTCTAATGCCCTTTTGTACTTGCTAAATGTGAATGGATGCCTGTTTGGTTTCTAATGGAGGCGCAGTGGAAAAAAACCACTGGCGCAGAAAGGGTGAATGCAATGCTAATTGGATAAAACGACCGCAGAGGGGTATATCCCTGTGTTGTTCTGAGGGGAATAACCAGGATAGAGGATATCCTTTAGGCTGATGTTAGCGGCGGATGTCGGATGTGTTTCTGTGGGAAAAGGGGTCCCACCATGTCGCGACCAGTCAATGTCATTCCGCCGACGAGAAGCTCTTTGGTCGTGCTGGAGGGAGAGCCAGCTTTGGGACTCGCTTCGTTGACCGAGGGTAAATTTTTCATGGGCAGAATTACACGAGGAGCCATTCCCTCCGCAATGTGTTGATTAATATTTTTTTACCTTCGAGTTTCAGTTTTCAGGGAATTATTTCGAAAATGAATTTTTTTAATTAAAATTTTGTATTATCCTCTCTCGGCGAATGGGATATGGGCAAGGTCCGAATCGAGTTCTTTGAAACTTAAGATCGCTTCAACATTATGCTGCATGTGTTGAACAAGGTGTTCAAGAGCGAAATAAAATTCTTTGGTGATGTGTATCTGTTTAGGCGAATGGGAGCTATGCTTGCTGGCCAATTTTATGTTTTCACATTACGTTTTGCCCTTTTGAATATACTTCAGGCATTTCAAGCTGATCGTTAACTATTGTTACTAACTACGGTTTTGGTCTTTTATACTTAATTTTTCATGAATTGCATTGATGTGTCTTTACTTGCACAGTAGCAGAAGTATCGTCCATTGGATTGCATTTAATCCTATCATTTAGATATTTTTCGAATGGATATACGAGATGTCGAATTCCTAAGAGGATTTAGTTCATGGGCTTATCTATCGCAGTAGACATGACATTGTTCCGTCGTTTGTGATTGATTTATATTAAGGATAATTAAAAACGTCTTTTCTGGTCAGTTTCCCGATGTTTTTATTTAGTTTACATGGTATAATGAATTGCGTTAATTAACGCACTCGTAATAGTTTTAGTTGAAGGTAGTCTCTAGACTCCTTTGTTTTTGACTCCATATTCCCCATCTTTTATCGAAATGAAATACGTTTCAGGGCTCTTTAAATAGATAAATATGTCTAGTTATTATAAACTGACGTCTATTTTATTTAGTAGCTCTAATAAAACGCAAAACATTTAACGAATTGGCTCTGGAAAACTCGGCAAAAGAATGAAAATTCTTTCTCATGACCAATAGCATTGCTCGTTGACAAGCAATGCCATTGACTGACGATTGACCTCGAGCAAATTCAACTTCAAAACACTTAACCATTTGTTCACATCAACCTCGGAAGCTCGGTTGATAGTCGATACTCCGATACTCGGTCGATACTCCGATAGGTTGTGACAACTATCGTCATGTCTTGACGTAGTTTTGTTTGGAACGTAGTCGTTGTCGTGTAATGCGCTGATATTTCATGGCCTCTTAGGGTTAAGTACAACTGCATGTTGGCAGCGTTATCTAGTGTGTTGTCTTCTCAACACTCCGTTACTTTTTCAACCCTTTTCAAGCTCGCCTTCCCCACCTTGACTTCTGCACTCATTAAGGTCTACATTATGATATGCGTCTGCATTATGACACACAGCGCAGAGTGAAAACGCTTGTCTCGCTTCCTTGCCTGCCAAGTGTCACTGCCAAGTGTCACTGCCAAGTTTCGCTTCCATTATAGTGCGTAGATATATAGCTCTCGCAAAAGTTCCTGGCGCCTGTGCAGTGGACGATTTTTAGGGCATTGAATTCTCAGTCCTGCGGAATGGGGGAGTAAAGTTGTTTGGATTGGGTGGTCGGAAAAACTTACAAATTGCTGCCAACGAAAGTGCTTCGAGAAGTGGTATGACTCATCGTTACATGCCGTGCCGTTTCGACTCATATGGCAATGAGACCTCACGGTTCCTGGTAAATTCATAGTGATGTGTGATTTCAACCAGTTGCCTTTTCGTTTGCGTGCCTCTTGCCTTTCTCTCTCTTTCATTTCCTCTCTCTCTCTTAACCACTAAGTCCTTCCTCTTCACCACCTCTAATTCTACCTCCCCTCCCGACCGCACAGGTTTGCGCCAGGAACTTTTGCTGGAGATAAACGTCAGCATTATGACACGCAGCGCGCCACAGGATTGTGTGGTAGAGTGTGTTTGGACGCCTGCCATTTCTATTATTTTGAATGAAAGAAAGAGTTTGATGAATGCTTGTTTATGTTGCATTGAAAGATATTTTTGGTTCACCTTTACCTCTATCCGCACCTTGCCGCGCAGGTCTCCGCCAGGAACTTTTGCGAGAGCTATACGCAATTGTCCTCCCTTCTCCGACGCCGGTGGCTCATATCCCAGTTGTGCATTGGTAAATATTCCTCTCGTGCCAGGGGGGAAAGTGGGCGTGTTTTCAATTTTCCACCCGTCCTGTTTTCAGTTATCGCTCGGTCGACGGTCGTCGGGGGTCACGCTCGCGCGCGGTTCCGAATCATCGCTCGCCCCTTTGCGCACTCCACGCACGTCGTGATCGGTCGCCTCTTCTTTTTTCTAGAGGACCACGGAACGGCGCGCGGCGAGAGAGAAAATGGGGTCCGCGGGGAGGAGGAGTGCACGGCGGGTGGCGATAATGGGATGCACGCTTCGGGGTAAGGGACGAAGGGAATATTGTTTTAAATGTGGATTCCATTTATCGGGGCCGTAATGCGATCTGTGCGGCGGGGGAAAAGTTCATTGAAAATTAATTCGAGGAAATCGTGGGAACCTAAACGATATTTCTTCGGGCCCTGTGTTCGTGTTGAAAGAGGGAAGCTGTTATTTGACGGTTTTCAAAGGTAACTTCCATTTATCAAGGAGAGCTCTTAAATTGACGATAAATAGTAATTTTAAGTTGAGTTGCCAGCATTAAAAAAAAAAAATCGATTAATTATTGAGTGAATAACCTTAATATTTTTTTCATTTTATTCCGGAAAATTGCAATCTAGGTATGGCATAATGCCGAGTGGAAGGATGGAAGGAGCCTCTGATTCAATTTTTTAATTTTTGTGAACTATTGCTTACACCGTGTTTAGTGTTGTTCGAGAATATGATGAAATTTAGAAAACAATAGCACCTGCAATACTACGTTAGCTGGCTCTGTTATTTTACTTCGTTCAATATGCTATTTTGAATATCAATAATAAAGTTGGCTAGTATGGAATTTCAGCCAAGGGCTTATCGATCAGTAATCTAAATCCATCTTTGAAAAGGTATAACTGCTAAATATATTATCAGATTTTTCAAGGAAGTTGTTTTTAAAGAAGGTTTCAATAATTTTAGGAGGAATGTTATTCCTTTTGTTGACGTTCTTTGTCCGCTGTTATATTACCAGGAAATTAAAACAGCCAAGTTTAGTATGTGGTATAATGGTAGTAACCATAATGAAAAGTCTTCCTCTCCCCTTGTGTCTTTTGTGTATCTTCTCAAAACTGAAAAATCAGAATGGTATTTTTAGTCACTGTGCTCATTTGAAATCATTCAAGGATAATTTAGGGGTAAACACATCATAATTTTGATGAAAACATGAATTTGATCAAAGTTGAAATAAAGGCAAAAATGTACTCTACAAACATTCAAATTAGCTGAGTATTGCTGTAATCATTTTTTTGCTATTAAAATATTTTTTCGCACGCAAGATATTTTGTACTTCGAAACTTCGTAAAATAGGTGATTATTTTATGCATTTATCGTCGCTGAAATGCATGCCGTACTGGTTTTTAAATGTGAAAAATTCCTTGTAAGCCATCTATCTTTCTCTTAACTTTGACCTTGTAAGCACTCAAAAGGATCGTTTTGACGTCACGTTTTTGGCATCAATGTACTTTGAAATGTTTGTAACCATTCCAAACCAATGGAGTTGATTTAATCCGGCACTCAACGTTAGAAACTCCCCTGTTGAAAATATCTTTAGAGATCATCACACAGACTTAAGTCTCATTATTTTGACTCAACTGATTTTTATCCACCAACTTAATGGTCATTTCAGTGAAAGCAGTCATGCGCCAAAATAAATCTTCCACATCGATTTAATTTATCTAGTTCGCATTAACACACTGGGAAATCCTTCTCATATTTTATTTTATTATATCTATTAATTTTTGTGAATTTGAAGAGCCCATCCCGGATTTTATCGTCTCCGTCCGTGGAGAATCTCGTCAACGTCCTCGGAATGAACCGAACCCGATCATCCCACGCAACTCTCTTTCGCACTCAAACCCGCGCATGCACTTCTCCTTACAACCCTCGGGAGCATACAAATTCAGTCCAATGGGAATAAACTTTAATGTTATCGGAAGTTTTGCGCCGAAACGGGAGAGAAAAAATCACCCGCAATTACGCACACCGCGAATTACGCACTCGTTCGGAAATATTTTCCCCTTTCCCTTTATTTTTAATTTCAAGAGACCCTTTTGGGAAAGGGACGTGCGCACGTCCGCTTAGCGAACACGATATATCGCTTACCATACCTCTGAACTCCCATATTTCCCTCTTTCCTGGCACTCAATCCCTTCAATGCTTTTAATATCGCCGCGTTAATAAAATTATCGCGTACGCGCGTGGACAAAGCGTGCGATTACTGCTTCACCCGCGACTCCCCGCGCGCCCCCCGGCGGAGGTCGACCATCCGTGTGACACTCCTGCTTAATTTATTTTTTATTTTTATTCCGAATATATTTGGTCATTTGGAACATGAATGGGATGGGGAAGAAAGGGGGGGGGGTTGTGCGGGGAAGGGACGGCAAGAAAGGGGAAGTGTATAGGGTGGAGCAGCCTTTTTTTCGTCGAGGGAATAAGGGTTCTCGCGGGGCTAGGGTTTGCGCTGCACATGTTGGAGTGGGTGTGTGATATCACGGGATCGACCCTGGAGAGCGTTCTCGAGCACGAATCCACTTGTCCTTGAAGAGGCGTCATGATTTTTTCTCTCACTTTTTTCCCTTCTTTCGGTGCAAGAGTGGTTCTTTATTATTTTAATTACTCTCGTGGTATGGTTTTTATTTCCATACTCCCTTCCCTTCTTTATCTTTCCTTCCTCTCGATTTTCAGCTCTCTTTATTAAAAGCTCTACTTCCTCTGGCGATGAACTTCTAAGAATTCTGACTGGTAATGGCCAGGCTTTATGGGGCCAATGACCAAAGACTTCTGTGGAAGATGATGATGTGGTAATCCACTGCAGTTAGTTGTGAGGATATTATGTTTTTCACGATTGTATTGCCGATTGGAACATCTTGCCATATGAACTACGAAAAGAGAAATCGTTCCTATACCTCTTATACCATTGGTTTCGTTAACATGCGTGCAATGCGTTCAAATAAAACTTCTTCGTGGGAAACATATTTGCGTAATCTCATTAATCATTGTCATAGGATTTTCGAATCATAAAAGTCAATAAAAATCCTTACAAAAGTCATAAAAGTCACATCACGATTGTCAGTCACCTTCTTCTGCATGCTTTTCCCGATGAACTTCTCTCTGCGCAAATCACCTACGTTCATTCTCCTCAAGGCAAATTATTTCAGTTATCGGTCATTTTTTCTAAAAAAATATTCCGAATTATTTTGAAAAAACAACGGTAACGTTTGCTTTGATATTTTCATTATTATTTTCGAAATGTACTAAAGTTTTGGAAATGTTCGGGAAAAATCATTAAATTAACGTTTCTTTCCATCGTTACTCGGCCTATTCTGGTGTAATTTTTCATATTTTATGTTGATATATATAGTCCATTGTAAAAAACGATTCTTTGTACACTTTCGATAAATTGAATGAGCTCAGACAAAAATGTTAAAAATTCGATTTACTCTGGGAATGGAATAACATGTTTCAGCAAGAAGTGTTTCCAACTATTCAGAGAATAATGGACGTTTGAGTTCTTTTCTATGCATACGGAGTAAAATATTAAGTGTGGATTATTTCAATTTTCGAGTTTCAAATTAGTAGTAGTTTTTAAGTGGTGTTGGTTTTTTTTATCGCGTCTCTGTTTTTAGCCTATTTCTTACTCATACTTTTATGACCCCTAATTTAGTTAATCCTCCTTCGTCCACTCACGTGTCTCTTTAAGGTCGTTTTAATGTCAAATATGTATAGGGATATGTTACAAAAGGGCAATTTCTAAGCCTAATCTTCAAATCTGTCCCCCTTATTCAATAATCCACTCAGTGACGCTCCCTCTCCTGCATTGTCTTTTCGACTTGGTCCCATCTGACTCTTTCGATTCATATGAATCCATATTTTAGGCTCACCTACTCCTATCTACGTAATAATCTCCTATGCAGCTCTAGTACCGGAGAAAATCGGCGTGAATCAGTCCTATACGCATCGCTGGTCCCGCATTGTGCGGAGATAAGCCGCTGCTACGAGAGTACCCTTGGTCGCCGTCCACCACCTGCCCTCACCCCCTCCCTTCCCTCTGAACCACCCTCCCCTTTTTCGCCCACCCCACATTTCAGTCGCTCTCCTCGTGGCCCCATTGCGTCTGCCCTTCTCTACACCTTATCCTGCCCCTTGCACCGTCGTTGCTCATGCGTGATTTGGGCCCTGCTCTATGTGAAGGGCTAAGAGCGCAACTTTCCTCGTGCTTACCTTCGCGGAAATTACCACTATGCCATTTTAGCTCTTGGAGTAACAATATCGAAGATTTTGGTTCGCACTTTGACAAAATTACTGTGCCTCTGGAAATGCCATCGTTTGATTATTAACCATGGTTTCATTCATGCTAACTACTTGTAACACCGGAGTCAGTTGATGTCTTTATCCAGTCAACATACGAGTGACCTCTCTAACTTACCTGCGATTTCCGATGCAGGACTACTAAAATATTTTTTGCGAACATTGATACGTTTGGAACGTACTCTGCCTTTTGAGGCAACGAGGCCAAATATCTCTTGAAACTGCTGCGTTCGATTGTGAAAAAGTACTGTTGGTACTTGGTGGTAAGTATTCAACGTCCATGGAAGAACACCGTCATTTTCAATGTATCATATTGGCTGAACACAATGTTTAAGAAATCATCATTAATGTCGCTTTGAATCACGCGCGGGCCCACCATGCCTAATAGGCGTGCAAGTGCTCGTCAACCTGTTATTATCTATACAATGCCCTGTAAGCCACCTCAAGGGTGTGTGGCAGGGGGGGATATATTATGTCCGTTATATTCACATACAGTCCATAGTTGTCAACGTAACGTAAAACTTCGTATATAGCGTAGCTAAAGAAATGTAATTACCACGTTGATTACGGAAAAAAATCAGTTTCTGTTCATAACCAATAATCAGAATGCCCTCTCTTCTCTAGAAAAACAGTGGTCAGACATGGTAGATTTTTTAAACCCTGAATGTCGTTAAAATTTGTAAAATATTGCACGTCCAGGAACTTCTGGCTTCTTTTACATTGAGACTCTGTCATGCCAATGGAGCCTGATGAAGTAGGGATCGTTGCATATTTAGAAGCTCACATGTAGTTTTGCGCATGGAGTAGCATTGTAATTCACATAGATACTATTTGATTAAACAAAACTCATATTTAGAATTCTTTCAAAAATCTAGTTTTCAACTTCGATATTTAGAAATTCCAAATTGTAAATGAAAAGGATTAGCTCACTTGCTACCAGATTTCTTTAAGTGGTAGTAGTCGTTAAAATTTGCACGTAGTTACGTTGTTTTCCATGAGAAGAGCGACTCTACATATCTAAGTCTCTCTACATGTTATACTCTATTTAATAATGTCCATGGGATATTCTGTACTTATGTTTATTGATGGTGTTGCTTTCTTTGACGGCAAAAGCAGTGCGATTTTTAAAAAATGAAACCCAGACACAAAAATAAAACTACAGTTTAAAAACGATTCATATCTACCAATGATGGAACGGAAATATGAGTTACCTTTGATTTTCCTTTTATTCCAATGCAGTAGTGTCATTGGTTGACAAGATACAACTATTGTTAGTTGGATACCTCGCCTATTTGCATGGAGAGTAATTGAAAAGTTACGAATTTGTGATTACATGTGCTACACTGCGTTCCACTTCAATGATTGCTGTGAATGTGTTTGTGACTGCCTTGGGTCTTGTAACCCTCCTCCCTTACCTGAAGGCCTCGCTCTGCCCTCCCCCCCCCAGTCACAGCCAGCGCTCCCCAAACAAGCGCACGCCTAAATTTCTCGCTTTACTGCAGCGCCATGGATAGGTAGGCACACATCGCCCCGGGCCTCACGAGGGCCCAGAAACACGCAAACTCGGCCCAAGGCGTCGTTGCGCTCTCTCGCAGTCTTTTCGTCTCTTGTTCCTGCCTCCCCTCTCTTCCCTCCTGGCCGTCTTTCTTTGCTCGAGTTCGACGACGCATCGCCAGTTCCATACGCGTAGAATTAAGTGACGAGAGAGTGGATATACCTGACGAGAGAGAGAGGAGGGCTTTCTGTTCATTGCTACCAGGGATCCCTCGAACACCCTCGAGGTGGTTTTTTTTGCGAGGAGACTCGGCTGGACTCATACGACCACGGAGCCAAACTGCAGGAGGGTGGGAATACGAAGCGTGATGACACTTGGAAGGAGGAGGGACGGTGTCGTCTGAGGCGGAGGGAGTTGTCTGTGTTGTGTTTTGTGGATGCTGTATGTGGATTGTGGCCTTTAGTTTTCTAAAATTGCGTCTACATATTACCGAGATATCTGACATAAAGAATATGGCAGAGGGTGAACAAACACTGGCTGGAATTTTTATGCGAGATCAGGGGAATTAGAGTTTGGGTTATATTTTATGTTGAAGCTGTTTTGATGATTGTAACTTAGGTTTTATGCTGACTGAAGAGTATATTTGACGCGGAAATGAGGATCCATGTATTTGTTACTTATACGTGTACGTCTCCCATATTCTCATTCAGTTATCGTTGTTATTATTTTGGTTCGGGATTTGTATCATTTGGTGAATTATTAAGTGTCAAGGAGTAACTTCGGATTTATTTTCTTTTGAGTCAATTATCCGCTGCAAAATGTCATGAGATGTAAAAGAAAATTGTCCCTGTCTAGTGGTTGCTAGATTTTTCGTTTGTGAGTACTTTGTTAAGTTTCACTTCCTTCGTTATTTGAAGAGGTTTGGAAATTATTTCTATAATATGATTTATATTTCATACTTTTTAGTCTCTTACAACTATCTTACTCTATGCTGGAAAGATAGAGTCGCCACTTCTTCCCCTCATTGTGCTGCTACTCTTTAAGAAAAATGCATTTCCATTTTCTCCTTTAATTGTAAAATCTTATTCTAATAAACACTAATTATTATTTATAGCTAAACGAATACACTATAGGCACTTTTTCGACTTTTTGTGATTTTTAAAATGGTGTCTGTAAATCATTGAGCATTTAAGTGACCCTATTCTCGGTCTCCCTTAAGCAAAAAACTTTTCCAGTCTTTTACACATCTCTGTCTGGCATATTCTTCACCCCTATGCATAATATATCCCTTTTTTATCGCAGCTTCAGAATAAAGCGTCATCGGTGCGCGCTGGGATTATATTACAGCAATGTTTCAAACCATTTTAATCGGATGGACAATATCTCTGAAATTTCTAAAGGGGGTAGTTTTGAAAGATACAGCAACAATATCTTCATCAAATCACGATTTTATTTCTTTCTTTGGTAAAAGTTGCAAAATTATACTCATAAAATTTTCATCTGTTACGCAGAAACTTTTCCAAATGAGGCTTGGCATATGAACCCTATATCTTTTTCGTTTTCATTCTATGTATTGCTTTTCGGTTGACCTTTCGGTTTATCTATGGTGAGAGGAATAGGAAGATATTGCTTGTTTAGCAATCAATACATTATGAATTTCGCGTTGAGAAATCCTCGCCGTTGTTAGTTATTTGTTGATTTACCCAACTACGTTATGGTAAAAATCTAGGTTAGATTGAGACAAATATTTTCTCGACTGCAATGAATAACCCCAGTGAGATTCATTGGACTTGCTTGAAGGGCTTATGGGGTAACATTTATGTTTTTAGCAGAACTTCTTAATATTCTTACAGTGTTAACGCTTCATGGAAGTTTTGTGTTTTTGGCACATTTATAATGTAATTACATAATAGCGTTGTCATTATTTGCGCCTCAGAGCGTATAGAAATGTGTGAGGTTTTGGAGCAAGGAATGCGATCGCACAAATTTCTCCTCGTCGATGCTATTCAAACGATTGGGGTGGGACTACGTCTCAGGAATACGAGGGGGTGGGAGGGTATTTATTTTAGCATGGAGGTCGGATTTTATGGGGATAGAGAACGTTGTCTCGAGTCTCCCACGCAACCGAAGCGATGTCAATCGAACATGGACGATTGGATGGATCAGGCCGCGGTCGAGCGGTTCTGTTTTTTTTTCATCATTTCGGGGATGGCCCCCTGAGGGTGCTCTCAGCAGTAAGGGACGTTGAAGGAGAAGAGTATTCATGCCCGGGATTGACGTGGAGTTCGGCTGGAAAGAAAGCGATAAAGATAAAGGAGGTGTATCAACATGAACCGCTGGAAACCGCCGCGAGGGATTATGGCTTGGTGTTTTTGTGACATGCGATGAACATCCAGAAGAAGGGACACAAAACTGTGAACAAGATAAATATTATGGATGAAAATATATTGTTTGTTTATTCTCAGCAACGATAATTAGAATAATTTAATGGCAAATTGTGAATGAGAATTTTTGAAACAATATTAGTGGTAATTCTTATCGTTTATGACCATCCTGGAAGAAATATGATTGTAGTTAAGACGTTAGACCATTGATTTACACATTTAAATACACTTAGACACAAATTGACTACAACGCATTTACATCTATGAACCGATGTTACCAATTATTTATTTGTGAAAGTTTGTTTTTATCCTTCATACTATTTTCGTTTTATTCATTCTTAAATCTCCTTGATTTCCGAGAAATTCCAACAATTAGCAAAATTTCCCCCACGTATGTTAATTTCTAGACGAGTAGTATAAAGTCTGTTGACATAGGATGGAGTATCTTAATATGTGGAACAACATGGTTCAATAGCTCCGGAGAATATTAAAACCATTGGGTTTAGCAATCAGCCATTATGAGTGGTCAGCTGTGCAATTGATACACCGAAATACACAGTGGTATTAGTTGAAAATTATTGTTTTTTTATCGAAGCATATACAATTGTACATGCAAGCTGTAAATAAAAACCAACAAAACGTAGGGTTTCGTTTTACTCTGCTGAAGATATTTCTTGCAAAAGTCGTTTTTGAACGATCATGTGACACAAAAAGCATGGCATATTTTGTCGCGTCATGACTCTTATCACCTTCCTTCATCTGCGGAGGATAGGGAAGAAAAATTGAAAATAAAATGGAAGATTAAATATGAGCGAGAAACTATGTGAGTGCAGGTGCTATGATTTTACGCAACAGGAGGGAATAGAGAAATCCAGACGAAAAAGTGTGGATTTGACATTTTTTAGTCATATATGAACGAGGAGGGACGTACGGATGTTTTTGGTTGAGAGTCTTCCCCATTTCTGGTCGGGCGCACCCAGGCATGCTTCCTTCCTTTAAAGCGTTGCCCACAAAGGAGGAGGGTGCAATACTTGCATGAATGATAGGGAGGAGGGAGAGGCCGAATAAAATTACTTGTCTACACAAACATCCAAGCACGCGCTGACAACACGTGCGTATGGGAGAGTTTGATTTTTTGATGGCTCGAGGACAGGTTATAGCGCTTGTGTCAACCGGCGGCGGCCCAGCGAATGATTCGGATCGCAGTCTACTGTTTACGTAGAGTGAGGGGGCAAACTGAATCTGATGGAGCGTTAACTGCCGCTGCACCGTTTCTATCTGGTGGCTAAAACTACCTTGGGGAAATTCTGCTCTCTTTATTTCAGCAACCTTAAATGTAATTTTCGTATACTCCTTGAAGAGTTTTGAATGGCTTGCTTCAGTCGCTTCATGGCACGTAATGAATTGAAAAGTTAAAAGAGTATATTTATGGAGTGGTGAAACGAAATAATAACACCTGTTGATCAATTGAGTACGTTAATTTGGCTACTTATTGAGGATAAATGGTACCAACTCAACGTCTACCACTGATTGTTGGAAGGCTCAAAAAATAACGTGAGGTATTAAGGTTGCCTCATATTGTTTTACGATTCTATCATTCAAGCTGTTTTCTGTTTATTTTGATAGGATGTTACACCATCCTTAACAAACAAGAACGTGTTATGATAGCATTAGTACCATGTATTCCAGGATAAAAACTTCATCGGCTCCCATAAGTTAATTCAGAGGCAAGAGAAATACTACACGAAATTGGTGATAGTCATGTGTTTCCAACGCTTTGGGCGAATTATTGCTTACTATACTTTAAGGTAGTTTGAGCGAGATATTACCTCGCATAAAATGCTCTCGTTATAAATCTAAACAATCATATTTATAGTTGTACGAGGCTATCAGCCATTGTTTTTCTAAACATTTGCCAAAAAGAGAAGCTGTCCTCCATGAGATTTCTTTCGGCTCCGCGCTCCTGAGAGACGTTGAAAAATGATTTTCTTTTTGTCACTGATCGCATCAGGAATGTTACGATGTGCAGTTCGTATGTTTTCTCATTTATTTAAAAAGTAAGTTTGTTACCGTAATACTTATTATATTATCGCAAGAAATAGCTTCGTTTCTGAATAGGTTTGGTGAAATTCAAATTCATGAAGTTGAAGGAACAAACATGTGTATTGTATTAATTTATGAGGCATTTCACTATCAAAAACCGAGTTTTATTGTCATCAATATCACCATATTTTCTTCATGCCTCTTACAGTCTCTTAAATTTTAAAATTCGAAAATTATCTTTATTATGCTCGAGAGAAAATCTTGCTCTCCTTAGCGAAAAAGAAGTTATTGGAATTCAGTTTGACGTTTTTTTACTGTTTAAGTTTGGCATAAAAATGGGCTGTATTTGCATTTATTGAAAATGGGTTATTGTAACTGAATAAACGTGTTTTTTGCCGAAGATAAACTATGTATAATATTACGGAAACATGGTTATATTTATGACTGTCTAGCAGTGACAAAAACGGTTGAAATTAATTTCGGTTGCATTAAGAAATTTTAATAAGAACTGTCCATGCTGATATTCCTCTACCGGAAATAATCTTGCTTTACGTCCTCAAGAGGAAAATACGAAGTTTTCGTGCACAAATGCTCCGTTTCCGCACATTATGTCGAGTGTTGACCAATATGTAGCTACGCTTACTCTGACCTGGTGACCCACAGGGGAGAGACCTTGGTTTATAGACGAGGATCGGCTCAAAGAGACGTGTTTGCTGAAAGCCATGCTCTAGTGGCGAGATCCTTGCTCCGAACCACTGAATAGCGTCGGCCTCGTTAGTGGATACACGGCGGC
This sequence comes from Pyrrhosoma nymphula, assembly GCA_963573305.1. Lineage (NCBI taxonomy): Eukaryota > Metazoa > Arthropoda > Insecta > Odonata > Coenagrionidae > Pyrrhosoma > Pyrrhosoma nymphula. Next base: position 157,966,489 of record OY754331.1, on the reverse strand, counting down.
GGGAGTGGGTAAGGGGGTAGAGCGTGGAGAGGAACTTGGGAATAGAGGAAGGAAATGAGAGAGGCACTCCAACGATCCTTCGGAAATGTTGACCCTAAGGTACACGTACGTATCCCTCAAGCTATTGCCTTCATTGTGGCTTTAAATCATCCACTTTTCACTCACCCTCCGTCTCCACTTGTAACCCTTTCATGGAAGCGGGGAAACCTCTGAATATACTTTTTATTTTATACAGCAGTGTGCCACACAGAACTGTGGGTTGGGAAGTCGCTCCCGTCTATTCTAACTAGCCGCTTGAAGCTATGAGGCTCTTCCCAGTTGAAGGGGCGTCCGTGAATTTTATCGTGTGGAGAGATGACATTTTTTTCTTACGAGGGTAAGCACAGTCTCTGGTTACCCTCCGGATTGGAGGAACTCGAGCTCCAGGGCTAACGAACGAATTTCTTGTGTGACTAAGGTCACCTACTATATTCTTCCACAATCAGTCCTGAGAGAGGGTGGCCGAGGAAGTCTTCTGAAGAGGTCTCTCGCTAGAGTTAGTACACGACTTGCTCCATAGCCTTCCTTCAGCCTATTGACCGCTCACATAATTCTATTCAGACTATGTGCCACTGGAAAAGCTTTTTAGTCTTTCCTAGGCAGAAATTACTTTTACTCCCGAGAGTGCATCTGTCATGTTTGCTAATATTTTTGAAGCATTGACATTAAGCATGAGAGGAACCTTTTGAAGGAAAAGTATTTTACTTATGAGTTATGAGACGTTTCATTATCTGTATAATATTTGCAACCATTTATCGGATCACCTTAGAATAATCAGCATAGTATTTTAAAATTGAAAGCACATGAAATCATGCACATGCAGCTCTGATGATATTTTGTAATTTCTTGGAAGTGTAAAAATAAATGAGGCTAGGAAATTTGATAATTTACTCCTAGGGAGGTGAGCTATTGTGAAGATAAACTAACCCCTAAAGACCTATCCAGCAGCTACTACACCTGTTATGTGTAAAGTACGCTGAACGGCTACGTTGAGCAATGTCTAATCGTATATGCGGAAAATATTTAGTTTAGTTACATTGTAAACATTGAGATTGCTATGCACGAATGTAACTGATGGCCCAGGAAAATTAGGTTTTAACCCGGAAATAATTAATAACAAAGCCAGACCTTTTCAGATGTATTCAGGACCCTTTTGAGATGAACATATCAAAAGTCCCAAGTATCCTAGGTGGGATAACGAAAATATCCTGGAAAAACCTGGAAATACTGGAGTTTTCCTGGAATTCGTGCTGTTCGGAAACTAGAAGAGCTAGAGAGGCGTTCTTTTTTTCGGAACACCTGTTTTTAAGGCTCTACATTTGTGAAAGGTGTCCGGTAGCCTCCCGATTCTCCCGTTCTGATCCTGGTCCACTAGAAGGTCATGAAGTACCACATCATGTACTAAACTCGCCTTAAACCGATATTTACCGGACTACTAAGCTGCGAAACGGCATTACTAGAACTTTTTTCGGTGCTTGACACAAGTATAACCTTTCTGAGCACCAATACTTGCAGCAGCACCCAGATCCTACCCGCCTGCAAGGTGCGAGAAGTGCACGATCGTCTACAAAAACAGTGGTAAATGAAGTCCAGTTCCAATGCTAAAGTTAAAACAAATAAAAATTTACAACATTGAATCTGTTTTGATTTATTTTAAAACTTAATGAAGGGTTTTGTCCGTTAACATTTGTTTGAACTCTCTTTCATTAAAAGATAAAAATTAACAGAATTAAAATTTATATATTTTTATGAACACTATTAGGCGTCACAGAACTTGCGACGAGTATTTGGTATATCATTCTCAGCGTCATTCGCATCTCTAATTTTGAAAATAAAATCAAAACCATCATTGAATATAGTTGAGTCCTCCAAAGCTACTTCTAAGCGATTTATTTGGGTACACCCATATAATATTGGGCTACTAAGCGAATATACGCGAAATAAGCGAGCCAAGTCCATTTTTTAATCACCGATACTGTCGACTGTTAAGAAAGATGAGATTTGTAGACTCGCCAATGTCGATAAAGGCCACGATTAACGTACATGAAAAAGGCGCAGGGAACAATTTACATATGTCGTCAGGAGACATAAGTTGCAGAACATTGGTTATAATTGATTTTTTTTACAAATGTTCATTCAAATTCAAATTTTATTAAAAACTTAAGTGCTTTTTTAGTATGCATCAAGTAAATATAATAATATTAATGTCACAAAACTAATTTTACATGACCAAACCTCTCAATAGTTAACAACATTTTCGCATTTGAAGCTTAAACTTGAGTTATTTGTTTCGCACCATACTGTGAAAATAATTTCAATTTTAAAACTAGCTAAAACTAAAACTCCGAGCTTTTTAAAACTATTTTAAAAATAGAATCCCGTGGAGTAGTTTTGAGTTATGATTATTAGTGTTGAGTTTGTATCTATGTTTACCTTAACTGTCAATAATTGTGATAATTTAAAGAATATGATGTATTAAGAATTTATTTTGTAGTAATGCAGTACAGATTGAAGTTAGTTACGCACGGTGGTTTACTCAGTGAGAATTCTTCGTGTAATGCAATATTACGTAGCCAGAAGTGACATAACCTAAATATTGGGCTTTCATGAAAGAAATTTGTCTATCTTCATTGGAGTTGATGCCATAGCCTTTGGTTGCCATGTCATATACCATGCAAGAACGTTTAAATAGTTTTAGCGTTTTAAAATGGGCCGAGAGATTAAGACGACGAGCTATCGGGTCGATCGTAGTTTTGCCCAACTCCGAAGTCGAGTGCTTGCGATTTTTTCGGTATTCGATGGATGATGGACAAAGGGTTTAATCAAGCTAGTCAAACAGTCACAGCAGGTTTTATTGTGAAGTTTTAAATCGGGTGAGGGAGAATGTGAGGCGCAAACTTCCAGAAATGTGGCGTAGGAAAAACTGGGTTCAGCATCAAGTAAATGCAACGGTCCACAAATCGCTCGGGGTCAGGAAATTTTTAGCCAAAGCCAATGTGGCTACTGTTTCATACTCCCCTTATTCACCACACCTTGTATCGTTTGACTTCTTTCCGTTTCCAAGAAGGAAAATAAAGTTGAGAGATGACTCTGTTGAAAGGACAATCGGAATCGCCGAAATCGCTCGAAACTAATTTCAACCGATTCCCTTTAATATTTTCAATCATGGCAAGATTGTTGGAGTCATGGTATAAAGATAAATAGCAACTTTTTTTTAAGTTGGCAATAACATTTTAGGCTAAAAGTAAATTTATTTTATTATAAGCCTTGCCTCGGAACTTTTGGGTATTTCCTTGTAAACAGAGTATCAGCAATGGTTTTCCTTCGTGCTGGATTAGGATCGAGATAGGAAAAATTGCGGAAAGTAAATGAATAAAGAGTATGAAGCATGAATGGTATTTTTTCTAAACTTAAAATGCTAGTAGGTAAGAGGTGATTTGGAAGCATAACCAGATGATCGCTCGCACGGTCAAGTAATGCCTTAAGACATTCCAAGTGTTAACCATTAGACCTGAATTAAATAATATTTTACCTCAACGCAAGAAAATTTCCAGTAGCAGTATTCAACTGAGAAACGTTAAATGCGACCGGTTACGATGCTTTTCATCATTATTAAGCTCCAAACCTCATTATCAAGGCTTGATAGAGTTATAAAACATCGAAACAGGATGCGTTAAATATTTATCGGTGGAAAACGCTAAAGAGTTCTCCTTTTCTCATGCGTAAGTTCCACTAAATCAGTCCTGAAACAAAATTATTAAAATTTGACCTTGCTCATCTCTCGAACTTTAATAATGTACACATCGATGCGTCATGTAAAACGTACTTATCAGTGGCTTAGTGGCAGAGGAAGAAATGATCAGTGGCTTTTCAATTGCACCAATGCTTTACCAAGAGTTCAATGCAAGTGGAGAAATGATCGATAGTTGAAGACTGACGGCGAAATCAGAGGGATTAAGATCTGATGCTTCGGTACAAGGCACTTGCACAGGAGAGCCGAAAATAGCAAGGGCAATGGTTGAAAAAGAATCAGAATGGAGCTCTTCGTTTCTCTAACTGGGGATTGAAGATGGTTGAGGCTTTCAGCAAAATGTGCAGTAGGGCTTGAATGCATTGCGAAAGGTTATGGCGGATTGATTTCCGACAAAAATGAGGGGATGGCGCAGGGGACGGAAGTGTTAGGAGTACGGGATAGTAACGGGAGAGGGGAGGTCGGGGGGCACCACTGAGGAGACAATAGACGGATAATGAGCGCAGGGGCGTAAAAATAAAAGACCGACTCGATTCAAACATCAAAAGAGCCATGAGCTACTCGAGAGGAGCGCCATCAAAGTGGTTGCGGCAGAAAAGGGAAACTAGTGGTACTTAAAATATCCGTCACAGTGACCATTATCGAAAATGCTCATAGAATTCATTTCTTCTCGAGACCTGATGGGACAATTCCAGGACCGATCGATTTTTTTCTTTTCATGTTCCCCAAGAGGGAAGAAGAAAGGATTATTTTTGTCTGCATGCATATGAACAGAAGGGTTGATTTTGTCTCATTTGTTTTATTTTTACTAGTGCCTAAGAGCGCTTCGTACGGCTATCCCGTGATCAAAAGTTTCCTAATCGGTGGATAATGTATTGCCACTTGAATTTACATCCAAGGGGGGTGAAAGGCAACAGACCGCTCACTGACGAAAATGCTCCACCGCAGTATAAAAGCCAACCTGCCCCTTTGCTGTGTGACATTTGGTAGGAATTGCTCTCTTATTGTTTGCAAGTGTCACATATGGCTTCTGGAAGCCGAATTCACTTCAATTTTCTCTAATCATGAATTTAATCTGGTTATTTTTCCCACTCAGGAGACAACAGTTTATTTTTTTCTTTCTGGACTGCTGGTTTTGCAGTTAGATACATAATTAATAATTTCTTGATTGGTAAAGTGAATTTTCTAGCTCTTCAGATACATGATTAGTCTTTTGGGGCAAGGGAGGCTGAAATGCTGAGAAAAGAGGTTTCGAATTAGTTGATGTAATCTGTGAATACCAGTTATTAATCAATCGAATACTCGAGAAGTTACTTGCCATCACTTTATGACCTAACCTATTTTACCATAAATCTGAATAATTTACTTTTTAATCTTGTTATCACATCTGTCTTGTGTTGTGATTATATGGCACTAATACGCTCCACCAAAACCAATGCAGCACTCTCGACCATTTTCTCTTAAATATTGAATCGATTTAGGCTTGCTAGAAACAAATAATGTCGTGTGTTATATCCTTACTAACGTTGTGTAAGGATTAAGTGGCAATAATTAGGAATATCGAGATATCGTCTGAAGCATATGCCACCGGTAGTTTCTGACCAATGGAAGTCAGTAAATTAATGTTGAAGATTGCCTATATTTTTTTTGTTTTATCGTTAATACAATATGCAGACTCGTAAATATATGTAGTTTTAATACTCTTAACATATAATAGTTTTGATGAGTTGCTCGTGAGTAATTATTGTGCGATTTCTAGGCTAGAACTATTCTGCGATTAATGGTCACTATCAATGTGCTAATACGAATTTTTCACCTTGGCTGTGTTCCAACCTCCATTTACAATCAACGCAAGGCATGGTAAAACAATAACAAAATCTAAACACAAGTTCATTTAGCTACTAGAAGTATCTGCGTTCACATATTGATATTTGAAATTTTCCATCGTCAATATTTTGATTGCAAACGGAATTCGGCATGCACTTGATGCATATCTGCACTCATGGGAAAGTCCAGGGATCTTGTTAACGTCACGGCAGGTTATCCGGAGAGAGACCTCTGTAGGGCGGCGGGGAAGAGGAGACTGGGGGAAATAAGAAGAGGGTTCCAAATCCACTGCCGACCACCCCTACGTGTATAGTAAAGCGCGCTTGTAACCGCTTCTCCCCTCCTTGACGTCTGCTGCTCCCTGTTCTTCCCGCTCGCCCTCATCTCTCCCACTTAACCCTTCCCCCTTTTCCCCCCCTCCCACATCACCTCTCTCTCTCTCTTTCTCCTTCTCTGACATCCACCAATTCATGCAATACAAAATCAAGCACGAATAGCGTCTTAAGCTGAGATTAAATCCTGAACTCTAAACAAAGTCCTCTTTCTTATTGAAAAAGTTTTTGTTATTGAGCTTTATCAATATGTTTGGTTAGAATTTTATGAAGCGTTGCTATGGAAACGGAACCGGCTCTATTCCATGGAGTGTTTAATAAAAATAGGTTTTTCGAATTGTTTGAACAGTTAGCAATCATAGTTCTATTGAACATAGACTTTTAAGTTGATTTTGGAAAAAATAGAAGGAAAATTTTACAGTGAGCTGCAGGCTAAATATAGCAAACAACAAATGTGTAGTCTTTTTCCCTCCAACCTTTCCACGGAAAAATTACAGTCAGTACAATTCACTCCATTGAAGCTTGACTTGTGTTGACTTCAGTCGTAGGGTTAAAGTAAGTAAAATGAAATAATGTATTTATTTAGACAGTTTTTTTTGTCGCTTTGTCAAATTTTATGTCTTCCATTATTCTATAAATGACTGAAAGAATTTGGAAATAAAATTTATTTGAAGATCCACTTAATTGTATGTTTTTTCGGAGGGAATATGTGACGCATTTTTGGAGAATCTTTAATGGGAACCCATGAAGTGATTGGGAGATTAAAACGAGAAATCTACCACTTATATTTACTACCCTTTGGAAAACAATTCACAGCTTTCTTCACTTTAATATTAATCTTAGACTCTATGGCAGGGCCCTATGGTGCTGCTATTCCTATGGTGGTTCGTGGCGTAATGTTTTGTAGTATACCAATAACAAGTTGATCCAAGAAGAATTAAGGGTATGTCAGTTGATACGCATTTCATGATTTCAAAATCTTTCGATGGGTGAACAGCTTAGTCTTCGTTACTTTCTCTTGTGAAGAAATAAAGATCTTTGCCCAAATGTATTTCCCATGCACAATTAGCTTCAATGCCTTCTGTCATGCTTGCGGGTTTTCATTTAACAGATGCATTTTGGGCTAAAATCATGATCTTGTAAATTTCATTTTCTTATGGGTAAATTTAACATGTACGATCGTCCAGTTAATACATATTTCATTTTTTTCTGTTTACTTTTGTCATTAAGTTTTATGGCCATCCATAGGAACTGAGATTTAACCATTGAGGAATTACTAGGAATGTCAGTTATCAGGCATTCTAATCAAGCGATAAATGATTTTTGGTAGTAGATTTTATTTGCATGTAGATATTTCCTCGTTTACTCCTTTAATTTTTCGATAAGAATAAAATTAATAATTTCGGAATCATATATCTTTAATTTTTTGCGACTTTGTGGAATTTAGAACTCATTTTAGAGAATAAAATTAAATAAACTTAGTAACTCCCACACATTTATTTGGTAAACCCCTTTTACTTTAGGGCTTTACCAAAAAAACTTTGTGGAAGCTAAAAAGGTTATATAATGTTACTCTAAAAAAATTCACAATCTGTTGAGCTTCTTTACCTGTGACTGTTACTGTGCATCACAACGTTAACAATTAGTAGTAGTACTTACTCATTATATTTTAATTGGTTAAGTGGCTTAAAAGTGTTTGTATTTTTTAAATTGTTAGCAGCGTTGGTAACACCTTGGAGCAAATACTTAAAGAACTAAAGAAATACATGAGTATTTGCGCGGTGAATATTTGGTGATACGATAGTATTAATTTTGAGTGTAATAAGATGTGGGTTTTAATTTAAATCACTGCGTCACTACGGTCTGTTATAGGTCGTATATTATATTCCTAAATAAATTAAAGCGCATCTTAGTTAGTTGTCTAGGGCTCTGACCTCTTTTATTACTTATATTGGAGGACTACATTTTCCTTCTCTACCTGCATTTTTTTCTTATCGTCTCCATTATCCCTTTTTCTTCCCTGTCTCCCCTCTGAGCGTGTGCGAGGTAATGTGATGCGCCCCAGGGCCATCCCTCAACGTTGGGTCCTGCCGGAATGTCAGCAGTAATTACGCTTGATTTAAAAGCGATTCTGTTTTGTCTCTCCCACAAAGCGGGAGTCATGAAAAACAAAACCGGAGGCTGGACTGAATCTCGGTTCGTTGGTTAACGAAAAGATCGGGGCCGTTAAAAGTGTTTTTGCCCCTCCTTCTCTCCCTTTTGCTCTCTAAATGCCTTTTTTCTCTCGTTTCGGTCGCATGCCCCATCATCCCCAGTCCATCATCTCCAGTCGCAGCCGTCGCATAATGCAGGACAACGATCCTCCTCTTTTTTTCCTTCGTCTTCTAAATGCCACCCGAGAGAATGTCCGTTCTCTCCGACCGCTTCCCAGTCTAATATGCTAATGGCATTATTTCTAGGGCGTTGAGTGAGGGATGCTCTGAAGGGTAATTAATATTATCTTTCGCAACGGAAGGCTGTTATTCTCGCTCTTCGCTGTTTATAGTTTCAGAGGGAAAGGAGAAAGAAAAGGGAAACATCCCATACTCGGTCACTTCGTAACAGAGAGCTCTACGTTATGAAATTTTTCTTCTTGTCCCTTGTTTGGTAGTAGCTGATGGGCGAGCATAACGTTTCAATCATCACAGTAATTTGAATTCTTATAGCGGACGCGTTTCTTTGGTGACGGTCACTTCACAACGCCATTTCCGTATTTATAACTATCTGATGGGGGCTTATTGTTTGGTCTCTCGTGTTTGCGGGTATACGATTAAATCTGGAGTGCGTCACTTCACTCCGCTGAATCAACTTCTTTGGTTCCTCCATGTTTCAACACGTTCCGATGAAACGGTTTTCCAAGACTTAAATAATGAGGTGATACTGATATGTTTACTGCCTTGTTCTCTTATCCTCATATGGTTGGTGAGAAGTTTTAATGTGTCCTGATTTTGAGGCTTGACTTCCTCAATTATCGCATTTCTGTATTTTATGCAAATGTTAAAGGAGCTTATTTCCTTGTAACTTGTCAGGCATCGTATCAAGTGATTAAATATGTTTAGGACTGGGTATGACGAACGGAATTTATGAGATGCTTGAGTGGTGTTATCTTCAAATGGAGAATGCACGATCTATTATGAGAGAACGATCTGTAATGGAGAATTTGTCAAAAACAACTATATAATATCCAGTTGATTTGATGTTCAATCCATTATTTCATTATAGCAGTAGTTTTGCTCATAGTTTTCGTGATAGTTCTGAAAGGTTCACGAAACATTCTTGTTTGGATAAAATATTACCCTGGAATGAGTATGGATTAAAATCCACCCCAGGGCTCCGAAAACCCAATTTTTGCTAAATCGCGTGGGTTTACATCAACTGCCACTCAACCATATGCTTCTCAGTATGAGAGAAATAGTACCAATATAACTCTAGTGTCATCCTTAATACGTACTCTGTAATAGGTTACTCACCATAATACTCTACAAAGCTGTGGGGCAATTTATCATTAGCAACTGTTTATAGTTATGGACTAAATTTAGTCATTCCCAGGTGGTTTGTTTTCTCATCGTCCTTTCTGTATTTCTTTCCGGATATGTAAGTAGTTTCACCAAATATATGTGACGTATTTCAGAATATCCTTTCAGATATTAGGTGTTTCCAGTTATTTGGAAATTTCTGCTTCCATGAAATGAATTTAAACTAGATTGCGTCCAAGATAATAGCGCAGCTGACTGTTAGAAATGCAGCCAATCGCGTGCAAACACGTCCAATGCCGTTTGGGGAAGGGAATCACGTGACCGAAGAATCCATGAATGTGACCTTTGCTTAAATCATACGGTCGCGAAAAAATTATTTACTTTTCATTTCTTTGTAAGCCAATTTAGCAATTTCAACTGCGCTATTATCTTGGACGGACTCTAGTGAATCATTGAATTGAGCGGCATACACTGATATGAGCGTGTAAGAAGTCACCAAAACTCACGTAAATATTATTTCCACTGAAATTTCCGTATCTTTTTTTAGATCCAATTATATACACGCACAGAATTTTAGAATGCATATTCTTTATTTAAATAAGCATGTATATTATTATACTGAATTAGTTGATTATTTTTCTCCAAATTTAATAAGTATTGTCTCTTTTTCAGGTGAGTTACTACCGCCTTTCTGTCGCCATGTCAGCATGAGTAAGTACGCTGACTTTCTTTGTGTATCTTCTCGATGTGCTAGATTATTGCTCTGAAATGAGACTAAGCGTTAGATTTGAATGAACTGACTGAGCCTAAGGAATGGCTCTAAAGCCACTTTTAATATCGGTTATAAAAGAGATAAATGTGATATTCTTTTATGACCAGCAATAACATATTATGTATAAAGAAATCATGGATTAGAAATATTTCTCTTCCGATTACGAAATGCTGCGTGTGAATCATATCGCTTACGAAAGAATGCTCTCTTTCTCCAATTGGTCGTTATGACGTCTTATTTAGCGTGATTGCTCGTGTCATTCGTCGTGAAAGGCTGGCTGACTTGGAGTTGAGAGGCTCGTTTGTCAGCGGGATTGAAGAACTGGCTAGCTGCTGGTGGTAGTTAAATTAATGAAAGCTCAGTGAAGCGGGCGACTAACCGTAGTAGGGGCTTCTGAGGGATGGCATTGCCGCTGGCAAATCCAATATCGTTGTAATACCAAGTATTTTCCGTGGATATGGTTTTACCACAATGAAAATACAAGGAGAGAAGGAATTTTTTTCTCAATCCCGTAGCCTATGTTGGTTTGCAAAACTGCTACTTCGTGTCTCAAGGGGAAACGTAAATCATACCACTTAACGAAGAGGAATGGTATTTTATTTGATGATGAATGTTGATAAGCATTTTTTCTTAAGAGTAAGTATATAACAAATTTTTGTGGAATAAAATAAGACTAGACAATTTTCTTACTGTAGGAATGATGGGAAAACAATTGGTAACAGATAGCTGGGTATTTCAACAAGAGTACCTTGGGAGTCTTATATCATTGAGTTTTTGTTTTACCTTTAGCAGTGATAAAATGGAGAAATATGGATCTTAATTTTTAAAAAGCGAGACATAAATATCCACTAAATAAACACTGATCAAATGTGAACATAGTGGTGCCCAGTACAACATTTATTATAAATCCCATGGCTGTCGTCATAATGGGGAAACCAGTTATTTATTGTGTGCCGAACGATAATTCTCATCTCGCCTGGCAGATATGCCCTGAGTCGTATGTTTTATATTTGTTTTTCTTGGATTGCGACTCGATCTCAATTTCTCATACCCTTATGAAGCGAGTAATCTTGCTTTCTGGTTCCTCCTCCACCAAAGAACTTAATATACTGGAATATTTAGACCTCCTTATTGAAGTAATCCAGTTTGCGAGTCATTCTATCGAAGCGCATGAGAACGGTTGCTTACCAGACAGGCATTTATTTTTCCCTACGACCGCCGATTGTTTTTTTTGTTTGTTGCTCGTACTAGATTTCGTCCGTTGTGAGTAAAAAAATCCGTCTCCCGAAGATTTGTTTTTCCTGTATCTCTTTTGCTTTTGTTTTCTGGCGGAGCACGGCGTCGCATCAGCAGCGGAATTTAATCTTTTGCGCCCACCCCATCCTCGCATCCTACTCCTTCCACGCCGACGGCGATCCCTCTGTCGGCGGAATACGGAGTTGCTCCATGACACGTCCTCTGGCTGTTTCCATTCAGTCCACCACCAAGTCGTCTGTCCTAGTGTGTTTACGGCAAGTTTTTTCTGAAATGAAATTTGAAGGAAGATTACATTTTCAACAGTAAAGGGCTGAAAGCATTTTATTTTATTCAGTGATTTACGTATAATTTGCAAAGATTATTGATTTATTCTCATTGTAGAAGTAACGATCTAGGTATAGTGTGTCCGTCGTAATAGCGCAGTTGGGGGTTAGAGATGCATTCAATCCGTAATGACCTTTAGCGCAGACTCGGGAAGTAAATGACAATGCAGGTGAAACGAAGATGGTGGTCTCTGTTTACATCATATGGTGGTGACAGCATTGTTTACATTTTATTCCTTTATTTCTACAAGCAGTAGATTTCATCGGATTATGGTATTTAAAGTATTTTTTTAAAGTTATCAAAAGTAACTAGACGTATGGAAAAGCCTAGTATCGAGCAAAAAGCAAAGTATCGCACTTACGGTGTGAAACAAGTCCTCACCTCCACGAATGCTAGAGGCTCGTCTTACGTAATATAATGGTGCATTACTTCGTTACGGGGTAATACATTCCCCTACGTTCTCGAGAACCGAGAAAACATGTGGTGTATGATAAATGCTCAATTCAAACAGCGGATTTTTAAAGGAAAATTCTCCTATTTATATTACCTTGGCCATCAAGATCTCCGGACTCTCTTGAAAATGTTGGGATAACTTAGTTCTTTGCATCAACTTTATGCATGTGTTCACTAACGTTTCGTAAGCCTTGTCGTGATATGAATCATTTATTTATGGTAGAAGCTGTAATGAAAAAGTTGATAAAATTTTACAAATTGAACATAGCAGCGGCTGCTACAAGCCCATGATGTTGTCACGAGCGCGTCACGTATGCGTGAAAACATTGCCTGTACAAACCGGTACCCTATTGCTTGTAGGTTTAAATACGCAATTACGACGGGCAGACAATTTGTGATTCATTATTTCATTAAAACTCATCTGAGCTCGCAACCGGCATTAATAATGCTGTATGATTGGATGCATTTCTAACCGCTACCTTCACCATTACGACAGAGAGGCAGTGCATATGATAGCGTAGAAATATGTCTATGTGATAGGATCATGTGGTTAATTCATTAAAAAGTAATTACAATAATACCCTCTTAATGCCCTGTCTGCAGAAAAATGAAAACTGAAAATTGTTGTTTTCTAGGGAAATTTTCAATTAAAATAGTCTATAAGAGGCCTAATGTAATTAGATTATGCTCTATTATTATTACTTTCATTGTAATATGATTTGAAAAATACCTTATCTTGTGCAATGCGAGTAAAAGCATTATCATAGATGGCAGGAGCATGGAAGCATTACGGGCTCGTATCCCAACTTTATTCTTTTTCATAGTCCAGATTCAGATTTCGGGAATGAAAAAATCCGCCGTAATTAATTTTATTATTCGATATTCTGATCATGGAAAATGGACACTTCAATATTTAGTTTGAGTCCATTTTCAATGATATTTAATGCAGAGAATGTCAACTGCTGATGTTTCATGCTAGGTCCGAAAAGGTGTCGTCTGCATCTCGATTGGCGCTTTGGCTGTATTTAATATTGCATGTGTTTAGCAGGGTTTTACTACACACTTTGAGAAAGAAAGCTATTCTGCGATATAAATATATGCGAATTGTTGGTCTTACGTGGTAAGCCGTGTAAAGTCTGTTACGCGCAAGAATAGGCTCAAATATCGATGATCACTGACACCCACTTTATCCAAAACTGATGGCATCCTTGGAGATTTCGGGATACACAGCGTGAGACAGGCGTCACCACCGTACGCCGCGCTTTCTGACGTTTTCGGTCAGGAATTAATGAAAGAGACGTGGATCAATAGTTATAGAAGAATAAAATCAAGCAAGGAGATGATTGGCTAGTTAGAGTTACTGAGATCAAATATAATTCAGTCCATTCAGCTTAAGGGTCACCAAACTCATTGAAAGATTAATGTGATAAACATGGTACAAGGATATCATAAAAACGAAAGGAAAGAAATTTTAGAGCGTGAAACGTCAAGTCGAATATTTAAGAAGGGCGTAAGAACGAAGATTTTCGCGGTGGTCTACGATTAACTTCTTCATTTTTTCGGTTTCGGGTTCGAAACTGTTGTCATCACCACAGCAACCAACGCGGTAGAAAAAATGAAGAAGTTCATTAAAGAAGGGCTTCAATTCGAGCTGGTTAAGTACTTCAGTTGTTGTTTGGGAAGCATTTTTTGGACCCATTGAATGAAGTGGGCGTATTTCCATATGACTAGAGTGAGAATTCGGGGTAAGCATGGAAGTTGTTAGCTAAGTAACGCTTTTCTACCTCATCCGATATAGTGTCAGGATGTCGGGATACCTCCTTTGGATGGTAAAGTAGAATAATGAATATACATTTCTACGAAGTTCCAAGGTCTCAACGAACGAACTCTGCACCTGAAGATGACGCATTTTCGTCAAAACTGTTTGTGTATTGTAACTTCTTTAATGAAAAATCAGTGGAGTTTTTTTCTCTCTGTCCATTTGTATCGTTTAAATAGCGATTAATATGTTTGGAAAAACCTTAGCAACTCGGGAGAGTCAAATGAACCAAAGCTTACCCTGTAACTACGTAATACATTATAAGCTTAGTTTATGACCACATATAATATAAGATAAAAATGTTGGTTGTTAATTGCTGTTTGTTCTTTTGAGTTGGCATTTCATTTCCCTATCTGAAATTTTCTTTGAAGTATTGGAGTGAAAATCTCCTCTTCCAGACACTTGATTAGCATTACCGACTGTGACTCAGGGTAATGGATCTGTTATTTTGTATGACTAAGTCACCAGATGCCTCGTGGGCTTCACTCTTTATGTCTCCTTTCATCATATACGATTTTGATTCCGGTTTTGTGTTCATTCCTTTTGATCTACCGTCTTGTGTCTCGTGTTCCAAAGGACCGAGCTGGGGGAGTATGCTTTTGCATGAGACGATATCTCAAGAACCAATCATGGGGGACGAATGCTGTCGTGTATACGGCTAAGAGTCTATGCCGATTTCATTGTTGAAAGAGGTGGTTTTAGAATATAGGAAACGATTTATTTCTTTTTGGCACTTAAACGATTGCCAGCTCTTTTGAAATGTCTAGTATCTATATTATTTTTTCCGTGGGAATAGTTGTCTTATAATCATATAATAATAATAAAAGGGCTTAAATTTGGATAACGATTTGTGGAGAGAAAAGTGTAAAAAATATAGCACATCATGCTGCTTGACTGATTTCTCTTAGAAGTTAATCGGCTGTCGCTGATCGGATAGTGAGGGGGGAAATTCGATATATGAGTATTTATCGTAACTTCCTTGAATTATTTACATGGCTAATAATCTAGTTTGGTCATGAGGTAAGCTTCAATTTGGAGCAGAGAAACTTTTACAATTTGGTAACATGCACTATGCACAAATATTTTTAATGAGTGAAAATGGTAGAAATGTAAGCTATCTCTCGGTAATTTTCTGAAGAATCCGTGCTCGGCAAAACAGGCAAAACAATAAAGAAAACATTATAAAAGATAGTCCTGTACCTTTTCTTGATTGTATTCATTGCTCTGAATCATCACCCATACTTAATGCCTGGCTGCGGTCGTGATATAGCCTCTTCTCTTTCTCTCAGAATCTTCTTCTCTAGGGTTCCGTCTCCCCTCGGGCAGTCCCCTAGTCCCCCCCCCCCCTCCCAGGCGCTCTCTAAATCCTTCCCCTCTACACCCTCGCCAAGTCCAGGGTTCCATTTGGTTCGCTCTTCTATGACGAGGAGGAAAGCCCTCGAAATATAAAAGACCGAAAACAAGAGGAGTCAGACGCACTTCAACGCCAGTTATTGTTATTCCCCCTCCCTCCGTGTCATTCGTATTTCGATGCCCACGTACTTCACTCCACCAGGACTCAGCTTCCATCCAGTTTATTTACTTCTGGCTGCCGAATACTTTCGTAGAGGTAAAAATATGCTGTATCGTGCTTAGCGAAATAAACTTGATAATTCATTTATCTTTTTTTCTGGAAAGGATAGGTCTTGATTAAGAAATAATAGCTGTTATTACCTCATTGCCACTTTTTCGCAAGTATATTTTTGCTTCACCAGGGCTAAATAGTGAATTCACAGTGTTTACAGAGAATCATTAATTCATATTTTTCGCAATGTTTCATTAATAATGCTGGGAACTTTTACCTAAGAATATATTTGTTTGAAATTGAGTGTCCTCATTGTTGCCTTCCTCCTATATTTTGTTGTTGTTTGGTTTCTGCGATATTTATGAATTATTTTTTTTCAGTTGTAACTAAAAGAAAATTTTTAAGTGGTATTATAAACATATAAAACTATCACCTCCAGCGAAACCCAGTCAAATTAAAACCTTCCCAGTGGAAGGTGGGCAATGGAGTAATACAATCTATTATTTCATCACCGAGACCTATCTTATCTCAAAATAAGATAAATAATTACATAATTGATGAAAAAAGATGTTGAAAAAATATAATATCTGGATAAATTTAATGTAAGCTTTTAGGGTGAACCATTTTAAGTAGGTTATAAGCTAATAATTTTGCCTTTTTTTTAAAATGTTTAGTGCATGTTTTATTTTATACGTTCTGATTTTCATTGCTAAAGTGGGACATGTTATTTACATGAGTCAGTAAATATTTGGAAATTCACAGATTGGTGTGGCGGCTAGAGAACTAGTTTCCACTCATAGAGAGCGTGGGTAAAAAACCCCGGCTTGGTGGCAGAATTTTCAGTTGATTCTCGATCCCTACATGGATGATATGATGTGAGCCATTCCAGTACTCCGTTCTTCGGAAAGGACTTAAAACCTTGGTCACCATGGAGCCTTTCTTTAATGGTAGAGCAATGCCGACGTCGAGTCTCGTCTCAATGGCGCAATTGACTCCAGCTGATGGCCGCATTCCCTAATTAAAACTGCCGTTACTACTCCAAATCTTTTTTCCATCATGAAATGGTCACATTTTTTATCGTGATTAAGTAATTTTGTTCATTTTATACTGGACTCTGTTTTTGTTGGAGCAATGCGAACTAAAGCTAGATTATTCATTTTATAAATTTTTTTGGGAAATGCAGAGTTCATAGTTTTGACGTAGGTTTCCGCGGGGCTAGAATGTACGTTGATTCTTCCGATTTCCGGGATTTCCGCTGCGTGGTTCCATGTTAGGGACGTTGGAAATCGGAAGAATCAAATTGCAGAGTTCATAAACTATAAGGCAAATCATAAAATACGTCCCAGGGTATTAACAATCCGTTAATTTAAATGAAAATTAGTGGATGAGTATTATTTTTTTTATTTGAAAGGATGCCAACGTGGATATTATTTTATTTGTACTTACGATGTGAAATTAGCTATTCCCGTGGGGATGTAAAGGTGTATATCGGGTAACATTTGCAAAAACCCTTTGTTTGCATAACCCTCAAATACCTTGAGGATTCGGAGAGCAAGCAATGTAGTGAGAACTATCTATCTCCAGTCTTCCCGAGGTCTCAACATGCCACACAAAGTCAGCTTTAATTTTAGTATAGACATCGGTCCCTTTTCTTTGCTCATATGACAATCGATAGCTTGGCTTCGGTGTCCAAAAATGTGAGCAATGAAACGCGAATAAAAGCGTAGTTATGAGAACACCGAATTCGAGGAATTTGAGAGAGACTGTGGGAACTGTCCACTCGATAAGGAGAGCACTTTGTTGGAAGGCAAGACTATTGTCTTCTCCTCTTCCTCCGCCATTATGGTCATATTTCTAAGATGGATCTCGAGGAGGGCGATGATGGCGGAAAAGAGAAGGGAACCATCGTGCGTCCTCTCAACCCCTCCTTAGTCTATAATCTTTCCCCTCCCCCCCACGGTTGCTGGGAACCAACGCTTATAAGACGGAGAATAGCAAACGCCGAGGGTAGGTTTCGCCCGATCCATGACTCCCTCCCCTTTCTTGTTCGATTCCTCCTTTCTTGCTCCCCCCCCCCTGCAAACCCCTTCTTCCAACCCTCTTTGCTCTTTCCTTGTTCTTCAGCCAGTTCTCAAGAGGCTGGTGGGGAGAGGGGAGTGGCAGGTATGGAGCAGAGGGTGTGGTTTGGAGACGACGGAGCGGCATGAGAGGGTGGGAGGGAAATGGGTTCTATGGATTCATTCCAATTTGGGATATTCGGTTCCAGGGTGTAAGAGGATTTCGGAGAGGTAGCAATCCTCCTCCTCCCTAGGCACTTCACGGCGCGTAAGAAATTTCGATTAAAATTTTTCTTTCTCTCTTTCTGGTTCTCTTATCTTCCCCAATCGTGGCGTTTGGATTCGTGAAAGTTTCTCTCGGGTGTGTACGATATTTGTTGGCATGGGTTGCGGCACAGACGCGGGGATCGGTTCATTCGGTGGAGGGAGATTACTGAGGGGGAGGTGGTGGAAGGTGGAGAAGATATAATTGGAATGGAATTAATTCCCATGCCGCCGAGACGTAATTTCTGTGCAAGGAAAATCTTTCCTCATCTCGTTAAATATTTGAGAGTAACCGATCCCTTCAAGGTGATCCGTATACCACTATCGATTGTTCAACTCACAATCAGTGAAACTTATGAATTGCGAACCGGGTACATCGAGGACTTGCAGTAGTCGTGGAATAGTTATGATACTAGTTCCATCCGTTAGCTGACGTGAACTTCCCTCGTG
The DNA here is from genome assembly GCA_963573305.1 of Pyrrhosoma nymphula. NCBI lineage: Eukaryota > Metazoa > Arthropoda > Insecta > Odonata > Coenagrionidae > Pyrrhosoma > Pyrrhosoma nymphula. Next base: position 157,948,065 of record OY754331.1, on the reverse strand, counting down.
GATATAGAAGCTGTACATTGTATTCGTGATGATATTCCTTTTTTGTGAACTTTACTCCGACGTTTCGTTACCTTGAAAATTGTCACTCTAAATAGAATACGAAAAGTGAAAACGCTTCTAGGTTTTACTTTAAATATGAATGCCGTTGGAATATTAGCGTGAACTATATCCATACATTTATAATTTAGAAAACACTATGAAAATAATTAATTTTTTACATATATCTTGTGATTGGGGTGAATTTTGACACCCCTCGCAAGTCATAACAATTTTAAGTAAATAGAGAACGAAAAAATTTGATGATACTCTTATTTGAGATTAACATACGAACTCGCATGTTAATCTCAAGTAAAATTAACATCACTCCCAATGTCTTGCATTTTCTGTTTTCGTAAAAGTGCCGACAGCCACGAGAGCTTATTCCTCGAAAGAGCATTTATTCCGTAATAAGACGAAAGATGGATGAAACGTCTCTAGAAGGACAACATTTCCCGAGAGGCTGAGAAAGAAGGGCAATTAACGAGAGGGTTGGGGAAGGAGGAGGCGGGCAGCAGCCTGGGCGCGGGTGATAAAGTGAGAGAAGAGGACATGTCTCCTCCCCAAGATTTTTGGGGGAAAAAGGGAAAAGGGCTTCGAAGAGGTGGACGCGAAAGGCGTCACTCCTAGGGAATGGCTTTGCTAATGAAATTTGGCGATAAACTTTTTTTTCCCTGAGCCGTCAGGGAGGTGTCGTCTTCAGCGTAATGAATGGTCTTCCAAAGTCACCGCAGGCTCGTGCACCCAAGGTTTCGTTCCAGACTTGGATGAGTAGCCTGGCGGCATCTAGTCAGGAAGTCAATCTTACTCGAAGACAGCGTCTCTCTTTCAACAAATGTACGTGTCTAACTTATTTCTCCCCAAAGTGTATACGGCCAATACCTTCCTCTTCGTTAAACTCAAGGAAGTGAAAGTAATGTTTTTAATAGCACACTTTCATTTCAGTAAATCGAGAAATGTCTTCTCTTCTCACCTGTTAGGACGTTATAAGAAAACGCCTGTCCCTTTGGTGCACTGTAATTTTGAATTTTTTAGAGCATTCTCACAGAATTGATCATCAGAGTCAACTTACATGAATTGAAGTAAGCGAAGCAGGTCACGTATTTGTTCTTTCTTGGTATAAATAAGTGCAGTAGAAAAGGTATTAAGAAAATTATTGCTGAGGAGGGAAAAACATGTACGAAGAGGAGTAAAAAGTGAATTTTGAAATACTTGCCAATGGATTGAGAAATGCACTATAATATACTTTTAATGTAAGGTAGAAAAGTGTTACTTCAAAAAAGGGACACTTTACATCATGGGCACCGCTTAAAACAGTTACTTCACAGTCGGGGTTATATATAACGGCGGTGCAACTGCCTAAATCTGGCGGCCAATGTGGGTGAATCAGCACGGGAGGTCGCACTTTGACCCGGAGCTTAATGCGAATCAACTATTTCATTTTGATTATTTAAACGATTATTACCAGATCGGTTTTAAGAGTAGATTAAATGACAACTGTATACATTACTGATTTCCTATGCTCTCTTGTCTGTACTTTCAGTGAAAAACAGAAGCACTGTTACAATCCGCTGAATTTGCATAAAAACATTAGGTCTCGAAACCTTCGTCCTGTCGCTGTGGCCTTATACGACCGTTGTCGGAGCGGTTTAGTAGAAGTGATTGAAGGTGAAAAACTCGGTACTCAGTGCTCTATTGGTGTGTCAAAGTTGCTCGAAGAACCTGAACTTTCTGGACTGCCAGTTGATTTGTCACAGCAAGAGGCTGCTGCCACCGTGGATGAAGAAAGACTGGGGACATCCGCACAGCCCGTCCTTGTCTCCGAGGACATCCAGGTCGCCGAGGCCCGCGTCGGTGAAGTCTCTCAGGTCTGATCCTGATGAGGCTGAAGAGCTCAGTCAGGAATCTAATACAGACGTGGAGGAGGCAGTCGAGAGCAGCAAACATTCAAAACTGCTACCACAAATTGAGGAAAGTCCACCTTCAAGTGATTTTGAAACTTTTCATTGGTTTGAAAAAGCAGGGAGAGAGATAATCCAACAATTGGAAGATAAATTCGAAGCTGCAAAAACCGTAAGTGAAAGATTGCTGATCCTGTCCGTTCTTCACCAGTCGTGGAGCGTTGCAGAAATACAGATAGAGTTCTCGACTACAGAACGCATTGCGAGGAAAGTCAAGAAATGTGTAGCTGAGAAAGGTGTATTTTGTATTCCGGATCGGAACCACGGAAGGACCCTACCAGTTGATGTCGAGGAAAAAGTAAAATCATTTTATCAAGAGCCTGACATAAGTCGGGAAATGCCTGCCAAAAAAACAGTGGAGAAATGCATGCGAAAATGGTAGCAAGATCACTAAGCAAAGAAGGCTAGTATTAAGTAATTTGAGAGAGATATACTCCCAGTTCAAGAAAGAAAATCCTAATATTTCAATTGGCTTTTCAAAGTTTGCTGAATTAAGGCCAGCTGAATGTGTTCTCGCCAGTGCGTTAGGCACGCACCTGGTATGCGTGTGCACAATTCACCATAACTTTAAACTAATATTTATGGGAGCCCAGTTATCTGAGATTCTTTCAAAAGACGGTGAAAAGCTCTTTGAAAGTTATAGAGATTGCTTTCAGTGCATATCGAAGTGCTCTCCACCTTCTGATGAATGCACTCTCGGTCAATGTAAAAGCAGAACTTGCGGCGACCCATACGGACTCAGAGATGTTTTAGAAAATAATTTTCAAGAGAAATCGATATTCACTATCACTTCAAAGAAGTAGACAGACACGGACAGATGTAATTTGATGAGACTTACAATGGACAGTGAAACTTTTGTTGACGTTTTTGTAGAAGTAGCAAAAAAGGTTCAAGCATATGACTGTATTTCCAAGAAACAAAGTGGCTTTTGCCATAGGCCTAGATTGTCTCGCTTCAAAATGAAGCGAGACAATCTAGGCCCTGCAGAAGTTCTCATAGTGGGGGACTGGAAATGATGTTTATAACACAGGATTTGACTAATATCAGTACATAGTGTGCTTCATTGAACTCGATGAAACAAATAATTTGAGTTTCCTATACTTGAGAACTTCATATTTCTTTCCGTATAATATCTTGATTTATCTATGAATTAATAATTTTTGGAATATTTTTTGGATAAGAATAAAAGTTTAGTATTGCTTTTAATACTTACGGCAAACATTACCGATAGTAAAACGTACCTCAACGGCGACAAACAACAGCAAAACGGCGAAGTGCTTCGTATATGCGCAGTACAGTGACATCTCGATTACACGACGTGAATTGTGGTCTTTCTGATAATCGAAAACTCGAATAAAATCCGAAGGCTTATGTGCGAGAATTAATCGCGAAATATTTCTATAGTTCTCTTTAATTCATTTTTTGTCATGATCGGGATAAAATAACTCTGCAAATCGGCTTTTATTCGGAGATCGACTGATTGCCGAGTTGTTACGTTCGTTTGGATGAACTGAGATGGCTTGATACAACCCAAAAGATAAAGAGTGCACTGTTGATTTTACGGAACCTCAGTAAATAGGGACTTGGATGATTGATACTCAACTGTGCTTGGGATTTCAGGGCCAAAGGAATACGATGAATACGCGGCTAAAGTTATCATTTTTCGTTCGAATTATGAGTATTTTTAATAAATTTTGATTCGCTCAGCTCTGAAAATGATCACTTTAAACAATAGTAGTGCGTTACCGTATCACATTACCACTAAAGGACTTGAATTTCAATTTACTTCCACTCTCTGAAATATCTGCGACCGCGAAGTTAACCTCCTCTTTCCATCCATTACTGCTTTACAAAAGGGAGCATATTTCTCATTTGACTTCATTTCGCCCCTCTCTCCTTTGACTCATCAATCTACCGCCATCATTCTATCATCCTGTCAATACATTTTTCCTCTACGCCAAGCAATTTTTTCGCGCCCCCCAAAACTCATTCCTTTTTTTTCTATTCATCTCTCTCGTCCCTCACCCCAACTCTCTGTGCAACCACGAGTCATTACAATGTCTTTTACCTTTTCTACCCCCTCCCCCCCACCTAATTTCATCAAGGGCTCTTTCCCCTCCTGCTCAACCCGGCCCAAATCGGCTTCTCCCGTTACATCCTTCCTAACCTCTTTCGCCGATGTATTATAACGTACGCATATCGAGAATGGGAGCGGATGGGTGGGACGAAAAAGGAAAAAAAATAATAACGCATGACACGGGCGGATAGGAAGATAGAGAGAAATAAATGGGCAGCGTGAAAAATCAGCCTTGCCGCGGGAAAATTAATCGTTTCGCATAACTAATGAATCCATCACTTGGATGGCTGGTGGAGGGCTTGAGAGTTAAAGAGAGGGGGCTTTTGGGAAAGATTTGGGGATGCGAAAGAGGAGGATTGGGGGGTGGGGGTTGGGCTCCAGGAGAAGGGGGATGATGACGCCAAAGAGGAGAGGAAATGAGGGGGAGATATAAAGAGACGGGGGTATTGAGAACAGTGGGGAGGGGAATGGAAAGTAGCTCTGAGGGGGGGGATAAAAGGGTGAGGTTAGGAGTGGATGGTAGGGGTTGAGTCCATGTGGTTTTTTTCTGACGTTGCGAAGGATGGCCAGTGTGTGAGTCGGCTAATGACTTTTTTTTTAGTGGGTGGAGAATACCCTCACGAAAATCTCCGCGGGGTGCGCGACGCTTTGAATAATTTTTTTTGGCGACACATTTCGTGGGAAATATTTTTTCCGTACGCTTGGATAAATGAACGTGTTTAAAAAGGGAAACACACGTGTAGTACGTATGTATGTGTGTGGGTGTTTGCACGCGTGCTTTGTCGGCGCGCACAAAAAAAAGTGACGGAGCATCTTTATTCTTCTATAATTTTTTTTATGTCCTCGGTCAAGCAGTTATGGTGACGCTCATTTTTAAGCGATGCCCTAGCAAGGTTTTCTTTCATTTATTCTCATGAGGTGGCTAATTCCGTTTTCTGGTGAAGGTTAATAGCTCAGCTTGGTAGAAATACTGTGCTACGTAACGGTGGCCTAGTCAATGGGAAATGAATTTGCCGGTTAAAATATTTCCAAGGTGATCGGTAAGCCCTTAAATTAGCTTAGCTTTGCTCGTATTATTGTAGTCTTTGATTCGTATGATTTATGAAACTTTTAAATTAAATGACTGTGCGTCAATGTTCGCGGATTGCTTCTTGCTTGAGAATGTAGGTATTTTACATGTATTGTTCAATACGTCACGTAATCATTAGAAGGTACTGAAAGACTAGGGCTCAATGTGTTTTTTAATTTATTTTTCTATTCGCTTGTAGCAGGAAATGAAAATTTACATTTCCTTGATCATTAACTCTCCGAAACTGGTCTAATTATAATTAATCATGCTATAACACAACTGTGACTGAATTTGTGGTGTGTAAGCTCATTATGTGACGAGGATAATTTTGTAGTTGAGTTTTGTGCCAGTTATCGACATTCTCTTATCCAATATCGATTGTTTAGTAATTGCAAAGTAATACGTTGCTGATGTAGAGATGGTAGGGGGGAGTGGTGGCTACGGAACTTAGCGGGAGTCCAATCTGTTTAAGCAGGAACGCGAGAGACGTGATGCCAACCCATTAGGAAGGTCTACCGCGGAAAATGACCGTGATTTTTGTATCCATTGTTCATCAAAGCGTGACGGTGGTCCGTAATGCAATATGTCCCCTCCCCATCTCGTTAGCTGACAAAATTGGATTTCGATGAGTTTTGAGCTCAACCCCACCATCCTTTAAATGCTCCCCGCAAAGATCCGACTCTTGAAATAAAACGACACAGAGCTCAACCTATATTACTATCCCAAAATCCTCTTTAATAGAGTCTTATAATCTGTTTATCGTACTGAGTGGACATTAATAGATCATTATGTACTCCATTACGGTGTGCACTAACTTATTAGAACTTTTTGCTTATTTGTACCTGGACTTGTTAAATTAGCAGCCCAGCGGTTTCTCAGCTTTCCCGTACAAACCACTACCTACTACAACGGATATATCAGATCCATGACGTATTTCTAAGATATTTGACCACTGGCACGATTTAGATGGTTAACGTTCATCGAAGCAAATCTGTGATGTAAAATCTTGCCTAATTCATATCTTCCAAATGTTGAGACTAGTGCATCGAAACTTGGATTGCGTTTATTATATGTTATTTTATGACTCGGTTTATTAGTTCGTCTACTTCACCGTATAAAAGTCGCAGAAAATACTTTTTTTTGAAGAAATTTTTCTATCGCGAAGATGAAACCAATCAATCAGGGAGAGATTAACATCGATTTTGAAAAAAAATTATAAACATTATGCTTTATCTATCAGCCATATACCTGGTGATGTACTATAAATAGCTTTTCCATATATTTACATTAGCAGTTGGTTCCATTTATATTCACAGATGTCTTTATCTTAGTATTAGTAAAAACTAAAGGCTACGATTTATATATAGAAAGAGAGAAAGAAAGAAGAACGCTAATTAGAAACTATTAATTTAAAAACTATAGGCTAAGATGTTTTAGACTACTCCTTAACGGCCTTAAAAATACGCCTTTTGCCTTTTGGTGCTTATTAGTTATTTTTTTGGTGTTCCTTTGGGTAATTTTTGTATTTGGCATGATTCCTATTTCCTGGTCAGTGATTGAACTATTCTCATTGCACGGTATTGTACTATATTAAACCACTTCCATGTATGCCTCATTAGTTATTTTATTCGATTCATATTGACCGTTTATTCTTATTTTTACTTATTTGATGTGAAAAGTTACAACAAATTTGTTAGCTACTTGTATATTTTAGCCAATTCAACTATTCTTAAAACGTATTTCTCTTGATTTAATAATTGAAAGAATTTCAATATGAGGAACTGCTTACTCGTTATGGGAAAAAATTATTATTTTCTCAGCATTTTTTACCGTTTTATACTCAATAATATCTATGATATTATTGAGTATAAAACGGTAAAACGGTATCCCTGTTTAAATAAATGTTGGATAATCTCCAAATACTTTTATCCAAACAAAGCAGTACGATTCCGTAAATATGCATCAGTGATGGAGAGAATGTTTCCTGATCTTGTGAAAGCTTGGCATTTATTGATAATATTTATCTCGATGTTTACTTTACCCTATTAATGTCGCAAAAAAGACTTAAAATCTTCAATCCATAGGATGAAAGTAAACAGCCACGTTCGCCAGAGAGAGAGATTTTTGGAAACAATTTTTTTTTCAACTACAGAAATTGCTAAAGGAAAAATTTAAATAAAGAAATTGACCGCCATGATTGGATCTGGATGTGAAAGTCTCATAAGAGGGTGTTTCGACAATATAACGTTTAAAATATTTTTCACCATCAAATCAAAGCTGTTTTTATTGGGAATACCGAATTTCTCTGTATTTTCGGGTTTTGGGTCACTAATTATAAATAATTCATCTATCCATTCACATACGTCCCCGTTTCTTTTTCCCTCGTTTCTGTGCGTTCCATCAAAACCGATCCCTTATCCCTGTCCGTAAACCTTCACTACTCCCTTTTAACCCTTCTATCATACTCGTCGCGCCCTCTCGCACCCCCCTTACCCCCACCCTTCGTGCCACACACGCCCCCCTTACCCCCCTCCCCACCCCTCCATGGGACTCGGACTATTGGAGCTCCATTTTACACGCTGCACTCAGGGATTTGCCTAAGTGAATTACGATTGGAAAATCGATGGCCTCTCCGTGCGATGCGTACTCGCGTATAATTGTGTGGCGGTTTAGGGCCTTCCAATTTGCGTGCGCACAATCTGGTCGACGCTGGGGGCCCCGGGGCTGGCCATGCCATCATTAGTTTATCCGGCGGCATCAGCTGCTGCTGCTTTCGGTCCGAATCCGACGTTCTTTTTTCAACTTTCGCGCAATAGCTTTTGTAAATGACGTTACGACCAATTTTGTTGAGCCGTTGGTGAATTGTTTCCGAGCGATGTCGACGTACGCTAGATACTTTTTGTCAAAAATACGGGCTGTAGGCTAAATACATTTTTTCGATACCTAATTTGATGTGAAGGTATTTGATAGCTGGCCATAATGCTCGACAATAGTGATCTGAATGAGTCTTTAATAAAGTTTTCAATCAGTTTAAACGTTTTCGCCACTTTTAACCAAGATATTAGATTATGGTCATCAGTTGATCATTACAATAGAATCATATTTATTAAGGTAAATTTTCGATTACCTCGGTTGAATGAAGGGATACTGATTTTTGATTTATTTTTAAAGAGATGTTATTATTTAAGCATAATTGTGGATGGGAAGAGTTTTTTAATGCTACCGTTGATTAAATACAAGCTTATTTCTTCCTATTGAATGAACTTAACGAGCTAAAAGGTTTAAAATGGCCTCAAATGAGAGCACCACCTTTTTCTTCCATTAATATCAGTTTTTGGTCGTACTTAATTAAGGTTATGTTTGTGGAGCGTCTTGAATTTTCCTTTTATATTTACTTCATGTAATTTGGAATTTGAATTTAGTGTTGCTAATTTTAGTTTCATAGGATACAAATTTTATGCCTACTTATTCATGTTGAGCCTACATTTCTTTATTTTTCTCCCATAAAATACCGTCACCGGTGATGAAGGGTAATTGCATATTGTACATTCTTCTATAAATATCAATGGGATTGAAGTTTTAATTTTTTAAAATTTATAATGAGGACGATAAATAACAACTCTCTCAATACGGAATTTGTGTCCTTAATATTTTAAATTTCCCTCCATTTTACCTATTTCTCCTGCCCATCGCATCAAACAAATGATTACTTCCGTTTCTCTCTCTTTCTCTCTCAAGCTTCAAAATCATTCAGCTTCATGAAGTATACTTCGCTGATGAGTGAGATGGTTTGGTCCTAAATGCTATAGGTGGTGACTTTAATATAAGAGATGGTGGTCTAAATACTGAAGGTTATCCTGATTATATTTTTCCCCGAGGAGGGATTTTGTTGGGAGTTAAGTTACCTTTTGTCTTAATGCAACCGCATTGAAATTCTGAAAAAAATGTGATGAAATTTTATTTCAGAACAAAATATTTGTAAAAAATCATCAAATAATATTTTAGGGAAGTAGGACTACATTAATTTTTTTTCTTTAGGAGTAATTCAAAGTTTTGTTCTATTCTAGTTGATGTTACAGTCCTGCTTGTGTTTAGAAATTCGAGTCCTCGTCTTGGGGAGAATCCTTTGCCAAATAACATATCTCTAAATTACCTGTGGAAAAAGCGTTGTTTTATATCTTCGAATCGAAGAAACCATTTTCCACCTGTAGATTAATGCAGATTTTTTGTAATTAATTAAACCTTTTTTATTTAGCTTTCATGGCAAAACGACACATCTCTTGAGTAATACAAATTTGCATAATTTAAATTATCTTAATTTTACTGGAATAAAGGGCTGACGGTCAAGTTTTCGGGGAAGGAGGAAATTTTACATATTGTGACTATTTGTATAGCAATGCGGTTCGTAACTGTAAGTCAAGACGTCATGTTCTCAGAAATGCTCTAAATTATTAGATTTTCAATAATATTTTAATCCTTCTTATGCTGCTTGCTACTATATCTGTTTGGAATCCTGAGCACACATTGTGGCAGTCAAGGGTGAAACTGAATGTCTGAAAAATTTATTTTTTACCTTTGCGCCCTGATCTGTTCGCTTTGATTTTGTTTTGGGAACTTCCGGCTATTGATGATGAGTACCTAAGTATATGTATACGGCGAGCTGATCGGGTGAGAGTCTCCCAAGACGCAGACATTCCATAGAGAGCTTTCCATAATGGGCGAGTCATATGTCGTGTCATCTGAGCCTTTTGGCTTTGTGATGAAAGATCCCGCGGCAATCTGTTAAGGGAGAGTAAGGGAGATCCCTCAACACACAAAAGAGTTTCGAAGATGGAGAGAAGACTTGAAGTGGGTGGTGGGGATTGATTGGCGAAGCCACGCCACGTGGGGGGAAAGAGGTGACGGCGGAAGGTGCGGCGGCGTGGGAATGGAGAGGACTTTGAGCGGGAAAAGCGGGCAGAGGGTGCGGCTGGCGGCGGAGGAGACAGGAAGCTTGAGGGAGGAGGACTGATGCGACAAGTGAAGGATGGAAAAACGTCCAGAGATAAGGGAAGGAGCGGGGCGGGAGGACATCGTGGAGTTTGGGAAAAGGGTTGGTTGCCACTGGGATTAAACAGGGAGGTTAAAGTGAGGATGGGGGGGGGGGAAGGGTGGGAAAGGGCAGAGGGCCCTGATTGGCAGGGATGGAGATGAGTTCGGAGGAGCGGCGACGTCCGTGTGTGGGTGTGTCATTGTTAAGAGAGGATGACTTTCCCCTATCTGCCTCCCAGCGCCGTCTTTCCCTCATTTCTTTTTTTCTCTCCTCTTCCCCTGACTCGACGACCCTCCCGGTGAACATTTCTAGATTAGGTTTTGTCTTTGGACTTCTCAACCTCTCCCCTCTCACTTCCGTCTCTCACTTTTGTTGCTAAAACGCCAGCCCCCCGAGCCTTAACCCCTTCGCTTAGCCGTCGACAAACCCTTAAGTCATTTCTCACCTTCAACCCATAGTGCCCTAACCCTATCCACAAAATCCCCCTTTACTCCTCCTCCTGCTGTCTGTACTTCTCCAAATTCCTGCCAGCCTCATCGGAAAACTTAGGGTTTTCCTACTTCCCCTGCATGTTTTTCTTCTTTCCCAGTCTTGAAGTCCATTTCCTGAACGCACATGATCTCTTTTTGTCGAATATTCCTCGTGACTCATCTGTTATGTCTACGCATGCCATCATTTAATCACGAGAAAGCTATTTTGTGGCTTTATCAACGTAGCTTTGTCACCATAAGTAATTAATTATGTGTGATATGCGGAAAACTATACGGAGTCAAGCGAATAAGTGTTTTTATAGCATTCGCAGAGCTGAAGATACAATTTCTCACAGCTGAAGATACAGATGGACATAAGAGAACGTAGTTTTTATCAGTGAACAAGGAAAGAATCTTTCACAATATTCAGAGATCTGAAGTATGTAAAATGGTAGAGCAAAGTGGCCAACTATATTCATTTTTGCAGCATTTATGAAACTTATATGTTATTTTTACAGCGCAGAGTAGAGCTCGTCAGTAAAGCAATGAGACGGGTTTGTTTATTATTTCTTGTCTTATTTTTTACGATCTAAAACATTTTTGTAAGTTAATGTAAAGAACTATATGTGGGATTACAAATAGACTGTAAGTTGATTAGACCAGATTTTGCTATGGCTTATAAAGTTAATAATCTTCTGCAAAGGGAAATAATTAATTCTCTATATTGAATCAATGGAGTAAAGATGGAAAATGGCAGTTAGTTTGTTTGAGAGTTATTTATAGCTGTAGGAGAGGAAGTTGTGTGAAACCACTGTACCACCCTGGGAAAGGAGATGAACGGTTTTCGGCAAGATGCGATAAAATAGAGACAATTTGTGATAGGAAATGTCAAAAATAGGATAAACTCCACATTGGTTATAATTCTGGTACCTGCAACACGTTTTAGCACTTGGGGTTATTTCCAAGCGCAATTTTAAGGCCAAAAGGGCTCTAAAATGGAGGAACTTTATACTATGATCATCGATAGAGAAGCTAAGGTGAAATTAAACGGAACCTTACTGTAAAGTGTGGGCAATATTTCATGGCGAGAATAATCTAAGAGGAAGGAGTGGTAGAAGGGTAAAGAGAAATCGTAGCTTGTTGAATGTAGAGTTTAAAGAGATTGAGTATGAAGAAAGTAAAAAGTGAGATTTGTGATTTTAAGAGTGAGGTAAGAAGGCTGATTAATGAAATGCTCTTTGTGAATGATATTGCTTCAAGAAATTTTAATAGCAAAGATTGTGCTCCATGAATAAGAATAGGTAGTTGCTTTGATTGGAGAATGGGAATCTCATGAAAGTAAATAAAAGTTTTAATACGGTAGGAAAGACCATAGTAGTGACTTTGGAAGCATTGTAATACCTCGCCCATAATCGTCAAGGCTATTGAGTGTTACGCGAAACGTGGTAATTCTATACATTAAGAGCACGAGATGAGAGTTGCGCGTTGTGAATTCCGAATATATTTGTGCATTTCCTCAGCGGATGTCTCCGTAAATATTCCTAACGCCGCTAGTCCTGCAGTACGTCCATTAGCGTTCCCTCATTCCCTTAAAATGCCTAAACCTGCGGGTATTATCCAAGTCAATGGCCTCTACTACTATTTGAACGCTTTATTGTGCCGGTAATTCGAGATGGAGGCGAGTTAAGTAAAAACATCGATTTATTATCATGCAACCACTCAAATTATGGAGCGTAGCTAAATATTCACGGGATGATCATTTAATTGAGGTGACCATCGGCTTTTCATGATGCGACTGTCATCTGATCCTTATTTTTGGATATTCTCAACTCTCTTTCAATCTATCGAAATCACCCTACTCGCTGGCCACAATCCTAAATATAACGATATATATTCCGAATAAAGTTGATACATGCAAATGTAAAAGAAAAAAAACTTTGATAAGTCATGCACAACCATGTACTGGTAAGGAATGAATAATTCAAGGATGATATCGATCAACTAAAAGAAATTCATTCTGCTTTTCATGAGGTGACCATCATTTGACTCTGATTTTTGGCTCTCCTTAACTCCCTTTTGAGTCCTTTAATCTGCCGACATTAACCAAGTCGCTGACGCGTCTCTTATCTCTTCTACCTTCCTCCCTCGCATCCCCCTCCGCAACCACCCCTCCTGCCCCTTTGTAATACCCTTTTCTGCCACTCCTTGTCGCGCTCATTACTCACGAGGAAACCTCCCATTGTTGGTCTCGTCGTCTTCCTCTTCGAGCGAACCCCTCACCCCTTCCACTCTCTCCTGGCTTTCTCTCTCTCCCTCTCCCCCCTTTTCAGCGGTCCACCCCGCACAGTTCGCTTATTTTTCCACCCCCTCCCTTCCCTTGCCTCTTGTGTCCCTCCCCTCTTCATTAATTCCTCCGATTCATCAATGTCCGAGGACGGATTTGAATGCGAGGATATCACTCACTCGTTCCAACTCCGCTTTCCAACAACCCCTTCGTCCCCCAATACACGCGCTTAGCCGCGGAGTGAGAAATGGATACATTACATTCAATGCTTAAGCCGCCTGTGCGTTTCTCTCCTCTTCCCGTGATCGTCGTGAATGGGGCTTCATATATGTCCAGCCTTCCTTCCCTTCCACTCTCTCTCTCGTGGCTAAATCGCTCGCGCTTTGATTCCTCGGCAGCTTTGGGAAAAATCCCGGCGCGAGGTGGGGACAGTTGTGCTCCCCCGCACTTTGCTATACAACATATTCCGGTCACTCTGATGATTGATTGATGTCATCTGGAGTTTTGTGTGGTGCAGGAGACAGCTTGGAAATTATTATGAAGTATGCGTTCGTTCATATTTGCATTCTTGGTCACTTCTCTTTGAGTGCCTTGCGGTTGCCTACAATTGGCTTATTTTCAATCCATTATTTGGCGACAGAAGCCGCTCTTTTCATTCCATATCACTACTATTGCCTATCATTGAATGTGAATAGTCATAATATTTGATATAAAACAATTTCACTATCCCAAGTATTAGAGGAAGACGATTGTTGCTTAATTTATAGGGCTAAAGATATTTCATGTCTTTTAGTATATTACAATGGGACTACGGCTGCAGTGTATACATTTCCAATTATTCCTTTACATAATAATCCCATCAATTATATTTATAATCGTATATCTCTAAATTCTGAATGCGTGATATCCTCGCAGTTAACGTAACGTAATCTTGTTGTGAACTTTTTCCTTTGAATTTCTCGCCGAGTGCTTTAGCCAGCTAAGCTGCCGAGGCGTCCTCCTCCTCTGAGAATTTTTGAAGGCTTTATAGGAGCAAGTTGTTCTGGACTGCAGAACAACTTGCTCCTTTAAAGTTTTCCTTTGAAGCAAATACATAAAAGTTACGTCTATTTTAAATGAATCGACAAGGATTGGTCTGGTCTCATCAGTGGTTGTTAGTTTTTATGTTGTTTAATCAAGACCAACCTACACTACTCAGGAGCTGACCTCCATTTCGTGTAAAACATTTTATGTGAGAAATTTAAAGAAAAAAATTATGAAATTTAAACTTAAAGTACCTCAACTTCGACATTTCCAATGAAGTAATTTTATTGCTGTACTAGTTTTTAAAGAGTTACAAAATCTAACGTATCAATGATTTTTAAAAGATAGAGTGGATTCTAGAGATACTATTTATTGACAGACAAACTGCACATTTATCATCTAGTTCTTCTTTATTCTAGTGCACTGTGTTTCCTTTGAAATACGAAACGAATATTTTTTCGCCTCCGGGAAGCTTGAGTGTCTAGTGTATGGGTTTAATGCTATGCTTCTGTTCTTAGCTTTTGCAAAATATTCACAGTGACATAGTTATCCACTTAACTGGGAAGATAGTGTATGCGAATGATTTTGTCCCAACTGAAATACATACTTTTTTGCTCTCATAGGGTGTCTCCCCTTACGTTAGCTACTGTAGACGTATCACGCTACGTACTCGGAAGTTGAGCCAAACTTTTTGCGTTTTGGCCTCTCTGTAAGTCAAAACGCTAAGAGTTGATTTTGTTGGAATTTATTTAAAGAGATCGCCGCGATTATTGTGATTCCCGATTTTCGTGTAATTTTCTCGTTCAGGGATTTGTCAACTACTCCGAAAATTCCCAAAGATAGTTTAGGAGTACACTATTCTACGGTAAATAGATTTTATAACACGTAAAATGTACAACCAAAAAGCATTTTAAGGGAGTTCTTCATGGGAGTAATGTTTAGAGGTTAATTGAGCAATTTCAGCCTCCATAGCATTACTTCATCTGTCACCAACTTTTGCAATAAATATTTTGACTTGCCTAAATCTTTTCGTGTTAATTCCTATGAATTGAAGTCGCTCTCTCTCTCTCTCTACTCAATTCCTACTCTTTGATAATCATCGAGTCGCAAAAATTATCATTTTCATATGCACTATCAGTAACATTAGTTGTTTATAATAAATCAATTTGGAAAAATGATTTAATGCAAGGTTACTAGGACAAGTAGTAGTACGGTGATCTTGCTCGTAGCTCAGCTATTATCACATGCTGTGCGACAACACTCGGTATTCCATCCGCAGTTGTGTGCGCATAAGTTGACTTTGTGGTGAAGCATATGGATAAACTGTCAAATGGACTGATTTTAAGGGACATAAGAAATGTTATTTTTGTTCAGGTTAGATTTGTGCTTTTTTATGTAGAATTACGGTGAAATTAACTTCATTCGGCAGGCAAAACCTATGGTAGTTTATATTCGTCGGCTGTATTAGACGATACCATAGACAAAAATGATGGGCACCATCCCAAAGTTTTATTTACTTATTTTCTTTTGCTCGTGGTCACCAATTGTCTCGTAATTCTATCCAAATTCTTATCGGACCAGCAGGAGGGTGAAATGCGAGCCGGAATACTCCGAACGGTGGTGGGTTGGTCATAAATGGATATTACGACGGGAATTCTGGTGGGGGGGGGGGGGGAGAGGTTTGAGTGCTTCCGTAGAGTAACCACCGCGAATCGGATGACGGCAAAGGGATACCTGCTGGACCACCCCTAATTCACTCATCCGCCGCCTCTCACATTTCCACCCTTTCGTTTTCTTCCCTCATCCCCTCTTGCCTCTTCCTTTTTCCTCCAATGTTCCTTTAATGTAACGTGGCTACGGGAACCGGGAAATTCTCATGAAAGTGCGACAGGTAAAGCTTCATAGCTCTCTTAGGTTCTGAATTTGTGTTCTTCCATCCTTCTTCTGCCTGTCATCTATGCGATTACCTCTTCGGTGTTTAATGATTAATTTAATATATATAAATACATATGATTAAGGAACAATATTAATGTCTCTTTTTAGAGATTTCTATGTTTTTAGAAACTATATTAGCCGTTTGGCATTCTATGTTCTCTCAAGATGAGTTTTTTTTAAAACCTTTAATTAGGAAATAGCAATCACATGTTTAAGGTTTACCTGGTGGTATTCCATGGTTAGCGGAAGAAAAAGACAACTTTTACTAATACCACTGAATTTTATTAAAACTCGACCCGGGTTTCGACGTGGATTCACATCATCATCAGGCCCAGGTGTTAGTAAAAGTTGTCTTTTTCTTCCTCTAATTAGAAAACAAAAGTGTCAAGAGTAGCGAGTGAGAAAAACGATTTGTTATACAATAATGACTCTACGAAGTAAGCAGTGGCAGTTCCGAATGACAACCACTCATTTTTCATCCTTTGATGAATGATAAGCTTTAAGTAAGTATTTGGTAAATTTTAGCCGTCAAATATGACGTCCCCGTTTGCGATTTTGGTGTATGATCAGTTATTGTATTACTGCGTCAGACAAATAGGCAGACATAGACAGATAGACATACCTAGGGAATTACTTTTTTTCGGCTTTAATTAATATGGTACCTAAAGCAAAATGGTAACTTAAATAAATATCCATCTCTTATCTCGGAGAATATTTTTTCATTTATTTATCAATATTTTTAAAACCATAGACACAAACCATTTGGATAAAAATATAGATATAGTCTATGGAGAATTATTTTTGGGGTTGGATCTTTAATGCGAACAATGACGCAACTCTCTGCGAGCACAAATCCCTGGTTGTAATTTTTATTTCTTTTTATAACTTTTCTTAAAAGTTGATTCTTCATTTAATCCATCAAATATTGGTGATTATCGACGACGTACCAAATTCTTTTTCATCTCTTTTCTAATGACTCTTGCTTTTCCGTGTTGAAAATAAAAATATGTATGACGTAGCCTAGTCTGAAATAACTCCTCCCGATTCCACATTAGATACGTATCGAATTCTAAGGACTAACTTTGGAGGTGACATCCTTTTACTCAGCCACAGCCTCCGTGATATTCCCTAAGACTCATTGTCTATGGAATAATAATATATTTCGTGTGGATCGCAGTTTTCACTGAACAAGGAGGAATGGTTAATCGAGCACTCATGAGTTTTGAGCCGTCTCCACCCAAACTAAGGAGAAACTCCCTCAAGTTTTTATCCCGGTGAACCATTCACTTCAGGCTTTAATTTCGAAACCACACCGAAAAGGATGTAGGTCAACACTATGTTTGATGTGGAAATAACAATGATATGTTAAGTGCTCATGGCTTCCTCTCATTTTTATGTGCTTAGTAGATCAGCATTGAATATCATAACAGCGTTCATTCTTTGTTTGAAACGTACAGAGTCTCAGGACCGTCATTTCTCTGTCAAAGGAAATGAACAGCAAGGGTTGTTCTAAGAAACGAAGGATGTTGATCCAGTTGAACACGGTTGTTTGGGGCTGTGCGAGTCTTAGACGGTGGAATTGCTGCGAGCCCACACTAATTCCGTTCGCCACCGCAAGAGGGGCTCATAAATCGTCAGGAAAGTGGTTGCTTGCAGCGAAAAGGAAGGGGGAGCGGTAGACGAACGCATTGCGAGACGTGAAGTTGTGGGGCACGGAAGAGGAATGGCAGTGTGAAGTGGGAGCGGAAATCTAAGGAAGCAGTTAGATAAATTAAAAGATACAAATGAGATACGTCTCAAGGAAGATATAAAGGCGGATTTTGGAAAGAGGTGTGGATATTTTGGGAATGCATTGGAGAGTTGTAGCCCAAGAGTACAAGCATTGATATTATCTTTCACTTGGTATTATAGTTGGAATTATCACTCACAGCTTCGAATCATAGGCTTTCAACCGAATGAACGGCTATTGTTTGGCTCTGATTCCTCGGGTGTAATCTGCACATTTAGAAAGGCAACCTGTTCCTTTATCTTTTTCCGCCAAGAAATTACATTAACTTTGATCTTAGTTCAAGGCTAATCATTCAGTTTGGCTTTACGTAAAAATATAGGGAAACCTCATGGTTAGTGGGGTACGGAACCTTCCGAGACGGCCGCCCCAATGACATAACCGTAAGGTGACTTGGCTACCTGGTATCATAAACGTAAAATAATTTTCCAGAAAATGAGTCGTTGGTACTTAGAACTCTGCGTAGTCATTGGAAAAGGATTTTTTCTAGGTATCATTGCTCACTAGTGTGAATGGACTTAGGATAAATTATAGATGAATAAATTGAGGAAAAGAAAGAAATGTCCGCGGTAGTCATTACATACTGACTCGGAGAAGTCGAGGGGTTGTGAGACTATGTTCTCACTGACAGATCTTGATTTGTTCTCCAAGCGCCTCAAAAGGGATGCTAATTCCTATGAAGAAAATATTTTCACGACTGGAACTCGTTCTCAGACTCATAGCTTGGAAGGATCTCACGCACGGCCATACTTTACGATTATGTCGTCTCGGAAGATAATAAGAAAGGATTTTCCGATTTTTCAGTGATAATTTTCTTATTCCCTGTCAATCATTAATCAAAGCCTTTCCTAGAAAGTCAATGAATAACCGGAATTTAAGAAACGGCGCGTTAATTGAGCCATGTTAGGAAATAGAATTGCCTTTCAATTATTGCGAAGCAATATAATTTTTATGGACGAATTTTTTTTCTATAAACTTCGACATTATAGATTGCCATCAATTCGATTGAAAATTAAGATTCTGCGGAGTTATCTTGATACATGCTCTTTTCGACAAATTATACCCAGCAGGAGGAGGTAATTTCCGAGGAAAGAGTAGTGAAAATCACCGCTTAAGGAGGTTCCGCCGCGATTGTGTGAGTCAAAACAAATACTAAATTCCACATTTTTTATATTTTGTCCAAAAAATCCTGCTTTCACTGATGAAATGCGTTACCTATATAAACCCAAAAGTAAGGAACAAAATTTGCAGATTATTCCACGATTGTATTTTAAATGAGCACTTTTTTTCCAGCCATAGGAGCCGACTGCTACGCCATTTCCTACGAATTATCGCATTTTGACTTCAATTGCGGCAGTAATTCCCTAATAACTAAAAACATAAGGTGGTAAGATGCCTATATTTCATTTTTATTCAATATCTCTGGATTTTTTCCTTCTTATAAATAGTTTTCCGCAAAAATGGCATTTATATTTTATGGAAAAATACTATTTTTTCCCGTGTTTCTCTCATAGTCTCATTGTACACCATGTAATTTAAAGTTCATTTGGAGAGTAATATAGCGTGGAAAGGTATTATTTTGTTGTTCATATCAGAAAGAGGACAACTTTTTCTACAATTAGACAGAAAATTAATAAAATGAAATTCAAGTCATTTTACGGTGGAACCACCTTAAGGAATTCAATGTAATACATTAGCAAACGCGGAGTATAATAGTGGATAATGATACGTATTGCCATAAAGGTAAACCTGACGACAAATATTCTCAAATAGCGGTCACAATTATTTTTGTGATTGTATTTAATTTCTAACAATGTTTGCAAGTCTTTGTTAATTTATTTAGCCTTGTTCTAGTTGCAATTGGGTCACTTTGTTTTTTGTCACTGTGCTCTGTCACCTTCTAATCTGTTATAAAAATGTAATTTTAAGTTAGTCATACGAGGCATTGTTTCACATGAGGCAAAAATGTTTCACCGGAAAAATATGTCATATGGATATCGAAACGAAGATATTTTGTAGTCTTTAATAAAAAAGAATACGACTAATCGTAATCTGTAAATTGATTCGTCTTGAAAAGTGTGTGCAGTGGAAGAATCAAAGTAATGAATTAGTTGTACAACCTAATTGATTCAAAATTATATGGAAAATGCATGAGAGCGCTCCGTTCGGGAAGCGAGACATTCCTTGTGGGACGGAAACAAATAATTAATGAGGAGATTGCGTTTAAGTTATAGAATGACAAATTAGTCTCTATAAATGAAGAATATCTCTTTCTCGGAAAAGATTTGAGCGGATAGAAGGAATTAGAGAGAAACTTCCTAGCTCTTTATAGTTGTTTGAGGACTACAGATAAACACAGGCGGAACCGACGTTGGTGCGGACGGAGTACCGCGCGGAATTCTTTCTTCGATCGTCCGTGACTCATAACCGCTGAAGGTCGACGTTCCTCCATGGGATGAGTCATCCGAGTATCGATCGCTTAGATTCTGTGCACGTGGGTGGGTGGGTGGGTGGGTGGGGAGGGGAAATGCACGGCCTCCTGCCGTGTGGAGCAACCGCCTCTCATACATCTGCATTTAATTGTTGTTTGCGCTCGTGTCACATGACTCCTTCGGGGAATGAACTGGGGGCAGTGTGATCGAGCCCAAGCAGTTAAATTCAGGCTTTCTGTCTGATCAAATTAAAATATCGTCATATATTGTCGTAGTCGATGCTCATAAAAAAATTAACGAAATGGCAGTTTTGAAATATGACTCCTGGAAAATGAAACCGTGAGCTGCTAATGACGGCAGGGTTTTATTTATTCTGAAAAGTAACAGTACTCCGTTTGGCTTCTATAGGCAGTACTTTGACTTTGGTATGGACATTACTAAACTCTAAACTAAAACTAAAGAGGTAAATCTGAAATGTATTTATAATTTTAATGTTACATTTTTTAAAGGTGCAATTAGGATATGTTCGATTTGTACATTTTCTTTGGAAAGTAATTGTAATCCTTAATTTTTTACTCAAACCTTATCTATTTAATTTAGCTTCCATGGTCTTTTCTAACAAATTTGCCCTCAGTTAATTCGTTATTTCTATTGGTGTTTTGATCTGTTGATGGTTTTGGAAACATTTTAGTTGTTGTTCATCCTGAGGATTTGATTCGTTGCTGCAAACTTTTAATGAGGAGTCAAGCCGCTTTCTTTAGATTTAGAAATAGATTTGGACAATGGAAATTAAGAACGCAGCAATTGCCTGGAAAAGTAATGTCAACCAATATAAATGTACGCCTTATTGTTGAGGTCGAGAACCAGAAACAAATGTCAAATAATTAATTAAATACATTTTTTTTTAAATATACCACGCTTTTAAAAACGGCCTAAAAAGTATAAAATAATTTTCCCTGGGCCCTTATAAATTTATGAGGGTAAATATTTAGTGGCTATGGATATATTTGTAAGACTAGGAAGAGAAAAACGTGTGGCGCAGGCAACCCATGATATTAAGGAGGAGTAAAGGGACCAGGTGTCGTTGAGCAAACTCCCACAATTGATACCATTTGCAATGCACTAAAATTGGTTGAGAATTCATCCGGATTATTTACTTTTATTATCTACTGCCTGCGCCCCACGTTTTTCTCTTCAAGTCTTACAAATATCTCCATAGCCACTAAAAATTCACGAACAAAAATTTAGAAGGGCCCAAGGAAAATTATTTTATTCTTTTTAGTCCGTTTTAAAAACGGGTATTAAATTTTAAAAAACGGGTATTAAATTTTTAAAAATTTAATAAATTATTTTCTGCATTTTAGTCTTATGCCCGGGTTAAAGATTCCAATAGATTTTATACATCTTCTATCTAGACTCTGACTGGGACACATAGGAAATTCCCAATGTATTTCAGATTCTGTTCAGCTGGCAGTGTGTGGATTTGAAATAATTAATTAATCATTAGTTAATTAATTAATTGGTATATTAACATGTAGCTAACATTGAATTGTCATCCACTTCTGAGCTATGGTTAAAATTACAAGCCTTTACTAGCACATCAGGAAATATGTCAATTAATTAATTGTTAATTAATTAATTAATTGTTATAATAGATATATAATATTGCATTGTCATCCACTTCTGACCTAAGGTTAAAAGTCTCTAGCTGATCGGAAAGTTAGTTTAAACTCGGGTGCAATATTCCACCCGGACAGACAGACATGACGGAAACCGAACTAATATAAACGTGGTAAAAAACGTTACGCACAGTAAGAAAATACTTTTTGGCTCGATTGATATTTTTTCGCGCGGAGCGTAAGAATCACCGAATGCATTCCAAACACTTTGTTTCTTTTGTCAATCAGAAAAAAAAACACAAAAAGACATCGATGAACAAATTAAATTCTGTTGCCCTTAACCCTTGAGTGAACGAATCACATGACCTTGCATTCAACGAGTCCCAGTTGTTTGGAAAATAAACCACGACACTGTTTCGAATGCGTCCCGTTTCATTATGTAAGAGGCGCCATTCACCCAAAACGAAGTCGAACAAGTTTTTCTCTTAATTCATTTCTGGCCGTGTGGCCCCAATCGCACTGCAGGCGACATGCAGTTCCAATACTCGAGAGATATATGGTGGAGTGAGATGTTTTCGGTTAGGGGAGGGAAGGGCGGGGGTGCATGGGAGGAAGGGATGGCAAGACCACCGAGGCGAGATGCGCCACGGAAGGGGGGTGAAGGACGGAGGAAAGGGTGGAAAAAGAAGAGCTATGTCGCGCGCCCCTTAACCCTCATTCCTTCCCCGTCGCAGATTCCAAAGTACTCCTTCTCATAATACATCTTCCCTCGTTGTGGTTTCGGCTTACTTCTTCGTCTCCCAAGGGTCAGAGCCCTGGGAAAACGAGGAGGTTGAGGGAGCTCTCGTAAGCTGATGTTAGCTCCCACTATATTCAGCTTTCAGTATTCCGTAAGTTTTCTTCTAAACTCACGGAATGCTATATATTCGGTAGTATTTTCAATGTTGCGAATTGATACAAACATTTCACAACAAGGTTAGAGAAGATTAGGATCTCGACAGCCAACAATAGACCCGGTTTCATGGCTCCGGTTCACCCAGAGCAAATTTGAGATTCCACTTGCGCCATATTTTTTAATTAAGCGATCCATTGGACTAAATTGGACATTGCATTTTGGCCATGGTTAACTGCGTCTAACATTAGTATTCAGGCGTTCTAGCATGTCGAGTTAGGTAATTGAATTTTACAAGTACTTTCTGAGTTCCAGTGAAGCTAAATTTAAATAGATAATAGTAAGTAAATAATTAATGTTTTCAATTACTTTCCAAAGAGTAATATACGGATCAAACTTATCCTAATTGCACCTTAAATCAATGCAACATAAAAATGAGAAATATATTTCAGATAAATCTCATAAGTGTAGTAATCTCCAAACCAAAGTAAAAATACTGCCTATAAAAGCCAAACAGAGCACTGGCCTTTATTTTAAGAATAAACAAAATTCTGCTGTCATCGGCTGCTCATAGTTTTCATTTTCCAGAAGTCATTTCAAAACTGCCTGTTCTTTAATCTTGTTATGAGCATCCACTACAACAATATATGACGATATTTTTATTTGATCAGACAAAAAGCCTGAATATAGCTTACGAGGTGACAGAGGTGAAATGTTATGAGTAGTGTCTAAGTCGTTTAATGGATTGAAGATTTAAAAAAGGATTTTTGATGCTTTATTTTTTGGGCTGGATGACTGACCAGGGCCGATTTCGTTCCAAAAAATCGGTTTCTTCTTTGGAATAGGTATGTACTTTATAATCGAAAAAGTAATACGGAGTTGTATCTCATTTAATACTTTGATAGTGTCGTCGGTGAGTTCTATAAGTCATAAATTTTCATCGTATTTACGTGCCTTTAACTTTAATTTTCCTTAATACTTTACTGGTTGTAGGAAGGTATATGCAATAGATAATAGTAACTGAAAATGTAGAAGTTTCTTCCATGGTTGTTCATAAATGGATCAAATATTCAATTAGTTTGTCCACAGACGCAGTGTAAGAGCTTCCCACTATTGACATGTTTATCCTGTAAATCAGGAAAGTGTTGCTATATACAATTTCCTGACAGGTGCATTTGGCAAATTCAGTCATTTTTCGCTTCGCGTCCTCTTTCTTCCACCCCACGTTTTATAAGTTTCTTTCTCCTAGTCATGGTGCTTACTTTTTTTGTGCTTTCCGTTCTCCCTATTTCTCATTTCTGGTCATCCTGATAATTGACGGTAGTTATTGATCTATAACCGGAGGAGTGGCCGGGAAATTCGCGCTTGATAGAATCGTCGGCCAATTCGTTATCCCAGGAGACAACCCGGGTGACAAATGGTTCCGTGTTTACGTGACCAGGGAATCCTCTCCTTTTTTTTCTCCTGTTCGAGGGGGGAGGACCTCAGGGTGGAAGATTGGGGAAACCAGCAGGCGCACTCTCCTTTCCCGGCGGTTATATATGGAGATAACCTCTGCCTTTGGGGCAATTTTTTTGGTACGTTTGACGCGTTCGTTAAGTGACCCCAGATGAGATTGTGACATTCGAGATTTACGCGCGTTTGTAATTCCAGTCGTGGGTGGCCTTGGGTTGTGTATTGCACCAGTGATCTTCATGTATCATAATAACGTTTCCTCTTTAACCAGCTCTGAGTTTCATTGTAATAAACTTTGAACTTTAAAGTTAGTTAACTTGAATGCCTTATTATTCTCAGCGATCAGAAATAATTATCGAACTGAAAAAATTGACTGATTTGAGCAAGTGGGATGAAATTACATATCTATATATTCTTTCCGAAATTGTTAAGACGAAATATCCTTTTTATATTTCGTAATGCTAATTTTATACCAAGACAAATATTCGTTACTTTGTTATCATGTGAGCCGTATGAGTGCCTACGAGGTATATGCAGACGCTAATATGAAAAAATGACTTCGTCAGATACGGAATTACTCTTGCTTTTAGTGCATTCCCCCTGTCTATCATTAGCTCAGATCTGGGTTTAGTATTCGTTGAAACTTGAACATGCTTCCGAGTTCTAATTAAATATTGCCTCAAATCCAGGTAAACCGCAGGGATCTTCAGTATTGGATTTCATAGCTAATTTCAATGAAATGGGTGGAACATGCGTAGATTTCTTTTTAGATTTATATATATCGTTATTCAATTTCTCAGTATTGGTTCTATATTTTACCCAAGTTTTATCGAATTTTCTTAATAACCGAGCGGTGTTATAACCTACCTACATACGTAATCGGGCATGCCGTAAAATTATTTAGAAGAAAGGATCGTCATTCTTCTACATGGGTAATATTTTTAGTGAAATTTATTGCATGATGGATGTGGAATTACATGCAGTGTCAATCAATCGCAGTGATTCCAGTGTTTGTACCTGTTAATCCCTCCTCTTCGTTCACTGATGTGACATCTGTTGAGGTGAAGGTAAAGTTGGAGTCAGAAACGGTAGGCAGTCATGGAAAGAAAATCTAGCGTTAAAAATAATGCACACTTATAATTTGACGTCGCACCTAAGTTATTTCTGTTGTTCATGGAAGCTCTTGCCCCGCAATTTCGTTCTACCATTGACTTGATCTAAAGCAAGTGTGATTTCTAGTCGAAAGGGCACAGCTACAGAAGGATACTACTGTACATGTTGCTCGCTTATTAGTATTTTAAATTAGCATGCTTTTACGGCTATGGTCATTTGGAACTTACTATCTGCCAGTTGCAGACTGGGACAACAGCCGTTTGAACGAATCGGTCTATCGCCCATTCAAATTCGAGCTTTCCCAACGATACTTAATTTTGGTGCAGAAATCGATGTTGCTATTGTAGGAGGCTATTTTTTATGTCTCTCGGATTTTTCCGCGTAAGAGTTTTATATTTTTGGCTGAACCAGCTGCTCTTTTATGTAGAGATTTTCATAAAACCAGGATTTATGGGAAGATCTCGAGCAAGCACCGTTGTATGAAATTCGCTGTTATACCATTGATTTGGTGAAATTCTCTTCTGAAATCTTCGACTGTGAGAAACAAATACTAAGAAGGTTTAATTTTCGTTTTCTGTTTTTCATGCTCTTTTTGCTGATACTGTTGAAATATTACTTTTTGGGTATTTCAATGCCTTTCCTTTATTCCCGTGAATGTATATTATCATCCCGGGCAATTCATTTCTGGGCCTGTGTCGTATATCGAGGGAATCTTCATCAAGACGCGATAATGAATGAGGAAGTTCGTTTCGTTTCACTAAATATAGGCCCACAGTGGATTTTATTTTTTCACCGCTCGACGTCGTATCTCACTGTGGGGGCGCTTCCGTCTACCCACACGAGATTCCTCTCGCGTGATTTAATGGGATGAATGGACAGATTCCGCGTCCCAAGAGATGCGTGTCCGGGGAAGTGCTCGGGAAACCTATTGCCATTACTTGGAACCTTTCTCAAAGGATTCTCCCTCTCCCCTTTTAGAATCATCCTTCCCTCTCTTCAATTTTTTTTTCGTGAGGCTTCGCGGCCCAGAAAACCATTCCGATGCCACCGTTCGTTAGCTGAGAGCAAACCGTCATGCGCTCGACACAAATTTGGCCCGTTTGCCACCCTTAAGTTTAAGCAGTCCGTATCACGAGAGGCATATCCTCTGGTGAGTTGAAAGATTTCCAAAACGGTTTTGCAGTAAGTCTCCCAGCTAAGAGGAGGCGAAATAATGGCTTACTTATGTGGCAATGTCACTAATATGGGCTTTGAAGTATTTTCGGAACTATCATTTAATCATCTACGGCTAAACTTCTGTGTACATGGTATTATTTTCCTGAACCCTTTGGATTTTCCATAATTGTTCCTGGACCCGATGGATGCATTCATTTTGTTATAACTGTCCCTGTTAATACATATCTTTGGATAGTCTTTACAAGATTACATCAACAGAAGACCTTGATGTCACCAAAGGCGTATGCTTCTCGTATTGGTTAAAATTCCTTCCACGTATTCAAATATTCAACCGCTTCATATTGCTTTATGAATTATGAACTTTAGGCAAGGGGACCTACTTTGTACATTACATTTGTCTAGTGATTTGGCAACATGCTCAAATACGAAAATGGTCGAGTATCTGTAGCTCATCAAAATTATCCCATTAAGGATTATTTTCTTATAGTCAACCAACTCAGAGGCGATACATGATGCCTGATAAGGATCGCGAACTCATTTAGATAAAATCTCTTGTTACCTTGTTGCTGACTCATGTCAGCGCGGTCTCTTATAATTTTTTATCCGAATTGATGCCATATTTCTAAATGAATTTTATCAATATAAAAAGCATCTTTTCAGGTTCTGTCGTCAATCGAATGCGAGGATTACACATAGCATGGGCTTCTTTTTTTATGGCTTCCACTCTACTCTGGATGATCTTACATTAGAACTCAATTTTTCTCGTCCGAGCAGCTGTAAGGAGGTCAAAGATATGACCTCACATATGTAACTATTTTTAGGGCCTTTTGTTTGTAAGGGAAATGAATACGGGCTGACGCTACTATCACCGTTGCATTTCACCGAAATGAAGTTTTCAAGAAACCGGAAGTAGATGCACTCTCTACTCTCTCGGTCGGTCATTAAGGCAATTTGTCCGTTAAGCATTTCGACGGCGTTCGCGGTCGTTTTTTTATTTTGTTCTCCTTTTGTTTCCGATCGCGGCCGCATGCGGGCGTCTCGTGCCGCGTGTCGTGGACGTCCGCCCCCGCGTAAAACCTCTAATGCACTCTGGGCCACCGTGACGTCATGCAAACACGTGCATATATCGCGCGGAGGGGGCGCTTTCGGCCCTACTTATCGGCGCATGCCATCTATATCTCTCCGTCACCACCCCGCGGATATATGCGGCGGTTTTTACAACCTGTTATTTCGGAAAGGATCGTAAAAGGAACGCCTCTTCCCGCTTCCTCTTCTCCCCGCCCCCCCCTCCTGCCTAAAAAAACGTAAAAAAATAAAAGGAAGAGATTCACGGAGAAGTCGCTTCCAACTTCAAAATCGTAACTGTCACAGGAGATAATGATCGGCGTCTCTTCGCGGCCGTCTGACTCAGTGAACGGTTGTGCGTGGTGAAAAAAACACCCATACGCGTTCGACGACACTTTTTTTTACTGGTTTTCATAGAAACCATTGCGAACGACCGTTAAAGTGGAAGGAAACTCGCAGTGAAGATGAGGTGCGTAATTTATGACGTAATTTGCAATTTCACGTGTGTAGAGACTTCATTGCATGCCTCTCTCAGGATATGCACCAGCAAGTTTGACGTCTCATGGCTATTGATATCACCAAAGTTGTTATATCCGGGATGCGTTTTAAACCACCATAATTCCTTCAAATCAGCAACTCTCCACCAACCAAACTGCACAGTCAACTATAGAAGTGATGCACGGGGTGTCAGCACTCCTCCCACACTCCTCTCCTCATCTCTTCATAAAGCCTATTAAAAATTGGCATAAAAGTGCCTTATGTGAAAAATAAAGCGTAGCCTTCCATTCTCCATTACATGAGACGTCATGCGTTTATGCCATGTTCGAATAGTAACTGTGTGATATTCTTATGGGCTCTGTCTTACTGCTGGTTGGCGGACGGCTCACAGATTGCACGTTTGAAAAATCTCCTCTCGCGGAAGGTTAAAGAGAGGCCACTTCCTTTCAAAAGGTTCTACAAATCAACATATGTTACCTTTTTATAATACCGGGTACATAGTAATATATTTAACAGAAAGCTGTACAATACTTGCAGAACCTTTTTTTGAGGTAAGCCATTGCAAGGCAATTTATTGAAGCCTTTTGTCAGTCGATGTCGTGCATTTTTGCCTGATTTTGCCTTATCGACTGTTTGTTCCCAAACTCTTCCAAAAATTTGATCAACAAATAAACTCTTATTTGATAATTCTCCTTGAAACTTTTCTCCATCTAATACAGCCATATAAGAGTAGGTTTTAGGGTGCTTCGACGGCAAAGGTCATTCGCTACAGCCATATTTTTTCAGGTATTTTTAATAATGTCTAACATCAATGGGTGTCATTTGATAAGTAACTGTTTTTGGCAGACTTATTGTTGGGTTGGGTCAAGGTAATAGATTTTCCGGCACGAAACGACTGAAACACCGTTGGTTAATAGTGGTATATACTTTAAAGACACCAGGCAATTTATGAAGGACGTCAAAGTGAATAGTTATTTAGGATTGAAGCGGTTGGTGGAGAGGAGGGTGGAGTGAAGAGCTGCTTCAAACCAATCTTCGGATTGATGATCGGTGATGAAACTTGAAGGAATATTTGAAATTATAGTTTTGTTTTACAGATGCATAAGAAACTCTTCAAGCCAAAAAGGGAGTAACTACATAATTTAGAAAACTTGTTTTTTCGAAGAAAGTATTGTGAAACAAAAAATACCTTATAGATATATGCATTGGGGATATGGCATTACTGCATGTTGATTAGTCTTAAAGGTTTTTCTAATTCAGAAATGATATCCTACATGTATCCTATTCCCTATATCTCATCCCACAGTTTTCCCCAGAAGTATCCTGTCTTCAGCCTACTTGCACAACTTTACTTGCATAGTATACCACAGTTACAAATATCAATCTACTAATTTTCAGACGAACCCTGACAAAATTCTTTAATCTCATTCTTGCTTCCATAAGTAGGATCAAGACTGCACCCTAAAAACGTAGCTCAATTAGTTGCGAATACATGGACAGTATGCCAAGCTTTTACATAAAGCCTTCTGATAACCTAAGCACATTTTCACTGTTGTGGATGAGGTAGGGTGCCTTCCGAACGGGCTACCTTGGTAGCCAACATAGAGTTGCTAGCAATCCACAACTAGGCACTATGTACGTCGAACTGACATCCTAAAAAGCCTTGTCGTAATTTATTGTGAAAATATGCACGTGTCGAATAGTTTCTTCTTTTGGCATTCCCCGCTTCTGAATTAAAAATGAACAACATTTATTCTCGATGTTGGTGGTTCTCCTGGTTTCCGACCGGGTGGTCAAACTCTCGATTTCTGCCTACGTTTCGATGAACGACTCGTTCATCGAAACGTAGGCAGAAATGGAGCAGAGTTTGGCCCGGGGTCGGAAACCAGGAGAACCACCAATATCGCTACACGCCGGGAAAGCCTTAGATCTTTCAATATTTATTTTCCTCTTCCGGAGACCACCTCAGGCAGTGCCGGACGGTCGCAGGGACTTGCGACTAATTAATCAGTGTAAAAAGAGGACAGGGAGTATGAAATTTTAAGGAATGTCATTAACTTCCTGCATGTATTTCCATCCAAAATTACCTTTAGTAGTTATATGGTATAAGTTACTGACACTCATAACCAATTTCGATAAATGGCACAATGAAAGCTGCTGGCTAATAATTTCCTACATTTGCATTCTTATCACCAACACATTGAAAGGAACTGTGGCTGATATTGAATTACAATTTACGGTTGAAATTACATACAACCATAACCTTAAATAACGAGACAGGTATTTCGGTAGAGTTACAGGAGTTTATCATTGTGGACGACACTTCAGACGTGGAGAAGGAAACTGGAACGTTTGCGAAACACGTCGTCTACAATGATGAACTCACGTGGAAGAGAACCCGGAAGACCTGTCTCATCGAATCCACTCCGCGGAAGCCTTCTTTCCAATAATGTAAATAATTCCCATTACCTAATCATTTTTCCTCGTAAAACTCAATGCTTGGAGATAACTTTTAGATTAAAAATTGAGTTCCTGGCGGGAAAGGAAACTACAGGATCGATTTAAAACACTAGAGTATCCCTAAAAAAACGCACGGATTTAGCAGTTACCTACTATCGGTAAAAAAAGTTCTTTTCTAGAGGCTTCCCAAATGAAATTTTGGTCACACTTGTGTAATAACTGTCCTCAGGGCTATTTTGTCTCTTTGCATCTTTATATTCTCTGATAGGTGAAAGGCAAGGGGGTGAGAGTAGATGCAGAACGTTCTGGATGTTGTTAATCCTCCTAGGGAAGAAAAAAAGTTGGTGTTTTATTATTCAGACGCGGAGGATCCCAAAAAAGAAACTATAATCTACGAATATTGCCTTTGAAAGATTTGATATTACGACGATGTGCTCGTGTCTATTTATGGCCGATTTTTGCTGGCTTTCAGTGACTTGCATAATGATTTGTAATGGCCTAATAATTCTGGTTGGATTTTAACTCGCGTTATATTTTGTGCTTTCGCTTTCTGTCGTGGTCAAATGACGACTGCGTTGGAATTTACGTCTTATTCTGGTATTTGAGCAGACCAACGGAAAACGTTTAGAATATTTCGCTTTCTTTTGTAGGAACTGAAAGAATCGATGCACTTAGTGTTTCATAGAAGGTGGTTGAGATTCCTCCTCACATTGTGTGGCAAACGTCCCGGAACGTGTTCCAGAGTGCAATGGAAGGATTTCCGAGACATTTATAAATGCTTTTCCGTATGCATCGTCATCTACGACGTCGCACTCGGTGCAACTGCGCTCCGCCGCTCGCCTGCAACTACAATGCATTTTCTCCTCCAATTTTATCCCTCCGTCACGACTCCAATGGTGCCCGTTCGCGCCATTGGAGTCGCCCGTGAATCCCACTACCCTACATAATCGTAACGCCCCTCGGCCGTTGTTGCCAAGGGAGTCTTTGATATTGATCCCTCCCCTAGCAACCATGTCTATCTTCATCTCCCTCCACAGGCATTTCGTCTTTCCACCTCTCGTTCAGCGTTGATTCGACAAGCGATGGAGTTGTTAAGTGACCTTTTACGCCTCTTTTTCTAGAGGTTAATTCGCGCACCCTGACATAAATGAATAAATTGGGTTAGAAAGCGGTGTCATGTATTGCGTCGAACCTTTTCCCGTGCAGCCGTTTGTTATTAGGCAAGAAAAATCACAAGGATCTTAGGAATTTCTCTAATGATTCACTCTTTTAGTTTTTCTATTTCTTGAAATTACCTTCTTGTTTTTGTTTATTCGTATCCACGGACTTTGAATTACCGTCCTATCATATCTTATGATCATAAACGTATGGTGGAGGAACCTATGTAGTCCTGTTTTATCTGAAATGCGCAAGTTACGGATGAAAGCTGAGATAAAAAAATTCTCAATTGAATAGGCTGGTGATTATTTCTACTTTCAGTTTGGTACCATTAACAATCTCAAGGAAAGCTTAGCAAGCTGTTCTTTCTTATTTGAACATGACCTCTTACGTTCGAGGAATAGAATTTTTAGATTTGATATTTAGGGGTTAGAGCTGTGCGCCGATAGAAAACCTGTCGGCGGCGAATGCCGTCTGGAAATGTGTGCCGGCGGCGGCGCAGTTAACATAATATATTCATAAGTACTATAGCAGATTAGGATATTATAAAAATGATTCATTATAATCAATAATAAATGCAACAATTTATTTTACATAAACGTGAAAAAAGTTATTTTATCAAAATTTTACCAGAGTATCACAGAAATTTTTTCTGTGATGATCTCGTTTGTAAATGTATCACCTGCTGCGTTCATCAGTTTACACGGGTATAATTTTGTAGAGTTTTTAGAGAGTTTGGTTAGAGAGGATTTCATAGTAAAGGCTTAAAGCTTTTGGTTGAAAATTGAAAAAAAACATTCATTAACCTCGAAACAATAAAAATGTATCTAATTTCACTCATATATTTTCATTATTTCCTTGACAATATCTGTAGCAATCGTGAATAAAAACTATTTTATCCAAGGTTGATGGACTTGGCGATGATCGCTTGGCGTATATGGTCAACCCATCGATGGACAAAAACTAGTCAACTAGGCGTGCTTGTGGCCGGAATGGATAGACTTTTTTGAGCTAGATGAGTAATACACGAAAATTGGGATTTGATTCCCCTCACAACTCCAAAATATTTCCCTCCACGACCATATCTGAAGTAGACATAGCAAAAAAAACCTATCCAATTTGCCGCCATTATTACAATTCCAATTAGAGAAAATTAAAAACGATATCTTTGTAAAAGCATAAAATGCGAGTTTTTAAAAATTAAAATACTGTGGATAGGGCATAAGCATGCAACTCGTCGACGAGTTTGAAAGGCTATCTCGAAGTCTTTGAAGATCCCTCAAATCCGTTAATGTACTGTTAACTGGCGCTAATGAGAGATATCGTCTATTGTATTGTCTAAAATAGTGTCTATTGATGCACGGATGTAACTATGATGAGTGGTGTTAGGTAATATTATGAAATAACAATGATGAGGAGTGCGCAATGATAAGTGTAAGCAAATACAGTATTCATGCATAAAAGCATTGGCTTGTAAATGGCTATCCAGAAAGGCGCCGCGCCGCCGACACAGAGGACCGGGGTTGCTGCAGCACGATCACGCCGCATGTAATCCGTCGGCGGCGTCATCAGAACCATTGGCGGCGCACAGGTCTCCTTGGGGGTGCGTACATGTAAGCCATAACATTCTGTTACCCTTTTAAACACCCATACAATCTTGGCTCATGAAACACGTTTCGTTGTTACATCATAAAAAAAATATATTTTTCTTGATTTACCCTAAATTTATTTAGGAGGCAAGGGCCCTTGCGAATTATCTCGGAAGGCGCGCGCTAAAGAATCTTACTTCTCGATGAGGCTTCCTGTGACCGATGCTTCACGTGATGTTGCAACAGATTCGCTCAAATAGGGTTTGTTCAGGCTAATTTCGCTAAGGGTTCCTACTCTTGAGATTCGTGAGCAGAAACACCCCTTAACCTGAGTGAATCTGTTCGGAACACCCCGCCCTGTTATCATTCCGAAGTGAAGGTTCGTCTTGAGATCAATATCAGCTTCACAATTCTTTTCATTCCTTAAAATGTTCCTTGAATGTATTTTTATCATAATGCTTCTGAATACCTTGATGTATTCTGATGACCCGTTTAAGGAATCACTTATTTAACCATGAAAGAACGCATTTGAATTTCTGAATGAACACATGGGATCCTCCTCAAGTAATATCAACCAGCAGATCTACATTAAATTACCCAACAAATAAAAATGAAGGCTAAATATTTAAAACGGGCCTGAAAAATTGTCGCGAAACATTTTAGAAAGTGTAGATAATCTCCATACACCGCTAAAGGTGGGTAAATTTGATAAACTTAATTTTTATAGAAAAATATAACTCAAAACATTTTCCAATACATCATTCACGAATTTAACTTACTAATACTAGATACTGGAATATTTTCAAAAACTCTTTTCTTAGGAATTATAATAGTACATGCAACAATACATATTACAATGCTCTACACTCAAGATTTCAGGAAAGGAATCTGCTAAAAAAATATTGACCTCATTTCAAAATTCTTAGTAGACTTTTTTTTACATCAAAATTAGTATTCTCTTAGATGTAATCGAATACGTATTTCTTGAAGATAATGTTTGTATGGGGGTCAAGGGAGAGTCAGTAAGGCAACTCATAGAATGAATTTATAATTATCTAGGAGTATAATCCATTGGCAATGTTCGCTATAAGTTATATACCTTGCTTCAACTGAACAATCAGAAATTTTATTTGAAGAATGTTTCCAAATTCTTTTTACTACTAACAATATTTAACCTGCGAGATGCAGATGAGAAAACACCGAAAAATTATAAAAACATCAAGCGCTAAACATATAAATTCCATCTGAGCAAATATGGAAGACCAAAAAGAATAATTAACTGAATTATCATGACGAAGACATCAGAATAAATCTCAATGTCATTCCTGCATTAACTAAGCATACTAAAAATACAAAATAACTATAATTCAATACAGAATACATTTAAACAACATAGCTATGCCAGGAAAAAGTGTATACGTGGCAGATTGCTATTATGCCTGCAAACAATATGCTACACTTATTGACATTCGAACAAGTGAGGATAAATGGGAGCTAGTTTTGAGATCAAGACTAATAAAAAAAGCAGAAAAAATGACAAAAACTGAGAAAATGTAATGAACACAAAGGAAGGAAGCACGAGGCAAGTAAGAGCAAGTAAGACGGAATCCAGAATACGACTGTAATGTATTATATTGGACGGGAGAAAGAAGAAAAGCGGATCGAAATGGGAAGAGCCTTTGATGACCTAATAAACTAAGAAATAGGCATTTATTTGTGAGGGTGGGTTGATAGCAGGGGGGCGGGGAATGGTAAGAGGGAGGGGGGTGAGAGAGAGGGGAATGGAACGCCAGCGGGATGCAGTGAAGGCTAGTGGGCTGTATCGAGACAACTCGGGAGGGGGAAGAAGAGAGGAGGAGAGAGAGCATAAACTGATGAAGTATTGCGCATCAATCCGTCCATCCCACGTTTTCCTAGAGCGCCCCCTGCGTTGATAGCATTGGATCGACTGGGAAATGGAATGAGCGATAGTAAAGAAGGAAGAAAGGGAGCGACGATTATGGCATCGGCAAAAGAAATTAAGAGGCTTTCATCGGACCGAGTGATAAAAAAAAGAGGGATTAGAGCTACCGCTGACGAAAGACGACGATGCTTCCCGCCGGCAAAAGATGCGCAGTAGCACATGCCACATCGCCACTTGCTCAGCAAGGGAACCCGCCCGGGAATATCCCCGGTTCCTATTCATTTACGGAACCGCCTCTTTCAGCAAGGAGAGGAATAATAGCTATACTCTGGAATATGACTGCGTAGAGAAGACATCCATGATCTGTCATCGTCTGTAGGTCTGTCATGATCTGTCTGTAGGTGATTATTTTTTTTAATTTAAACAAGCCGATCAACTTTGTTTGGAAAAGTTACCTTTGTCCAACGGCTTATGAAAGTGAAATCCACCCTACTTCTTTCATATATTGCTAACTTTTTGGATACGAAAGTCTAATTATCATTTCATTAATATCATTGAGCCATCATCTTGTAAAGAGAAATGGGGGACATTTTGTTGAAAAAATGTCTATTATAGGGATTTGTTTTACGATGGGTAAAAATCCCTAAAATTTCCTTCCTTCTCTTACTCTTTTCCCATATCTTGTGTCTGTTGCCCAATTGCTGTTGATGCCTTAAGTTACACATTCTATTTCTTCATCATTTGCAAGTATCTGCCTGATGTCTCCTCCCAACTTTCCCACCCTTTTTTCGTCCTCCCTCCCCTGCCCCTATTCTGTCACCACAGCCACCTTTTTTTTCCCTTTTTCCATCCCCTCCCCTCCGGACGATCCCCTCCTCTTCACCTCCCTTAGCTCTTTTCGCTCCCAAATTCCTCCATTTGCCCGATTCCGACGTGCTATATTGCGTCGCCGCACTTAATTCGGCGCCTGCGATAGCGGGTCGTTCGGCGCGCCCTCTCCCTTCTTTTGTCTCTCTCCTCTCCCCAATCCGCCGTCGCTTTTATTATTCTTTTATTCATTTTCGCTCGATTGTTCCGAACGCCTCCCAATTGTGCTCTTTGAGAGGTTTTAACCTGAGAGGAAAATAAAAAAAAGACGTCTCAATTCGTAAGTGCGCACCTTCCCGCCATGGCGATTGCAGTTTTATGTGCGCAGAACGATTGGCTCTAGCTGCCTTTACCTTGGAGTAGAACCTTTCGTTTGCAAGAGATTTTGGCTTAGAAGAACATTTCTAGAGCATTTCAGCCAGTGATTGTGGGATTAAAGTTTTTATGTTGGGTATCTTTCTCTGGCTGGTCAAATCGGAGTAAAATTTATCCTCACAATCGTTTGGATCATGGGACAATGGTGAGTCATATACTGCACTTTTTAAGCTGAATTTATCCTGAGTGTATGTAAGGATTCTTTATAAAATGGACGCACTGATAGGCTGCTTAGTTATCCATGATACATAATTTATTCCTCTTCAGTAACTTCCGCTATTATTTGAATATTAGAGATCCTTAGAACCGGTGACGTAGCTGCTTTTCAGAGCTCCAACGTACGCGTGTAAAAAAAGGTGTATCAATATCACGTCGTGGGAACCTGCCAAAAAATGCTCTCAAAATAGATGTGTTACTCTTTAATATATTAAAAATTTAGTCTCGATTGTTTTTATCATAGGGTTCTATAATTGAAGGGGGATAAAATGAGCTATGAATTATGCATACATTTATCAGTCCGAATATATTTACCTCATCTCGTAAATATTTCGAGGGCTAGAGAATTTCAAAACTTTCAATGTCAGAATCGCTCAAATAATGTGCACTGCATTTGTTGGGAATGCTAAGCAGTACTTAAGATCCGAAAGGTCCTCAAAGGCTACGTATGTACTCATTCCCTAAATTACCGACAAATGCTTAAATTTGTGCCTGTACATCTATTGCTCAATGCTTTGGGAAAGCTCTGAGAAAGAAAAGATGGATTAGCACCTACTGTCTGGGATCAGTTACGAATTATTATGTAGACATCATCACTGCTAAGAGCAAGTGAAACTATGAGCAAAATATACGGAAAGTGCACAAACTCGTGACGTTAAATTGCGTTACAATTTGTAGCTGCTGTTATTCTTAAACTAATATTTTATGATTCCCCGGCTGAACAAAACAAATCGGGCATATTCTTCTTTCTCTGCGGTGACTGAAAATCAACACCATTATGTTTATGGGTATTTGTAAGAAATTATTCTCCGTTATTAGACTCTACAAATTTTATTGGAAAACGGCTACAATAGAATTATATTTCGACAGAAATTCCACAGCAAATCCTCTTGTCTTTGCAGGAAAGAAATTGAGCTTGCAGGTGTAGGTGTACCTGGTATCATTAGATTTCGTTATCTCTTTACAAGTTATCGTTTTCCTTATAAAAATAGCCAGAAAACTTAGCTGAGTGTTATGGGGACTGCATTATCTGATATTGTACTTTTAGGTATCACTGTTATGTCTGCGTTGAAATCATAGTATTAGTTTCCAATTTAACTGCCATTTATCGGTATTTTATGAAAAGATAGGTACTATTTAACTGTGTATAGGTAAATGTAGCTCTATGTGAAATAAGATTGGTGATCAGATGTGAAATATTAATATAATTCACAGCGTTTGCTCCGTCTATTTGTTCTTCATCATTATTCTTCAGCACCACATTTCTGTTGTTTCCAATGTCATTTGCGTTTCAGATGTCACTGTCAAAGTTTCTTTGCCGTATAAGAGCATGCTTAAAATGTACATTTTTATGAAATGCTTCCTTAATTATAAGCTTGTGTTACTGGCTGTAAGAAGACTCATCTTCTGATAGAGTGCCTTTTTCACTTGCACTAATCTTCTCAGTATATCTTCCTAATTTCTTCTATCACTTCTGTGAAAACCTAAGTTTTATAATTTTTATATGTTATTCCTTACAAATATGAATTTTCGTGAGACTTGGAACAATACTAGTTTTTGAGAGGCGGGAAATTTCTTCACATTAAAAATTCAGGTTGCGAATTTGTGGCAAATAAAATGTTTTGCTTAGTTAAATATTATTAAAAGGCCATGTATTGAATGGCATCAAAATTTTCCTGAAAAACCCAATGGCATCTAACATCAAAATGTTATTCGGAAAAAATAATACTTTTTTCGGTAAATCGTTGCCAGAAAATTGTCCTTCGGGTATCTTAAATATAATAATATTAGCTGATATCGGTATTATTTTTTTTCTAGCTTATCAGATAGTAGATAGAAAGTTTTAAATACTATATCAACCAGCCAACCAGCATTTTCAATACACCATCTGACTCGAAGACCATTGGCTGATGAAATATTTTGTGACAGCCGTAATAATTTTTCTCAGGGATCATGCACTTTTTATTTTCATTTTCAGAGCTTTGCGCCGAGTTTCGTGTGTTTTATATTTTGCATGAAATTTTACGCCGGCAAGTTGAATTAAATATTATCTCGCTTTATTACGTCTAATGCTTAACGGCCAGCATGTTAGTGCTGTCGTCCACCACGCTGTAACAAATTGCCTGTCTTATTGTAATGCTTAAGGGCTAAAATTCATCCATTCTGTCCCTTTAATAGCTGGACTTAATTTCCCCAACGAAATGATGATCAAAAGTAACCAGTTTGCTTTGTGGACGACATTATGTTTTTATGATTGCTGGTGAGCAAGAGAGAATGAGATTACAAACCTAAATATAGTGATTTCTTTCAATAATGCAAATATCCTCGTAAGTTGGATTCCAGTTGAATTCCCTTGAAGCACCGCTTTCTATCCCATATTTAAGAATATGATAAAAGCCATTCCACTGGCGGACATAAGAGTGCCGACGAAGCAATCTTCC
This sequence comes from Pyrrhosoma nymphula, assembly GCA_963573305.1. Lineage (NCBI taxonomy): Eukaryota > Metazoa > Arthropoda > Insecta > Odonata > Coenagrionidae > Pyrrhosoma > Pyrrhosoma nymphula. Next base: position 157,909,133 of record OY754331.1, on the reverse strand, counting down.
AGATGCTTTTTAATGCGTCCATCCCTGCGCTCTTTCCGGCATTCGTTCTGTTCTCGCGCTTGCAATAACGCGGTCGCCTTAAAAAGTAAAAATCATGAACTGTCGCTTGCGTGTTCCCCCGACCCCGCATTTGAGAAGACGTCGCGGAATGACGTAACTTCCCTCACTCCTAAAACCACCCCTTACAATGGCTAATAAATGGGACCAGAGTGCAGTCACCAAAACGACACAAAACCGTTTGTTCCTTTGATTGCTCGAGTTAATTCGCGCGTTAAAACCTCCGCGTCCTCCCTACGAATTTCAACCCCCCGTTCATATTCCTCACCCTCTCTCTAACTTCTCTGAACTCCCCACGCTACGTCGTCCCAGTTCATTTATGCTGTTCAAGGATTCGGCGTAAAGTTCCTCATCGTCGGCCCTCGCTGGCCGTAAAATGCACGGGCCATGACCGCGCGTGCTTTATCACGGTCGGCGTCATCTCAGCGACTCCACTGGCCCCAGGACTCATATGCTGCAGTGTAGCTCCTAGTTTCAGGACCTAGGGCCGGTTCCAATATTGCATTCGTAATTTACGGTGTTGGATTACGACGTGTATCGAAGGAGTTCGTTCCAATAATCAAGCCAGTCGAATTAGGTACTGTAAATTGGCTGAAATACTATTCACAACTTTCTGCACGCTCTTTGAAGGCCTGAAGTCAGGCGCGTGAATTACACAGGGTTTGAAAGATTAAAGGCTTTCCCGTCTTGTAGCGACGTTGGTGGTTCTTCGCGTTTCCGACCGGGCCCAACTCTCCATTTCTGCCGACGTTTCGATGAACGAGTCGTTCATCTGAGGATGATGTACTTGTGATCTGAGGATGACGAACGACTCGTTCATCGAAACGCTGGCAGAAATGGAGAGTTTGCTCCGGTCGGAAACGCGAAGAACCACCAATACGCAGAGTTTATTTGAATGTAGAACGTTCCTAAATCCCTACACGCTGATTGGCAGTTCGTTGACGAGTGTATAACTTGCGAAGGATCTAAGAAGCGTGAACGGAGTGCGTATTGGAACGCTCTTTAGTTATGGCAAGAGCAGATGAGAAGAAATACATGAGTACATTTACGTTGAGTCCTTTCTAGGTAAGGCTGAGGTAAGACTATCGATTTGATCACCAGCCCCTTGCTTCCTTTATCAATAAGACCACTGTCTGAGGTCACCGTTTTTTCAGTAGAATTATGCCTTGACTCAGAGTTGTTGCGGCATTAATTTTACTTTTGAAAAGGATGGGCGGAAGACATTTTTATTCAAATTTTCATGCTGAAATATTTATGAAATTGAATAGACGGATTGAAGTTTATGTAAATACCGACACAGTCATATCATGTAGGTAAGATAGGTAGACGCAGTAGATATTTTATTTCATCGGGGTCATTGGCTGGTAAAATATTTTAGAGAATTATACAAATTTTGTATGATGTGCAATTCCCTGGTTTCACCGGTACAATTTAGCTAATTCAAAAGTAATATTATACATTAAAAAGAACTTCAGTACACTATCCCCTAGTTATGTTGTTAAATAGCTATTATGGCAATTATATCATTTGTTTTAGGCGATCTCTGTACGATATATGCTGGAACTTTGCAGAGAGTAATAAGTATTCTGTAATTGGGAAATGATTGCTAGACTTATGGTGAATATTTTTTAATTTAATCAATGTAGACCATAAAATAAATCCTCTCAATATTAGTATACGACATTGCTATCGTTAGTAATTGTTGAGTTCCAGTTGAATCTTCCCATCCGAATACGGTATTGTATATGATTCTTCCTGATAAAATATTGACACATTGATGCACTTGAGAATAGGCTGCCTGTGGATTTGTTAACACACTTCACAATTCTGAATGGAAGTGCCCGTAAATGTAAAACGCTGAGGAAATGAGGGATTCATTACGATATGAAATTTATATGCATGTTTTTCTGCTATTACTCGAGTCCTTATTTCAAGAGCTGAATACTAAGGGAATAAAAAGTTGCTATCACCAAGGTCTGGTTTATTCACTTTACACTTCTCCCAAATGCTTAGTGACATGTTTTTCTTCCATGTAGGTTTGAATGTAGGCAGCAGATGCCAAGGTAAATGGGCATTTTCCTCAAAACGGACCTCCTTTGGGGCCTCTAAACTCAAGCTCCTCCTCGCCCTCATATAACATTTGATTCTCTTCAAAAGATCTTCTCTTGATTTCAAACGTGTAATTTTTGTCAATTTTCCCCAATTTTAAATCAAGTTTGCCAATGCACGCTAAATTATCACTTAATTCCCTTGTTTAGGCACGTTAATTACGATGAAATACATTACCGCATGCTGTGGAATCATTCTTAAGTGACATGAGGTAATTTCTGAATTTCAAGGACATCACTCAGGGTATTTAAAATGCATAATTTCTTTGTATTATCCCTAAAAGAGAATGACATGTTTAACTGGCTAAAGCTTCGTATAATTATGGTCCATACTCCAGTTTACTGATGTCTCTTTGGGAGTCTTTGGTGATTTCGGCTCCAAAGTTTTATGCATCTGATCCATATCTTCTCGTACCAGAGAGTGACATCAAACCATACTATTTCCATAGCTACTGCCTTGCCTTTTACTTACGACAGTTTCGTAATAAGGCAGATGACACAAATGCTCTTCATCCAGCAGTCCCTGAATCCTTGGAGGAGGACTTCATGCCAATATCTTTTCGGTTGTTGCTCGAAAACCATGAAATCTGAGATAATATTTCATGCATTGGTGGGAGTGTGTGGGCATAAAAAGATATACAATTACCATGAATCCAAAAGCTGTTCCGATGTTTTTGTTATTGCTTATTTAACAACCAAGAATTCCATTTCGTCCGAATAGCATGGCATTATTGAAAGATGGTGCGATTTCTTCCACTCCGAAGATTGAATGGGATTGGAAACTGCGCATGTTAACCAGGGTCCATGCACTTCATACCGGGGTCGACTGCTATGCAAATGTGGACCGTCCCTTTTTTGTCATACGACTACGGCGATATCCACTCAGGTCCTCGAGTTGAATCGACACAGAAGTAATGTCAAATCAGCGGGGTCTTTAATACGCCAGAGTAACCACAAAAACCATAGGAAATATTTATCACGCTAGCTCGTCATTTCCGATATACCTTTATGAATCAGATCCACCCAGTGTTTGCGAGTTTATTTCGCTCTTGAGGTTCTCGGTGCATCTTGATCTCCCGTCTATCAGAACTTATATATACGGCTGAAACCAATCTATATAGCGCCATCTCTTATTTACTTACTTTTTTATTATACTAACTTTGGGAAATCTCCCCTTCTCTCTGATCCTGAGTAAAAAAAAATAGAAGGCGTGGAACCCTTTTTATTGTTTCCTCGTTTTTTGACCCCTCTCTTTTTCGTCCCTTCCCCCCCACTTGTGCATTTTCCATCATAGGGGTTAGTGCGGAATGCATATATATATGGGCGTTATTTTTAACGCCCGGTGGCCGTAAATACGGCATACAGTTATTCCGCCACGTTGGGTTGATGTTCCCTCGATCTGTTCAAGAGCTTGAGAATGAGAGGGACGAGACGGGCATCCCCTTATTATTTTGCTAACCCTACTTCCTCTTTCGCTGTGCTTACCATTTCTTTTTTCCAGAAAAATTCATCGGCCTACCTTTATTTCATACTTTCGTTTTTTCTTTTATAGTTATCATACATTATTGTACAATATATTTTGTCCCTCTTCATTTAACATATCAGTATTTTAATTGTTATTAATGCTTGCCAGAAAATACAAAAAAATCCAAAAATCCTATCTAAGTATTATTAAAAATATTTCATCGAATTGAATGAGAGCGATATTCAAGTGAGCTTTGAAGCGGTCTTCATTATTTCGAAAGATGTGATGTTAATTTTGCACGAGTCGTAATATTTCGTGGCATTATATTTTTTCCCGTGTACTAAATGTCGTGGACATGTTTGGTAGCTTTTCCAGTTTAACGCATTTACGATTAGTAGTAATCTCATTTTTGAGTCCGTGATCTTAAATTGTACTATTTTTTGTAATTAAAAAACTATAGAATTAGTTCCGCACCTCCACTGTAAAGATGCGCAAGTCGATGAACCCAAGAAGGAAGCAAGAAGTCTTTCTTTGTCGATGACAACGATGCAATTATTTGGTTTTCTTCCCATTTGCCATCGCTGCATGCATCTGTGAGCTCTAACTTCTGTCAATGATAGAGAAAAAATAATCTCAAGCACAACTTATTTTAGACAACCCGACTAATTGTGCTTCATATAATGTGCAATCACGGGGTTTTGACGAATTTGCTTTCTTTAAAATATTTAATAAAATAGCCCTGTAGATTAACGTTTGCTCGTTGACACCTCTCTCTTGTGAACAAACATTTTCCTGATTCCTAAAGTATTCACGACATATTCCCATTTAGCGCTCAGTAAACGACCTCCAGAAACTGCACGATTTGGTAATGAGAAGTGTTTCTTGCGAATGCTGATGGTAGTTTTGAAAAAGGAAATGTGTAGCACAAGCAAATCTGAAACCGAACAGCTATTTCATCGCATTGCTCAACTTTTTTCACTTTTGCATTGCATTTGATTTTTTTAATCTGCTACTTATACCTTCGCGGAGTAGGTAATCACTGCCCTCATTTTCTATAAATGTGTCGTGAAAATTGAAAACTGCTTCGGCAGCAGTCACTCTTCACTTTCCATCAGCATAACTGATGCTGATGTATCTGACCTTCTGGCAGGCAAGTGTTCACTTACTAGTAGAAATATGTGAGTCTTCCCAGAAATTAGGCACGTCAGCTCCCTCCATGCCTAACACCTTAGTGTTTCCTAAATATCGGATCAGGAGTCAAAATTTCCTCATAAGTCAATTCGCTTCATCTCTTCCTATAGGTATCGCCTTAGGGCGGACATGCACCGTGCGAAACTTTGGGGTTTGGTGCCAGTACCTATATTCCCCTCTCCTCCTCCCCCCACATCATACCCCCCCGGCTTCAACCGCCGCGCCGCTCCGCGCTGCCTCCCCCCCCCCGTTACCCTATTGCTTTATCTTTTATCGCGCTATGCAGCGCTCTCCTTTTACGCGCCCGGAGTAATTCAGTTCCGCCGTTTGTCCGCGCGGTGGCGTTTAATTGCAACAGGGATGGAAGGAAGGGGGAGGGGAAGAGAAAAGTGGGAGAGGGAAGGAGGTTTACCGTTTACGACTGATGGCTTGCTCTTTACGGCTCCATTTCCCTTTTTTTCCCGTGCTTTATTATATGTCTTCCTCCCTCCCTTTCTCTCGTTCCCCTCTGTACCCATCTCTCATCCTCAACCATTTGTCTTTTGCTCCTCGTATTGTCTCCATAGCAACCTCCCCTCCTTGCTTACGTAAGGTATTTCCCTTCCAACTGGATAAGTACTTAGTGTGAATTCATTGCCTTTACCATTGTTGGTAGCTTCGATTAGGCTCTATCTATCTAATCTGTGAGTAAATGCGCTTGAAAAAGTCTTTAAGTATCTTTAGTAACTGCGAAATTATTAAATGTTTATTGTGATATTGATTTGCATGTTAACTTTCGTTTGAATGAAAAAAGTAGTCAAGAGAAGTATTTGCTTTCGGAGATAACCCGTAAGAAATGGAGGTATTTACACATCTTGGAGACCAATCTCCTGTCCCTGATTCCTTATATTCAATGTTTGTAATTATAATTTAAAGTTCACATTTTTTTAACTTTCAGCGCTAATTTTCTTGACTTTCATGAAAGCATCTAAATTTATTCGCTAAAATTATGTGATTAGCATAGGATTAAAGAAGTTAAGTTTCAGATAATGGTTTACTATTTTCTGTTTGACATCGAACTTATTTATTTTCTGTAGCCCTATGGCGAAAAATACAGAGTATTCTTAAATATTCACTGTGAATTCATTTTGCTTAATGATACAACCACCATTCAGTAAAGTGAAAATTAATGATTAGTGCGATCGTATAGCAGCCTGAATGAACGACCTTCTCTTTTACAACTCTTCGTACTTATGTATTCAGAAATAATTTGCTGAATGAATTTTTTCCGTCATTTCTCCATTGAAAGTAAAACATAATTTTCCCAGCGGTTATTTTAGTTCAGAAATTGTTTCAATATTTTATTTAATTTTATTAATTTTGCTGATGGTGGTCATAATAGATACATATATAGAGTTACACGTATTTTTGGCAAGCAATCATTTTCTTTGTTAATCACCGATTATGATTTAGAGATAAGTACCTACGTATCCTAGTGCCCCTTAAGGATTATGATTCGTCAGCCTAAAAACGATACTACGGATTGTAATAAAAAAAACAGGATTGTAATAATGTACAATTTTTCCCGCCATTTCTTTGAACTCTCTCATTTTCTACAACTCTTTGATTTAAGATGCTATATCGGCTGCTCTTTTGGCGTAATCAGTGAAGTTTTCATTTTTAGCCGTAAGTGCTGAAAGATATAAACACGGCTCGTAATTGTTCAGATAGCTGGTCAAAGTTAACAATGGAAAATCCACAAATTTTGGCTATTTTTTTACCCAAACAATATTCCAGTATGTTTTTATTTTCGCCTTTGCTGAAGCACTTGCTGCTTCTCTAGAGAGCGACTAATTCTACTTATGGGTCACTAGCAAGGCACCGCAATCCTAAAATCAAACGTGGACTCCCTTATATCATTATATATAATTCTGCACTTGGTCCAATGTGCATTCAACTTTGTTCCTATGAATTCCATAATTTCATTGTAATAGCAAGACAAATACACTACTTTCTTACTGTCTTTAATGATGGTACTTTATTTAAGTGAAATCAGTTATAAATGACGAACGTCCTGAGATGAATATTAACAAAAAGATTAAAAGTTTCTCTGTGATATTGGTTTGGCGGAGTGGTACCATAGCGGTAAGAGTGCTGGGCTATGAGATTCAGGATCCGCGTGTCAACCAAGATGAAGTCACTAGACATTACTGAATAAATCCTTGCATACCGATTTTATTGAGAAGGTAACCCCATTGGAAACATTTCGGAGGATGAGACACCAAAGCACGGGAGGAGAGAACTTAAATTTTTCATTGAGCATGAGGGAAAGACCTACCTAAGCTTTATTAGAATAATAGATATCTAATTGAATGTAATGAGGGAGTGCGAAATTCCACAGAGGAAAAATCATTCGCCTTAACCGAGATTCGAACCCGGACGTCTCGATTTCGCGCCGAGTGCTTCAACCGGTTGAGCTACCGAGGCGTCCTCCTCCCCTGTGGATTAAAACACTCGGCGCGATATCGAGGGATCCGGGTTCGAGTCCCGGTCAAGGCGAATGAATTTTCCCCTATGAAATTCCACACTTGCGGGTGACTCCTAAAGGTTAATACCGTGGCTAGTCCCGATATCCTCAAAATTTGTGAATAGTTAAGGAGAATGTTAAATTTCGAACCCGTTAGTGATGTAGTTATTATCTATTTTTTCGAAAAACTGTGAAAATTTCTGTTCCCCATTTTCATTAAGTAAAATTAGGTGACAGTTCTCTATCCATTTGTCAACACGTGTTTTTATTACGGCAGGTAACTGGCAGATGAGATCATTTTACACTCCATGATGAGGATAGAATGGCAAAGGTTGAGTAAGTAGGGAAGTTAAACTTTGTGATCGAGGGAAACTCGGCGAAGGCGTCCACAGTTCTACGTCCCATCGGGCTGACGGTACCTACTTGAAGAAGCCTCATGGTACTAGGATCAGGGTTCGGACCCAGGCCCTCGAGAAGGGATGCCAAGGCTCTAGCGCTCGTTACTTCCCAATGCACTGATTGAAAATCTCTAATGCTTAAGTATTCAGTGTCTTTGCGGAATATTTTTCTCAATTATCCTTCACTTTTCATTCTTAGCTAAAACTACATAATATGTTACAATAGCGAATCGCTCACTGCGATGCTATGGTGCTGATGACGAGATGAATGCAATGACTAACTGTTGTATATCTATAAATAATGACTCATTCCTCCATCGTGTAGCACCTAAATTTTTTCAACCCATGTTCACGACTTCTCTTAATCATAGATAGTAGTTGACTGCCCCGGAGTAATTGCCATAATAATCTCTGCATGAAAAATTCTCTTCCGGAGACATTTATGTAGCTGCCGGTATGGCGGGGAAAAATCTTTCGCGAACTACATGGGGAGAGATTTTAAGATGGAGAGTTCTTCCAAAACATTAAACAGACACACTTTTGAATATTTTAAACTCTTGACGACCGTTGTCATCCTTGCATAGTGTTTCCTCATTATCATCCTTAATCCGTTTTCGCTTTTTAGATTCCTTCTCTGTCTCTCTCTCAACACACAAATTGATGGAAGGAGTTATACTGCGCCTGGGGAGGTAGGTGGGCGGGGGGGGGGTTGGGAAAGGCACTGAAATCCGCTTCTTGTTCCTCACCCTTTTGATTTACGCCCGTCGGGAAACGATCTAACGGACAGGATCATTGCGACAATGATTGCGTCGCGTTAAGATAACGCAGCCTGGGACAACAATTAAAAAAAAACCTGCGTTAACGACGTTCACTTTTAACGCCTGGGGGGACGTTATACGGACTCACGCATGGTCAAAATTACGACTTGGAGGAGGGTGGTATGCGAATGACCCAAGCGGGAGGAGTGTTGGGGGGGGGGGGGGTGGGCACAAGGGGTGGTTGAAGGCTGCGAGGCTGTGTTTGCGGGGGTGAACGGGAGGGGATAGTTGTGGGAGGATTTTGAGCGCGAAGAAGCATATTAAACACAAGGCAGTAAAAGGAGTCGAGTGTGGAGAGGAGTGGCATTGGACGGGTGACACTTAAATCGTGACCGCTTTTGGAGCGACACGCTTTAAAACCTATATCACTCCGGGAACACACACTCTGGCCCTCGTATGCATGCGGAGGTGGAGGTGCGGGGCCGACGAGGGCGAGGACTGCGCTCGGGGCGCGCTGTGCATTATCTGTCGTCAAGATGTGCGGGATGGCCGCTGGCCGGTCGCGAAATCAAATTTATTGTCCAAGTTTATGCTCGCACACAATTTATATGGCCTTTTAACAGGGCTCGCTGATGAGGTGGCGGTTTCCCTATCAACGGGAGTGAAACCATTTCCCCTTCCAATCCCATTGTTAGTTTGCACATTGCCTGTTAGTGCTCAATGCCCTTCCGTTATCTAAGTCACAGTTAAGTTGAGTTAAGTTTCCACAAACTTGGTATTATATGAGCGTGATTTATAAGATATGTGGTTTTCAAACCACTTTATAGAGGGCGGGTATTTTATTCATTAAGAGAAAAAAGTATCCTTGCTAGTATTTTTATGATTGAGGATAGTTTGGTACACAACATCAACCATTAGTTTTTAAGTTTTTTCATTTTAGAATAGGACTCAGATTGACGAGTATTTTCCTTTTGATTTCCCATCTCGGCCCTCTTTTTGTACTATGATTAATATACGTTTCTAGTATGATAGGGTATCGGATATTTGCGGTGGTTAGATGAATCCCGAGGGCCCGAGTCTGACGGCTGGCAGGTTCAGAGATTATTCAGTGGATTCCAAATCACACTTGGACAACATGTGGATAAAATATGCCAATAATGAATGGCTTAGACATCCCAACAACAACTGACACCGAAATGCGCTGCAACCTCAAATATCAAACTGTCGGAAACATTATGACATCTTACCGTCATCCAAAGATACGCTACACCCCTTGATATCAGCAGGATTAAACACGACTCCCTGAAGCTACGGAAACGTATACATCGGACAGACACAGCGTTCCTTGTGTTGTAGGATACATGAGCATAAAAGGGCAAAAGAGAACTTCCAGAGGAAAGAATCTGTAGTACATAATCTCCGGTCCTGGCCATAGAATATAGTTCGAAAATACCAAAGTACTCGCGAGAGAAGTCAAATAGCACCAAAGACTTATTAGAGAGCAGCAGAAATTGAAAAATATCCATATGAGTTCAACTTTGAAGACTGGTACAAGCTGAGACTCATGAGTAAAAATCTTTTTCGAAAAAATAACGGTCGGGAATTGAAATTTGAATGAGGCGTGAAACATTGGATCACGGCCAACAACTCGCTAGGATAGACCTATTTTTTTTTAAGGATAGCCCACCGCGAGGCATATTATTCCTGACGAAACGTTCAGCAGAGGACGTTGTTTGACAATTCAAAAATTCACAGAGAAGCCGAAAAAATTCTTCGTAATACGAGTGCACTACTATTTCCTTGAAAAATATGTTTTTCCTCATGGAAAGTCTGTAGCAGGTACACTTGCAGGGAATGTGAAAAATGTTTTTTCTTTGGCATTAATTCAATGTGCGTTGGATTTGAGGATTGATATTATTTGTTGCTCCTGTATGACTTTGCCATTAATGTAGAAAATTTAATATTGGTGACAAAAGGAAATGTTTTGGATATATTTTGACTATAGTGTAATTTTACCCAAATGAATAATGAGAAATACGCTGGCCACAGTACTGCTTTTGTACTTTTAAGTGTCCACACTAATGGAGCTTGCACATTAAAATGATTTGTCTGCTGATACGTTTCCATTTAAACTGAATTAGTTAATAAACTGCTCGTCGGAACAATTCATGCTTAAGTAACTGTTAAAGAAATTATTTGCGACAAATATGTATTTTTTCGAAAAAAAGCACCATACTAGATTTTGGCAGAAACTGCATTTTGACACTGTAAGATGAAGACTAGGCTTTTGTAAAGTTTTGTCAGTCTTTATGAAACTATTAATATTGCATGCATAAGATGTAACTCAGAAAGTCAAGTATTCCTAGAGTAGCGGGAAAACCCATTTTATGTCAAATGGTAATAGTTTTGTTTCCCCATGTTAGAAGTTCAATGCACGTTAATAATTTTCATATAGTTTTTTAACGATTCCGACTAAGTAAAAAATATTCGGCTTCATGCCTATTTACTAAAGGTGTTCGGTCATTACGGCTCTCTGCCTTTTAAACTAGGCCTCACGCGCAAAGAATATATTAAATAATGCCTTATTTAGCATGCAGTTAGATTGTTTATTCTTTGTCTCCTTTCCATTCGTTTCAGCAATTTTAGTAGGAGAGCAAATGTCCAACACTAACAGATTCCTTCTTAATTCGAAGAATATTGATCCCCAACATTTTTCCACGGTCAATATGGTACAGTGTATCCGAATATTATATGCACACCACAGTAGAAGCAAGCACAACGGATTTCAGCTAGTGTAAGTTGAATGGGCTTGAAGGTCAATGAGGGTTTTGTCATTAAAATTTGTTCATGTTTTGGCCTAGTTAATGAGTTTTTTCATCACGATTCCTTGAGTTGCTAAACCTCGTTCAGGTGTACCCTCCGACACCTCGATCGAACTCTGATCTACATCTACATACTATGTACTCTGTTAGCCGCCGCACAGGCGTGTGGCAGGGTATGTTAGGACACCAGCCATGGAATAGGTGGGAATAGGGAAAATGAGAGGGGAGGGGACAAAGGTGAATTGTGTGTTGACGATGTTTCTTAAGATATTTTCACGATATTTATGTTATAATCACTATTGGTGCGAGGAAAGAAGAAATTGTTGTCCTATCACTTAGGTAGTGTATCTCTTATTTAGTGGCTTCTATCAGATCAAGAGATATGGCGCGGGGATGAATTGATATTCCTCGTGTCGTACTAAAACATGCCTGATTGCAGTTTTTCAAATAATCTAAGCCTAGCATGTAGCCTCCCGAGTCTGCAACGGTTCCCAACCTAATCATTTCATCATGTGTGAGACATTTTATATTCGCTCGTAGCAATTTCTGACGAATCTTGCAGCTTTCCTTTGTATTTTATTCACTTCTCAAATTAAATCTTTCTGTGCAGGCTCCCAAATTCTCGCGGCGTATTTGAGATGTGGCCTACCCAGAGCAAAATAGCATCTCTTTCACTTTTTGACAGAGAACCTTCCCACTATTTGCTTAATGAATCCTAGGTTCTTCAATGCAGCAGCGAAATTGTTTCGTTTGTTTTCCCCCGCGTTAGCTCTGAAGTCAACGTTATTCCCAGGTGTTTTACTACATCTGACTCATTTATATTAACCTCTACCTCTAATTAGACATAACGTTGGTATGATTTCTTTCGTTAGAAGAGTACTGCAGTGCATTTACTCGGTTTAACTTCAAGTCCTTTCTTTCCGATGGTATTTTATTCTTAATTATACTCATCTGCATTTCAATTTGGATGTGGTTGTTTTCTTATATGTTTTTTTGGTTTCATTTTGTTTAAATGACTTATTAAGGTCATTTAAATTGACCATCTTAATATTTTTATTGAGAGTGATTTCAGGGAGATGTTAGATTTATGCTACTTATTTTGACTTCTTGGTTTGAAGAAAACCTTAATAAGCAATTAACTGGCCAAAGCAGTCGGCACGATATCAAAAGATCCGAGTTCGAGTCCCAGGCAACCCGAATACTCTGCTGAATTTCGCGCTTAATAAAATTCTAGGGATCACATAACCTGAGAGTGTTTCTTGATATAATGTGAATAAAATTGTCCGGAGTTTCCACGAAGATACGGGCCATCCGGTCTCAGCAACCTGAATATATGCTTAGTCAACGAAGAATATATAAACTGCTATAATTTTCTGGCGTAGAGGTTTTGTACAGTTCTAACACTTTTCTATCGTTAAAATATCTCCATCCATACTTAGTTAAATCCAGCTATAATAACATTTCCAGGATATTTTTGATGAAAATAGCTTAACCTGCTTAGAAACTTCCACGCTTAGAAAATAGCTTAAAATGTTTACAACCGATGTCAAAATACAGCACAACATCTTGAAAAGCATGGTTTACCTCCTGGAAAACCTGGAAAGTTCCTTTATTTTGAAAATAGAAATTCTGTCGCCACCCTATGTATGTGAAAGCAGGGGCGGATCCAGGGAGCAATTTGGGGGGGGGGATTATTGTGTGAGGGTACGCAACTATCCGTACACGCGCGTTCTTGCGCCTGTGTGCTTGTGTGAATATTATGTCATGCATCTTATATTTACTCATCACTATGCCTGTATAATACTTCTATGCCAATTGGCGATTTATTTAGCATAATTAACTATGGGTTTGTTAAATCTTCTCCGCCAAATCTGTCCGCGATCTGGTGATGCCAGTATATGGTACAGGGAGCGCCAGAATGGAAAGGAAGCAACATTCAACGAATTTTCTGTCTGCGTACGTATTTCTTCATTCTCTCATACCCGTCACCTAATTGTGCTCAAGCAATTTACTACGGTCACCACTCTAAGATAACCTTCTTTGCCTGCATCCCACTTTCATAGAATAAATTGTAACGGTCAATTGAATCGTTACCGGGTACGTTAATTTTACATCAGACCTCGGAAAATATGAGAAAGTCAACAAAACACACCGAGTTCACGACCACTGATTCAATAGCGGCCAAAGTACCTATATGAAGATGAAGTTAGCGAGATGTTACATCAGTAATGGAAATGTTAATTCCGTTTTACGATGCGGCTAAAAAGTATAGAAATATTCTTTGAGAATAATGTTGTACTGCTGAAATCCAAAAAGTGCTACAACTCCCTATTTCGCTAAGGAAACCAAGAACTTTTTACCTGAGCAAGGAGTGCTTTGCACTTTACACGAAAAATCAAGGCAAAACACTTTCTGATTAAGCACTAATCAAAATAAATGCTTAAAAAAGAGAATTCAGTTGTTATTGGAGAAATACCAAGTGTAGGTTATGAATTTGTGTGGGAGAGGTGAAGTAATTATCAACTGAAAGACGCTTTGGAAACTTTTAAGAAATACATAACAGCTTGGATGAGAGGCATCCAAACGAAAAGATAGGTCTCACAAAGTTCGAAGAATTTAGAAATCCGGAATTACTAAATACCAATGGACGCCTCATGCAGGCACACAATGTGCGTACGAATATGCCTGTACAACTTATTATTACAATTTCTTATAGACAAGCTGGGCAGACAATAAAATTTGGCGAAAAGAACAACTAGTGCGTTTTTAATCCTAATGTTAATTAAGGGATTACGTATTGGAGAATATTTCTTGCAAACGGCTTCCAGAGGCGGGTAGCGCTCGATTTTGTGCGCAGTAGAGGTATCATGCATCATATTAGCAGTGAGTAATGTCAATTACTCACTGCTAATATGGGATAACTAAACCGCTTTGTTTGAATGTAATAGCATAGATACTGTGAACTCCGGTAGACTAGTGCAGCCTTGACGCTGTTGTCATGGATATTACATTACCGATGAAACAGTTCTTGATATCTTACAATTAGAGGTTGTGCGTCTGATTTCATGGCTACCAAAGAAGGCGGAGCTGTGTTTAACATTTTTAAAAAGAAAGGTAACCGTGATCAATGACTGTTTTGTGCTACAAGATATGAATGAAGTCCTTCATTGGAATGACAGCTGAGCCATTATATGTATGTCCATGTGCAGGTTCATACGTCTGGGAGACGGTACATTCGTCTGGGAGAATGACGTCGAATCGCCAATTTCTCATGTTATTTCCCATCTGCCTCCAAAAATGCTCCTATTCGAAGGAGATATTGTGTTTTTAAAAAGGCCATGTTCTTAATCTATAAAATATTACTTTACTGCTAGCCAAACCTGTAAAGTTAATACTACATGGTTATTACAACAATTAGGTCAATTGATGCTACAGTGACGCATTCATAGAAAGACATTATTATGAAAGCATTATTCAGCTCCTCAAAAGGGCTTTGGCAAAACCTCATTGGCGAGAAAACTGAAGAAATTGGAAGCAAATTGACCGGGTATTGTGAGATTAATGTGTGTTCGTAGATATAAAGGCATTATTTTTGGAAAAAATATTAAGTGTAAAGAAGCTTAACAACGACGAGGTTTCGAGTGGTTCAACATCGAAATCGCGAAAGCCAATTTTGTTATTCGTCGACATGGAGACATCGCTACAACAGCATTTTTGCGATTTGGTACTTTCTAATTTGTTGGCATCAGCTAACATCAGCCCACAGAATTCAAATGATATGTGCGTGGTGTTTTCGCTCATCGAAATCCTCCGTTCCCCAAGCCTAGGATGCCGCGAAACTTAAAATGCGAACTTGCGAACACATACAAATTAATTTCTCCCTTACAGATAGATTACCATCACACAGCTTTAAGGATAGATAGCTATGAAATTTAGCTACATAATAAAAAAATATTCATATTGAAGGGGTACATGTTTTCAGAAAAACGCTTTAGAAATTTTCTAAATAAAAATTGATGCTATAAATTACAACATTTTAACTTTTCATCAACTATATTTTTTTCAGAAATAATAATTTCAATAATCATAATATTATGCGCTGTTGCTTTTTATTTCAAAAGAGTATGCGTATTCAAAGAGAAGTTACTTGTTAAAGCCAAGCCGAGGATCAGAACTGAATTTTTGTTGGAGATAACTTGGTTCTTGAAAATATTACGGAGCATGTTAAAATCAATGTTACATGGTATCTTTTTACTACCAAAATAATGAATTGCGTCTTAGTGGGATTTAGTAAGAGGTAGTTTTTCTAATGACAGCGAGTGATACAAATTCTAGGAACCTTAGAAAGTTCATGGATTAGGCCGTTTATTTTCACGGGAGCATTTTTGGTGACAACTGAGAATGAAAAAGATACACATGCGTCGGAGTTTCCTTATCATTATATAATGATGTAATACATTATGAATTATTTGAGGATTACAGGATTACTGATTAACGCGTTTTAGGACCTATACAGGATACTAGGAGTAAACATAACTGAAGGGATATATAGTATGTATAGTTATGCACAGAGTGAAATTTAAAATAAGTACTTACACTTACCATATTTTATGCGCGTACTGTAATACTGTAAAACAATTGTCACTGGCATATGCAGAGATCCGTGAATATAGGGGATGCTACAGCTGTTAGGAGAAGTATCAAATCTAGCAAAATAAATCACTATTCCCAGGCATTTGATTATATTGTTAATTCGACGAGTTAATCTGGTAAACTCTGTTAAAACTAAAATCCACTTATTTGACGAAACGAAAATGATTAATCTGTCCGCACAGTAATATAAACAAGACACGTTTAAGTAGACGCCCAAGACGAGGTGCCGAAGGAGACGTCAACGGGACAAAACAATGTGACACATCCAAGGAACATGATTGCATCTACGCACGCCAGAGAGCGAATGAGATCGCGTAAGCGCCCAAGCGCCCAGTCAGTCAGCAACCAACAAACTTAATACATGCTGTGTGTTACCCCGCGCCAGCTACAAGGGAAATGAGCCCTTACTTTTTAAGGGGTAAGGGGAGGCTGTTTGAAACAGAGTGACCGACACACGCCAGAGATCCCTTACTTTTTAGGCGATGGGGGAAGCAGCTTTTCAGGAGACGTGGGTAGGTAAGACAAATGTGGGATAGACGTAGTCTCAACTGTGACTCATCTCCTCTCGGTCGGATTCTGGTCTTCCGATGCCAACTCGAAATGCCCGAAACAACTCTTTATCGAAAAACACAGTTCATGCTCGTTGGAGAGAGACGCATGTTTTTTTTAGCGTGTCAATGCCAATAAGTTTACAATAAAATGCAATGAAGTTTACAATCAAATCCTAAAATTTTTGTTTTGCTCGTCGGACCTCTTGGGGGGGGGGGGATTTCCCCCTCCCCCCCCCTTGGATCCACCATTGTGTGAAAGTTCTATGGAGGTTTTGTCTCTCTCCGCTTACTGCTCTTTGGATTTAACATCTACTGTCCGGGAATAGCGAAAGAATGAAAAAATGGCATGTTTTGCAAAATATCCGTAGCCGAATTTTTTTAACTTTCCACTAAGGTCGCTGCTGCCTTTAGATAATCTTGTTTTCCTAACGCCTAATTGATAATAGAGCCTCCTTAAATATCTCATTTTTATTGTTCGTGACTCTTTTGGCTGTATTTTCTTCTATGACATTCAAACGGGTCTCTTAATTCCCTTTATAATGTTGCTATCCCCTATTGATGTTGCTCTACTAATGTTGTCCTATTTTATATCGCCGAATCTAGTCCTTTTTATGCTTGAGAAAAGGCGGAGAAGCTTGAGCTGCAATCCTTCAAACAGATTAAGTACGCGCTAGCTGATGAACGGAATATTTTTCGAGCATTGAAGTGAAAGATTCATCGTTGCTTAATTTAATTAATCTTGATTTTTATCTTCATTGATACCTACCTAAATACTTTATTTTAGCTTCTAAATTTCTCTGTTTGTTTTGATACGTACCGGTAATTCCCAAATGTTTGGGGTAGCTAAAACCCCTTAGAGCGTGCGGCAATTGGCGAGGGATAGTATATTACGCTGATTTATCTTGCTGTCACTTCCACAAAATGTACAATTTAGAGGGCCTTAAAACTTTGTAGTTTCTAAATAAAGCGGAGCAATTTTGATTTAACTGATGGATTGAAATATATGCTGTGTAGAAATCTTTAAATATATGATAGATCTATGATAAGGAAAATATTTAGTATGTATTTTTGGAAGTTAAGATTTCTCGAGCCGTTTCAACAGTGGTGGCGGTAACTTTGTCGTCCATTTCATGCAACCGTACCTTACTTCCTCTGTGACATGGCGGAGCTTATATGCTCTCGAGCGGGAGGCGTTGAATTTGGAAATGATTACCATCCCTTCTCTCTCTCGCCTAACCGCCGTGAGTTATTTCCCTTCGCCCACCTTTTCAGAAGGGCTTTTATCGCTCAATCGCTCCAATCGCTCTGGAGCAGCTTCCTCCCGCACCTCCGCTTGGCACAGCCACTTGGCTGCCACTCGATTCCAAGGGAACCAGTCGGGAGTGGTGACGACGGTCGCGTCTCGAAGAAAGAAGCGCCCTATCTTATTCTTTCTCCGCGTCGATCGTCGAGTGGAACCGGTCCGCTTCCATTTACACCGGTCCTTTTTACACGCTCCGGCAATCCTTTCTTCGACGCGACACCTAATTTTTCCCCCAGCCTTCCCTTTCAGGGTATATTCTATTTTACCGTTCCCTCCTGAGATGCCCACTTTATCGTCTGCAATCACATGTCGAGAGGGATATTGGCCTGCGTGGTGGATGGCAGCATTTGGTGTTCTCATTCATAGGTTCGGAGTTGGATCGTGTGAAGGATTTCAAAGCGTATTTCATGAAAAACCCGTCCCCGTTTTCATGTTTGCCGTTGGGCTCAATTGAGAATGCCGTTGGTGTTTTGGACCTTTCGTTTAGAGTGGCGGAATTTGAATGTTAAGGTTCTATTTGCCGCCGCAGTTGATTGCTGAAATATCAGAGTTAACTAATGTTAACTTTGTGCCACATACGCACTACAAAATCAGTTACATAAATGAGTTAATACAGCTCACGTGATATCTTCGTTCATTTGTGTTTATAGTTCTCACCAGAATGTTAATGCTCCCTTTACTTTTTTTTAAAATAAGTACCCAAGTGTTTCGTCATGACTGTAAATTGTACCTCTTATGTGCATCTTTATTCATCTATGCCTCTTTCTTGAATATTATCGACTTTGAAGGAAAGTAGCGATACTGTTGTGGAGTTCAATGCCCTATATTCTTTTGAAAATCTCCAATTAGCCTCGCCAGGTGATAATTTATCCATGTAAGCATCCTGAATTTCAGGTAACAACTCCCGACGGTTGCATTACCGTATTTATTTATTGATGAAATATTACTCCTCCAAAAACTACTCAAAACTCATCCAGCTACGACTGTTCCACATTCGAATGAAATTCACCTCCTCCGATAAGGCTTATAAGACCATATAATAACATTCAACGCGTTGCATATCGGGTCAATTTAATAAAAGAGCTACAGGCGTAGTTTGGTTGAAATATTTAGCATCCATGTTGAAAGAGAAATAGTAGATAATTTTCACATTATTTTATTGCACACCTACCATGATTTCAGCATGTAATTTAACTTGATAATGGATATATATACTGAAATCATGGTCGGTGTTTATTGAAATGGTGTGGAAATGCACCAGCTTATTTTGCAAAATGGATATCTACTAATAGTTTTATCAGGTTTAAATTTCATTGATGAACTTGACGAGTCCATGTAAGTACTCGGTCATTAAACGATACTTTGACGGAAATACATGTTCATAGCTAGTCAGTGATGAATGCATACTGTTGTATAATTTGGCAGGCATTTATTAATGCACGTTTTGCGCGACTATAATATTAGCGATTATATTAAGAGGAGCAGACAAAGACCGAGTTTTTTCATCTGCCACTACTCATGAAAGTAAGAGGATTTGATTCGCGGTAAAATTCATCAAGCTTGCTACGCTTATGCCTCCGTGCTTCTATCGCTCGAGGGAGGAGAGAATCCGATATGGACAGCTCAAACAGAGGGGGGAGTATTTGGTGCCCTAATGTGGAGCTATTGTCGTGGGTGACTCAGGTGCGCCGGAGCACCTCCGGAACCTTTTCGACGTCGGAAGGAGGTCAAGCCGGGCGCAGTCCTTGCTTGCATGAGCTGCGACGACGAGGACCATACGGAGCGAGCGCTATGGAACACCTGTCAGAGGAACGCATTGTCTGAGTGGTGGCCGTGTATTGGTCAGGGGTAAGCGGTAGTAAGAAGCGAGGGCGGGGGAGTGAATCTCCGCGTATGAGCCATCCCCCCCCGGCTCACATTTGATCCACCTTTGAAAAAAATTGCTCTTGCGACATAATCGGCTTAGCGTGATCGTTACTTACCACCCCATTCTATAAAAAGATATGTTGGATGATGCACCTCGTATACATGCATGTCCGCTGTTATAGATAGCAGCAGCTCACAAAACTGGTTGCGTCGATGGACAAAAAAATCTCCCCCTCCTCTCTTTTCGTCGATTAAAATCGTATGCGCGCTGGAGAGACGATGCGGATATGAATAATGTCTGTGGAAGCTCTTTGCGCTGCCATTGAACGCCTGCGGGATTAAATTCTTTGGATATCACGGTATACCGGAGAGAGAATAAAGGGAACAAAACGGGTTTTTCAATAACCCGGAACAAGTTTTGAGGGTTTAAAAAGGGTCTGCAATATGTGCCGATGGATGTACGTGATATGTAAGCGCTTCCCTGAGGGCCACTTGGCGCTTTGTGTGAAAGTTAAATGCAAGGTGCTTCTTATTACCCTATATATGCTTACTGCATAAAAATAACAAAAAGGGCATCAGAGTCGTGGAGTATGGCTACAATTTTAAAAAGTTGGAATTTTTGCATTAAATAAATGGAATTATTCGCATTTCAAAATTTTGCCGCAGACTTGTATCGCGGATTTTGACCAAGTGTAACTCACTCGGTTTGTTATGCACGTAAAATACTCGCATCTCTCTGAATGCATATTTTCTCAAAATCTTGGAATATATATATACGCACTACATATTCATAACGTTACGTTACTTGAGGCATAATTCGGGTTAAATACACTGTCAGGTAGTTTCAGGCGTTACTTGGTGGAACTTATTCATTGTATAAATGAAAAACTTTAACTTAGTGGTTCCACAATGATACTTTTATTAGCACGATCCGGGTTTCGACGTATGTACTATAACGTCATCTTCAGGTGAAAACTCTACAAAACACTCATGGTTATATACTGGTTACATATACATGGTTACATGAGTGTTTTGTAGAGTTTTCACCTGTAGATGACGTTATAGTACATACGTCGAAACCCGGGTCGTGCTAATAAAAGTATCATTGTGGAACCACAAAGTTCAAGTTTTTCATTTATACACTGTCAGGGATGTTCACGATTTCTGTGTATGTTTAGATACTTTTCCAATCATTGCTTTTACACAAATGACATGGTACGCAGTCGTAGCAGCGTACGGGTGCGAAGATATACATCTTGTTCGTATAAATCCCCTCTGCTGAAATTCGCCATGAATTAAGATGGCTTGGCGATGTAACTGGCTAACACACATGACCGGCAATTGGGAGATTCGGGTTCGAATCTCGGTAAAGTCAAATGATGTTTTCATGGCATATTTCACCGTCTTAGGCGTTTTTAGATACTTAACATGTGCTTTGCGTTGCATGAAAATGTACAAATACATATCAGATCAATGCACCACCCAAGGGAAATAAACCTATCGGAACTTAACTTAGTGTGCCAAGAATTCAGACAAATTCGATATGTAGTTATTTTGACGTCAAATTTTATTTATATCTTATTACCCGTGATGTATGTTGCTCAGAAAATCATTATCAGGACTTACATTATATGTAATATTATTGCCGATACTTCCAAGTGCATTCAAAACATTTTTTATTATTGACATTAATGGAAGTCCCGTAATCTGCATATTACTAGATTACCCTGGCAAAGTTATTATTCAAATGTACTAATGTGCAAAGTCGAAGATCAGTCACGTCCTGTTGATGCTCCAACTGAGCATCTGTTCTTGAACAAGTGGTATCCTAACCAGTATTTAATGTATTCCTCGTCACGTGCGCCCTAGAAATCCTGAATATAAGCGAGAGATCCTGTGGTCCACTGAGGGGAATCCGAGTTTCAAGAGGATGTGAGAGTCACTCGTGGCCGGTAATGGCCTATTTAAGATTCTCTGCGATAGAAGTCACTCACTGCGATAGAAGTCACTCAATGGTGTGCTTTGATCAATTTGAAATTATAAAATTCACGTTTCATATTTATCTTGTTCCTCTGAAAATTTCTCCTTAAATCCTGCAGTTTAGTGAAAATAATTTTCCATAGTGAATGACTAACGAGTAATCTACATTTACTTTAATGCATATGAAGCTTTTAGAAGGCTCTATGATAAAGATAAACTTATTTGAGCCAATTGAATTCGTATTACGGAAGCTCCTTATGTAAATTTATTTAAAAATAATTGTTATTAAAATAGCTTTGAATTTACGCATCATAATCATTCTCTTCACCCAAGGCAGATGTAAATATGGTGGTATTATGAGTGCAGTGTGTCTTCGATTCCTCAGTGACTGAGATCGTTAAATTCCTCTTTTCTCGAGTTCTTAAATCTTATTGTTAGATCAGTCCACATCATAGTGAACATCTACGGTATTCTTATGAAGTATAATTGTATTTTTTTACTTAATTCAAAATAGGATTGAGATAAGCAAGAAGTAGAGCTACTACGATTTCAGCTTTAAAATAATATATTTTCCATTCCCATGGCATCGACTATTTCTCTGACATACTTTAATTTGTTTACTTCATTTTTTATGCTTTTTCCATTTCTAGTTTTTCGTGAATTCGGTCAGTTGCTATGCACCCACAGATCTACTGTGGCCACAGCTGTCATCCTTTTTCACAGCTTTTTTTGTTGGCTGATAGTTTCTGCAGATTCCACATCAACACCAACATAAACTTTCCACTTTATATTACGACTCTTCATCCAGACGTAAAGCACGTGTGTCCTTTTATGAGTCTCGTGCTTCCTTTTTTTAGAGCCCATACACTTCTCTATGTATTTTTTACGTGAGGATTGATTGCATTGCCATGACGAATTTTCGCTCGATCAGCAACAAAGAGGCATTTTGGGAGGATAGCCAACGTTTCCCTCCGAAAGCGGACGGCATTTTCGAGGCCATCGGTCGATAAAAGTTCGCCATTTAGTTGGAGACATCCTGTAGGAAAATTATGAAAAGGGCTGCTTTCACTCTTAAATTACTTCAAAGATTCAGATAATGTAACAGTAGATGGAATCAAATACGTTGGCATCAACTATTTTTTATGAAACAATCTCCATAGTATAAGGCCAGACTCTGACATGTTCTGAGCTTCGTGACATTGACATTGTTCAAAATGTGCCTCTCAATGCATGGGATATGAGTGTAAGTAAGTTTTCAGTATCATTTGCAGGGATGAAATACAAGCGCGGTGTTTATTAAGATTAAACAAAGCTTTGCTTCCTCTATAGAGCAACAAGAGCTAAGGAGAGAACAGACACAACATTCCTCGAGTCTGTTCTCTCCTTAGTAATTATCAAAGCTTGAAAATGTTGAAATAATATTTCTTTTTCACTCCACCTTCTTTTCATTTACATGGCCTTTACTTTCATTTTTCGTATTTGCTCCGATCTGCTGTCTTCTCGATAACTGTCAGCTTTCCATGTACAACCGTTTCTTCCCCAAAGCTCATTCAACGTTTTAATTGACAGTAACTTAATTTTCTTAAATGGGATTCTTATGTGATCAGTAATGAAAGGATTTAGTACTTATCTTTGCCTCTGAGACGTGGTTAAACGTACATATTTCCCGCATCCAAATATGCTGTATTTCCTTTCATCCCTCCTAGTCTTCAGAATGTTATCGTTACTTATTTCAAACGTGCTTCGACATAAAACGAGGTAATCGGAAGATCAGATTACAGTTAATTGGAAACTAAAATTAAATATTAACTATTTGTTAATCAATGTACTTCATGTCTTTGTGATAAAATTTACTCTTATCAAGCCTTGCATTATCATGTTCTCACGTGTAACTTTGAATACTCTTCAAAATAAAAGGTCCAAAATACTATGCTAATGTTGGCTTAAAATATTCGTTCTGATGTATTTAGAGAGGGACTTAAATCATAAAAAGTTATTTAAGGAAAGATGAACTTCTTCGACACAGATTTTCATGGTTGGGTGATGGCTTCACGTAGCTGGCGCTGCTAAAGTTTCTTAAACAATGTTATTCTCCCAATCAGTGTTGTGATTTCATTTCTACCTTTAATTTATTCGCTTATGAACAAATATGTTGTGTAATTGATCAATGGTAATTGTTGGAATGGTAATTAAATCATTACATGGAGAAGACGTTTCTCTCTATTAGCATAAAAAAACACAGCTTGACAAAGACAGACGCTTCTGGTCGTGAGTGGGAGTTAGTGAATGTGTAGACATACATACATACCGCAGGAAATTCGCAGGAAATATTCGTACATACCGCAGGAAATGGGGATCCGGTAGGTGAGTCTTTCTTAACTCTCTTGCTTTCGAATTCATCTCCTTAAACACCATCATTTTACTTTTCCGGTTAATATCCCCTAACCTTAGTACCACAAGGGGATCTTCATAGATCGGCGGCGGAGGCACAGCCGCCAGCTCAGCCAATGACAACGCGTCTTTAGAAATCATGTCGTCAGGCCGCTTAGTGCCGCTGACTAGCCCTGACTCGCCGCAAAATATTCATCCCGACTGAAGTCCCCGACGGTGGCCGCGGCCCAGAAGCGGGAAAGCCCGCTGCCCTTTCAGTGGATAGCGAGATCTTGTTTTCGTAAAGGCTTCTTTTTTATCAAGACTTATTCAACGGAAATAGCCTTCCCTAAGGTTAATGAAACACTTTTCTACTAGCGTTAGCATTAGAATGGCTTAAATCGGCCATTCGAAAATATTTTATTAAACCATTAGTTATCTAATATTAATGCCACAATTACGGTGTGGAAATTTTCATGTCGTGGCTATTGTTCATGGCATGTTCAAACAGTTGAACCGCTCATGTGTTAATGCCGATATAACCTTATCTGGCGAGTTTAATTAAAACCCAAATTGTTTCAATCGAACTAATATAACGCTTAAAGCACTAAGTAATACTGGAATCCAGTCACGAGACCTTTATTTCAACTACTTTATGATAACGATCGAGACGTATGTTAGCTTAACGTATTTAGTTAAAGCGAAACTACTGCCATTAAATAAGTATTGATAAATGATTACCAACTTATTTTATGAGCAATTCAAAGCTCAATTTGATCGTGCAAATTGAACCCAACAATCAAATAATGTCGCTTTTGCGATGACACGCAGGCACCACAGTGCCAATGTTATTATGAAGCCCTGTAGCCTATCGCCTTTTATTTGTTTTCTGTCCGACGAGCTATGAAGGCCCTAAGACGCTCGTTTTTTCACTTTCGCGTCTTTACGCCGGATATTGGGACTCATTCTGAAAATTTTCTTGCCACTCCATTTCCTTCTGTCCGTCTTAGTATCTGCTAGTAAAGAGCCATTTCTTGTATTTTCACGTAATGATATCAGCTTTTACTATAGGTCACCCGGTTTACTTTTGGGACGGCACACCGTGAACTGGTCCGAAGGTAGCATAAGCTGTGGCCACTAATGAAAAAAATAACTACGTTGGCTAGTACCACGAATATCTTTATCTAGTATGGCCTGTTTCGTCATATAGATTGCACCTTGAGGTTCCAGGTCATCGTTTGACGAAATCGTTGTACTAAATAATAATATCCATGGAACTAGATTTACGGATATAGTGTTTCGCTACAAAGAAATACCTCAAGGATTAAAATATCACAAATGCACCATCATACTAGCCTTATTTATGTCTGTCTCAACTTTGCCATGTACTCTTTACGGTACCAAAAAGAACCCTTGAGGTAGTATTAGCGCTTTCAAGATGAGTCAGGCTTACAATGTTGGAAGATTTAAAAAAATCGAAACATTTTCACAAAAAAATAGAATTTATTTTTATAACTCCTTAGAACTGCTAGCGAAATAGATATACTAATTGGTAGTTTATGCGTTTAGTTGCAGGATTTAATTATTTTTACAATAATGCGATCATTCTGTTTTCTAATTTATCATTGCCTGGAAACCCAAAAGTTTACATGTAATAACGGAGCGGAAAAAGGCTAATTTTTACTACACGCAGTATAAGCACGTTATCAAGCTAATATTTTCTACAGTTGGCACTATAGTTACTGACATCCTCTGCCCTCCTGCTTCTGCTATTTCTCTTCGACATGTTGTTGCTGTTGTGTTGCTTCCTTGTTGATTTTATTTGTTTTCTGAAAATTTCATTGACTATCGCTGTTATGTCATATTATTTATTCGTTTCTTTCTCCAGGGAGTAGAAAAATAAATGAAAGAAAAAAGGCAAATGTTTTTCCGTGTTTCCTTATTTTATCGATTTTAGCAATCATAATACTGATTCTGCAAATCATCATGTCTTAGTGTTTGTTTTTCGCTTATAACAATTAAAATTGTCGATGGATTTTTACAAATCCTTCATAATTTGTTACATAGTATTCATTACATCTTTGTTTAGTTTTATGTTGGGATCGTGTGGCTAATATTTGTTTAATTAAAATGATGTGTGCGTTTCATGCTCATTTTCCAACTTAAAATGACCATATTTTTTGCCAAGCGGGCTTGAAAAACTGCTGCGATGATTTTTAAGATAAATTAGAAGCTCTTGATTCATTTTTGATTCTTAATAGCAGCTGTTATTGAGTTAAAAAGTTCAGCCAAAACGCCTATGCTACCATAAACAAAGCAATGGAAATAATTCGTTGATTTAAAAAATAAAGTGCCCCAACAAGTGAATTTTTTGGAAGATTCTTTTCCCTCAGATCAGGAGAGCGGAAAATGTAATTGTAGAGGGGACAAGACGAGAGTCGTGGAGTTAGGGGTACAAAAGAGGGGAAGAGAGGATCCATAGTAAGTAAGGGTGTGGGAGAGATGAAGAGGGGGGCCGGGAGGAGCGGGATACGGGAGCAGGGTCGCTTGTGTGAGCGGGCGGTGGTTTTTGGCGGCTGGGCGTTTTTCTTGCGGAGGACGAGAAATGAGGGCCTTCGCCATGCTGTTGTGCACCCCTGCATAGGACTGAGTGCCAAGGGGGGGAGGGGGAGGAGAAGGAGGAGGAGGAAAGGGTGGTGGGGAGGGGTGGAAATAAATTGAATTAGTTCCCTCGGGGTCTCTTCAATGGGGATGGACGTTGTTAAATGTCCACGATTTGACTCCCTCTGCTCCTTTTACTTCTTCCCCCCGCCTGACCCTCCCTCCTCTCTCCCTCCCTCGTGGTTCCGACTATAACCTCATCCAGCCTTCTTCAGGAGTTTTTTTCTCTCTCTTCAATTCACCCCCCCCCCTTCCCATCTCTTTGACCCCCCGCACTTAATGCATCCTCGTATTTTGTCCGAGTTTTTTTTATTACAATGTTATTTGAATCAGGTACTCGAATAATACTCCTCAACTGATCTCTTTCGGATGAACATCTACATCTACGAAGCTCCACCTCCGGGGGTGTTTGTCACGGAGTGTTTCCACATCAGACGTAATACTCGTCCCAGTCAAAATCCGCATGCTCTCATGGTCGCTAAGCGCAGACCAAAATGCAGTCAGAAGAACTGTTCCCAGCTAAACCAGAAACTAGGAGTGCTGCGTTGGCGAATATGCTAAAATTCAATACGAGGGTTAAGATAATACAACTGATTAGTATTACCTGATATGTACATACTATTAATTTATGATTACTACGAGATATTAATTCATGCAGAAAAGAAAATCATGTGGGACATTTCAAGCGGGGATAGGTGTTGGTAATAATGGCATGTACGTTATTAAACACAAGTACAAATTCTGGTCTACTTACGGAGTATGGGAATTTCATAGAAATGATCTATCGAAAGTATTAAGGTCCCTTATTGTCTACGGAAAAAATTACATTTTAAATCTATTGGTTCTGCACTTTTTTTATCATATGATTGTGATTCCTTTAATAACATAATTTAAATTGCTTAGTACGTGGTGTGATGAATGCTGAATCACAAGTCGATCGAAAGATACCGAAAAATCGAGGAGTGGAGTCTTAGTTATCTTAGTGCCTTTTCCGTGGGATTTGTTTTGATTTGCGTTTATTTCATCACTCGAGACTCAAATGCATGTGGCCCTGGCGTTATGCCTCCAACTGGATACGAACCCGTGGCTTTCTGCGTAGAGATTACCACCACCTGAATGGAATTACGAGGGTTGCCACCTGCATTCAAGTGCTGTTTCTTTCTGGCGGTGACATACGCCACTGTTGTGACGCACCAGCTGGTTTTCCTGTGCACCAGCATCCGAAAAGTGCAGGAGTGAACAGACTGCAGGCCCGCTGGACGTTTAGGTAGTAAATGCACCCCAGCAAGTTGGAACTGCGAGGAATGCGTATGTGTGTACTTTATGGGACACGTACGCGATTTTGCGCGTGATGGATCCGTGTGTGACACGTTTTGGGGACCAGTTTCCCCCTTCCCTGGATATATACCATGAACGAGGTCCAATGAAAACAGAAAACTCGGCCTTTGCTCGTCAGTAAAAATATGCATTTGTTTACTCTAAGTGTTGGTGATGAAGCTGACATACACATCTAACTGGCATTGGGATATTGGTTCGAATTGCCGCTCAAGCCTATGGATTTTTTCTTGTGACATTCCACGCATTCATGTTAAATCTTACTCCCGTGCGCTTGATTGTGCACAATGTTTGTGCCATTCCGCAATGAATTATTTTGTAATATGTTTTCTCACTCAAAAACCGGGTTCATCCTCATGCAGCTATGGCTCATCAATAACGACAATTCCTCCTGAGTGCCTGAGTGCCAACTGAAAGCGAGAACATCCAGTCGCAAAAACCTCGGCAATTTGATCTAAACTAAGATGTCTTTTTGATTTGAATGGCTTACTCACTTAACCGGTTGTTTGGAGAATCAATCAAATCCCAGTCAATAGAAAAGAATCTTATTTCATGAAGATTTGCCAACTCTTTGCTGCTGATAAATAGATTTTAAGTAGCCAGAAATTGAAGTCCGAATATAATGTTGTTGCATGCTTGGTTATAGACTTCAGGCATATGTTTTCTGTTAACATTTTACCATAGTGTTCCTCATTCTCTTTCTTCGCCAAACCTCCCCCTCCTTCCCATCCATTCCCCATCCATGTATTTCGCTGTCAACCATTACCCTGTGAGACCGCTCTCTGCTCCGAGAGTCAGTTCGAATCACTGCCGTCCATCGTCATTCCCCGATGTTATTTCCACCCTGCTGCTTTTTTATGCCCTCTCTCTTTTCTGTATTAACATCCTCCCTCCCTTCTTCCTCTCCCCAACGCCCTCTTGTCGCTTTAAAAACTAACGCAAAACGGCGGCCGGTGAAAAGGGAAATAAAATGGGGGTGGTGGACAGGACCGCTCCATTTTTGTTTTCGCATGGGTCAGCTATCTTTTCTCCCCTCCATCCCTGTATCGATTGCGTTTGTTTTGTTTCGCCCTCCTCAATGAAGAGGTCAGCAAAGTATCAACGTAAAACGAACAGGGTGACGAAGGGTCGTTTCTCTGAGCTCAGGAAGGTTGTCTGTCTTATGGTTTCGGGTAAACTCCTGGGTTACCCTCAAGAAATACCTTCTGGGGGTTTCGTTTATGGACGTTTATTGATTTAAACGTCGGGATGGTGATGATGGAGCTTGCTGAGTCCTGTGTATAGGTGGTGGGAAAAGCAATTTTTAATCGAGGAATACGATTTTCCTTAAATAGAATTGATTCATAAAATTATTGCAAATCTTATAGGTTTCATGTCGGGGTATCTCTGTTAAATTAAAAATAACTAAAATGATAAAAACTGAGTAATCTTTTGAATTATTTAGCATTTTTCCTTGCTCAACGCTGAGAATAGTTAATTGAAATATATAATGGAATCGTCTAGAATAATGAAACCATCGGAAAATTGAGTTAATTGCATATAAGCAAATATATGCAAACCTTTCTTTGTGAGTAGCACAGAATAAGGATTTTTCTCTCTTTACCTTGCATATACGTTATTTTCTTCATATATTATGAGGTCTTGCGTTTAGGTTGGCATGAAATAGCCGAGATCGCCCGAGAGATTGACCTACGTATTTATAGCAGTAAAAGAATGGTGACATTGACTTCGATGATATCACGTCTCTTGGCATGTCGATGCAGTGAATAAAGAAACTTCGGCTTCGCCATTCAAAGATAATTCGTATTTCCCTTTTGTATTTACCCTGGGGCTCGTAATTTTAAAATTATTGCTAATGGAATCCAGTATCGGTTTTCTAAAACAGAGCAATAATGTATTGCGATGGGCTACGTCTCTGACTCCTGGCAGTGTTTATGTCACAGTATCGCTTTTCTCTCTCGGATCTCTGCGTTTCCAACTGTGTATATTGGATACGACCCGCGAGCCGCATTATGTGAAATGTGTTTGGAGATATGCACCCCCATCTTACGCGGCCTCCTCTCACTGTTTGCGTAGGTATCGATGTCGCATTATTAGCTTATGCTCTCCCTCATGCTGCTTGTGTCATTCCAATTTTGCTTAGCGCCATTGTACCTCTCTGCTCTTCGCGAGTCCTTGCCTACAGCAATGCTTTACAAGGTCACTCCACGAGTGGGTTTTCGCCTTGCGTGAGTAAATGATAGCTAAATTACTTTTTCATGTTGTTTTTTCTTACACGACTTGCACTTTTAATTTGTTGTTTCGTCATTTTGCGCTGTCCCTGCTGTTTGCGTTAAGGTAGCCACGTCAAGCACAGAGGCAGCCCGTAGTTATGACTACGATAGAAATGATGCTAAGCTTATTTTCCTCTATGGAGGACTTACGCAAATTCCGAGTTCCATCATGGATTTGGCTTTCAATTTTATCACTTGGATATGACAGAAATTGGCCTAAATTATATTCATTGGCCTCTCATTGAACTTTTTTATTATCTTTTTTTTCATATGGCGGAAGGGTGCAATCAATATAATCAATAGAACACTTTTTTTTCTCTCACTTTCAACCATTTATTTAATTCAGCATATCGCGTGCTGAAATAATTATTTTGAGCCAACTAGAACTAACAATAACAAAAACGGTGAGGAAGAGTGATTTTTTGAAAACGCTATCGATGATTAAATATATTGTTACATGACATTGTAATATCATGTGACAATATGTCACTCATTGCTGTATATATATCTAGAGTCACTGATTAATGACAGCGGTAGGAAATTTCACAATGCACTGCATCGTTTTTTATTATATTTATCATTTGAAAAAATTGCTAAAGTTTTTGTAAACTGTCGCCTTGAAAAAACGCACATATTTGTTCAGCATTTTACACTCATAAACGCGGGTAGGCATTAAAAAACTCTTTTCCAGAATTTCCTCACTGTTATGGACAGTTTCCTACTGCTTCCTCTTGCTTTTCTCACTCTTTCTCTTCCTCTCCCTTCGCGCTACTTAATTCTTTTCTTCGTATACTGTTACAGCTCTTTCCTATCAGCATTGATGCTTTTTCTCGTGCTCACAAAAATTGGCATAAAAGATAAAAAAATATGCTGATTTATATTCAGCGCCTGAAGGTATAGGAAGAGAGAGAGGATG
This sequence comes from Pyrrhosoma nymphula, assembly GCA_963573305.1. NCBI lineage: Eukaryota > Metazoa > Arthropoda > Insecta > Odonata > Coenagrionidae > Pyrrhosoma > Pyrrhosoma nymphula. The sequence goes on along the minus strand of OY754331.1, from coordinate 157,877,920 downwards.
GGTATTATTGGTTTTTGGGGTGCTATTGGGAAGGCCAACAAGCTTCTCTCCACGAGTTTTGGGCAAAGAGGGGAAGGAGGAGGGGAGTAATTCGAGAGCCATGTTTACAGAGATCGTCTGCGATTCCACGAATCCGCTCTCGCCGACCGTGAAATCGACTCGATCAACCTTTTTAAATAATGAAACGCTTCACTATTGGATTCCTCTCTTTGGTTCTTGGATGTTCCTTTTGAAAAATGAAAGAAGAGGGGCACATCTTTTCCCGAATAATCACATTCAAGTATCTGTGAATACTGAAAAAGCTCTCGCTTCTTTGCATATTGATTCAGTTGATCGAAGACCGTGAAAAATGATCTTCCGTAACACTTTTTTACATCTTTGCATCAAATGAGGGAGAGTAGCTAATAAATTAATGGTTGTTAATTATTCCAAGCTTTAACAAATTATTTTACAATTTTTATCAAATCATGAATTGAGAAGTATTTTGCTATTTCATCTTTTGGCGTAATGTATTTTGGAATTATTTTGTAAAGAATTGTTAGTAAAAACATGAAGTTGATTAATGACTGAAGCCTGGACTAAAACATTTTTGTCTAAGTCATATAAATTTGAACAGTAGTGGTTTTGAGTTAACTTTGTGACAAAATATATCTCGTTTTAGTTTCTTTATCTTCATGCCTGTTGCTCATTCATAAAAGATGTTTTGAAATACCAGTTTCTCTTGCGGACACGGAAATGCCACCGAATTTTAGTTCTGTCTCTTGGTAGCATTCATAGCTGAATCGAAACACAGCTTGGCAGCGCTGCAGAACCAGAAACCCATTCTCGGTCTTTCATATTCATGAAACCGTTCGAGGAGAATTATATTCGTGTAGTTTTATATGTATTCTATATCGTTGCTACTAGCTTGCACCAACATCACAGCTCTTGGTTCACGGCCGTATATATTACTGGAGTTTACGAGCTTTTATTTGCAGTTCTCCTCCTCTAAATGCAAATTCTCCAGTGACGGGGGTTTGGATTACATTTTTTTACTGCTCTTAAATGGGATGAGGTACATGCTCTTCCCTTGGGAGTACTGGGATGATAAGTTGTAATTCCGTGGGAAGTTGAAGTTTATTCCATTAAATAAAAAAAGCAAAAAAGAAACGATAGGTATCATGTTTTGAATGTATATTTTGTATTAATTGTGGAGAACCGTTTCAGATACGTTGCTATATGCTTAAAATATTTCAAAGGAATACATTATTGTAGTATTTTCAAATATTAATATCTCTTGTGGCTTTGTATATTTAGCCTAACGCTTTCCTCTCTTGCAATATTTGAGTCTATTTGCTAGCTCAGCCCTCAAGAAGATTCGGCATTCAATTTTATGGATATCCTTGCGCTAAATGTTCTCTCACCGATGCAAGTACTTGGCTATATTATGTTTGCGTTTCATTAAAAATCCAACATTTACTCTGGTGTTGGTTGAAATTAGTTTCTTCTATTTTTGGGAATACTTAACCTTGGCATGTCATGTATCGTGGCAACTAAATCCCAAATATTTTTATTCTGTAAAATGTCCTATTTAGATGCGTATAAATTAATCGCCTAGTCTGTCGATACAAATCAGAATAAAATACGCATTCAAATAAAACTTACATGTTTTGCTGCTAATTTCTGTTCCCAGAAAATATTTCAATTTGCATATTATATAATAACAGCATAGGGAGTAAAAAAATCAGATAGAGTCATAATGTTACTGAGTCGATGAATAAATAGGGAAATTCATCGTCAGAAATTCAAACTTGTGACAAAAGAGAGCGTTATGCTATCAAGTTTCTTGGTAGTCTTTACATTTGATGAGTATTTGTGTCTCATATTATTTTCATAAAAAAAGGCTGTAATTTACGGATAATGGGAGGAAAGGAACACGATATACGATTTCGATACATGTTCATAAAAATATTGTATTCTGGAATTTGTCCTATTGAGGCATTCAAAACTGAATTTAAGAGGCAGAGGAAGAAATGAAGTGTGCTTGTATATAATTGATCGTATTTTAAACGGGAAAATGAAATTATTCTAATTTTTTACATACTTTTTAGTAATATTTTCTATATATAATACATTGCGTTAGGTTTTTACACTTTCGACCTCTTGAATTAGGCAAGTTTCTCTCTCCGGTGTTTGTTTGAGCTCCATCTATTTTTTTACCTCCTCATTGCAATGGATGGGGGATGACGCTACACTAACAAAACACTTTGGACTTTGAACGAATGCCTTTGTTTCAACTTTTCCGGCACACCTTTTTTGTACTCAAGAAAATTCACCGAGGAGCGTGCTATCGTTAATTTGCGGCAGACCCCTCCTCGCCGAAGCTCCTTCCTTCTCGCATTTTAATGCCCCCAACCCCCAGAGAAGCCCACCCTCTCCTCCCTACCTGGACCGCCACCAGGGGCACTACCAGCACCCTTAAAAGTGGAAGCTTCAGTCATCCCACCCACACCTCTTACCCCCGCCCCATCCCTCGAACCATCAACCAACCGACAACCGACGGGCCATCACCATCAGCGCTCATCCCAGGGACCCACCCCACCCCTAACTCTAACCCTACCTACCCCCTCCCAGCGAAGTCGTTGCCATCATCCCTACCCCTCGCATCCCTTCTCTTCATGGGCATCGGGGTACATATGCGACTGGGGCTACCTCTCTCCCCACCCACAATCCCGCAGCACTCTTCCCACCCCCCGTATCCATAGACGACGAGGGGCGGCAGGGGGGGGGGGTAGTGACGAGGAGGAGGGAAGTGGAGGTTGGCAGGGAGGGAGGGAGGCATTTCATCCGACCGCCTTAACCTAGTTAGCGATAAGATTTTACGATTAATGCCGTGGGGGGGTTCGTTGGCACGGCGAGAGGGTGGGTTGGCTGGGGTTTTCGGGCGAGGATTAACGGGGTATGTCCGACACTCTACATGAGCTATCCCATTCTCTCCCCTTCCCTCACCCTTCCCTCCCCTTTCTCTCCCCCCCATCTCCCCCCGCACTTCCCCTCAATCTCCTCTTCAGCCTCCTCCTACTCCTCCCTTCGGTTGGGGTGGGGGATCCAAGGGAGGGGATAGAGAGGGGGTCGAACCAGCTTCCTTTACGATCTCGTAACTTACAGATCTCCATTCCCTCTTCCACCACGTCCCTCCTCCCCTCACCCCACACACACGCTGCTTTATCCCCCCTCCCCTCCCTCCCCCTAAATGCCCTCCCCTCCCCCATCAACCTCCTCCCACCCACAAGCAACCTGCTGGGGTGCGTATCGCGCGACTGTGTTCACACTTTTAGACAATGTTTAAACCTTTTCATTGATTAGAACTAAATATTAAAGGTCCAAATAAGTAACGTTGGAAAACGTTTTCCGCGTAATAACAGAATTTCAAGGAATTTGAAATCTCTCCGTGAGTAATTTTCCAAATGAGGATAGTTAAAAAAATATACAAATTGTAGGGTACGCGCAGTCATTATTTAATTCATTATGCTTCCTCTTTATTATTTCCAGCTGATTTACAAATGTTACCTTGTAAAATTCAATTATATGGCTCTATTACGGTGCATGGTATATAATACAAACTAAGGACTCGTGCATAATTTCTCGAAGTCCCGCTGCATGTAATTTAGACGCCGATGATAATGCTATCAGTTATTATTCCGTTTTTCTTACCGGCCCGTCCGGTAGAGTTTTTTATTCTTTGTCTTTTTAGAGTCTATTTTTAATAATTGCATTCAGTTTTTCGTTTCTCCTTTTTTTAAGCTATCATTTCTTGCGAAAAAATAGCTCTCTTCCTCCAAAATTCCTCTTCACCTATCTCTTTCAATTAGATGAGAACTCGTGGACTAAAATGGTTATTTAACTTGAAATAGTTTATCAGAAAATAAGACCAAAAAAAACATATTATTTTTGTATAGTGCCTAGTTCTAGATAATTGTGTAATTTTTGAAGAACTGAACATGGAAATTCGCTTCATCGTTTCAGAAATTCAGTTAAATGCTGAATTTCGAAAAGAAATGGAAGTGATAAATTTCATGCATAAGTGTTTTTAATGATAGTTTTAGTATTTGAATCGCTGCAAAATACGAAAGGCAATGGCAGTGGAGCAATGATAACTTCGAGACATTTCACTCAGCATAACCGTGAGTCTCACCCGTCCTAAGGTAATTATATAAAGTGGAGGAAAACAAAGGACCAACTCAATAAAAGCGTGATTGAATTGGAATTTATATTCCGCTGATTAGAAGGGATTTTGTAGTAGCCTTTCTTTGAATCACAATTATATGTATTATCATATCTAGGAGGGTGTTTGACAACATTAAGCCATCATTTTAATGATTCATTACTCTTTCTTCCTCTCTCGTCTCACGCTCCGATTCCTCTCTCCCTGTATTTTATTCGGGTATTTGTCTAGTCTTCTCTTTTTTGTTTTATCCTGCGAACGCAAATTTTCTTATATAAAATTTGAAGGAGCCTCTAAATAATTAACATTTTAAAGGTGCTTTATAAATTACCTACACATTTTTCAGTTCAGATTAGTATTAGGAATTTGCTTTGACACCAAAGACTTTCCAGCTGGCCTTTCCTCTCAGTACCAGACACTTGTCCGTATTAGATGCAAATTTTCATTTCCTCCAATTCCCAACTACTGTTCTATTCGTACCGTGCGTTACAACTGTTCTCAGCATCCACTTTCTTTTGTATGAAGCAAATAGAAATCTGCAAATGTAATCAGTCACGAATGAAAAAGGCTTGCATTATCTTGCCCTCTCGTGAATATTGCACTTAGCCTTTGATTATGAACGGGCGGATTTTATCACGATGAGATTAAATGAACCCTGGTCCCTCTTTCTTCAAGTGTTTCGCTTGTGTTCTATTTACCATCGGATTTCACTAGAAATCTGATATTTTTGATCAATACTTTTTATTTGATCCTCTCTGCTTCCTGTTCTTTCATTCGCATTTCTCGAAGAAGTTAACATTGCATTCGTAACTCACGGCATCTCATGGCTCTCTTAACTTTTATCTTGACTTACTTAAGAATCTTATCCTTGGAGAAGGTTCCAATGTGCACATTAATGGACGTAAACCTCGTATAGGCTGCAGTGGACGACTCCTTTTCCCAAAATTGTTAGGCGAGAATGAAGTTGTATTTTCTGTTTTTTTTTCCACACCACACGATGCATATCTAGTTTAGTCTGCTTCCATGTCATCGCGTCATGCGTCCGAGGGAATGTCGATCCATGTGCACACAATTGCATCGGGGTATCTTTTAGTAAGATCTGGCTCCCCACTTCGCTGTCCAATCCATGTCCGTGCGTGTTCTGTAGCCAGCAGTGACGCTTGCATTCCCCGCTCGTCTAATAGCAGTCCCTTGCACTCATTGTCCGGACATAATCCCGTCCGCATCGCAGTATCCGTGGCAACGGAGAGAGCTCGCCTACCCACCCGTCAATCAAGTGAGATGACGGCGTTTCCTTCCCTCACTGCCTGCTCTCTCTCTCTGTCGGCCTTTTATCACTTGCTTCTGTCTTTTTTCATACCTTTCCGGCAGGGAGTAGTGTGTCGATTGTCGCACTCCTTGACTGAGTGCTCGATGACGCGTCCGTCGGAAATTGGAATGAATCTGCTTTTTTATTTCGATCTCATAATTTTTTTCCGTCCGTGAATTGTATCCATCAGGTGTGAGTGCCATATCGTGCATCCCTTTTGTTATCCTGGCACGATTCATCTATCGGAAAGTGCTACCATCAGTTTGTGCGTCCAATGAACAGATTAATTGGGATTCAGGCCAACTTTTCACCGAGGACAAGTGTCACTGGGAAGGGAGAGGTTTGACTGACATAGCAGCGTAAACGAGCCGTCGCAGTGTTGTATAGCCTAATTGAATGTAATGATCAATCACCACAGACAGAACGAAATAGATGAGCCAGTATTATAAATATTGATATTACTTGGTGAGGTAGATTTTCTTTAAAAGTAGTTTTCTGTTAGAATCCGATGCATTGTGTCATTATGTTTTTGACCCACAATTACGACGATTCAGGCTTCATTTAAATTTTTGCTTTCTATTTTACACGTAGGTATGCTTTTCCAAAAGTGAAATTGGTACACGCATAGGTACCTATTTATGCTAAATTCAGCTCTACTCAGAAGCATCTATTGATTAGAGTTAAAAGTACCTAATATTGACTGGGGGAAGATTAAATTTGCCTCTGTTCTGGTAAAAAGAGATTTTATGCTCAATGTGATAATTGTATGGAATGAATTGGTATTAAATAATAATACTTATTAAATAATATATCTCTAGTCTCAACACGTGAATGTAGTGAGCAACTCGAAAAATTTGAAACAAAAAATTATAAATAATGTTTTCATTGGAACAGCGATGGAGGATTTGAACTTGTTTTTCCCTTACTGAAGGTCTACGTTCAGTTGGTAATTACTGGCTGGATAGAGGCTAATATGCAGACTATCTCATGAATTACAGGGAAATTGTGGATTAAGGAAAATATTTCGATGCCCTGAGAAATGTTACCTATGCTACTTGGAGCAGTAGGAGACTATAAGCCTCTTGCTTCCTCAGTCTTATTCCATCCCTCAAACTTATATTTCTTACAGCGTTTCTCACTATTTACTACGCTCGAGGATTAAAAGGGAAGCCGTAATGTTTTCCCTCCTCCACTGCAAGGAATACGCGCATCTGGCAAACGGGCTTTGCATCATAAGGGTAAGTCGTCATAAAACCACTCTGCCAATGGCTTTGTTCCTGAAGCACAAGGTTGCGAGAGAGTAATTGGTTTTAAGTACACTGTGGTTGATTGTAGTTCCTGGGTCCACACACGAGACCCTAAGAGATGACGTAATTTAGAGGTTCCTCCAAGTTTCAAGGTTAGTTAGGGTAATTATTGAGCAAAGGCCTCGAGCGTATTCTGGGAAAATTATTTTATAACATGATTTGTGCGGTTTAAAATTTAACGGAAGGAAATCTTTGAAGAAAAGCTATATCTGTAAATAAATATATATTTAGCGTGTAAGGGATGAAGCTAAGTCGCTTCTTCCTCTCGTGGTGATAAAGACACAGGATTAATATGCATATCATTTGTCGTGCACGGAATGGTTAATGCTGAGTTTAGCAGGCAGAAAAAGACGAATCCGTACAATTGAATTGAACTGTAAGTCTTAATGATGTATTATACTTGTTGGTGCTTGGTTGATGCTTTCATACATCTGATGCTATTTCAATGGAGATAAATAAGTCACTTTAACAGCTTGCAGCAGCTTCCATTCCCTGGATGGAAAGAAAACCAGAATAGCCAATGATTTTACGCGGGAAATTATACCGTTGTGGCATTAATTTTGTATATGATATGTATTACAGTTGTAGGTTCAACGTTGTTAGAAATATTTTCCTTAAACGTTTTATCATGATCACACAGTTTTTAATTGTTTAGAATTTTGCTAAAATTTATTTCATGAATCAGCAAAATGCTTCTTTTGGGTGGGTGCCACTTAATAAGGAAAACTTTTGAATTACTTATGCTCTTATGTTTAAACAACACAACACTGTATCCTGAACTTTTTTTTAACTAATAAGCATAATAAAAATTTTCGCGGTCTGTTTTGGTGCCAAATATAAGGAGCAGTAGGAAATCTTTTGAAGATTAGCGGAGTGTAGTTAAATCTCTATAACCGCGGTTGCGGTAACATCCGAGTAACATCCATCCATTCATTCTCATTTTAATCACATTAGACATTCTCAAGCCACGAAAAGTGAGTCATAACGATGGATATTTTCACCGTATAGTGGAGGGCAAAATAGTAAACGGACCATAATGAAATTAAACGCGCTTGTGGCCTCATTTCTATGGTGATCACAGATGTACAAGGATGCACACAAAGGAAGATGAGTCCGTCCACCGATTTCGGAGATGGTTAATGCAGACTGCGGCAATGAGACAGTGGTATCGTCCTCGGGACTGAACGGGACGAGTGGCAGTTTTTCCCCACCATTAATGCACATAACCATCCCCTGTTCCGCGGTGTCAAACTCCTCGCACCATTCCCTCCAATATCCCACCCCTGACAGGCACCCTTCGTTCACCCTCATTTCTTCCCTCTCCCCTCGTCCCCTTAACCGCCGTTCTCCAATACTCGGCTGTTATCTTTGTCATCTCACAGCGTACCCACCGCCTCTGATAACTGCGAAGGGTGAAGTCATTCCATCGCTGGCCAGGGGTGTCCGAACCAGCTCGAGTTTCAGTAGCGAATAATATTTATTGCATGAACGACAGCCGGGGTTTAATGCACAAACACTGTGAAAAAGTGGAATCGTTTGTACACTTCATTCAGTCATGATGACTTTCATATAATTCATAAAGACATTCATATAATGACTTGGAGCTAGAAAATAGATATATGCTTCTAATTCAAATGGTGCAAAAAGTATAGAGTGAGAATGAGAATTTCTGTCATAATATACGGGATTAACGTTGATTTGAATTAGTTTAAAAACATGTCCAATTTCATGCAATCGCGTTCCAAGTGGAAGAAATAAATACTGGGCCCGGAGGAAGTTCATTATACTTGAATTCAGCAGTTGCTCTTCAAGAGCAAACATCAACTTCAATGTATTTCCTCAAATTTGTATAATGTTACTTTGTGTGTGAAATCATTGGTAATATAAAATTTGCTCCCTTTTTTCTGCATCCACGTGCTACCTTGCGAGCCGCCGCAAAGATGTGTGACAGGGAATGTTAGAGGTGGAATAGGGAAATGAATCGGAAAAGATGGACAAAAATTGAGATTCCTTTAAGGATAATTTAGTGTTGATAAATATAATTAATGAAATATCGCAACATCTTAATGACACCTTGGATTTACCAAAAATTGGAGAGAGAACTAAAATTTAAGAAAACTTTTAAAGGGGTTAACTATGAGACTTTTTGCTATTATTTCACTGCATATTCGCATGTTTGCCGAAGATGTAGGTGCTGGATATTCTTGAGGCATACTTGATGATGTCCTTCGGACGTTTACTTTGATATGTGATATTAATAAAGTCAACGAGGTGCCATGTCATCCGGAACTTAATATCTTCTTATTGAACTTGTTGCCGCTCTACCATTTACTATACCTTTGTGCCATAAACAATCTATCCTTAAAGAGACCATTTTATCCAATTGACGATTTTACGTCCGTTTATCACAGTCAGTGCAATACGAGGAATATAGTCCTAAGCTCAAAGAGAATGCATCGACAGTTCGACTTCCGTGGAATTAAAAAAAAGACTCTACGCCTTCGTGTTATCCGGAAGAGCTTTTATATTTCCATGGGTGTACGAAGTCCCGCTGGGAAGAAGAAGGAGGGATATTGCGCCTAATCCAACAAATGACGGACTCTGAGCGGCGTAAATGAAGTCAGCTTACGTTAAATCGCGCCTTATTTCATTACTGTCGCCTCCGTAGCTATGGCAACGGCGGCGGTGTCATGCGGGAGGGGGTGGTGACGGTTTGGGGGGGGGGCAGGTTCAGAGGATGGGTCGCACTCACGGATCTCTCTCTCTCGCCTGGATGACGCGTTGCATTGTGGGATCGGAATGAAGGATATTACTCTGGATGTGCGAGCCCTTGTGGTATCAAAAGGAGCACGACGGTTCCCCGGGAGTAGAAAGGGTGTGTGGGGAGGAGCAGGAGGAGGGAAAAACACTTTTACCGGGGGTAGGGGAGAGGGGGCAGAGCCGAGACCCCCGCCAACGCTTTATTCCCTAATGACTCTCATTGCTCATATCTCGATTGCTGTTTAGCCGGTCCCTCTCTTCCGTCCTCATCCCTCAACGCTTACCGCTCCAGCTCGTTCGTTCTCAACTCTTTTTCAAAGGTTTGCTCCTGCGGCATGTTGTTTGTTCTCCTTGTCTCCTTGTACCGAGAAAAAGATTTTAAAAGGCGAAGTCCATACTTGTACAATTTGTTAAATAAATAATCGGTTAGTTATGAAATTTATCGGTTCTGGATATACTGCATTTACGCTTGTACAATGCGGCCTCTTATAAAGGCCGCTTTACACGATGAAAGATTTTGTACAAACGAATGTACGTGAGAATGTACGTTTGTCTCAACGAAATTAGAACATTTCTACATTTCATTAGAACATTTCATTAGAACAATTAGTTCTATTTCCCGTGCAGGCATTGAGACATTCGCACAAGCGTTCATACAATTTGCCGCTTTACACGATACATTTTGCCTCATGCAAGAGTTCACGGAAGAGTTTGTACAAACAAATGTACCGTGTAAAACGGCCTTAAGACGTGCACCGCAAATGTTTCACTGAAGAAAATGGGGAGAAAAATGTTCCATTGTTATTTTATCGAAAGAGGTTGGAAGTAAACATCGCTCTGAATAAAATAGCAGAGAATATCCATTGCTGTCAACACATTAAACAGTATATTGTATTGTATGCACCAAACTATTGTGTCAGGGGGCCGAAAGAACAGGATTAGTCTTTCATATGTATCCTCATATCTTACGCACACCTGATTTATTTGCTGATTTTCCGAAAAAAAAAACTTGCAATGCACGGGGCACCCTCTCCTCTGTTTACCCTTAACTGCTCTCTCTTGCAGACTCTCAAATGCCTGAGAATACTCTTTTTTAATCTTTTTATGTTCCTCGTCAGAAATCATTCTTCTGTTTCCGTTCCTGGAAATGTTTTTCCTGCTATTTCCAGTTTTATTTTGAGTAAAATAACTCCACTTGTGACAAATAGGACGGAATTTCACGCCCAATACGATGAATTTGAGTAAAAAGTCGATCAAAGGGAGCTAACTATATATCTTTTTTGAATGCGCGAAGTCTTTCCACTCGCATAACGATATCAACGTGTGGTTAAATTGTAGTATGGTGTAGATATCGTGGACGAGGTAAACGTTATTTGGTTTAAAAATGAGTAATGATGAGCTTTGTAAATCGATGGCAATTTCACCAGGCACGTACTTTGCCCTACTAGTGGTAGGTATAGCTTTGGGGATTTCGAAAGACAAAAGAAGGTTAAATTCTTTTCAACTTAAAAAAAATTTCTCTGTAATTCCTACATCTCAGACCACTCTCGAACTTGCTAGGTTATCACATGATAAGATGTGCAGAAAATATTTCCCCCCGTGATTTAGGCTTCATCAATCAGTACAGTTAAGAAATGCAGTGAAAATGTATTGTTATAAACAATAAATTCCTCCATAAATACTATGTTGTCATTGCATATTTACTTTCGGCCTACTTTTATTTCATGCAACATTTTAATTAAGGAAACCGGATAAATTGTCAACACTTCTTATTCCTTGGCGTCTACTTAAAAATTCGGATAATGTCATCCGTGCATCAGTATTGTGCTACTTGGGAACATTCTATGAACATTAAACTTGCACGCCTTGCGACGATGGAGTAACATCGTATGTGATGCGTATCGGTGACATTCTTCGCGTGAATTACGTCTCCTTGCTCGAGACGCTCTGTCCGTAACCGTCTGTACATGTCCGGCGATCCAACGTGGCCCTCCTCGGCTCGGCCCATCCCCCGCCGTATTTGGTCGGAATTTTCCGTCTCCTCCCCCGCCTACATTCCATATCCCACAACGACGCGTGATTTGTACACGCTCCCTCGATTCCTGATTCCCATTACGTCACGGCGACGACATCGTCACACACTACACGGTGCGGAACGCCCTGATTGTCTTTGCCGTCCGAAAGATGACGCCCCACCCTCCCTCCCCCCCGTACCTTTGATTAATTCTGCTTATGACTCCCGTCCACTCTCCTCGAGACCCTAGCTTGGAGCTAGCGTACCCATCAATGTCCGTGGTGTCGTCATTTGTTCTCATTTCGGAGGAGGGCCCAATATTTCTCCCCTGACAATTCTTTTGTGACGGCAGTCACAAGTCCCCCTACTGTCTTCTTCTAATGTCATGTGCCTTATTCTGGCATAATTATAAGTTTTGTTTGTGCTAAGGGTTTGTAGCAAGGAATCTCAGGCGATTCAAGTCTTAACGAACATGACAAAAAATTAAAAACCTAAAATCAAAGTGACTAGAGTGCTGTTGTTAGCACTATAATGAAAATTGTAAATTAAATCTCTCTCAAGATGCTGTATTGTTGTGCTGTATTGCAGATCATGCTGTCACTCTTAATTACTAATATATAGTTGAATGTAGCATTAGAATCGGTATTAGGAATCCATAGCCCATATTTTGGTCCATCGAAAGCATGTGTGTACTGCCTTCCATAGAATATTGCCGTGCCATTCCTTATTGCCCAGGTAAGTGTATAATTCATTCGTTTCATGATAATATACTCAGACCGCATGCAGTCCAAATTCGTCCTCTACAAAATGAATCAACTCCCTCTTATTGGACGAATCTGATGTTGGAAAACTTGTTGAAATATTAATCAATGAAAGTAGCGATGTACCTTAGCTGTCACTTCTTGTTCTGAGAGTTGGGAACTGTAAAATAACTTCAGAGAGAAAATCAGAAAAAATAGATTGACTGCGGACCGACGGTTGATTAAAACGCTGATTCTTTGAGAATTGTCGCGTATTGTGAGCAAAGCTTATCGCTAGTATTATCTATTTCACATATGTCTTCTCTAAATTTATTGTGAGATTAAGCTGTGTGGGTATCTAAACACATAAGTATCTCATGCGTACATGCTCTGCCTATCTTTTGTTCAATTTTCAGGGTGCACGCGATTTTTAGAGTTTGATCATGTGGGGCTATTATCTATCTAGCGAGCGTTATCACTCAGAACTCTTGGTTTCTCAGATGAATATAATGTATTTTCGCATTAACTTGCATGTTTTTTCTATGCATCAGCCCTTCCACTTAGTTTAAATAAATTTCAAAGTTATGTCATTGATAAATAATTCCCATTCGGGATGGTGTGGGAGTTTATTCCAAACCTTAGGGTGTTTAAGTTAAGGGTTCTTCTTGACGTTGACGTACGCAGTAACAAGTTGGACCAAATCTACCCTCATTTAATTACGAGGAGCTGAGGGGAATACTGACATTAAAAGAGGGCGTGGGTGAGGGTTACAGAATAATTTCTATCATTAGTAGACTGACAAGCAGCTATGAATAAAATTTTCGTCCTCTTAAATGAGGCAACCAATTTAATTATTCGAGGTTCTGATCGAGCACCAAAGGCGTAATGATGCGCAAACTCTGAGCTCGCATTGCCCTCGAAGCGTCAACTTTTTCAGTTTTGGAATCATGCATCAACCGCATTATTGAGAGTATTCAGGATTTTCATTTGTTTAGTCTTATTTACTAGATTTATATCCAAGGTCAAACACTTTACATAATCTAATCCATCCGAGGTATTTCACCGAATTTATGTTGTTCATTACTCCTGTCATTGTTGACTACTGTGGTCAATCATGCTTCCCAATGGGCGAGGAGTTAATTCTTTACGATACTTTGGCGTCTTCAGTATGCCACTTCCTTCTCGCACTCCTCTATCGCAATTCATGATTCACACAGCAAATTTCGATGTAATAACTCGTCTGAAGGGATTTCCCATTGTTTGCTGCTCCTATTTTCACCACTGCCGCATTCTATGGATAAGTATTAGAATACATAATCAACAGAAATCACTTTACTAAATTCAACAGCGGTTCAGTGGCATTGTACGTGTTACCTTTACACCATGAGTGGCTAAATTTCACGAAGTATCGCCTGACTCCATCAATTTTATTCGAAATGTGGATAAGTATATATTCATCTCCTTTTATATCTATTGCAGAAGTTTTTTTTCCTAATGTAGGTGTATTTTTTTCTGTAGAAAGTTGGTAGTTCTCCTGTCATAAAGCATTGTGGGAATGTGCTTCTTTACTTTGTGGATTCCTTTCGCGCTGCATTATCTCCTGGCAACCCAGTGTCCAATCCTGCCCGGCCAACGGAAGTTATGAGACTAGTAATGAGACGGAAAAACCGTACTAACCATTATTTGCATTTTATAGGCTTTCATTTTAGCATGAATGCGATACTAGTTGTAAAAAGCATTGCCGTGGTGCTAGACAAGACGGCAGTATTCATTTAAACATTTTGGTATGCCACTGTAGTGTTAACTCTCGTGTCATCAGGAATGCTATTCATGAAATTTCCTTCCAAATCCCTGAATCAATTCAATGCTTTATTCTGTGTTATCTTTTCATTCGTGAACGAGGGATGCTCTTGGTCTGGAGACAAGATCATACACCAATAGAGACCGTAATCATTTTCGTCCTCGCGACAGACAGCCTCCTTTAATCTTTCACGGCCGCCCCCCCGGGATGCTTTTCCGTCGACGCCCATGGGACCCTTCACGGTGCGGCGTCACGTCTTCGGTTGTTTTTTCTTCGTGATGCCTTTTCTTCGAGGGAGAACGTCGGTCTGGAGTGCTTATCGGGACACATGCACTCCAATACCCTTTCAAAAACCTCCATGCGAGGCGTCGGGAGATCTGAACGGCTGGCTTCTGCTTTCGGGTGGGGACAGAGCTCTCCTCCCTGTCTCCAGAGGTAGGGTGGGAGATTGTGTTCAAAAACTTAATACTCCCAAAGGGTGCGAGACGAGTAATCCCTTAATAACACAACGCAGGCGGGCTGAGAGCTCGCATCGGCGTTCTTCAAAGCTTCTGCACCGGTTCGAGGGGAATATTCGTTTTTGTATTTTATTTCTTTCTATTTTTTTTTTCGAAAATATCAGTGATGGGGATAGTATCAGGACCTTTGGGAGATCGAGAAGGGGTGGAGAGACGAAGCGAAATACGCTCAGCCACTTCTCATATTTTTTTGTCGTTTGCATGAAAAGTAAGGAGGTTTAGTGTGAGGGCCTTTCCCGTGATTTTCTTTCGTGGAATCTCGCTCTCTTTAATGTCAGGGACCATTTTTTTCATCCGTTTGACGATAGACACCCTTGGGAATCGGGAGAGGGACGTTTTCGTTATTCATTTTGAAGCTATTGTTTTTCTCGTTTCCCCCTCGCTCAGGCAAAGGGACTTTTCCGTTTGGAGTTTGCTAAGTTGGTCGCCGGGGATTCTTTCCACGTCCACCACCCTTCTCTTATCATCCTGCTCTCTTTCCATTCTTACGTCCTCTTCCCTTTTGTGTTACTTATAGTCTTTTGAAGTCGCCTTCCTCTAATTTTCCAGTGCCTTTAACGGTCTTACTTTTCTACTCTGGAGTTCGGAAATGAGCGAGACTTTGATGGAATCTTTTTTTCATTCGATACTTCATCGTAGGATTTGTTTATACCTTTAATTTTAATTTCAAGCTGCGACATCATGAAGGAGTCTGATGGAAGGGAAGATTTAAAACTCATGGGTAACGTTTTAGCTTCAAGTACGGTATAATTGTGTTTTATTACTGATGTATTTTTTCTTAACGAAGAACATATGAATACGCTGATTTAATTTTAAGGGCAATTCCTTAGGTTTAATTGTAAAATCGTGCTCAAATGCTGTGCATTTTAGCAGAAGTAACAATTTGAACCTTCCTATGAGAAAGAAGGCATCGTCCCATTGTTCACTGTATTTCCGAGGATTTATGTCATAAACTGAATTCTGACTTTAATGGCACGGGTAGTCGTGGCCACGGGTTATTGTATCTCAATGAATGAACGTTCGACTGCTTATGCTCGAAGCCTTCGAAATAATTTTTCGGTCATAATTTTTTGTCTCCTTCACCCTCACGGTCAAAATAAGTTACGTACCTGAAACCTTTATCCAAAAATTTAAGCACTTTAATTTAAGCAATTTAATTTAATTTACTCTTGAAGCATGCAACCCTCGAGACGGTAATGAACTTCCTCAGATAGAAAAGGCGAAGTAGGAATTCTTAAATTGCATGCTTTATGGTGGGGAGAATGACCGCAAAGAATATTACGCCCGAAAATACCATAGCCGTCCTTAGAAAACTTCTCAGGTTCAAGCAATGGAAATTGGAAGGTAAATGACATTTACACCTTATCAAAAATAGTTTTTGCTGAATATTTTTTGTTGAAATTATACGCGGCAGTACCATATTAATGGTGTTATTGTGAATGGATGACATTATGACCGAGTGCTGTGTTAAATGATTTGATATGGAGTAGAACAATTTTATTAGTGGGTAACATTTAATATATTTGCAATTTTTTAGGCAACTACCCAGTGATTTTACTTATACACTATTTCGACAAGAAATGGCTTAAATAAGATGCAATTTAGCAAGTTTTATTCTGGAACATTGGAAATGTATAATGTATATCTGTTACTTTATGCCTTCATAATAGCGCCTGTCCCGCATGATTCAACAGCTTTGCCGGAAGGAAAAGTCATTAGCCTAGAAGTGTCTCAGGAATGATAAAAGCTCTGCATTGGCTTCGGCCAGCTCCTTACGAGAGACATTTAGGGCATCTCATCCTAAGGACGGGAGTACTGCATAAGTGTTCTCCCTGTGACATTCGATTTGACATTTGATTCGCCCACCATAATTTGAACTCGACGCACGCACTACCACTAATCCTTGTATGCTGCAGTGAGTGACGGGATGTCATGGCTTTAATTGATCATGCTGGAAGAAAATATTTTCTTGCGTCTTTATTGCTCATTTAAATCACTAAATGAATTTTACCTTCGAGATTAAAAAAAAAAAGATATTGGCCATTTCAATCGTTGCCTCACATCGTTTTTCGCGTCGATTTTTTTTCAGTCGCACCCACTCCTGTTAGCATTTCGTGACTCATCGTTCGTCTTTTGTCTTCTCCAACCCTTTCTCCCCTGGGGCGATCTCCGGGGCCCCTTCTTCCGTTCTTTCTCGACCCTTCCTCGTTTGACTCCTCCCGGCTCTCTTCTTCCTCCAACCCTTCCCCTCCCTCCCCTCCCTCGCCCTCTTGTCACCGGATTACCGCGGTCCCGGAATTCTTTTCGCCCCATTGCTTGCAGATCCCTCTTTCATCTTTGCATATCTCTCTCTCTCAACCGATGTCCCCTCTCTCTCCCATAACCCTCTCCTCCACCGTGCCAACATACCGCGTGAATAAACCCCTTTTCTTTCTCTATTTCGCGCTCAAAAGGACTTCGTGACACTCGGACCGTGATTCGAGTGCAGACTCGAGGGCCACGCTCCTGTTCGTCGTTCGTCGTCCTTTGTGGTGGGGAGGAGGAGCGGGAGGGTGCGGCAGGAGCGGACGGCATCGTAGGAAGGAACTTCTCCCTTTTGGTTTTTCAGGGGCGGCAAGGGGCAAGGGTCTTTGGCTGGCGGCAATTTAGGCCAATTTGCGTCCTTTTGTCGGCGGGGTTTTGTCGGCCGGTTTCATAGGGTCCAGAATATCTCGGTGGGGTCGAGGGAAAGAATATGAATGAGGGTAAACGCGAAAAAAGTCCTGCATTTATCTTTTCCTCCTCCGAAAACTACTAGGAAGTCCCTTCGGTATCATTTTCCCCTTTTGGTCCAGAGGAGGGTCGGGACAAAGGTGTTTTCCGTCTTCCCATTGTCTTCTTCGTGTTCTCTCTGCGATGCCCCCTCAAATGTTAGGTTTCATATTTTTGACGCATTCAAAAGACCTGCCGTTTAAAAATTTTTTGGTCTCGATACTCCTGCTTATGCCTTGCTCATGCGATGAACCAGCTGAGATACGCGGCTTTTGCCGAGTGGAGCGTATTTCTTATCTGATCAAAGGATTCATTATTAATTCCACTCGAACGGATTCCTTGAGGTTTTGGATGATGTTATCCGAATTTGCAAATCCTCCTCTTGTTGCACAAATGCTTAAATGTTTTCAATCTTGTATTTTATTTTTTAAAAATTTAATCTCCGAGTTACTATGAGCATATCTTAAGAATACCAATAGAAAAATTAGGACTAATGACTATATTTCGACGAAGTGTGATAGTAAGTGATTAGATCATAAGAAAGAAAAGTATCATATCTCCGTATTGTGAGAGCATTTTAATCAAATAAATTAAAAATAAAGGCAAATAATTATTAATGTTTGGAGTGTAGAATTTTAGGAGAAACCAATAAGTTTTTGGCAGGTCGCGTAATTTTTCAAGGATCACGATGACCCAGACTCAATAAATTTCGCGGACGACGATTACTGAGAACCCAGTGCATTTCGTGATGGCGTCATATCCCGGAAACTCGGGATTCCTGGGAAAATCATCGATCAAATTGAAAAATTCATGAACACACCGAATGATGCTCTTACTTCCATTAATCGCTTCCCTTCCGTCTCTACAAGGAAAGGTGTGTCGTGACCTCAGAGGGGAACGGTATTTGTTAAAGTGTCGGATGCCGTTCATCGATTTAAAATATGGAGGCGAACGAACTTATACTAATCTCTTATTAGATGTCAGTTCCATTTCATGAGGTTTTTTTTAAATCCCGAGCATGACTGTGTGCGCTCCACCTCATTCAACCTCTCATTGGCAGGGAACGGATTGGATTCGACATCACCAAGATCTTCACACGGGAGGTCATTTGGTTCCAGTGTCGTGTGACAAAAAGATGTATGTACTATACAACCTTGAAAGATCATTCGCCCCTTGTGCGTTCATGGCTGGACGTGGAAGTTGGCTAAAAATGTAGTTCGTTCAATCATCGTGCCTATGCTCCCGGTGGAACGATGGTCATGGTTCTCTTAATTTCCACCCCCACTGAACAACGATCAGGAGGAGGAACCAGGAAGAGAAAGGCGGGTAGTGTCGTGGGAAACGAATGCACGACAAATGTGAAGTTTTCTATGTGGGGAAGCAATCGCGCATGAAGACATGAGAACAGTCAGGGCGGCATTTGATACGCGAGAGAATAGGCAGGGGGTGTCCGCTAACCGGGAAGACACTTCTAACGGGATATCCCGGAGGAAAAGAGATATATGACGGGCGAAGCATCACTTTATTCCTTTATGAGATAATTTGTCATTCTTTTCGGTCATTCGATTCGAGTGAAGGCACGTATGCGTGACATATAAACGATTTTACCTTAATTAGATAGTGGTATTAAAAGTTTGAGGCACTACAGACTTGAAACAATTATTGACACAAAAGAAAATATTTTTTTTGTGATATAAGTATTGGTCAATTATATCCGCAGAGCTAATGTAAAGAAAAATACATTAAATTAATTGAAGGTAATGGACTGAAACGTGTAATTCTAGTAGTTAAAGACTTTATATTAGAGATAGTAGATAAATACTTCAGATGAGAGGAACTAGTAGTTAAAGGAAAGATGAAACTAAAATTATAAAATTTGGAGAATTGGGTATGGAGAGCATGGAATATGCACTCTGGCAACGTCACTTGTGTTTTATGAATTGCGAAAAGTCCTCCTCCCACCGTAGATGTTAAAAGGTTTACACTGAATCATGCATGCCGTAATTCTTTGTCTGGATTGGTTAAACATTTTGCTAACCTTAAATGACTTCTTTCCAATATTACCCTTCTAGAAATACCCTTCTTTTCTACGTTAAATGATTTTGTATGTCATTAAAACTTTACATTTTAGAGGCTTTCAGTTAACCTAAAATTTTATTTTATTTCCTTTCTATTAAATTTATCGTAAATATTTGTTTTTCGACCAGTTTCAGATGAGCAATATATGAGAGCATTATTATGCTTCTTATATATCGCTATTTTATTCTTGCCTCTACTCTTTCATCCTTCAAAATATCCCAAAATGCCGTTAGATATCAATTAGGTTCCATAGTTTCCAAATTCAAAGTTACAAAAATAGTCATGAGTTTCAATTGTGATTATCCAAATCAGCATTACTTTAACTTAAGTTATTGGTAGATATGAAAATGGTGGTCGCAATTCCACCCACAATTGCTAAGTCACCCCTCACTGCGTGATTACGAGTCCATGTGACCTCGTGGGAAACCCGGTTTCACTTCTAACAAAGCGGCAATACAATGGAGGAGGCTTTCGGCTTCCATAGGGACAATTCAAGCGACAGAAAGGGTGGGCTCAGTTAGAATCTGATTGCAAGCAATTTTAACTTGGGTCTCGTCTCCCGGGCCTCAGGGTGGGTGAGACACCCGGGAAATGAACGCACTTACTTGGGCGAGCGCGCGGCGAAAGCGAAGTGCGAATCATAATGGGAGATGGAGAGTG
Organism: Pyrrhosoma nymphula; assembly: GCA_963573305.1. NCBI lineage: Eukaryota > Metazoa > Arthropoda > Insecta > Odonata > Coenagrionidae > Pyrrhosoma > Pyrrhosoma nymphula. The sequence goes on along the minus strand of OY754331.1, from coordinate 157,857,777 downwards.
CGAGCGCCGATCCACTCGCCGCGAGAGGTCCCTTCCCGAAGCTGACCGGGACAAAAGAAGGGCGGGGAGCGGGAGTCAAAAAAAAGGAAGAATGAGACTTCACACGTGCTCCTCGTATCTGTTGAAGGTCGGAGGAGAAACGGAGAGTGGCGACGGAGGCGTGCTCCCCTGTTACGGGAATTAAATTCATCCCCCGGGTAAGGGAGGAGGAGGGAGGGGGGAGGTGGAAAGAAGGGAGATTTTGGGGTTGGTGATTGTAGAGGGGTGGGAGCTGCGATGCACCTACAGTCCGTCCAAGATGTTGATGCGCGCAGTTGAAATATACTGATTTGGCTTGAAAAGAAATGAAAAATAAACAAGTTTTTCAGGCCCGTATGATTTTAACAAAGGCTACCGCAAGGATTCTTCGGTCACGTGATTCCCTTCCCCAAACTGCATTGGGCGTGTTTATTGATTGACTGCATTTCTATCAACTGCGCTATTATCTTGGACGAACTATAGGGTCGCCTAAAACTAAAAAAGAGCACCTTTACATTAACGAAATGTTTTAATGTAATTTTTTATAATTTGAGTAAAAAAAACGGTTAAAAGTTTTATTTTATAAATTTTGAGAGCTAACGTTTTGTCCTTTGCGCTTTTATTATTAAGATTGTGACAGTGTGGGAACAGTTAGTGATGAGTATCGGCCAGTGTTTTCGCCTACATTTACCGTTTATAGGCGCTGAGCTGACGATCATCTTTTGCATATTTATTATTACGATTGTGATAGCGTGGCTCTAGTCGTCAAATTTTAAAATCCGGCATTTGAATTCTCACTCACCAGAAATTTTCCGGTCATTCCATGAGAACTAACATATATACAAAAGATCCCTCAAGTTCCCATTCGTTAAACGGAGCCCATTTTTGGGCAGAACAATTAATGGTCTCTTTAGGCGTAAAAAGGTTTGATGAGTAAGTTGAGATGAGTAAGATGAGTAAGAATGTTATATTCCAAATGAGATGCAAAAAGGTTTGGCCTGTGGCGCCACCTGTATAATCCGTAGCGCGAATAATGAATGCACCTACGGAAAAAAGGCGGAAAAACTGCTTTTATGATAAAAAAGTTATTGACTTATTATAACTTCTACGCGAAGCAAGTGTTTATCCCCAGTGATTGTATACAATGCTTCGTGGAACCTTCGTCTCCTGTCGCCTAACACACACCCCTCATCATCATCACCCCGTGGTCTTCTACTCACTCCTTTCACTCTTCCGTTTTTCTCTTCGAACGGAGCAGGAGATCTGTAAGGGGTGTCGATTTAAACAACGCATGCTGGGCGGCCCCTTCTTAATTGTGCGACTCCCATTGGGGGACCCAATGACTCGAATACAATTGTGCGGTGGACATTGTGCGGTGGACATTGTGCGGTGCATTGTGAGAGGAACCGACGTTGGGCGCACGCGACCAGTCTCCATGTCTAGCACTGGCGGTGGAGGTTAAACAAATGAAGGAAGAAAAAACACCAAAACCGCTGCTTGCCGCGTGCCTCGTTGGTTCTAAAGACAAAGAAGACGAGCACCACAGACGCGGAGAAGAGCACGCGCCTAAGAATCATTATTGAAACCAACTCGACGCGAGCGACTGAATGAATCCCTTGCTGGTCAATGGCTGCTGCATCGTCCTCCTCCAGTTACCGGCGAGTCAACCCGGAAACATGTCATGTTGCCTTGTTTGCCTTTTCTTGGCATTTCGCATCAAAATATGTTGCCCTTAAGTGAACAGCTCACGATGAATGTCATCCTTAGTGAACAGTGCTTGATTACTATGGATAATTAAAAGGATAAAACAGATTTCTAATTTTTCTTCGAAACAAACCCTTTTAGATAAACGATGGTTCAAACTAAAAAAAACAGCATAAGAGATCTGTCCGGTTCAGCGCTGTTGGTTGTTGTTAGTTGTTGCAACTTTTGATTCAGTTAATAGCAAACAGCTGATTTATGTGCGGCAATAAATAAGCATTCTGTTTTAAATTATTTCACGCAACGCATATTGCTCGTACTTAGTGTCCACGACCCCAAGGTCCGTAGAACTTTAACTTTTTTTCTATTCAGAGATGAACGTAAAGTTCTTCTGCCTTTTACCGTATGTTAGAATTAAAAATCGAAATCTTTTCCCTGTTACTGATTAATCCGATAATATTATAATACTTTGGTTTGATTACTGCATTGCTATGATGATCTAATTCTGGAAATTTCCGTTCCGTTCTGGGAAATCAGTTCCAACGTATTGTTGAATAGCGGCAATTGATCTTAATCGCAATATTAGCCCTGGTGCATTATGGTAAATTTCAACCCAAGAGCTACAGATGGAGCAATTTCCACAGTTTCTGAAGTTTGTACTCGGAATTTTTAGCGCGCAGAAAAAATGCCGGGTAGTGTTGAGTAAACCATAATCTTTGTAAACTCCCGGAAAATGTTAAAAAATGGACGAAGTTTGGTATAAAATGTTATATTCATGAAAATGATGATTATATATCAGTATGAAATATACCTGCTATCATGAAACCTCATCATTGGAATTTAATTTTTCTTCGTGTCTCCATCAAACTATAGCAGAATCGGGATATTGTGATGTTTCCTTAGGATAATGAAGATTGTTGGCGATTTGTCAGCTTGCACTTTTATTGCATAATGATAAATGTGGTATCTGTCGTCCATGACATGGTAAATGTTCTATGCTCATGGTCAATCGTGAATAAACATTGGCTCATGCCAATATCAATTATTTCTGTACTCTTGTCTTCATGTGATTATTTATGTCGGAGAATGATCAAAATAGCGGGGCATGTGGTGCTAAAGCCACCAATTCTAATTCATTGCTGATGTCTTAGTGGAAAAAGATCCGTGTCCATCCGTCCGCCAGTAGTGTTGCGTACCTCCTGACCTTTCATGATGCATGAAGATTACTGGCATCTGTGTGGACGAAATAATTAAAGTCCTACTCTGTCTACTTTCAAGGGTACGGCTTGCTATTTGATATTAGGAGGAGGTGGCGAGGGAAAAGACGATGTGATAATGGGCTAACGTCCTACGCCTTATTTTTTTCCATTTTTAAGCGTGCTATCAGAACTTAACATTAGACCTAATATTGCAAAAAAATACATCAAGGCTTCACCCACCGTGCTCACTCCTAGCTTTTTTTTTGCTATTTGGTGGATGTTTTGTTGTAAGTCCATCCCGGGGTTCAGGAGGTGGAATGTTTTAAAGCACGCTACCAACAGTATATTAGTGTGAGAACCAAAAGTGAATGCCTCTGTAGTGGATTCTATTATTATTACCTCTCTGCGTATTTTGTGTGTTTGTCCGGCTGCACTTGGCGCAGCAGCGCTGTGGTGCAGTAATTTACTGACGGAGGAAGTAGATGGGAGGCCTTTGCTTATCTATTTTGCACTAAGGTAATTCTCTTGGGGCAAATATCTCCTATGGAGGGTTCCATGATGTCCAGGAGCAGTGAGGAATAAGTTCGGTGGCGAGGGTTTGAGGGGGTCCCCTTCCTGCTCCCTAATTTCTTGTTTTTTTTTTGGTTTGGTTCCCCGCTTTCATTTGTCCCGTCTCCTCTCCTGGACAGCTCTCTGGAGGCATCCAATCGATCACTCACTCTTGAGGCTCTGCTTGCCCTCCCTTTCCCTTCCCCTTGTACTCAAGAAGTCCCTTTAATTCATTTTATCCTTCCTCCTAAGTTGCTCTTCTCCCCTGTTCCCTTTTCAACTCCTTGGCGATTCTTCCACCCTCCAACCGTCACGCTATCTGATGTATTTCGTTGGCCTCATCCTCTTGAGAGTTGTTTTGCCTCGGTCATTCTCCGTTTGGATCGCCGCTATTAATACTTGACCAAGATGGTAAGCTTACTATTCATTCCCGTAGTTACATTACTGCAAGGATTTCTTGATGGACAATCAAGGTTCCTTTTTTTATCGTGATGTTGAAAGATTCTCTATTTTGTGGAACTAGATGTCCAGTATAAAATTATGCGGGATGAAAATCACAAACCCTAGTTTCCAACTCTGTATTTTTTCGGAATTTTAATTTGTACTCTTGCTAATAGAGCAGGATAGAAAGTATTCATCTTGATGGATTGCACCTCATGTTCTTTTTGCTCATGTTCTTTTGTGTCTATATGGAAACACTCGACGTTGCCGAAGCGAATCTATGAGCGCCCGCAAGGATAGAAAAGTATCTAATCCTGTTTATGTTTTTATTTTCAACCATGCAGCAATATTGAAGTGTTTATGGTCAGAATTATTTAGTACCTACTACATGGCAGTAATGGGAGTGCTGCCAAATCAATGTGAATTGAACAGTCAATGGAGTTTTAACATTAAACTTTATTTAAGAACCCCTCAAAGGGATCGGACAATATAATCAAAACTGAAAAGTGAATTCATTGATTGAACGAAGAATCACTCTATGAATCTATCAATACTACCTAGTTAGTGATCGTCAAAAGTAATTATAAAATATAGCTTTTAATAAATCCTTTAACGTATCCATAGTCGTCGTCTTCGTCGTTTCTCAAAAAAGCCTTGTCGCTATCGGTGTCGCTGTAGTCATTTGCCTCCTTCAGAAGCTGTTTTTTTTCTCTCCTAGAAGTTGCAGTTCGCGATTTACATCACACTTTGAAGTAAGGACATTCTAGGTCATTCTCATGTCTTCTTCCCCAATACTTTTCCTTCCACTATAATGTAATGAACTCTTATTGTCTTCTTAGATGACCAACGAGTTTTTCTGGAGTGAATTTTATGGAGAAGCATTCTTCTTTCACCTACTTCTTACAGAACTTTTTCATTTATTTTCCTCATGAACCAATTTTTTTTGTAATTCGCCTCCTGAACCAAATTTCGGCTGCCTGGAGCCTGTCTTTTTCTTGTCTTCCTAATATCCACGCTTCAAAACCAAACGTGAGTACGCTCCTCACGAAGGTCTTTATAAATATAGTTTCCTTGTATCAATTGAGAGGTGGCGGTTTATCAAGAGGTTACCATCCCTTAGAAACCCTTGTTTGGCCAGGGCAATCCTTCTCTTTACATATTTTGTACTTTTATTTTCATTTTTTATTTGACTGCTCAAGTAGCAGAATACATATCGATCATCCAAATAAATGTTAGTCTTTTTTTAGTTAACTAGTGTACTTGCCATCACATTTTGCATCCTGTTTAAAACTATTCTCCGGGTGTACAGTGAGTTTATTGCAATTTGAGAATTATTTCAGTTTAACGACACTTAGAAATATTCATTTTCGCCTGTTGCGTTTCGGAAACGGATTCCGTTTCTCCACGTCCCCTCCTCGATCGCCTCTTGTCGTCCCAGCGGCTGAATTCAGCACCTTCCTTGCTCAATTCGTAATGGCCCCAAGGTGACCACTTGCTGTTTGACCCAGGACGACGCCCTGGAGGCCAATATGTCGACACCGTATGCAGGATGAATGGGAATGTGTGGTTGGCGGTACATAATGCGCATGTATAGAGAGGGATGCGAAGAGAGATGTGTTTGGGGTGTTGGGGAAATGGGGTGGGGGCAACGGTGAAAATGCTGTGTGGGTCATGAAGGAAATCGAGTTCGAAGGGTATGCAGGTCTGGGCAATGGATTTAAAAGGCTGACAGGTTTTTTGGTGGAAAGGGTCAGGGGAAAGAGGAAAGACAAGGTGGTAGATGGTCCCTGGGATGGTCTGGGAGTCCCCTGCCAATACAATTGGAGAGAAGGGGGAAATCGAAAAACGATCGTATTTGTGCGCAGCGTACACTGTAGAGATCTAGGGGACCGTCGAAAGGTAAGATGTAGAGGTGAAGCGGAATGTCTTTTGTCTTCGAAGGACTTGATTTTCAATTCGGCACGTGAGGAAAATTCGTTGGACCATCGTGACAAAAAACATTCTGAGCACTTTTTAAAATTTGTTAAAAAGAATATGATTTATCAAACGAATGTTAGTAAGGTTCTCGGGAAAAAAATTGAAAGAGAGATGTTACTTTCCCCTGCTTGGATCTCATCTGGAGTGTATGGCAAGTATTTTAGCCTATCATAGGAAGATTTATTACGCGAACTTAGCAAAATAAACAGGAGCGCGATTTTTAAAAAAGCTGATTTAAGCGGACATATATTGTAACACAGCTATTGTTAGTTCCTTGACGTCTATTTTTACATATTTTAACTTTTGTCTAATAGTTTTTATTTTTTACTTCTAGTCCAGTCTAGGGCGCGATAATATTTGTATAAATGACACATCAACAAATAAGATGTGTGAATTTGTCTTCATAGATGAAAAGGAATAGATTATTTTCTAGTTTCCTATTTTATCAACCATGGAGGATTACTGCTACGTTATGAGTTTGTTTTTAAGAAGGACTCATAGGCAGTCATGAAAGTTTTAACGGAGAAGCGTCTAAAAAACAATATATTGCAACCCTTGGGCACTCATAGATCGGCGTTGTAGGTACTGCTTGTGCCACTCATTAATGGATTTTTAAAATTGGTAGTTACGGTTCCTTAATGCAAGGACAGCTCTTGTGTATTTTTGAATTGGACAGCTCAACCCGCTTCTTGCATCGCTAAGCACCGTCGACATCATGGGACGGGTGTGTTGGGGACAACCGATTTTTCACACACACTTTAATTAAGCTCTGAAGGTGTCCCATGTAGTTCTCCCACCCCGATAACCCGCTCCAACTTTGCGTCGGAGATAAAGTCTTTAGGAGGGTTTAGGGTTCCATCCTTTTTTTTTTTATTTTTTGTTAAAACCGCCCTGGTCACTCACTCAGTAGTTCGTAACCCCCTCCCCACTCTCTAGCGCCCCGATTGTTTCACGGGAGATCTTCCTAATGATCCGTCCAACTCCAGTCAACCCATTCCCGCCCCCCCCCCGTGTTCCCCGCCAAGAAGACAGCTCCACGTCGAATCACCCTCCTCATCCCTCCTCATCCATCTCCATTCTCCCTCCTCGCCTCCCTCTCTCCCTTTGCTGTGCTCCCTACAACCCTTTTACCTCTCTTTTCATCTATTCCATGGCAAAGATACCACTCGTTTGCACTCAATATATACTAAAAATGGATGAACGTATAATTTATGTCATTTAATGCAAATCGCCCTTCTGGAAACGTATCTCTTGATTATCAAAGTGCTAGTTAGATATTTCATTTATTGGGTTTTATTTAAAGAAAAAGAGAATTTACTATTCATTTTGGATGGCTGTCTCTTATTTGGGACTTTCATGGTTTTGTCCTTTATAAGTTTTATAGTGTCCAATGTTGTTCTTAGCTTCCTCTGTTCATAATCTTTCATGAACTGGGAGTACGTTTCTTTAGTTTTCCCGTCAATTTACGTCATCGTAGATTCATGGCTTTTATGAAGTTCAATTTGCGATACCGTTTAAGCAACACATAACGTGAGACTTGCCGATAAAATGCTCCTTTCGAGGTAAGTTCACCTGGTTTCATTAACTTGAAATAACCATGTTGGCAGTAATGTTCACTGTTTTATTTTTTTTAAACTGAACCTAGTCTGCTGTGTTACCCATTCGATGAGGACTATTAGTCATATACCCAAATAGCCATTCCTAAATTACTCCAAGAGCAGGTCCACCATCACCGCAATGATTATGAAAATTCGTTCAAATATTCAACAGGATTGATTACTCCTTACATCAATGATTTATTCTGCTCACTAAACGGAATGTAAACTAATTATAGTTTTTATTAAAACATTCAAAATTTCTATGCAATCTAAAATCATCAAATGAACTTTTCTTATTCTTATGCACTCAAGTGAGTCTTAGTTCGTCTTTTGTTTTCTCATTTGCTTAAGATGAGAAAACGAAAATTATTGCGATTGATATTCACTGGCTGTGACGAAAGAATAAATCATATCATGGATGTATCCGATATCTTTCAAAGCGATATAAATGCCACATATGGCCGGTTTCCCTTAACAACGTGTAATTTGCTCCATTTCCCTTGACTATTGCCAACTTCTAATCTGCCGGAGTACTAAAATGCGAATGTAGCAACAAAAAAGAATGGGTCGCTTATATACTCTGATAGCATTAGGATGCTGGAAAGCAACAACAAAAGCATCGTTCTATGTTGCAAAATTTGCAGTAAAAGGAATAAATTATCCAATGAAATCGTGTTCAGAAAAAGTTGTTAATCTATCTGTCAACTCTTAGTCCGTAAAGTTGGCGATAATTTTTCTGCTTCACATCCCTACGCTCAGTTTCGAAGTCCAGTTAACTCACCCTCGATGCATCAACCTCTTTGTCTCAATCCCCTGCTATCCCACCCCCGTTTATCTTCCGCGAGTTAACTGTCTGTCCGCTCCCCCAGCTAAAGCGTCCATTCGTCCCTGTCCTGTTCCTAATGATCGCAGATTTTCGGACGATTTACCGAATGCAATGCGATGCAGCCCCCCGGTCACTCCCTCATTTGAACTCCCCCGTCAATTGTTCTTCTTTGTGCCATATATGCTCGCCATGTCATTCCATTCTGCAACTCCCACTAGTTTTGAATAATTTGTTTATACTATTCATTTTCTGGTAAAACTTATTAAACCTCTTGTCTTTCCCTTTTCTTAAATAGCTATATCCTTCCCCATTTCTTCGGAAATGAGTACCTATGTGAAGGTTTGCTGTGGAATTTCTATTTGAAAAACTGAAGTTCTTTCATTTTTATTTTTATGACATTGCCATCGCATGATTGGTGTTTTTCATTTCATGTATCATTCAATCTGTGTTATTTTTTTGCTAACAATTTGTGTAGGTATGTGATTTAAGTCTCAAATCATACGTTTTCCGTTGATATTTAAACTTGTAATAAATATTACGGCTGTGCCACAAGGTTATTAAAATTTTGTAGATTAGTTTTAAAATTAGCCTTGAAAAGTGTTCGCATGTCGAAGAAGTGTGTTAGGAATAGTTTCATAGGGAAATAAATTTAAAGGATCATCTAATTAACGTTTGCATTTTTACAAATGGATAGTGATATAACAGACCAATATAATTCTAGACGACACCAATCCAATATTGGGGGCTTCTTTATTTGATAATTTCAAAAGTGCAGTATTCTATTTCGTCCCATTGAGTAGCGTAGTCACTTTTATCTGACCTAGGAGAACAAATATCTAATTTAAACTTCACTGGCGCTATGAGTTCATCCATTGTTTGATCTCTCATCAACTTTCCTGCCAAATCATGAATATGCGAATTGTTGAAGATATATTTAGGGAAATGTTTTCCCACGTTCCCATTCCAATTCACCTAGAAAATTAGTAAATCATAGGTTTTCGCGGGGTTTAAGCAAAGATGCTTGCATTTAAGGGTTTTCACCATGTTCCTTGTTTTTGTAGACAGCAGTTTCTCCCGTTCGAACGAACAGAAAATGACTAACCCGGTGAAAATCCGCAAATTAGGATATGTTTCACTTATTATGTTTTCGGGACCGGGCAATTTGACGTTCCTCTCAGTAAAGTTTTCTGTTAATAATTCCACAAAATTAATTTTGTTAATCCGCTAATTTTATAATACTGTGCTTTATCACGAATAAACCTTTTCTTAAGACCTAGTTTAATTAAATGATTTTGGGAGTGGAGCTGGTTCAATTTCCATGTAATAGATTTACAAAATTGACCAAAACATATATAAAACTATTTTGTGGTAAAACTTTCCTCGAGCAGCAGTCGATGGAGTAGTCGTATTTTGGATTCGCTTTATTGCTGTCGATGGCGAAGTAGGTGAAGAGAATGGATAATTTCGTTTTGCGATGGTAAGAAAAATCAATCGATGTCAGAACATGTTGGGTAACGTTTCCTCGTGGAAAGGGTGCGGTTGGTAATGTCGAGAGAGGACAGAGAGTGTAGGAGTGGCGATGGAAAGGAGTGCGGCGGCGCGGGTCGTGTCGGAAATAAAAGGTCGGTTTTGTCTCTCGCCGCCGGTGTGGGACTGTTTGCGTGTGGGCGGAGGAGCGTTGTCGATCTGTGTGTTTCCAATGGCGATGGCGCGATGGGAGGGTGGGTCGAGCCGGAGTGTGGCGCGTGAGTGGACAGTGCTGGACGTGCGAAGTGACAACCGGGCTGTTTGCTTTTGTTCGAAGGGGTCGGGGGAAATAAAAGCGAGCGGCGAGCAATGCAAGAGGGTGGGAATGGAGGGAGGTGCGAGAGAGTTGAGATGCTGTTGGGAGTGCGGGAGAAGGGGAAGAAGCGAGTCTCGGGCGCGATTTACGGAGGGAAGCTTTGATTTTTCGCGAACCGTCCGAGTTTTCACCTTCCTCCGTTTCACTTCTCATGAGAAATGTCATCAAACCTTTTCAATTGTTTACTGCTTAGACCGTATTCATCTATCTTGCAAGAATTGTTGTAAAAATATTTCAATTATTTACTGCTAAGACCATATTCGTCCATCATGTAAGATATGTGATCACTTGAAGCCTTTTTTAATGACCAAGATTTATCACTCGTTAAATTTTCGTTGAAATGGCAAGGACGAGACGATAACACTTCTCTTCTATCCGGAGATAATATTTGGATTTAATGAAAAAGAGAGATGGCACTTTTTCCACAAATTTATTGATTGATGTACGACGGGTTTCGACCGTTAGGTCATTTTCAAGTACACTGAGTAATTGTTGAAATCAGGAGCTGTATTTATACAGGTCGGATGAGAGGGGGTGGGAAGTGGAAAAGGAAGAATGTGTCATTATCTTCACCAGGATCTCATAAGGCCCATACAAATACCTATATAGTAGGGGACTATTTAATTCATACTAAAGCTACAGAAATGAAGTAGATATACATTAGCGCTCCCTAAACCGATTATGAAAATTTTTAATTCATCTTACTCCATTAAAATACACACTTTTCGCGAAATTTACCCCATTGTTCTTTAATATCCTTCTACAAATCATCAAGCCTATTGGAGATAAATAGTTAGTAAATCTGAGGAATGTCTTAATTTGAAACAATTTTTTAATTTGGAGAACTTGTATATTTTGGAATTCTATTATATACAGGTTCTGTCCCAAAAGTTCCGGTAGTGAATTTCCACAGCCGACCACGCACGCTTGCTCTGCGCATGTTGGGCGTCATGGTTATAGAGAATGCCACCGTGTCCCCAGTTGCCAGTTGCAGGCAGTGGTTGAGTTAATCATCGTGCTTCGTTCAAAGGGTGTTATCATGACCTCGTCGAAAAAACAATGGCGGAGAATTTGGAGAAGCGTTACGAAATTCAATTTGGCGTTAAACTCGGTAAAAATGACGCGGATACGCTAAAAATGAATCTAGGCAAGTCTTTGGGGAGGACGCAATGTCACATATCCGAACTTTTGAATGGCACAAGAGAGGTTCGGGAGACCGTCGACGACGACGAGCGCTCGGGGCGCCCGTCAATGGCAAAAACTGACGATACGGTCGAAAAAGTGCGAAAATATTTGGACAGCGATCAACGAATGAGTGTCCGGATGTTAGCTGAAGACAGCAGCGTGCCCAAATCAGTTGTTCACAGCATTTTAACCGAGGATTTTGACATGAGCAAGGTCAATGCCAAGATGGTGCCGAAAGCTCTCACCGGCGACATGAAGGAACAGCGCCTGTTGCAGTGTCAGGAATTGCTCGAACGCTACGAAACGGAGCCTGGAATTTGCAATGGGCGCTGTGACAACGCTGCCCCAGTCGGCCCCGTACGGCCCCGAATTGGCACCACCGGACTTCTTTTTGTTTCCCAAGATAAAAAGAACTCAGAGAAGAAAACCGCCTCGGGACGCTGGAGGGGTTAAAAGATGCTTCGACAGCCTGTCTACGAGAGGTCCCCCCGTTGAGGCCTTCCAGGGAACCTACTCGAGGCGTGAGGGTGACGCGTTGGAAAATGTCGGCATCGAGTTGGGGGGAGAGTACTTTGAAAAGTTTGAAAGAGATTGTAAGGTTATGATTTAAAATAAAATTATGAAAAAGAAACTACCGGAACTTTTGGGACAGACCTATGTATATGCGGATATCACAATAAGAAGTGCCCTTTTCTAATATTACGACTTTAAAGGCGCGTAATGACTATAAGTTGTAGATGAACCTTGATAACCGAATCACTATTTTTAGAAGTGCTCGTAAAAAAACATATCGCTTGAGAAAAAATTTAAGGTGACACTTAAAATTGATTCTGACGGGGGTAACGTCATGAAGGATTGCTTTTGTTTTCTTCAAGGGCCCTCTTGGTTAATGGCGTGGCACAAAGTAAACCCGATCGCAGCATTGGAATGAATTTCAAGAACCGAACTGAACCCTGTTGTGAATTTTAACTTCCGCATCTGTTGTCCACTCCATACTTTTATGGATCGACCTTTGGAGTGCAATAGTCCCTCCGTTATAAATCAATTAACTCGATTAATTCGCAATAAATCTCGCTGCATTCGCCAAGGGTGGACATTTAGGGGCCATTAAACCCATTTAGGCAACTGTAAAAAAAGATATCGGAGAGTTCACACTCTCTCTCTCAATTATTGTTGTACCTATTATCAGTCGTAGTGGAGTTGAGATGGGGCAAAAAACTTATCGAAGAATGGTCTCTCCGAGTATAAAGGAAAGGCGCTATGAAATCGTATAGTGGTCAGCTGCCGGCCATTCACCCATACGCAGATTAATGCTTATACATATCGGACGGCGCCCAAACAGGCGTGGGTAATTTTTTGCAGGGTTCGCAGCGTAAAAGGGTTAGGAGGACTGTGTGAGGCATGGCATGGGGTGTCATGGCGAAGTGAACCGCCGTCTGACAATGGGGGTGAAAATGATGACAGGGCGCGCGGGGGGGTTGGCAAGGGTGCATTGGTGATTGTTGGTTTTGAGTGTGTCCGTCCGCCCCTGAATTCGAAATGGAGAGAGGGGTGTTGTGCTTAAATCTTTTTATTTTTCTCTCTCTCTATTCCACAACTCCCCCCCGCGTGTGTTTTATAAACTTTGAGTCGTTCAGGCTCGCACGTGAGCCTCATCGAAGCTCACTGGTCAGCGATTGTGTTTGCACAAAAGCAAAGTTGAAACGTGCCTCGGCTCAGCACACGAGTGGATAATCACACGGATGCGCATTTTGGAATGTCAAATGCCACTCGTCCTTCCGTTGTTGTGAAAATTAAAATATGCAAATGGTGTCATCGATCACAGAGAGTTGATACGACACGTGCATTGACCTGATCTTTTCAATCCGTATCTTAAATGTAAACATTTTGACATTTACCAGAAATCGAGAAATAGGAATTAAAGCTGTGGGAAAATTGAATTTTGGCTTCTCAAGTTATTGAACTCTTATTCGGAGACCCATAGGTTTACGGGTGTGAATAGTAGTCACTAGTTGGGCCCCACGTTAAAATAACGCATTCTGAGGCTCCTCTTGGGTGGACCCGAAGCAAAATCATATAAGCTGCACTCGGCTGCTGCGATGTATGCTCTTTTGAGAAGTTTAGTATCATATATGGAATCAAAATTAGTTCAGGAGATAGAAATATATACGACAGCTAATATTTATGAAGGATATTTTTTAAATTAGCTTGAAAATACTGTTGAGAACCAGACGTTAAAGCTTTTATTACTACAACTGTTAATGCTGCCTATAAACATTCTACCTCGGTTTTAATATTTACTCTATCGTGCATGATTCTCCAAAATTCATATTAAAAGAATATGATTCTGAAATACAATTTTTAGTTTTTAGCACTCTTCGTCGTTAATTTAGTTTCATGACTGTCGTCTAACCCTCATCATAATTCTGTTGTTTTCCATTCCCGTCTTTCTTAAGTTACACTCTTTCCACCGTTGTCCTCCTCCTCCGCCCTCCTGACCCCTTCGTCTGCTCCTGAATGTCCATCCCCACCGAAACTGACCCTAAAGGCAATGCACCCCCGCTTCCCTCCCCTTTCCTGGATCTCAACCCGTCGCGCTCCCCAACCCTTTCAGTCCAGTTTCCACGGCTCAAACCCCTTCAGTAAACCCCTTCCATCCTGAAATCCGCTGGAATGATTTACCGACTAGCTGCGGTGGACAGCACCGAGGCGATTTGGCCGAATGATGGGGCTGAGGAGGCGAGTTTGGGAGGGAGGGGGTAGAAGCTTACTGTGTGCGCGAGAGAGGAGGGAGGGTGGGGGGAGGGGGAGGAATTAGGGGTGGTGGGGAAGGGAGGAGGAGGTGGCGAGAGGGTTGGAAACGGGCGGACGTTCTCATTTACACAGAGCCCCGAGGACAATGGTCGCTGTCCGACCATTGCCGCCCCTCTGCACCTATCCCCCCCTTAACCCCTCACGCCGCATCCTCCCCGCTAAGTGACGGAAGGAATCGGGAGATGGGGGAAGGAAGAAAGGGTAATAGGGATTGAAGAAGGCCGGAAAAGGTGATGAGAGCCCCAGTAGCATTGGCGATCTTGTTAGCGTAAAAACCTGTACGCTCTGGAAGTCGGTAAACTCAAAGTATCAAATAATAACAAATTTACTTTTCCCTAGGAAAACATTAATGTTAAGACATTGTTACAAGTAACGTGGTATCGTAAAAAATCAAGTAAAATATCAAATCGTGAAATGCTTAAAGTATCCAAATAAAAGTGTATAAAGAACAAATTAATTCATGTTTCATGTTACTAGTAGCTTATTACGAAGGAATTTCAGCTGTATGTCATGGTACATTGCGTCAGATTTGAAATTTTATAACCATTTCTTTACAATATTTAAATTTTTTCGGGAAGAGCTCAAATAGTTTTGCTGGTAGATTGTTCCAGTCCAGTATTTTGTTTCGTTCTATTAAAATATGAAAACTTTTTTAAATTTTTCCTTTGTGACTGGCACTTTATCATGAACTAGTGATCATTTTTCTCAAAAGGTTGGTTTCTTTACGTCCTTTCCAAGTTCTCCCCAATCTCTTTCCTCACTAACTGTTCTTTAAATCCCTCGTAGCATACTCCTTTTCCTCCTGAGTAGTAAACTCCATCATTACAGTACATTAAACATTTCAGTCACGCTGTGTTCTTTTCTCTCACTCAAACACATACCTACCCACTGACTGTTTATTTTTCCGGGATTCATTCCGCGATGTTTAAAATTGCAAAAACAATATTTCGCTGGTCCTCCTGTCAGCTTCATCAGGTTAACTGAACTGATTCTTTAGTCTAGCTCGTCTTTATATATATGAGTGAGGACTCCCATTGTTGCCGGAATTTTTAAATTTGAAAAATTCGTTTAAGCTTTCTACTCAATGTGTAACCGTCTTCTCGGTTGACGTTCTCCGGTCTCTTCGAAATTTCTATAGCCTCCCTGATTAATCTTGGGTAATAGCGTACCTCCTTTGATATAAATTTTGTCTCCTCAAAGTTGAAATTATGAGTGATGAGATGGTGTTCGGCTATTGCAGAAATGCGGTAATTATTATTTTTAATTGCCCGTTGATGCTCTTGGAGGCGTATTTTTAGGGCTCTGTATGTCTGGCCTCCGTAGAGGTTCCGTGGAAGCGGGTCTTTGGCTTTCAGAAATACGTCCCCTGTCTTCGTCGCGCATGTGAATCTGCTAATTACGTTGTACATACCTACCCACTTTTCTTTGAACCTTCTCCAAGGAATTATATGTATTGTCTTAATTTACATCATGGTGCAAACATATTTTTAGTGACAAAATTTTATGATACATTTAGGTAAGAATGATATCATAAACATCTGATGAATTTTCTTTTGAGCGTTTCTTCCTGCCCAATGCGGTGTAAATAGAGAGACATTCCGCGGAAATTTCACCTGAAGGTGATGTTTGCTCTTCTATATCCGGGTCGCGAGTTTTTCCCACTTTGTGTTACTGTCTTTGGTCACCAAATGAATTTGTGAAATTGCGAAACATTTTAGTGCTATGATTTTTAATGGAGCATAACTAGATTTCATACATCTAACTGCACTGCCTGTTACAATGAGCTTTTTTGCGAGTCAATTATGTGCGATGATAAGAATTCGGGAAATACAAAATTTAGGAAATCTGTAGTTTTACTAGTACAGTACTAAGGTGTTACCATCTTATGAAGCCTCCTCTATGATAAACGGGAAAAACCGGGAGAGAGTGGATGGAGGGTTTGATAAAGAGCGGGGAAAATGTAACGGAGCGAGAGGAGCAGTGGCGAAGATATGAAGACGTTGAAAATGGAAATCAGTTACGGCGAAATTTAAAAGATCTGCGAAACATTTTCGCAATTTTGATTTTGAAGAATCCAAAACTTCCTGGGATTGTTAATCGGGCTTTCGTTTATTGTTGATATACGAAAGTGAAGCTCTGAATATGCTCTCTTTTAGCCATCAGCAATCATTGATCCCAGAGGAAATGAAAATAACTTGGTAAACTCCACTTTGTGATTAAAAAAAATCAAAATGAATTTCGTCAAGTTATTTTCATATGCTCCAAAAAACTTCGAAAAAAGATGAATGAAGAGAGAGCTAAAAATCATTTCCGATGTTTTAGCTATCTCTTTTTACGTTTAAGGACGGTTAAGGCTAATTAACCAACAAACCAACCAATTGAATGAAATTTCCTCTTTCAGGACCTACCGTGAGGGTGCAACCTCAAAGATGTATAGCGCGAAAAATGGAAATTCTTTCATAGGTCCTCATTTTCACGTCTCACACAAATTTTTTAATTTATTCAATTTTTTGGCCTTTTTCGGTGTTTCTCCTTGTTCGGTTTTCCTTCCAATATTATTTTTTTTGAAATGCTGTTATGTCTAAAAATGTGTTGACTAAAGTTGTATGTTCCACTTAGCACAGTTATTTTAAAGCTACGCTTCCCCCAACCTTCATGTTGACTTCACCATTGGTGATTCTCTTCAATATCTATCACCCTTTCTATCAAGCTTTTATCATCCAGTTTTGACAACTAGCAAAACGTATAATGTTATCCGCAGCGTATTTCATCAGAGAGAAAGGTATCATGGTAATCTCATGGTTAAGGTTAATTACTCGTAGAGTTAATAATTACAAGGAGAGTAATATTAATATTCAATGCACTTTTAAGCCACAGAACGAAATTAAAGCCTCTATTTATTGAGTGAGATGATCAAATTTCTTCATTTGATGCATGCGGTACAAATTTACTCTTAAATTTCATGATTCTCAGAAATAAATTCACTGACCTAATTTATTTTCTCTCAATGGATGGGATGTGAGGTTATAGTTTGCTATATGAATAGTGCAATGGATTAGCGCAAGCAATAGGCTGGACAGCATTGGTTTAAAATGGTTCTCTAAAATGTTAACTATGAAAAGTGTTTTCAATTCTGGATCCGTTATGATATTAGTGAAATATATACTAATATACAAATATCATCAAGGCTCTGTTACTCCTGAATTATCTTTGAACTTCATTATTACTCAGGGTAAGATCAATAGTTACTGATTGAGCGAAAATTGATTGAACGAATACCCACAATTGCGTATTATGTTGGTGATTGTCTCCGTTTCATTTCATAGCATGTATGCGCTGCAGCAAAAGTATATATATATATATATATATATATATATATATATATATATATATATATATATATATATATATATATATCATGAGAGACACTTTTCGGGCTAGTGCAGCCTTCAAGAGTATTCGCTTACGAGGACGATGGTTCGAATTTTGGTAGTTTGTTATATTTTCCAACGAATCTCCGTTCCTATTCAAGTGTAATAAAGATAATAATACAAGCGTAAATTTACGTCCTTCGGAAGGAACGTTAAACTGCGCACCACCTGTCGCCTCCCGATAATTCTGAACTAGTGTCGACGCCGGGATTCTCTCCTCTCTTCCTCTATTCTCCCCATGTAACCCTTATCTTACCAACCTATTTTCAACGGCGCTAGTGGCCTAAGCTTTCGGTGGTCTACCAAAATAACGAACCACCGAACCAACCGATTGAATGACAGTCCCACTATTAGGACATCCCGCGTGTGTCAAGGATGTGTAGCTCGCGAACTTTGGAACCATAGAGTAAATATATTCCTCACTCTATGATGGAACTCACTAGCCGATTGCAGAAATTAAATAGGAGGTGTAAGAGGACTGGCATCATAGAGAGTGGAGATAGCGCTGCATTGGAGGTGCTATCCATGGACGGAGCAACACCCGTGGGAGAAGGGGAATGGAGATAAATGGAGACAGGTGGACGGTCGTCGCAGGAGACCGTTGATTGACGCGGAACACACACGAGGGCGCGCGTTCAGACGGACTGACGGCAGGCGCCGCTGTCAATGGAGGACCGCGGGGGGACGCCACTGTTCTCGCGTAATGCACGCGGGGGAGCCTGTGGTGGTGCCGCAGCCGCCGCAAAGGGAGTGGTGCGTGCCGGGGGGTGGGGGGGGGGCGCGGTTTGGAAGGGTATGGATCCTATCGGACTCCGATCGGTGGTTGGCGGTGGAAACTCGGGGAGTGAAGTGGGCGGGCGTCGTGACAAGGGGTGCAGGAATACGCTTATCATCTCTGGAGGGTGGCAAAGCGTAAATTGGGTGGGAGGATTGTACGACATGAAGAACCACCTATTTCGTTCGATTTAATACGGTAACTTAGTTCAAATAAAGATGTTGTGAGGTGGGTTCCTCTTCAAAATTAATCCAAAAATGGGGCACCAGACAGAAATGGCGTTGTGACGTCTTCAGGATGATCCATTCTGACGGTGTAACTTCGTGAATAATTGCGCTGTAGAAATGAAGGTAGTCTCGTTGGATCTGGAATATGACTACGCTGCGAGCATGACCTTGATCTGGCGTGGATGAGGACTCGCGGAGACCGGCGGCTATTTTGGGCGTGGGCCGAAATTACCGCGATGTTCTTCTCGCGACTACGACATGCTGTGGGCTGGATTGGGAAAAACCTGCCCAAAACTCCGGACATTTTTTTAATAAATACATAGACTTCCTTGAGTCTATGTTGATTAATAATGCACTGCATTCTTGCGTGGAAAACTGTTTTAAAGGGAATATAAATTCCAAGAAATTTCATAATAGTTGGGAATGACGTTACAAAAGATACTATCGATATTATAAAGTTAAAATTCAAATTAAAAAAAATTCAAATTTTTTTAGAGCTACATTAAAAGCCTTACGAAGCGCATTATTTTTTATTTTATTTACGTGAATTAGAGGTTCTTTATGAGACCACCAAAATTCAAACAGAACCGTCAGCGCACTGGAGTAACGTGATGTGCTATCGCGCTGGTTTGTTGTCAAACGAAATATTCTGTCTAGATCCGTAACGTTAAGCCACAAAACTGACTCTGAGCAATATTTGTCAGTGATAAATAAAAAATAATGAAATAATAAATTAAAATGTCAGTTGTCGGCGCAAATCCGCCAAAACTCCTTGAGTGAATGCAAGCAAATGCATCTTATCGGAAAGAGCTTCCAATTAGCCATCGATCAGTCCCTTATTTCCGTGTTGGGACGGGTGAGACGCCATTGGGAACTGGAATTTGACGCGGCGCCGTCCAAAAACGGCGACGCAAGCTGCTACCACGACTGGCGCGCAATGTTGCCCGCTTTCGCTGACGTATTCACATAAAACCCACGTCCGTGTCTCTTGAGTCGGCAGCGTTCGACTTCAGTCCATGTCGAATCGTCTGGAGCGTTACATCCGAGCACTAGTTTTTGGTGAAATTTGACATATTTGTTTTATATGCCGAGGAATTGATTTTCTGAAAATTGCAGAGAAGACGGGCAGAGAAGACGCAGTTGCTGAGAAGACGGAATGATGAAATGAGCCAGAGGCAGGGAATGAGTGAGTGGTGGAGAGCCTGTTTCAGTTCAGACGATCGCTGACTGGAATACCAGCTTCCCATTCCGAGGGCCTGGTTTCGAATCCCAGAATTGGAAAAGATTTTTCTTTGGTATCCTGATCTCCACTTGATTGCGAAACATTTTTGTGGTGAGTGCTTCAGACGTAGTAGGTCCTTCATTCGTTGGATGTGACATAAAACGTTGGATCCTTTGGCGCCTGTCGTTGAGAGTAGGCTAATGCCGGCGCCAGATTTCTTTCACCCCGCTCTTCAAATTATTCTACCCTTATTATCCTACTCATCTGGCTTTTAGGGCGCGAATCGCTGCTGCTGCTATTGGTAGCCTTCTCCAGATTACCAACCGATCATACGATCGCAAGTGTCGAGTGCCGTGTGGTGCGCGAGTATTCCACCCTCGATACATTCCATTTCCCTTAATTCGCGAAGAAGCGACTACTTATCTTCATTTTCCTCCTTTCTCTAACCCTCTTGTTCTTAGCTTCCAACGTTTCAACCAATCCGATGGTTCTCCTACCTCCTCCTCTCAGTCGTAAATTTTGCTTCCTACTCACGGTCAGTTGAGGTAGGAGTAGTTGGGGCACTACTGATGCGAAAGCTAGAGCAATGAAAGTCTCTCTCCTTTACAACCCTTTTAGCAAAGACCTTTAGCATTTACTAATTGTGTAGACACTACTACCAGTAGCACTAAAATAAATTAATGAAAAGCATAATCTACTGACTGATAGATGAAGTAGTTATTATTTTTGGCGGCTGACAGGTGAAACAATCTGCGCCGTAAACGACAGGTGGAAGGTGTAAGGAACGTGGATTCATTATTGGACTACTATTAACGGAAGGCCGCTATGGTCCACAATTTTTCGTTCAATCCGACGGACTGAGTACAGAACTTCAGGAGCCCCCTACATAACCAGAAATAGGGATCGGTATTCCGATGAAAAGTTTTCCACCACTATCATCGTCACTCGAACCATTGTCACTCGGTTCAAGTTTAATTAATTAAAATTCCCCAACCCAAACCAGCTCTCCCGAATGTTTGTTTTTGCTCGAAGACCAGTTTTACCGGTGCTAATACTTAGTTAATACATCTCATTCAGGATTAGCCGTGCGTGTGTCTTTGCTACCAATAAACTGATTGTTCAACCTCTGCTTCAAAATTCTTTACAAAATCATTAGTGATTTCAGATAAAAGCAAACTTTGTGCGTATATTCCGATTAGTTTTTTCACTGTAAATTGTTTAGTGGTAAACTAAAATTTTGCGATCGAGTCTATTACGAGCCTGCTTCTTTTCTCTGGATTTTGCTATACTGAGAGGAAATCTTTCTTTGCTAAGAAGAAATAATTGACTCGCTCTTTAATATAACGTGAAAATGTACTTCAAGTTGTCAATCTCCTCTTCTCCTACTTGAGAGTCTGATCCTCCTACTTGGGATACAGGGTAAGGCTAAACTACAACGCTCTACTTAATTTTTGTAAAACATAGCACTGGTGGATTTATTGTCCCTTAGCGGACACATTCTGTACGTTTATACGTTTGCATCCATCGTATGCAGTGCTGATACGAAGAAGAATACGAAGGCTTTCAGTCCTTTTTATTTTGAAATCCCGACATTGAAATTTGTTAATGCCGTATATATCTTCTTTTGCAATAGGAATAATGTTCATGCTCAGATTTCCACTTTTTTCATGTTGCAATTTTCAGATATGAGCGTTGGTCACTAATTGGTGAAATATATTATTGGAGTTTGGAAAATTTGCGTTACAACATCGAAAACTACAGCTTCATTTCTTCGCCCGCCATGTATTTTACTCATTTGCGATTTTAAAAATTTAGTATCTTTCCAAAATAACGTGAGAAGCGATTTTTAGTAATATTAGCGTCGATATTTCTTGGCATGGCTTAGTGAATATTACCAATTGCTTTAATCTGGCCTTCGGAATGATAAAGGACTAACGTGCCTCATGTCAATCGTCTCCAGTAGAGCACTCTCATTGGCTGATAAGCCATCGTCACAGCACAGACTATGCACCAGGAAAGCACTTGCGACTCGATTAGGCGGAAGGGAAACCATTAGCGATGCGAAGAGGAGAAGAGGGGGATAAGAAAACTAGAATGGTCGATCCATTACGCAATCCAGATAAGGTACTCTCCCTAGCCATTACGATGAGCCATTTGAAGGACTTAAGCTGCAAAAGACAAGTTAGAATTTTCATCTCATTTCATCAAACTATTAATATCGACGTATTAGGTTACCTTATTCAGACTAAAATATTATATGAAATTATCCTCCTGACTTTAGTGAGTGTAAGACGTGTAATATTGCTAAAATCATTTTTGTAGTCCCTTTTTAGAATTATTTTCGGTGACTCACGGGGTATAGGTTACTTAGCCCGTATTTACTAACTAAAACGGTGCTTGAGGTGTAATCGTTTCATTAGCTGGGAGGTGCTGCGCGGTGCATCTGGAGTGAAAAAGATGGTAGCATAATGACATTTTTTGTGTATTATTTCTGAAATGAAAGTCAGGATTCGTTTACGACCCTATTCAGTGTAATAATTTTGTAAAGGTCAGACGCCCCTGGGTAGTTGTCACGGGCTGTAGTTGTTACTGGGGCATTTACGAAAAGGAAATAGCTCTTATCTCCGTATCGGCTCATTCAACGTTAGTTTTCACTTCGAAGTGCTTGCAAGAATATTAGTGAAAGACCTCGTTTGTCTGATCAATGCAGGTTGATTCTGAGGAAGTAATTGCGTTTTGATTAAGTTCTAGACTTCATAGGAAGTTGTATTATTCGATGCATTGTTTAAATGAGTTCTATGCTTTTCATCTCAAACCTTGATACTTTTTATCATAAAATATGTCCACTGATTGTTTTCGGGTATTTTATTTATTTTTGCAAGAAAAAAATTATTTAGTATTTTAAAGCATAGGAAATTAATAAATTCTGAGTAAATTCACCCGCATTTTCTAAGGGAAGCAAATGCTGTTGATTTCCAGTGAAAACTGGTTAATCACACCAATAAGATACGTGAAATAAGATGTACCTACGTCGATCATAAATCCTTTATTGTAATTACTGTAAATTTAACATTCGATGACTGCATTTGAATATGATGAATAAGTTTTATTCTATTTTTGTCGTAAATATGGCTCTTTAAAACCTTTTTATTTAGTGGCAATGGACTGTGAGAGCACCAAAACTTTGAATTGATATACTGATTTTATTTTCCAGATATCGAGCCCTCGTAACTCACCTGGTCATAATTTGCCGAAAGCTATAATCTTGTTCTCTTGGTGGTATTTCTTGGAATAGAAAAATGATAAAAAAACAGTAATCCCGATTCGCGAAGGATCTTTTAGAAAAATCTTCTCTATCTGTAAATGCATGTTTTCCAAGTAATAGAGCCGGAAGTTATTCCGTATTCTCACATTTTTGAGTCTGAAAAAATGTTCCCCCGCCTGATAATTTTCCCCGAAAACAAACTTCGTTCCAGAAAAAATAATAAATGAGAATGTTTCCGTTGGCCCCCGTTATTCACATGCGAGCGTCATGAGCTCTCGCAGTGGGCCGACGGTAATTTTAGGCGTTGAATTGAACGATTCGGCATTATTAAATCCTAATCTCGGGATGATTGCTTTTAAGCGAATATAAAAGAGCGAGCTGTTTGAAAATGACGGAGGAAGGATATTCATACATCCTCTCTCTCTCCGCACGCATCACGGCAGGGTGTGGACGCATCGGACGCCGTGTCACCGAAACTCCTCTACATTTTCCGTTCTTTTTTCATCGCTTTGTCGCCAGTGAATGCGTGAGCGAGTGGTGCAGCGGAAGGGGTGGTGAGCCGACGCAGACATAACGACAACTATCCGACAACGTTTATATGCTCAACTCTGGTCCTGGGTGCGGCTTAACGTTCTATTCCGGTGTGTGTTAGGGGGGATTCGCGGGAGGGTTTTAAAATCATCCCTCCCTCCCCTCTCTCTAATGTTCCACGCTCTCTCTCCCTCCGGAGTCCATCTTTACCCCGGTTCAATAAAAGCGCCCCCTTCCTACTCTCCGACGACGAGCCTGTTTTAATGATTCGTGCTCGTGATCGAGTGAGTGGACGGTGTGGCGACAGGGTCCGTCTCGACCATTACTTGATTATAGCACGCGTCGCGGGGCAACGGGGATGCGGAGTCGTCCCATTGTGCTCTGCCCCGCGGGTCCGATGGACATTGGAACGTATTGAGAGGGGTGAGGAGAGGGGATCATTGAACGAGAGGGGGAGGCTCCGATTAATGCACATCGGAATGAGAGAAATAGATAAACTTCTATATTGCAGAGTGAAATGAGGCAGTTTTGGGCCCCGCATTCATCTGTCCGGTTATCGTAATGAAACGACCCGATGCCGTTTATGATCCCCCCCCCCAAGAGGGCGCTCTCCACAGCCTTCGTGCTTCTATTTGGTCAAATAATTTTTTATCGACGCGAACGTAAAAGGTAGGCTGTTTTTTCCTTGTAATAAAACTGGGACGGTTTTTAATCCATTTGGAAAAGTGAATCGTTTATTGATGCTATTTGCCATTTAACAGCGCTATTTGTTGGAGGGGAAGAGGACATTAACTAGATCTTAGTTTTATAGACATATATTAATCCAAGCATTGAATATATATACGCGCCTAAGGCTTCTGTTGCGTGCACAGCGATGCATTTTGAAAATTTTATTAAAAATACAAAAATATTCGCACTCTTTCATTTGCTGCAAATGTCCACCATTTTTAATGGCAAATGTGTATTATGAAAATAAAAATATACACGCTTTCATTTATGGAAAACATTGAATACCGATGTGATTTGGAGAGAAGTATATTGAGGTCAAGAGATTGACGTTTAATTCGCTTTGAAGAGGAAAGAGTGATAGGGAGAGGCCCGAGGATATTTTGGTCCCTTTGGGGCGTTTCCCGGAGTTTTGGTGGAAATTCTGGGCGTTTGTTGGTAGGAAGTTTAATCGAGCTCGAATGGACCACACGCAAGGTTCTTGAACGATATGAGTTAAAGTTGATCTGCTTTTGCTATGTTGTGAAGGTTTATTAGAGATAAATGTGATAAGGCCAAGAGGAAAATAAGTTCACGGCGAAGCAGTTTACTTGTCCGTTGCTTGTCATTCCATCAATGGTAAAAGTATTAACACCTTCAAGGGAAAATATTATTATGGTCATTGTTTTTAAAAATATTTGTTGATTATTTTTTCCGATTTTGATATTTGTTAATTGGCCGTTAATAATTATGAATATCCTGTACCTAAAGAATGGTTTTTGATGGAAGTTCGGCTGAAGAGACTAAATTACTGCTGCAACTGAATACGACGTTGAATTGTTTGTTTGGCACACACTACCGGATGCAGTTTTTTTTTAAACTTTTATATTAATGATGTACATATTATCGTTCGGCTTTTATAAAAAAATCATTCTCTTTAACTCTTGGCTTTGTTCGCTTTGTTTCAATTGTTCATTTTAAATATTTAGTCTTGCCTTTGAGAATGTATTATGGTATATAGGAGTTATTTGGAGTTTCGAAGACATGTCTAAATCCTAAGATAAAACCAGGTCATAAATCAGCAGGTTTGGTTGAGAAAATGAAAAGGGGATTGTTTTTTTAAGGGTTAGCATGATCTAGTGAGTACGCTTGCCCAGTCGAATAGTAGACTTGAAAAGTTTGCGAGGGGCAGGGGAAGGGGAATTCGCGAAGGGAGACAAGGAGAAGAAGAGCGGCGGCGGTGGAGTAATGGATTCATGTCCGAGCGATATTTTTTCCCGTCCCCACTTTTTATGTCTTTCCATCTCCTATCCCTTTCATTCAATCAGTTTATTTATTTTTCTTTTTGCCTCTAGCAACTACCACGCGGCGCTCTTGTCGTCATGTTTCTCCGACGAAGGGTTTTTCCAACCGTTTGTATCCGGTGTAAAGTTTGCAGGGGGACGGCTAATGGCTCGGATTTACTTTGCCCACTCAATATTATTTGTTCCTTCCCCCCTCTCCCCTGGACAAGAAGGATAAAGTGAATGGATAGAATGAATGCGAGCGGATGAAATTTGCATTCGGCGAAATCGTTACCCACGGGCGCGGTGCCTAAATCTCTCTCACGGTTGCTTCCTTTCAATAATGAAATTGACGAGCTGGAATCGCATGTAGTCGCAAAGTGCGAAGTTTCTCCAGCCCCTGTATAATCCAGTTCTGATTGAAATAACTTCGCCTTGCCCGAGCGGAAAGAGATATTTTTTTATAATGAAACGCCGTGTTTTGACATGGTTTTGCTCTTTCTGCGTCGCTAAAAAATACGTAAAATCTTCTTTTTTAGAAGGGTTGTCAATCATGCGCCCCTAGTGAAACTTTGGTACAAATTTTAATTAAATACATGATTTCTAATGAAGTAATTCTATGCATTTTCTTTTGGTTACTGCAATTAATAAAATCCGCAGAACATTTTAACAAGTGAGGTACAAAACTGTTAATTAAATTAAACTGTACTTGCTCTCAACCGAAACCGTTCTGTAATTTTTTTTTCAAAAAACAAAATACCATTATAAAATAAATTTCCCCTATCAGGCATCAAGATGAATGGATAAATGTGTACTAAAGTTACTATAGCTTCAAAGATAATCTACTCACCTAATTAAAGAATTTGATCGTGGTATTCACTTCACATTAGTTTTTTGCATACAATATTTTATCAAAGACATTTGTATTTGCTGCCTTTCATTTGTTCACCTTTTGACTGCAAAAAACATTTATCAGAGGAGGGAATACTATTTTCCTTTCTTTTTCCCACGGATGATAAAAAGTATAATGCTTTGGATATTTGAGTGTCCATGCAAGGAAGGCGTTCCAGATCATGTCATTGGTGTGGCTTGGATTTAATGAATCAATTGCGTTTAATAAATGATGGACACAATCGCGCGTCGCCGCTTCTGCAAACAATGGGATGACATCGTTTCACGGCTCGACCGTTTGCCAGAGAATTAAACGGAGAATGGGGGGAGTGCCGTGTGATATATGATCGTCTTCATTGTCCACCCTCCAGTATGCTCTCTCTCTCCTCTGCCTCGAAAATCCTAAAGTTAACGTCGCGACTGTACGCAACGACACCCGTCCGTCCATCTCACACACACACTCCGTCCCCCACGTACGTACGTAGGTACTCGCCTGGATTTCGGACGAAGAGAATACAGATGGCTATCGACGGGACAACTGATCACCACTCCCACTATTGGATTTCCTCCCCACTCCTTTCTCTTTTGAATAGCTCCACTCCCACTTAATATTCAATCCAGAAATTCACCCATCGTGCTTCTCTCAACCCATCTCGGATGCCACTCTCCTCCTCCCCGTCGTACCCATTCCCTCGCTTCCACATAAAAACCTCCCCTTCCCCCGTTTTAAACTCATCCCCTGCCTCGACCCGAACCCCTTTCGCTCCTGAAATATTTCCTCCCCGCGAGTGGTCATTCGCTGCCGATGGACCAAGGGGATTAAGAGGGGAGGGTGGGATTGGGAGAGGGTGGGACCTTTGCGGAGTCATGGTGGAAGAGAATGAAGTCTGCGGGGAGAAAGGATAGGATATATATATATGTGTAGGGGGTGTTGATAAGAGGGCCGACGGGGGGAGTGAGGGGTTGTGGGCAAGGGGTGGGGATGGAGAGACTGGGAATATCGGTGGGAAAGGGTTGGTATGGAGATTGGGAGTCTGGGCGATTGTTGTCCGCTGGTCCGTGCGTTATAAATGAAGGACCTCGTGCCATTTCTGGGATATCTCTTCCTTTCTCTCTCCCTGGGTCCGTATCTCTCTCTCTCTCTCATTCGACCGTCGTGGTGGTGGTGGTGGCCGAGCAAAGGGTGGACTCGCCGTCTCCATTGTCGTCGAAATGCGCAATTGAAAATTCCTCCCCCGACTCCCGAGAGGCGCAAAACCCCAATACTTCAGCGCCCTGCCCACCGCCGTCATTATACTCTTCACGCCTAACTTAGCTCAATCCTCTTACTCGAGTCGACCATCTCCCTCTCTCTTTGTCCCTAGGAATTATCGCCAGTGCTTCCTTCCCCTCGTGTCGTGGATCTAATCTCACCTCTCCATCTCATTCTCTCTCTCATGTCCCCTCATTAACTCTTCCGCTCCTCCTCGGTTTGGAGGACTTGCATTTGACTTAAACGCTGCCGCCTCGATTCTATTAACTAAAGCGTCATGATGAAATACCTTCAGTCTTCTGCTTGTCTGCCCCGAGACGAATCTTCTGTCGTTAGCTTTGGTTGCTGGATGCTTAAAAAATGAATTACTGTAGGACGCTCCGTCATCTCAATTACTTTGCACTGGCTTATCGCTCCCTGCTAATTTATCACCAAGGGCAGGCATCTGAATTTAAGGAAAAACAGATAATTGGGATCAATACGGACGTGAAAAATACACCAACTTGAACCAGAGAAATATTTGGATATATTTGTAGATACCTATCAGTACATTAAATCACTTTAGAAGTAGCGTGGTTGTCGAAATTAGAAACGATTTGATTTAAATATTTGAATAAAAAGTTTGAATTTCTAAAGTCGTTCCTTGAAAAACCTTTTTTCAATGCAGATTAAAAGCAAGCAGAAATAAATTCTAAGATTTTATAGGATACCTCTTGATGCTCTTCAGCTTGAACAGGAAAGAAATAAATGCATTTACATCGAAATTCTTTATTCATTCTGAGCATGGTGATTTACTCATATTTATATTATTCTTGTGACACCTGGAGGTAGTGATTATCAAATTAATGTTTTGAAATTAGTTTAGGCTTAATGATACCTTTTATGGGCTCGTTAAAGGCGACTTGATAATTGTTCACGAGGATCTAAGTCTTCTCGTTCCAACTAGATGCCCATTTTTCTATTCTGCCCTTGTTTGTCTTTTCCCCTATAGTTTTACTTTGGATTTTGTTTTATATCAGAGCATTTAAACAGCCCGGGTGGGATTCTTATTTTAGCACTGGTCGATATCGTTTGTGTAACTTGTTGATGTTATAATAAATGGTTGTCTTGGAAGAATCGTAAAAAAATGTTCCAAAATTTTGTGTGCTCTTTGTAAATTATTTCAGTATCTTTTAAATGAAAAAGTCAACTTAATTTTGACTTAACACTTTCAGCCCGAAGTTTAAAATTTTAAATGCCACCGCGCCATCTCTTGATGGCGCTAGGTCTCATGGTCATTTTTCCTTCGGAATCAATTCGAGAATTAATCACTCAAATTCAATTAACATTTTTTTATTTTCTTGTTAGGTTTGAGTGTATTAGCCCGGCTACATATTATTGTGGAAAGCATAGTGTGGCAATGGGAGAGAAAGGCGTACTCGGTTGAATGGGAAAAATCCGTTCGGATGTTTCAAGTTGGTCGGGGTAATGACAGGGGAGGAACGGTCGACGGACTCGGAATAAGACGCTCGGAGAATCCAGGGAAGGGAGTCATTTGCCGCAGAGAGGAAGGAGAATGGGTTTTGGTCATCGCATAAGGAAGTTTCTTTGTTGGTAGAGAGGAGGATGCTGGGTTGCAGCGGGATGGCGCTCTCATTGTTGTTAGGCGACGTTGATGGGACATCTCTTGACTGATCATTGGTGGGTCGGCGATTTTTCCCGCTCCGGCAGACTCCACCTTGTAAGTACCCCTTAAACCACTTAATTCCTCTCTCCGCCGCCGAGGGACGTTAAGGAGTGCTGCTTGGGAGATTGAGAGATCCTACATTGTTCTCGGAGGAATGAAACGTACGGGGGTGTGTTCGGAGTGGGCGTCCGCGCTCACCCGCTTGTCTTTCGGCATGAACCCTTCGCTTTTGCCTGCTTGCCCTGCGTGCGGAGAGTGGGAACAATGAGGCCGCACGTGGGATTCCTAAAAGTCGTTTGTCCTCCTCACTCGATGGGAGTTGCTTTTCGTTATCTTGCTCCTGGGTGTAGTTTATCGAAGTAGGCGTCTACATGCGAACGGAAATGTTTGAAGATTTGCGGTAGGAAAGAGCAGCAGCCATTCCAGCAGTTACTGCGTTCTCCTTGTCTGATATAACGGCGACGAACTGTCGTCTCACATCACTATTTTTCTCCGGTTTTAGTTTCTGTGCTTTTGTTCTATCGTCGGAAATGGTCTCGACCCCATGGTCTACTTGGGTAACCTAAGTAAAAGTTAAGATACTAAGTAATAATGGCACTGGTGCCTGCTGCCAAGGATGAAAAATTCCGTAACAATTTTTTTATAAGTCATTAGTCAAAATACATAAATGATGACATTTTACTTGCTCATTATTGACCACTTCAGTTGTCCTGTTTCTTTACAACATTTGATGGAAGAGTGTCTGCTGGTTCTTTATCCTTGAAGTTGTTTGAGGATGATGAATATTTGTTTATTTTTTTCGGAAATATTTCCCGTTTGCAGCAGGCATAGTATGGAAATAGCTTAAAAACACTGAATAAACATGAAAGCAATTGCTTTTGGTGATAATATCCAAGTCATGCCCTCGGGGATATTCGTTTCGAAAAATTGATCAATGCGTGAAATGTGGTCGTAAGCACCGTAACTTTCGTAACTGTTGTTGCTTCCGAAACTTTCGAGACATTTTGACCTTTTGAACTTTAGGCGTCTGCACAATTACAGCCTAATCTCATTTCTGTTTGGACACTGAACTCAGAGTCCCGTGTTGAAATCCAGTTTAATCCCTCTGGGGGACAATCACCTTAGGCGAAATATTATATAAGCGAAAAGCCGGAAAATTTTAGGTACTAGAGTGGAAACCACTTGTGGCTGGATGAGGAAGAACCAGTCCTGTCTGAGGTGTTAATTTAACATTAGTAACTAGATTACTTTGTTTAAGAAGGCTCAACTCAAGACTGATCACGATTGTTTTAGTTTTATTCTGATTCACTTACTCATTAGAATTTCTCAATAGTTTAAGAAAACAACACAGACAGAATGTTTTCATCGATGTTTAACTACTGCTTCATTAGTGATGAACTAATTAACCAAAATATGACGATAGAAAAATGAAAGCTTCGTGGCAGTAACTTGAGAAATAAAGATACATTATATTATGCAACTAGAGTATTCTTTCTTCAACAATGATCCATATGGAAGGCAATTGAAGTTTCGCCAGACAAAATAGATTCACAGCCAAGAAATTTTATCAGCGTTGCCCACTCGACGTTAATCCTTCTAAAGTGTGGTAATAGTACCTGATATTTTATAGCCAAGTCTGAATTTCCAACAGTAAGTTCTTTGACTATGGAACCCTCAGAGACTATAGAATTTCTATTGTTATTCAAAATGATAAAGTAATTGTATCTAATTCAGTAACTGGAAGGTGAAGAAAATTATAGTATTGCATCATATTTGTGGCTAAAAATGCAAATTACCGATTCACAGATATTTACCTGAGAGTTTGGCTTACGTTATAGATTTCTGAATCGCATTTCGAGTACTCAGAACAAACAAGATTTGGTACGAGGCCAGTCAAAGAAAATTGTTTCGGGGTCATAACGCATGCTTGGAATTCTCCGGGGGAAAATGTCTAGGTGGCTCGCTTCCATGGTCTGGGGTTGAAGAGGTCATTTTCTGGAACATGACTCCTACTAAGTCTTGCGAGATGCGGAGCCGTTGATGTCTGTAGCGGAAACGTCGCGCATCTTAGATATCCTCGAGTAGCTCTCCATCTCTCTTCCGAATCGCCTTACAGTGTGTAACCAACTGTGCCTGCCTGCTCCAGCGAGCTTCAAGCGCATTACTTCCTCATTACGCATAACTCTCAGACCATTTTACTCGAAGCGGACAAGCAGCGCGGCCCATTTTGCCGTATGCGTTCCATTTCAAATTGCCTCCTGCCTGGCATTATGCATATAATAACGCTCCATTTCCTTAGCCATATCTTGGTTCTGCATTTTCGGCCAACACTGTTTCGTTAATGTCAGTCATACTGTGTCCACCCCGAAATGGGTGTTTCCCGCTTGCTTTGGAGTCGAATTCCACTATAATATGAAGGGAGACTAGAACTGAAATATGCTTTACACTCTCTGACTTTTGCCATAACGCTGAGGATTGTCTCTTAAAAAGCACTAGCGTCTTTGAATGGGGTATCCTACGCTTCGTCATGCTCATGACCTTTGCTATTTTTAAAATTTTATTTTTGCAAATGCACTGAGATCAAGTGCGTGCATGGTTACTTGCCGAAATGGTTTCAAGCATCTTTATGAATAAAAAGACGTTTTCTGTATAATTTAGCAATGCTCGGCTATGGATACATTTGTTTTGCTGAAATTTCCATCTGCGTTTAAAGATGTTCCAAGCCTATAGAAGCTGAAGTATTCCGTGAATTCTAGTTTATTTTCTTATTTTGGAGCTAATGACATTTCTTTTCCTCCAGTTAAGCGGAAATCTTCCAATTTACTCCGACTTTGTTTGCTAATGTAGTTGCAGTTCCTTTACGTTGGGGTAGTTTTAATGCTCTTACTATCAAAACTGGAATGTTTGTTTTATTGAGGAATTTAACTATTCTAAAGGTTTTTCGTGAACCTTTGTGTAATCGTAAGTTTAAATTACTTACTTTATTTGAATATTTCGTGGCTAAAAGCTGACTCTTTCTTGCCATTTCCAATGTACTCGAAGATATTTTCAGCCACAAGAAAGAACGCTAATTGAGGTTTTTGTTTGCATAAAATTAGCCCATTCATATGTTTTTTCTGTATTTGGCTTAAAAACTGAGATCAACAATATCTTTTAGCTAAATGCATTTATCTCAAGCAAAAGATGAAAAAACAATATTTGAAATTGCACACAGTGGTTTATTGGCGTTATTTCTTTCACTGGCATGCGTGTGCGGTATCGGAAATTGAGGGAACTGTTAATTTGGTTAAAAACAGTTTTTTAATCTATATTTTAACCAGTTGACTGCTCTGCGGTGAAACTGAAGGAACGTACACGCGTAAGAATGTAAAATGCTGATGTTACAGAAAACGCCTTTATGCAATTGTTGCCGTACACACAGAGTAACTTATTGCTAGGGCCTATTTTCTGCAATCAATCAAAAGTTCTTCTCGTCCTGATGGTCGCATGCATATTCATTGGGGAAAGGGAATATTTGCACCTCCACCGATTTCACTGCGCACTCAACCCTCTCCCTAAGGCCTCTCCTTTTCCCCTCCGGAGATTTTTCCCATTGTCCCACCGTCGTCCAGCATAGAGCCATCCACATGCGCACTTCCTGGCCCCAACTACCCTGGCCCTCCCTCCCAAAAGCATTGAGCCACCGAGGCGGTTCCTCAGTCCCCCTTCTCTCCAGTGGTGTCCACCCCCTCATCCATCGGTTTAATGTCGCACTGACCGCACGGGATGGGGGCGTGGACTGTTAAAGAGATGGGATGAGGCTTGAGGGGGTCGTCGCCAGAACGATATGTGCTCGGATAAAGGAGCTCTACTTGCTCCCGAGTATGTGGAGAGGGTGAAGAAAAGGCTTGCGGGAAGGGATCGTCCTTCGTAATGGGTCTGTAGGCGTTGAATACTCGCCGAATCTTGTATCCAAGTTACGCGCCCCAACTCGCTCCCCCTCTTCCTTGTTGGGATGCAGTAGTAGTGACAGAGATCGCACGCACCTTCATCTGTATCCATGTCGGAGACCTCATCGCTGATACAATAATTACGTCCCCTTCCTTCAGTCTCCTCCGTTTGCAGTCTCGCACGTACCGTCTATTTACGGACGCCTCCGAAAGCAATTAAACCCCACTTTCATGCCTCTCTCCCTCTCCCTCCATCGTCGCTTTTCCGCAGCTTTCAATGCTCCGATCGTTCCTCTCGTTGAGCCTCCGCGCCCAATTCCCTCTCCCCGCCTCCCGCTCCGTTTTTGGGTGGCTTAATTAATGGCCTCTTTAGTGGATAATGGCGGAGCACGGGCGAAGAGGCGGCTCCTATTGCCCCGTACAAGTAGATTTAGTGGTTTTTGAGTGAATCACTCGGGCGATGAGCCTCCGAATCGGTGTTAGAGATAAGGGCTGTTGTGAATGCGATTCCACGGCTGAGGTGGTAAACTAGCTCTCGCGTGATCAACAGAGAAATGCTTAGGTAATGAATGTATTTTAAAGACAATCATCGCAGCCACGTCAGTTTTTCCCCACGAAACAAGAATTTAGATTTTTTTGAAGGAAGAATGGTGTCTCGTATTTAATAGTGGAAGTGTTAAAATTAATGAGAGCGAGAGAGCAATCTAATCCCGGTCTGAGTTAATTGTACATAAATAAAAGCATAATATTTCCGCGTACTTTTAGAAGTGGTGGCGCTCGATTTATAGTTGTAAACCTCTTTGTTCACCTCCTTTATAAAAGTAATTTAATAAAGTGATGAAATCAGACACTCGATTTTGCTTTCCATTGCGCCCAAGTCCGAAAAATGTGGAATGAAACTGAGAAATAAACTTAGTTACATAATTATTCTTTGCTTCCGAGAAAAGGATTAGCTCTTGAACCTTCTTTACGGTACTTGTATAGTCATGTCAGCGAATCCTTATAGTTTATTTTCTTGTGTATAAACGATTTATGTGAAGGCATCAACTTCTCTCTTATCACTTCTTGACTCACCTAAAAAACAAGTGTGTAATAAAGGCACGAAGTGAGTTCGTTGTTTTTCATGAGGTAACTGGGATTATTTTGAGGAAACATGATAAAATTGTTAGAATCATGGTATCGTCGAAAATATTCTTCTGTGTCTAACCTTGGGGATATCGAACATGAATAGAAAGGAACATGAATAATTTATGTGTTTTGTTCCCTGAACCATTCCCTGAAAAATCTATTACCTCATTGCTCCGTGCAGTTCCTGAGAGCAGGTTAGCTAATTGCATAGTTTCGATATGATATAGAGTGAAGTAATTGTTGGAAGGATTTATTTATGCATGCTATCTTGATATTCAGCCACGCAGGATGAAGAACCATCTTCAATGGACCATCATGAAAAGAGACTAATCTCACCGAGGAGGGTGAAATGCTGCCGAGCTGTTTTTTCCTCTGAAATCAGACTCCATCATTCACAAGGTTCAATCACATTTCGCGAGTGTCCAGACGCTATGATCTAATTTTATTTATTTTATTCCTAGTCATTCAGTCATGCACTGATGTCATGGAAAGGGCCTCGTGCCTATTATTCAGACGCAGCCTTATCGCTCGCCTTGCTTAACGCGATGTTTCGGAAACATCAGCTCGGTGCACGTCTCTCGACCACTTACTTTGCTTGGTGCGCGTTTCTGGATCCCCCGTGCTCTTTTCTCTCCACTCTCGAGCATTCGATCATCCTCTGTCGCGATTCGCTCGGAGCGAGCGGCGTCCAGCCCCGGCGCGGGTGATGGATTGCCCCCCGACGATCCTCGCTCGCCTCTCCGCTCACTATCCGGCATTTGTTTTTCACCGCCCCCCACTCAGGCGAGAGGGGGCGCTATTCACGCGTCATTTAACCTCTCCCACTCACTTTCTCTATATTTGCGAAGAATTCTCAGCTAAACGAAGTTCCTGAATTCTATCTCAACTTCTTCCAGTTCAGATCAGCCTCCTGAACGCTCCGGATCACGCAGCGGCTTTCTCTCCCATTCGAGCCAATTTTGTCTTTTGGTAGTAATGAACGTTGAATTTTTTAATTTTATCAGATGGGTTTTGGTGGTGGGTAGAGCACTTGATTCCCATACAGGGAGCCCGGGTCCGAAGGGAATCCTATTGATGTGAGGCTTCCTATCTCGTGGGCCCAGGTTCGAATCCTGGCATTGGCGGAGATTTTTTAGTGGAACCCAGTTCCTTACTTGAGTACAGTGTGGAGAGAACTTCAGGTATAGTACTCCGTCCCTCGGATTGGACCTGTGGAGTCATTTGCGCTTTTCCTAACCTTGCGTAAGAGTACCTAAGCTAGTGCCGACGCACAGTGGGCGGAATTAGAAAAAAGCTGGCCAATATTCATATCTCCGTTATTTATTAAAGTAAAACCATGATTTTTTCCACGTTTTATTATTTTTATCTCCTGAATCCTAATCTAATGGTAGTTTTTATGTAGATCAATCAGGGGCTTCTCTGAAAAAAATGGTGGTAACAATTAAATCCTCTCCTTCGAATATAATAAGGTTGGTCAACTATAATTTATGTGTATGTTAGATATTTATTCATAAATTTACTGTATTTGTGTTATCAATATCGATTATAATCTGTATATTACTCTTTTACGATATATCGATGCGCGATATCGATAAAATATCGAAGGGTTATTTTAATGTAAGGAAGGGAATTTGATCAAAATATTCCATGGAGATCAATGTCATTCAATTATTTTTTTAATTGGCATTAAAATATTATATTTCTGTATTTTCAATTAATAAGAATATAAATAAATGCATTAAAAAGTTATCAACTGAGTCAACCTCGTCGCTGTCTCCGTCTTATTCTGTTTGCTCCACCATCAACTGGAGATTACGAGCTTTTTTAGATACTTTCACATTCCCCTTACATTTAGATACTTTGACATTCCCGATGATAATATCAGCTGATCAGAAGTTAGAAGCATCCTTCAAAAAATATCCCCGAATATTACTATCCTTGAAATTTTCCTTTAAATGCTGATCCTGGAACCTCCAAATATCCTTATGCCTTGGTTCTTGGGCCTCCTCCGACAATTGGCCAATGGGTAGTACTGCCGCTTTCGCAATGGATTCTACGTGAATAAGAACGTTGTGAACAGTGGGCTGCATGCATTGGGTACAAGTTTACGTAAAGAGCTGCAGTGGAATAGCAGTAATCGTTGAAAGCCGTACTATTGATTGGGAGTTCACTAGATAGGGCCTTCAGAATGTTCGAAAACCTCTGTATTAGCTTCTCACTAATACTGGAATGGAAAATTTTAACGACTACATATCAGTATAATGTAATTATTATTAAGTATACCGATTTAAAACAAAAATTATAAAACACGAGATTTCATGTATAAATGTTTATTTACGTACCAGAAATTTCCGAAGAAATCTTTGGATTGGAGAATAAGCGTCTCGCAGAATTGCTATAGTTTGTAGTTCCACTACCAGGTTTCAGGATGCCAACAAAAGTCCCATTCTTGTCACAAAAGAATGTCGTA
This sequence comes from Pyrrhosoma nymphula, assembly GCA_963573305.1. NCBI lineage: Eukaryota > Metazoa > Arthropoda > Insecta > Odonata > Coenagrionidae > Pyrrhosoma > Pyrrhosoma nymphula. The sequence continues at coordinate 157,820,851 of OY754331.1, read as the reverse complement.
ATTCTATCTCCCTCCTTTCTACTTTGTACTTACTGCCATTAGTGGCCTTAGTCTGAACAGATATCACGAAATTCCATTAAGATTATGAATTTTTGGACCCGTTTAGCAGGGTTATGGATGATCCAAAATTACGGTTCTCCATAACGCATGCGCTCGCGTTATCGTTATTTTTAAATTGCGCAAATGAGAGCGACAAAATGATTGCCATTCTTCAAATTTTATCTGGTGTTTTAAATCACTAGTTTTAATTAATAGGGTACATTCTTAGGACAGTAGCTATAAGCATGTCCATCCTAGAGCTGTTTGCATTTTGGATAATGATAACGACAACGTGATCACTGACCCCTGTGATCACAAAACGGGAACATTCGACCTTCACAGTGATGGACCTGCTATTGTATTGTACATCATTATTAAAATAATCTTGTCACGAGGAGAAAATATCGAAATTGCAATTCTGGAGGTATTCATGCTGACTGACGCTCCTCACTTAAGCCGTAAATACATATCCAGCCGCATAAATGCTGAGGTTAATGATGCAAAAAGCTAAATCCAACGACACAAAGGCATCTGCACACTATATAAATGGAAATATGGCAACCAATTAACAAACATCTTAAGGGAATTTCATGAGGTAAGGCGTGAGTACACGACGCTAGTTTCAAGGGTCAACTGCTCACTTCCTGTGCCAAATATTTGCTCCCTAACATCTATGCAGTATCTTAACAACGCCAAAAGGCACTTGTGGAATAACTTTGCATATGTATTTTTAATTATGGAATTTTCCTTAACTTCTACAGTAAAAAAACATGGATCTGGTAACTTTATTTGGCATTCATTCGAGCAACAACAAAATAAGGAAATTCCGCGGCTCATTAACGCGCCGAGCAGCTGCCCTGCCGTCTTATACATTTCCCATCCTAAGTGGAGGTGGCAAGTTTGGGCAAGATTTTTCTTTTTTGGCATATAGTAGAGACTAAACCCTTTTTTTATGGAAAACGTTTTTAAATCGAGTCTTGTCGCTAGCAAAAAGAATTTTTCCACTTTATGAAAAAATAGGTAAAAAGTAGAGCTTTTTAAAATGTTTAATAAGTACTTGTAAAAATAAATTGAACTTTCACCAGAAGCCTTAAGGAACATGTACAATTTTAGAAAATATGTTTAAAAATCAGAAAAGAAACATATAAACGCTTCACGAGAGAAAGTAAAAAATTGATGTTTTCGGAAAATACCGATTTTAAGTTTTTGATGATTTTTTCTCAACTTTGACGGCCTCTGCTGGCTCAACGGATGCTCCAAAAATGAAATAGCTATAGTTTCCTACAGCATAGATATTGTTTAATCAGAGTTTAGTATTTTTATATCCCGAAAAAAAAGTCAAAAGTTTGCATTTTGGCCAGTTTTTTTCAATTTCCGCCCACTGTGCGACGCCGGTTTTCCTTCCACACTTCCACCGTTACTAAATATCATTCCCTTACCTATCTACCAACCTATCCTACGTTGGGCGAATGGTCTCTTTTGCCGGTCGTCTCCTCAAATAACCAACCAACTAATCGGGTTCGAATCTCGGCCGAGGTGTTGATTTTGTCATGAATCCCAATCCGTAGGTACTTGGCGTGCCAGGTTTAAAGCGCTTTAAGTGTAGTACTCCGTGCGTCGGGTGGAACGTTACACTACGGACCCTCCGTCTCATTCCGTTCGGACTCATCCATTCCTCATGTGATCCTTCCCTTGTCAGTGAACCCTCCACTCCTATTTGCGTGAATGACATCAGTTTGTGGTCGCCTTCCCAAATGAACAATCTTTGTAGTTTGCCAGAAAATGTTCATTAGGTAGCACCCTATTCCGCCTGTGAAAACATCATGAGACAAATAGGTATCTATTTTTCGTTGGTAATCGATGAATCTGACGCTGCCTTGAAAGGCAACACCAGTCGCGTCCACTCAATTAAACGTTCCGGTGAAATTACAAAGTTTACGCTATTGGCGGAATGCTGACATTGTAATATCGAAACAAATTATAACATTGATAATTTAAAGGGGACGGGTCAGTGAGGTCGATAGAAGAAAGACATTGAAATATTAGTGCTATGCTACATAAAGAGGAAACACAACTAGAAAAATACGATGGTTTCTTACTCAGTGACTTGTAATACCTTGAATTTGATACCGCGGTATCAAATTAAAACGCTGCGCTGACGTGAATTAGCCGGATTTTTTTTACGAATGTAGAATGTATTTTCCTTAGCTTTTTTTACATTATCCTGAAAACAGCTTCAACTGCCTTTTACTTCAGGCATTCTAGCAGGAAATACTAGACAAACAATCAAGACTATGCCCAGGGGGTAAATATTCTACCAACGAGGGAGTGGAACCCACGACCCTGGGCATGGCAGGCAAGGATACCCCACCTCCACCGAGTCTGACGCCAACGTTGTGTGGCCATACTACGGACGTAGAATTAATTACTACATACTACTACTATTAGGGTCATACTAAAAGCCACGACCAAAAATTTTGTAATTCTTTCCCTAAACCTCATCTAAGTGCAAAATTACGTATTAAGGAGCATTTTATGAGAGCATGAAACCTGCTTTTTTCTTAAGTTGTTTTTCTATTTTGGCTAGCATAATAATTTTCATAGTGACAATGCAATTTCCTGCGTGATGAAATTATTTAAAATTCCAATTTAGACAACGTAAATATTTTTCATTCTATCAAGGTTTCCATAAAAAATCTAAGTTATTAAATACGGATGACTTCTTTAATTTAGGGAACAACATTTAGGGTTATAATTATGAACGGTATACAAATGAAAAGAAAACTTAGTTTTATTCCACCAACAAAGTTTTCTTTTCATTTGTGAAAATGAACTTCCACACAGTTGAGCCGGAAACCATCGAAATAATCATGAACGGTATATTTCATATCGACCGCCTTTAATTTACGATTTACGAGACAACAGGAATACTGATGGTGGATTTCTTTATTTTGTGTGAGTTCATTCAGTAAAATAATGATTGACTTAAAATAAATAGTTAATTTTAATTAACGATAACCCAAGTTTATTATGCCAAGCTTTGCCTACGCTGAACTTTTGCAGTTAATTTATTTTTGGCATTGGAAAGCATGATTTGAACAAATTCTCATAAACTTTATGCACCCTTTGCTGTTTCTTCGCTTTCGCTTCCTCGACCGTTGGAGAAATCGGTAGGTCGGTGACATCTGTTAGCAAATCCATTTATCATTGCGCCATTTTTTACAATCTCTCTATCTCTTAAGCTTGTGGCATTAGTTTCTGCGCAATCAGCGCGAAAGATCAAGTCTCCGGCCAGATCACCCACCCCAACAATTGTTAAGTGCCGTGTAACTGCAGACTTCACGCGCACTACGCAACGAAATATTCATTTCCGAAACATTTTCCAGTCACTGTTTTTTTCCCCGCATGTCACACCACCCGTAGCATCATTTTTCAAGCCACAATTAGATGTAAGGAGAGGGCGTGTCGCTGGTAAGTGATAACATCTCGCCGTCCAGATAAAGGTCCCGATGGCAAACAAGGGCTATGGGGGTTGAGGAAGAAAAAACTTCGGGTGAGCGGAGCTAAAAAAAAAAGTATGGTGAGGGGGTGCGAGAGGTAGTGAGCTACATAATCTACCCCCCACAACAAGCCACCAACGGATTAACCAAGGAGAAGTTTTTAAAGAGGCAGCAAAGGGAGCTCCATTGATCGAAATGTGGCGAGATGAGAATTGAAGTGGATGGAAAAAAGAAGGAAACAAATGGAGTTTCTTCCCTTTTGGCAGCGGCCTTCTTCTTATTAAGCGCGGGGTGTTAGTGTGCGGGGATACGCGCAACGCCTGTTTTTTTTACCCTTCATCCCCTTCGTTGCGACGCCACCGTGCGGCCCAAGCTTCAACTACGACGGCGAGACAAAAAAAACTGAATGACAACGCTATCGGGGAAGAAGGGTTTCCTGGCGGGTTCACCCCACCAGTGCAGGGGGCTAAATGTTGAAGGGGGGTTTTCGTTTGGGGGTTAGTGAGTGTAGGGGGGGGGGGCGTGGAGGATTTGGAGAGCAAGGGATGAGAGAGTTCTGGATGGGTTTTGATTTATTGCCGTCCCGGAAGAGGAGCGGCTCCATCCACTGATTCGCGGTGTCTGCTCTGATATGGATCCCGGGTCCCTCTGGTGCCGTTAAGATTTCGGGTTTGGTCGTGAGCGGGTGAAGGTGGGTGATGTGATGGGATGTGACGCAACACTCTTCGCCTTCATCCCCCAAGCCGTCTCATCTCCTGTCCTCCCTCGTTTGCGTGCGATAATTTATTCCCCACCCTTCATCCCTGCCTTCCGTGTCTTGATTTCGCGGCCCTCCTCCTCCCTCCACACCCTCGGGTCTTCGACCTCATTTGTTTCCTATCCTCGGCGGCTTTTTGGTTTTGCAATTCATTCCCGCGTTCTTCTTCCGCTCTTAACCGTCCATCTCCTTTTGCTCCTCCGTCATCCTCCTTCTCGTGTCGTTATTTCTCTCGGGGATACTCGGGAATGACTGATGTGCAAGTTTTGGAAATTGTGTTTTCAAAGTTTAATACTTTCGATTCCTGCCACTTGCCTGCTACGGCGGATCGCTTTCTCGAATCATCAGTTATGAAGAGCCTGACAGAATGGATGACAGAAGAGATCGTCGGAAGCTTGGTTGAGCTGTAGTATCTCGGTTACTTGTTACGTATTTTGGATTTACAAGTTGATGTATGTCACAGTTCAGATGGGCTAAATGACAGCACGAATAATTAGCTTACATTTGGGTACGTGCCGATTGGACGTCTTAAGAGTAGTATATTACCATGTGCGTTACATCTGTAGTGACTGCTGCCATCATGAGTTTTAAGCTCAAACATTATAACCATTACCTTCGAAAAGTGGTATTTCCTATTCAATTTTATCCAATTTCTCGACGTCAGCCTCTCGTTTTAGCTTTAGATAGTTACTTAACCATCTATGTCTTAATGAATCCAACCACCAGGTGCAAATACATACGAATATAGCAATAATTTTCACCGGTTTTCTCTAATGTTAACCGATAAATAATCTCTATTGAATTTATTTTTACCAAGCGTATGTTTCTATGACTGATGAATGTAATATCATTTTTGTATCATCATTTTTCTTTCACTTTCTAGCGAAGTATACTCGATCTGTGTGTAAATAAATCTCATAAAAAGGTGGCGTAATTTCTTCAACTTGTACAAACTGCGGCACAATTCGTAATTTTCGGGGTGGGTTTATTTTAGATCGTTGAATATTAGAAGATTTATAGTTATGGTAATAAGTACGAAGTGTATGATGGACATTTGCCATGAAGTAATGGTGAGCGAAGAAAAATTAAATGAATACGTAAATTAATGAAGACAAATTTGAAGACATTTTACTGTGACAATTAGCTTCTACAGACTTCGAGTAAACATAAAGAGATTTATGTTTAGTTACAATCATGGGTATCTAAAAATAATAGAATACCCCCGAGTCTTAGAAAGAGTTTAATAAATTTGAAAATATCATTAATGAAAATTTACTTGGATAAAACATCTTTCATAAAATATCTTACTTAAGGCCGATGGAAAAAGTTAAAGTGTGAGTCAATTATCCTTATCTGTTGGAAGATATTGTTGCAAAATCACCCATAATAATTAGATGTTTTTTAAAGCGAAATTTTGAGGTATGCAGTGCATACTATAAAACAAGAAAAATGGAAAAAAAAATTCCTGAAACCTCTTTAACGTCCATAAGTGACTAGCAAAGCGAGGTAATGAAAATAATTGGTGAGATAGATCGTTGGTGAACATAATATTAAAATTTATTTTATTATGGATGATTTGGTATCCAATTTCTATAAGAAATATATTTTCATTAAGAAATAAGAAAGTCTGTTTGTAGTAAAAACATTAGTGACATGAATATTAAATGTTTGGTTTATTTTTGCTTGTAGTGAAATGAGTAAACTTCTAAGGTTTTTATGTAGGTTTGCACGTTGTAATTTGAAAAACACTGATTTGATTTGGAAATGAATGGCGGGTTGTAAAATCATATTTACCGAATAAAAGTGCACACCACAAACATCATCGAAAATTAGTCCACCTCAGGTTATTTCTTTCAATCAGTCCACTTCATTAAATTAGCTACATGGCGAATCATGTTTTATTATTATATTAATAACACTTCCTGTTATTGGCATAGCTTGGATTTAAAGGGGATAACCTGCATGAGACACAAATGGTATTAAATCATCAGCTTTCTTTGAGACGTGTGAAGTGTTTGGTAACATATCCTGAGGAGAACTAAGCTGAAAAATAATCTTTCAAGTTGTAGAATTCGTTATTACAGTGCTCTGGAAGCAATTAAATGAGTAAATTAAGTTGCTGATAACTAAGGCCAAACAGTATCCATAATGATTAAGAGCGAATGATCCGATTGCAAGAAATGAGCGTAGGATCAGACTGTCAACAGATGTAAAATTCAAACGGATTTTTTTATCGTAATATCTCGCAGGTAATACTATAAGCTAAAATGTGTTTCAGTAGTTTCCTATTTAAAAAAAAATTATGCGGTGTCATTACTTCCGCTGATTAAATATCTCAGTAGTAATTTCTATTCAATCGCATGTTATGGTTAATTGATCACTTGGTCATAATTTCTCGCGTGCCGTTGAGCAGCCCGAATAATCTTTTCCGATTTCACTCCGCTCTCGGTTCCATGCACTTAGCCGCCCCGCGGTGGCACCTTCCCTAGTGTAGTGTTCGCTCGGTCACCTCGCCTCTTCTTGAATCGCCTCCCGATCGTGTCCTGTGGCACTGCTATTGCGATGCAGTTGTAATTGCCGATATTTCCCATCGCTCCACTTGATGAAGACCCGCACGCTACACTGCCCACACCACGCTCGATTCTCTCGGAAACGACTGAGAGGAAAAAAACTGTTGCTTACCGACACAAGGGAGACGGGATTCGAAGTGTGTGGAAGGGGAATATGGGAAATGATTAATGCTCTTCCTCATCTCCGGAGTATCGCTTCCCCGACTGTGTTGCCCCCCCACCCCACGCCAACTATGACCGCCCTTTCCTGAAGAATACGCCATCCGATTGCTGGATGAGAATAGCAGAGCCAGGTCTTGATGGAGCCCGCGATAAAAAGCAGTGCCCCTCCATCTCTGTGGGCACAAAAAAGTTTCCTTGTAATTGCGTGCGTTGTGTAGCTTATTGTCAACCGTTTCGAGATTCCCATTGCTGGGATTTTTTGTGGAGTGGTGAAGCGTTTCCAGTCGAGTCTTTGGGAAAGGCGCCACGCATTCTGTATGGATTGATTTCATTCTCGATAACTGCCGCGATATTACTTTGGGTGAAATCTTGATCATTGTACTTTTTCTCACTGGCATTTAATTACAAACTACGCTTTTGAAGTTTGATTTGTAATAAAGTCATCATATAATTGTATTTGACGAGTGTCATATCTCGGTATCAGTGTCCAATTATTTAATACCAGTGGGAAAACTACTGAGTTGTGGATGTTATCACGCAAGGTTTTCCGGAGGCCGTACTCTTCCCTTAAAGGTTGAGGTTGAGATAAAAGAGGTTGATTATTTAACAATACTTCTGTTGGATAAAAATACGAAGATTTTGGTCCAATTTTCATTGAACTGCATATTCGTGTTTTTTAAACTGTCATCATGTTAACCATCAACTTACTCTCCTTGTTTCTATTCGTAAAAACTTCAATTTGAAAAGAGGAGCCCGAAAGATATTTTCCTCAAGGAGAAGAAATATTCAGCCCCCTAATAAGGGAATCAATGAAGAATGTGACCAGTTAATTAGTTGTTTCCAAGTTTGTTTCAATTCTCACTCTTTTATTGGTAGTTAGCGTGTGCATTTAAACTTTTCGTTTGATTTTTTTCTCGGCCTTTTTTTACTTGTATAAACCAGTGAGGATCAAAACGACAAAAAACAGTCCACTAGGAAGTTTGTCTTTATCTCATTCTGGAAAGTAATCATCTTACTTCGGTATTTCTTTCCCTGCTAATACTCGCCTATTTTTCAAATTTCAATTGAAAGTGAAGAGCATTTGAGGCATTTGTCTTAGACGAGGTAAGTAGCCAGCACGTTGACAGTATAAGTAATAGTAACAGTTGTTATTTTACGTACTTCGACAGCTAATATCATTTCGTACTTAGATTCTGCCACTCGTAGATAGGGACAACAGCACACGGGCGAATAGGATTATCACCTCTCCGAATTAGAGCCGAGCCTAACGATGTTTAATTTCGGATACAGCGGGAATGCGTGCCTTAGTAGTAGACCTTTGCCCTAAAAGAAGCAAACGACAAATCAATCGTTTGGATAATGATTTTGGTTTCAATTTCCTGTAAATATTACTTTTTAGCGTGTGTTTTCCCACTTTTCGATGTGTTTCCCAAGTTGTCTCGGCAAAACAAGATATACAGTGACGAAAACAGTCTGATATAAATTGTTTCCTCTCTCATACCAATTATCACCTTTCTTTTCCGTTTTTTTCCGTGCTAACTCTCGCCTCTCGAGGTTATTTGCAGGAAAAAGTAGGAGCCATTGAGGCATTTGCGTGAGATATGGGGGAAAATAAGCTCACTGATAATAGATGAAGTTAACGATCAGCTGTGTATCCGATAAAAAATGTTGTTATCAAATCCCTCCGATCATTGCTTGTTAATGAGTGTAGTCTCACTTTTTGATTGATATCGCCTTGCTTGCTTATCAAAACAAAGACTGAGACGACAGAAAACTATCGGAGAATAAGTTTTTCTTTCTCTCACCGTCTTACAATGAGTCCCCGTATTTCTTCGGTAAACCCTTCCCTCGCTCGACTGAAGGTCAAACTTCAATTGTAATGTAGGATCCTTTAAGGTATTCGCTTAAGAGATAGGAAATAACCAGAGTCCTGGCAATATATGATGTAAACAAACGGTTACTTTGCTAGTTCTCACATTTGTATCAATTCCTCCAATTATCGCTTGCTAGAGAATGTTTTAGGATTTTTTCGATCTATCTTTCATCGGTCTTGTTTGTCAAAATTTAAGTAGTTTTTCTTTCTCCCAGTCCGGCCTATTTTCATCTTACTTCTTTGCCTCTTTGTTTGTTATTACTCACCTTCTTTATAAACTCTTGTTGAAGTTTAGGAACCTAAAAGGGTGGGAATCGAACCAGTGCGATGATAAAAGAAGTAAGCAGCAGACAGTCATTTGGTAAATTCTATTTTTTTCCAATTGGTCCAAGGTTTTTCTCGCTAGAATATGCATAAAATCTTATCTTTAAATTTCACCTCGGTTCTTGTTTCCTTGACAAAGTATGGACCAAAATGGCAAAAAAAATTACACGGTAAATAATTGAATATACTTATTTGATCGCCGTTTTCGGAAAAAGTGAAAATATTCATGCGAACATAATCATCTTAAGTGATGTTACAGGATTAATCCTCGCGGCTAGTGGCATCTTAAGTCTCCCATATTCCCATACCAGTGCCATTCTTAATCGGCCGCTGGTGCTAAACACCTAATTACTTAAATCAATCCTAAAATTTCCTAACTAATCAGAAAATCCGGGTTGGGGAGTGTTCTGGACATTGGCCAGGCAAGTCTGAAGTCTGTGGGTCAATTATTGATCCAGGTTGATTGTTTCCCAAGGAAACTTGTACGTAATAAATTATTTTCCTACTTCATCACCAAGCAATATCTTATTTCGGTGTTTGCTTAAAATTTATGGAATAATCCACGTTCGGATAACGGAACTTAGGAAATAAGAGGCAAGTCCTTGTGCCAATGAAAATTTTTGCTTCAAATCCCTCCGATTGTAGCTTGTTACCGAGTTTATTTAGAACTCTTCGATTGATTTCTCCTCGGTCCTTTTTTGCTTGTCAAAACAAAGACCGAGGCGAGAAAAAACGGTCGGTTAAGAAGTTTTTCTTTGCCTTGCCCAGTCATCATCTCACTCGGGGTTTTTCTTTCCCTCTCCCCTTTTCTCTCGCTCCTTCATTTCCTCCCGCCATCGTCCTCACTCGGCTCACTCACCTCTCCCCCCCACCCTCCCCACCCTCCGCACGCAAGCACCAATACACAGCACGACTTCTCTCCCGGCGATGAGCGGCGGCGGCAGCGCTGCTGCTACTCTCCACTACTACTACTCCGCCAGACGAGCGCCCACCGCTCGCTTCGCTCCAACCCTTGACACCCGCCAGCCTAGAAACAATGCCCCTTGACAGTGACGGATTGACTGCGATATCTGGGCGACCGGAATTACGTCACGTGCCTCCTCCCCCCTCTCCCCTTCACCTCCTCCCCCCCGATGGCATCCTCGTGGCGTCTCCACTTCCCCCTTTCTCATCTCAAAACTACACATCCCTCCGCCCCATCTACTCCTCCCCACAGTCCTCATTCCACCCTTCCCTTCCTGACTCTTCCCTCCTTCTCTCGATCTCTTATTCTTTCCCTCAGAGCGCAGAAACCCCCTTGTACGCGTCCGCTTCGTGTCCATCGAATTAATTATTTGTCCTTTTCTGCGCAAAAGCTAATCTCTTGTGACTGATATTGGCTTCCTCTAGAATATCTCCCGCTACCCGAAAGTGGGTTGTTCAAAAGAAAAAGAAAGATGTTCGATTTTGGAGACTTACGACACTTTAACAATGCACTTACTTTGTTTGTATTTCTTAGACGATTCGTGAACTTAACAGTTATTTATTTTTTTAAATGTGATCAAGCACCCCACAATCCACAGAATTAATTACTTTTCCTTTTATGCGCAGGAGTTAATCCCTTTTATCTGAGATTGTTTCCCTCTAGGATATCTCCCGTTGCCCGAAAGTGAAAGATGTTGGTTTTTGGAGACGTAAGGCTCTTTAACCATGCTTTGTCTGTATTTCTTGCATGATGAGTGTGTTTAAGGGTGATTTATTTATTAATGTGTTTAAATACCCTTTAATCCAGATGGACAATATCGGCGAAGTCCAACTAATCGTAAGAAACGTTGAATATTTTCTCCTTAAACGTAATTCGTTTGCTTGCTTGTATGTGCATCCGCGGTCGTATTTTCCTATGGCTCATAACCAATTTTAATTCAAACTCTTTCACACTACCATTCAGGGGGATATACACGAAGAGGTCACGTTATGTATATATTTACTTTGATGATGCTGTTTTTCTTGATTTCCACTTAAACCAGTAAATAAATTTGGCAAGGGCTGAGCATGAATAAATTGCTCTACTATTAGGCTAAAAAACGGTGCATTTGAATTATAAATTGGTATTTTATTTTTTCTAAGATAATGATAAAACTTATGTACTCCATAAAACTTTATTCAAAACGAAATTAAACCAGACCTAGGTTTCGACGGTACAAGTATTTGGATAAAGCATTGCCATCAAAATCCGGGCCATATTTTATACTGTTTTTATTAATTTTTCGCATAGTAATTAAGTTTATTTCTATTATCTTAATAAAAAGTGAATTCCACCAAGCCACGCCTCAAAACACGCGGTATTTCAAGTTTAGTGAAAATGTACATGAACATAAATTTGCATTTATAGTTGCTCTGTTATATTATCTCGTATGTGAACACTCCCTTTAACAGGAAGTTTCAGAAAATGGAGTTCAGCTTCCAATTTGCATTATTTATTTTAAAAAGGAGCAGTTATGAAGAACTGTGGGAAAACGGTTCGTAGGTACCTATAGTTCTATGGTTTTATTTCGTTAATAATTCTTGATATTTTCCAAAACAAAATGTAAAACATTATTTGATTTTTTTTCTCTGGGAATAATATTTAAAGATTTTGAAGAATAACTAGCTACTAACGGTTATATGGTAAGTATTTAGTTGTTTTGTCAGAATCATTATCGATAAAACATGGCGCGTGATGTTGAATTAGAAAAATAGGAGGATATACATGGGATAAAAATCTCAGTCTTCATTTAGTTAATTTTTTTGCATGATTTTGGATCAGTGATATGCCACTAAAGAGTCATTCATTGTGGTATAAAAATTGAGTTAACTAATTGGGAGAAAATGATATTTACACTTCTAGTGGTAATTTTTTACGAGCTTTTAATCGCTCTTATTTTTAATTGTGAGGCTGTTTATGTCCGGCCCGAGGCCAAGTTTTTTTTGGTCGGGGTAATTCCATGCCGTGTTGCAATTTGGAGTGAACAACCGTTTTATCTTGAACAAAGGCTGCTCATCTATACTATATTCACACGTGATTCACCTCGGGTGTCGGTAATTGATCTAATTAGTGGCAGCCGTAGATGGAATGGTGCCTCTTCCACGTCTAGTATGTGCATCGTACTTCGCACCTGTCACTGCAGCACCTCATCCTTGTTCGGAAATTGGACCAATTACTCCGCTGCACACGAGTGAATGCGTGAGCATTGGCACGGCCGTTGGTCGCCCTTCATGCGTATGTTGCCTCCCGCGGCGCCATCGGGACTTTTGCGCCGCGTGTGAAAATTACTCACCCCTTTTGTTTTCATGTGTATTTTGCTGCAGCCATTTCATTTATCCATTCTGTGGGGAAACCCCTCCAATATTGGCATGATTGGCCGTCTGAAACAGGAAAATACACACGCTTTAAATAAAATATTTTCATTTGTGTCGTGGATATAAATAGTACTTGTAAATCAAGCAAAAATCGTTTGATGCTCATTTCTTTTGACATTCAAATCTCATGTTTTGAGACCGGCGGTGTATACCAAAATGCTTAAAAGTGGCTAATTTTTACATCACATATAGTGGTCATACCTGCCACATTATGGGTCATGGTTTCGGGTAACCTATGCAAATTAATATTAATACAATTGCATTGGCTGCGAAAAAATGGGTATAAGACACCTTGACATCTGACCTGAAGGTTCGATGTCCCGACTATTCTACGCGATGCATTTTTTATTATGTACCTTGCAAGGAATAGCTAATTTGTAGATGTGATACACCTTAACCTTCGGAGAATTGTTCATTCTCATGAATTCAATGAGGCAGCTTTCAAGAGCCGGGTCAAATGAAAAATAAACCTCATCCTGTGCCATTTCCTATTTTCCTTTACGATTGAATACGACGAAAGATTTTCGTGACTACATTCCTATGATGAGGCAGTCTTTGGGTAATTTTAAATCATACGTGTAGCAGCGATAGGAAATGGCTGAAGTTTAGGCGTCCAATAATGAAATTGAGAGTGTAAACATAGAAATGCATATTTCAATTACGAGTACGTTGAGTCTGAGACACCCTGAAGAGCAGAAGCGATATCCCACGTCAACGTTGACTTCTAATTAGGCACCCATACTATAGATGAACCCTACTTCTAGTATCTTAAGAAGGAAGAGGGAAAAGAAAGCAGCATCCGGGCTGACGGTCGCAGTTCTTGGTTAAAGAGTGATTTTTCTGGTGAGGGGAGGCATTTGAAAAGTTTGAGGGACAGCTGAGATAGTGCCCGGGCCATGCGGGGCAAATTAGATCCGTTGGGAGGAAGGAGAGAATGGTTCACAGTTAAGAGTGACGTCCCTTGGATAAGCTGCACTTTAGGGATTCGTTGTCGCGCTAGTCTTCGTTGGTTTATCTCTGAAAGAGTGAAGTGAAAAACACATGGCTGCATAACATCACTTGTAAAGAAAGGGGAAGCCATTTTAGCTTGACTAAATATTCCTATGTAAATCCAAATGATTTTAGCTTTCATAATGTACCTCCTTGAAAATTCATCACCTGCAAAGAAAGGGGAACCTATTTTAACTAGACTAAATAGTCCTTTGTTCCTCCAAATGATTTTAGCTTTCCTAAGATCCCACTCACTTACCTCCATTGAAAATTCATTGCAGTTTTTTAAATTTACCATCTTGTCCCAAAGTGTATCCCATTCCCTATCAAAAGCAGGTTTCTATTCTCTTCATCTCTTTCTGCTTACTTTCTTTCATATCCTGAGAGCTTCGATATTCTGTAACTCTTTGAGGGTAAATATTTATCCATTTTTCTTCCAGTTGTTTGCTACTTTCATTTCTCCTTCCATTTTATTCTGTAATTATTTGTATATAATTTTATTCACCTGCTATATTTCGAAGATACATCTCCTCTCTGCATCATTATTCATTTCTCAATCACGCCTAATTTTTACCACGCGTCCTCATATTTGAAAAGCTGTTGGTCGCGCTTGGTCCAGTTCTAAATTGGCCACCTGCTCAAAAAAAGTGATGAATCAGCTCATTGTTTTATGGCCGTTTTACACGGTACATTTATTTGTATAATCTATCGTGCGAACGCATGTACAGTCAAGTGTGCAAGAAAATATTGTACGAACGACTGAATCAGACTGAATGTCGCTGTACACGATGAGTGCAAACGCACAATTTTCCGTGCAATTTAGCGGTAGAAATCGATCGGAATTCGCGAGTGTTTTGTTTATCATGTTGAAGTTTCACTCGTGAACATATGTTTATCTCACGTATTTGACACCTTGAAAAGCTGATCACCTGAAATTCGGAACCTCGACTCGACCATCTCCCTACTGATAATTCTCCCGGTTCAGAAAAAGCTCTTTCCTTTGCATCGTTTCGTTTTTTCTCATCTCATGGATTTTAGTGCGAAAAGCCATTGCCGTTTCTTGCCGGATCTCCACTCTTGTTAGATAAATTTCGTGGGTTTATTATGTGTGTGAGACAAAGTGTTATTATCAAGTGGTATAGCGGAACACGGAACCCTTTCTTTTATCCCCTCCAAATTTCCCTCCCTTGTATTTGTACCAGTGTTTTAATGTTTTTTTTACGATTTATATTTTACTTGATAACCAACAGAAATAAAATTATTATTATTATATCACGCGGTATATCAGGAACTCTACTTGAGGACGCGACCAGTCATAATTTTGGGGGAAAAGGAAGCAAACCGCGATTACACTGAAAGACCAGAACACCAAATAACACGATGAAATGACGATGTAAACATTTGAGCAACTTTGAGTTAACTCTTCTCGGGTTCTCCACTGCTTCAAACTATTCATAAATGTCGACGTAATTAATTCTTACCTTGAGAATGCGTCCCTCGAAACGTCGACAATTATGAATAGTTTAAACAGATGGAGAGCCCAAGAAGAGTTAACTCATTAAATATTATCTACACAGGATAATAGTTACTCATATTATTCGACGGGAAAGTGTTAATCCTTTTTATAAACAACTTTATTTTCAATCGTAACACAGGCACCACAGTTTTCGCCATATCTGCGCCATCTGTTGAATAAAACCGGATCGAAATTGTATGATTGTCTGAATGGAATTAGAACAGATTCTATTTTCCGTTCAGTCATTCATACATTCGCACAATTTGCCGCTTTAACACGGTACAATTTCATGATACATGCGTTCGCACGATAGATTATACAAAAAAATGTACCGTGTAAAACGGCCTTTACAGTGACTTGTTGGCCAAGGGTCTTTGGAATGAGGACATTAACTCTTCCTATTCGGTGCAAAATCAGGATTTTGCTTCACAAATCATATTTTAATAATCACAAAAAAATAGAAAAATTCAAAATA
Source organism: Pyrrhosoma nymphula (assembly GCA_963573305.1). Lineage (NCBI taxonomy): Eukaryota > Metazoa > Arthropoda > Insecta > Odonata > Coenagrionidae > Pyrrhosoma > Pyrrhosoma nymphula. The sequence continues at coordinate 157,805,267 of OY754331.1, read as the reverse complement.
TGCTATGTGGCAAAAATTTTGAAATTTCCTTATTGTTAAACAATGAAGTTTGGTGAAAATGTAACGCTATATGTTTGAATAACTCTGTGGTACTGAAAGTGTAACTATTTTTGTCAGCCTGAATTTTTTTGCAGTTGGTATTTTCCTACTACTTCGCAGATAACTCGAATCACTCACAGTAGCAGTTTATTCGAACAGTTTATTTAATAACAGTAGACAATATTAATCTTCAATCCAATTCTTCCGTTGGAGAATTCAGTGTTTTTATGAAGTATAACTCCCGTTTTTTTTAATGATTTCTCTTCGGATCGAACAGCCGTTCCATATCCCATGACGAATGTCATCCATGTTTTGGCCAATATCTCGAAGAGTACATCAATAACTGGATTATATTTTGGTATCAATGGAAGGAGGAGATCTTTTTCTTAATGATGAGGCCAAGTTGTTTGACTTTTGTGTGTTTTGTTACGTCTTGCTCAAACCACCTTAGAAGATATAGAGCAACGCTGATGAAAATGCTTACAACCAAATGTATTTATTGTTGATATCATTTTTAATACTGCCCATTTTCTTACTGCACTGGTTGTATTTTCATTGCCGCATGAAGAATGAATCTTTGGTCATACCCTCACGTATATACCGTGATGGACATGCTTCGTCGTTTGGACACGGCGACATGTGTCCAGCGCTTTCTCCTATCTTGGATTGATGCAGTAATTTTGACGAGGGAGCATCTCCATTTAACGGACTTAATTGTCGGACATTAAATGCCTTTTATGGCCTTTCGTGGGAGGGTCGAGTGCTGGGAGGGATCGTATGCGACACCTGCTGGCGCACAAGACTGCCCCTCCGATGGCGGGCATCACTAGAGCCGAGCAATAACCACATGTCGGGATAAAATAATTTCCCAGCAGTACTCCAGCAGCGTTGGGTTGTTCGAACTGGAGCGATAAACCATATAACAACGTATCAAAAGGCAATTCATCAAGATGCCGGAGTTACGGACCAAATACCGAAGCAAGTTGTCCGTATCATCAATGGTAGGCATCAATGGGTTCCATCAACCATTTATGTGCGCCCATGTGCACTTAACGTGAGAGATCATTCTCGAGTTAATATAGACATTGCGAAAGAATGAGTAGGTACCAGTGTTCAATGACTGGCTGCTGTGTAAACATTATTTGCATTGTTTAAAACATGCGTGATGGACGATGCACTTCAATTCACCGAATGCGATTAATGAGTATGTGAATAACTACGTCGTAATTCAATCACCCGCATTTCGATATGTAATAGGAAGTGTCAATGTTGGATTAGTATCCTCGTTGAGGAAAAATCATGAGGTTTTTAAAATATTCAATTTTGGGGTGTTAATAAAAAATGTTTTACTTCTTCAGTTCGGTTAGAATTATTGTGGTGTTTATGAACTGGTTCAAATACTGTGCAGCCGTGAAAATCACAATGTGGTTTGCGAAATACTATGGGTGATCATTCTTTTGTGCTTGAAGGCCATTCTGTAATATTATAACTTTTGCGGGCCGTGTGACACCTTTAAGACTTCTTGGACGATCCAGTATGAATGATAAGAAAAGCGTTTAGAAAAGGCACTGGAAGGCATAAAGTAATGAAATGAACTTCCACTGGCTTTGTGATTCGGATAGAAGACAAAAGTGGGCCTGAGTTCAATTCGGATAGAAAACAAAAGTGCATTCGTGCTTTCAAACTGCTCGGTGCACAATATGAAATCAAACCCTTCACTTGCACGGAGGCATTGTTTTTTGTGCAGAATATCACCTCTTTGCGACAAGTTGTTATTTCGCCATTACTATTAGGATAATTGCTTTTAAGTTTCTGATTAATTTTTTTTTCCAAACATTTGACCATATACATAAAATATTATTACATAATTTTTATTGGCTCCAGATCCATAATCTTCTCTGTGATATTTTACAACTCGGAGATTACACTTTGGAAAACTGCGTGTTGATAACTTTCATCGGTTGAGTTGAGGCCTTGGCAACGCGATTTATTCGTGCCCGTAATTCCTGCACATTGGCTCTCGGTCTCTGTCATCCTATTTCACAGCCATGGAATCGTCAATCTCCATATGATGCTCGTTCGAGATAGCGTCGATTCCTCATCTCGCAGCCATTAAGCGCTGATCGATTGCTGTTTTGGCGTCCAATGGTATCGTATATTAATCGCGTGACGTAGATGGTTAGGCTAATTGGCCACCAGTTGACTTGACCTCGCACTCCTATTAATTAACATTTGGGTAATGATAAACCCTCTTAGTCAGATGTCAACCGATTAATTTACAGCTCATGAAATGCACGGAGATTAAATAATTTTCATACAACATTAGCTTGTGCATTTGAAAAAGAAATTTTATCCGACATAATTGCTTTTATAATTTTATAATGCCCATCGTGCATTAATATGCCGATCTATTCATTTGGACAGTAGTTCCTTTCAAAACGAAAAATATTACGGAATAAAGGCAGTCGTGGAGGTTGTACTAGTCACCCCTATCAATTTCCTTATCACAGGGGTTCTAATAATTATTCTGTCACGCGGTCCTAAACACGCGACGTTATATACTGTATTAGCCCGACACACAAAAGGTACCCTTCACTTTATCACTTCTTACCTTGAGAGAGATCCTTTCTTTTGGTAGTCCTTGGCGGCAAAGGTTAATGGATTAATTCATGCACAAAAATGATACACTTGAACAATACATATATTTATAATAACCCTTTTATTCTTCACTTAGAAAACAAATTCACTTTGGTTAATCAATTAATTAATATATGTTCCCTTCTCAAATATATTCGTACTAATTTATAATGTTTGTTCTACTTCACCGGATATTGCACAATGTGACTTCCGCCGATACTCTATGCCCTTGTATCTGTTTATCGGATTCCTGGATCCTTCCTTAACACAGGACATTGGCGTTGGTAATTGCTGTCCAAAGCTGCTTACTCCCGGCTAATTATCACTGCAAAAACTCCAGACTGACTTTCACTCGATGACCGGTTCTTCGGCTTCCCTGAGTGAGTGAGTGCTGACTTCATTGAGACCTTGAGTGTCCTCCCCTTACGTCCCTTGTGACTTTTTCCTAAGCAGAAGCCTCGTTCCTTGTTTGACAAGCCCTTTTATACTATCTCTCCTCCCCTCCTGTATGTTCTAGAACATTCCAGGTTCTAGAACATACAGGAGGCCCTTCTCTCGTATCTGATAGGCTATTCCCCTTTCATTATTATAATTTTGTTTACCCCTTCCATCCTTTCTTTGCCTTGCAGCTTTCATAACACCTGGTGTTGTTTTAGTTTGTTTACGTAACCCGAAAACGGTATTGTTTTAAAGTTGTTTTCATAACACAGACGGCATTGTTTTAAAGTTGTTTTCATAATACAGAAACGGTATTGTTGCCTCGCGGTAGTACGTGTTCCCAAAATACCCACAATGGCGTCCTTAATTGTATACTTATGCCAACACGGCCAAAATGGCGTGTTACAAGGTTTAAGGTGGCTCGACCGAAAAATGACGTGTTGTTTGTTTCATCGCAGAAAAACGTGTCCTCTACTTGGTTTAAATAACAAAATCGTACCTTTCCACTCTATTTTATTCTAAAATTTTGCTTGAAACGACATGGTGTTTAATGCAAGAATGGGTGAAATATGGGGAATAATAAATCTTTTCCATCCAATATAAATTCAATTTTAGCGGAAAACTGTTAATAAGAAGTGAAAAATCCCTGCGAATTGAATAAAAGTAAAAGTTAGGCATGAAGAACTCTCCGGTTTCACACTGGGTCCGGTTCTCAATAACTTCCGAAGTTATGGGGATCCTGTCCCGTTGTGAAACCCGTGAGAACTCTTAATTTATATCGTTCGCTGGGAAAGTCATGTAGTCATGCATCAAAATTTGAGTACCTTTGTATTTTATTTATTAGTAGATTACAGCAATTATTGAAGTCAAAATGCGGAAATTCTATTAAAATGGCGCTGCAGTCGGTTACTATGATTGGAAAAGTGTCCAATAAAATATTTTCGTCAAATAATCTGCATATTTTGTGCATTATTTTTGTTTTTAATAGCTAAAGCATGTCATTAGTCGAAACAGAATTTTTTGAACAAAACAGACAGAAAGTTGGACTTCAATTTATATGCTTTGACCTATACATTCGCGATGGAACATCCTCTCAATGATGTCCTTCGTCATTAAAAATAGCTAATTTTAGTATACCTATGATTTCCCTTTCTTCCATTCAAGCTAATATTACTATATTTGACTCCTAGATTAGCGGCCGTTTAGATTTAAGGTCAATGAGCCATTTTAGTTAACCATTTGAAAAAATCCGACATTGGAGAAGCTAAAGGCACCAATTTACTAATTCCTCCTCTCAGGCTTATGTTCTCCTTGGACCATGTAATTATAAATCAGAAAATCCATTAACGCGTTGAAATAATTAGTGCTTTAAATCGCCATTTCGTGATTACCACTATACTTCCAAGTTGGCGAAACATTTCTACCGAATCCAAATTTGAGTGACTAAAGATGAAATCTCCCCTACGCTATGCGTAAAAATACAGCATATGTGCGTTAACTAGCCTACATTGGGCGATCGATATGGCACATTCGCCATTTCGGACGGTTTTCTCTTTGACTTCTGAAGGTCTCAGCGAGGCTGTCCGGGGCTAATTATAATTGAGTCACCACTCATTAGCACATTTCACGCTCCATTAGAATATTAAAAAGCTGCTCATTATGGAATATAGGAGCAGGAATTATTGTTTTTGGGCTTGTCCACGTCTCTCATTATGAATGAGACCCAGAGTGGGCATTAGGAAAAAGAACAAAGGTTTTTCCTTCATATTTTTTATTCTAATGCCCTCTTATGTGCTCTGTGGAGCCTCTATTCATTTGAGAGTGAGATTGCTGTTTTATAAGGCACACGAGGTTTTTGTTTTCAATCTGTCACTCAGTATTATGCAAACGTTTCCGCAAATGGGTCACGTGATCAACGCCAATCCGTTTTAGAGCAATAATACAAGCTTGGTGGGATCAAGTTGATGGGGTAGATAAGAGTACTGACTTTCCATCCCGTTAGTCTCGGTTCGATCCTCGGCTGTGGCGGAGATTTTTTTTAAAGGTATTCTAAATCCTTAGTTGGGTGATGCTTGGCATTAATTATGCTTGGTAAACTTTACCAATCGGGTGGAATGTAAATATGTAGGTGTCATTAGCTCAGGGAAGGTGAAGGCAAATGTCTGGCTGCCGCCTACCTTCTTCGACTTCCAAGCGTTTATATCCCAACCCTCCCGCACACTTATTCTAAGAGCAGCTAAAGACCTCGTATGTCGGTCCTTCAGAAAATACTACGACGCAAATTCGAAAGAAATAAGAATTGTTTTCCGCGAGGTTCAAGAATATTTTACAATAACCCTTCGTCATTGAATTTCTCCTCAAAAGATGTTACTAGAAGAATGGCGAATGGATTTCTGTGCTTTTTCCTGAAAAACTTTATTTATCTTTGGAGAAGTACTTATAGTTGGAGTATACTGCATTATTGTATGTGTTTTTGAAATAATATGTTGATCCTGAAACTAGGAATTTAACGAAGCTTCTAGAAAACCTAACAAATTCGTTAAACACATTTTTATTAGAAGAAAAGAAGTGCATCTAACTTGTTTGAAAAAGTAGAAGAGCAGTCTTTATCTTTATGGTCAGAGAATATAAGACTATGTTTTATGCTAAGGGAACTTAACTGTGTTTTTGAGAGTGAGGGATACATTAATAAGTCTCGCTGCGATCGGCTTGGCGGGTTTGAAACCCAGCATGAACGATATGACTCCTGTGAGGGGGTAGCCTGTCATTTAAGACGTAGTCGTGAAGAACTTGGCGTGTATTTGATAAGAATAGTCTATGTTATTGAAATAGATATACTGGTTAATTTAAACTTTTTATCATTAAAATGTGGATATATCGCCAGTAGAAATAAGGCCCCGGCTTGAATAGGAGGAAATATTTAATATTCTTACTGTACAAATAGAAACACTAGTAAAATGTCAACCATTTTTTTTTATGTGTGGAAGTTTTACTAATATTTACGATCCCAAAACCTGGATATATAATATTGCCACCAAGTTTAACTGGATATTTATCCACAATTTTATTAAATAGTTATAATATTTTATTGTAGTAGTAGGCTGGTGACGACGCCAAAGTTTTTTTGCTTTGAAATTAGAGAAAAATGACGTAAAATATCATATAAATGTAATAAAGTGAGGATTCGATACTTACATGGGGTATCGGGTAGGTTTGTCTTCCGTAGCTACCAGATGATTAAATGAAAGTAGGGAGTTAATGCATGTCAAGGAACGGGATATATGGACTGCGTTATCGATAAATGTGAGCCGGGTGCAGCAGCCAGGATGGTCACGCACCGGGGTTGCGCAGCGTAGCAATGTAAAGGCTTAATTATCAGATCCCAACTCTAGCGTGGATGTTGCGTTTGTCTTAAGGCTAATATGTTGAGTAAGATGCTGCGTTATGACCTTAGCATTTGTAGCAGCTGACATATAAACAATACTTTTGTACTCAAGATCTTTCAGGCCTTAGGAATGTTTAAATGATGGAAGTATAAATGAATGGAAAGAATTGCCAAGTGAGAAACGGAATTAGATGTATATATTATATGCTTTACGCTCTCGCTGCAAACCTCGTCAATTGACGTGATTTGAAAACTCCCTAAATAGCTCGATGACGTCATTTGACGTATTTAACACTAATACCCTTAATTCTATTCATTCTTTCTACCCCAAATACAGTCAATTTGACTGCTCACGACTTTTTTCTTCCATTTGCAAAATTATATTGGACATGTACGAATGAACTCACATAAAAACATTGTAGTATACTAATGTCATGCGAATTTAGGAAAAGCCTAGTAATCCCAAAGATACAGAGAGTCATCACACAGAGTAATGGTCCAACAAAATCGAAAATCAGTCAAAATCACTGCCTCCGGGGAGTAATTTAAACGATTGTAGCTAACAGATGTTGGGATAAAGAAATTTCACTAAAAAAAATTAAAAAAAAAATTTCACTAAACAGGCGATTTAAAGTTTCTTTTTTATTTATTTTTTCTTTTTTACAAAAAAATATTTCCTAGTGATTTAGTAGTATTAAGTGACGAACTTAATCCTTTCATGCATTTAGGAATGTTTTTTGCCGGAACATTTTCCTTTTTTACTATCTATATGACGTAATACGTCAAAATTGATCAGCATTCTACGAAAGCAATGGAATTACGAGTCAAAAGCGAGAATGTTAAACGAGTAAAAAAAAGGAAAAGTAAGTTAAAATTGACTTCGAAAACTACTCCAAAGATTTTGATGCGACACAACATATTCAGGGTATTGGGTACGAGGTATTCGAGATGGTCTGATCTTCGGGACAATACGTTAAGGGACCGATTTGGTACATACAGTATACATCTCGTATATGATTCGGTATACACCTTCGTGCTGAAAAACTTTCAGTGTCAATTCTTGAAAAGCATAAGACTCGGTGGAAACTTAGAGGTAGAGTATTTTATTTCGCAATGTTAAACTATGAATGCACACACTTAATGCAATGCGACTTGAATTATGTTGCGCCAAAAGTTTTGAAATTTATTTTTATTTCATCCAATTTTAACTTACTAGTCCATAAGATATGTTATTTCAAGAAAATGAAACAAACAATTTTGGTGATGCTACCGTTTTTTTTTAAAGATTAATGTCATGGTTACGATTGTTGTACATAACATTTTGCGGTGCGTTTGTTTATTTACGAGTAAATTTATACGTGCAAATCTATATTACCTTCTGCCAAGCAACTTTAGTGAGTTATCTTTTATTAAAGTAAACTGAATTCCATTTACTATATATCACGCTGTTTATTGCTCATTTAAACTCTTGTACTGTTTTCGTTTTCTCTTATGGCTAAATATTCTGTGATCTGACGTTTGTTTAGGTAAGAATAAAAGCAAAAATATTCTTACCGAGCTCAGCTCGGTCCCCCTGATATTTTTATTTAATACATCACCACGGGTGTGTCTTTAAAAGTTTTTTTCTCGTTAGTTTGTTTCCGACAACTATATTTTTTACTCTCTAAGCATTATACCACGTTGTTCGTTAGATGTAACCCAGATAAATCCAATTTCTGTGGTAATGTTCTAGTATCCATGGTTCAAGTGCTGCTGCAGTTCTTGCCTCGATTTCTAAATTTTGAGTGTTTACTTGATACATTGTGTGTCCTTATGAATTTATTTATCTCCTTCCTTTCCAGAGCGTAAGGTTTGAGTTGGGAGCGAATAGGCATATAGGAATATGAGCATATTTTCGAGGGAAATAATTTTTTAAATATTCGTACGTTTACGTGCATCACGCTGTCCTTTTCATGCTTTTTGAAGAACATAGTTGTAACAGTCACCATATGTCTCTCTCGAACAGAGAAATAAACATTCTCCAGTGAATTCGTCGCCGTCGCACAGCCTGCAAGGGAAATTGCGACCAAAAATAGTATGACTCTGCAGCACTTAAATCCATTGCCGGAAGAGACCCAGACACGTGCATCTCAATGCGAAAAGAATTAAACTGCAGCCCCTGGGGATGGATCTCGTCTTCGTTCACGTGGCTTACATTTCTTCGATGAATGTGGAACGAGAATTAGGGTCCTTAACACGATGACCCCTTGACGCATTTACTTTTAGGGATTTCTACTTCACATCAGAACTCATTTGTCATTAAACCAAAATGGCCATCATAGGTTTTAAGTCCAAAAGTCTTTAAAATGAACTTCTATTGGTCATAAGGATTGATTCTCTAAATTCCTTGGTTAACAATGCTGGTAAACAAAGACCTTAGCCAGGCTTTTACATTTACCAGGCCATTATTACGGTTGCTGAAAAGGAGGAGCTGCTCATGATTAAATGCAGGAATTGAAATTGTGCTATCTACTGTAGGTTGAATTTTTGTCTGTATAGATTACGGAAGAATCATAACGAAAAATATTTTAAAAACCTTTATATTATTCAAAGTAAAATGAAATAGTAAGCCAATAATTACAATGCTGAAACTCTACAGCTAGATTAAATTGAAAAAAAAATTCATCAGCAATACTTAAGAATTCATTCATTTTTATTAGACATGCACTTAATGAAAATAATCACCATGAATTCCTGCACGAAAATGATATTACTGTTCACGTAAATTTCCAACAATTCCAGCAATGTTTAGTGCGTTGTAAGAAATCACACGTTTGCTGGCATTACAAGGACACAGTGGTTAAGATCGCTTTAGGTGACAAAGTAAGCTAAAGAATTTAATGAAAGTGACATAATTCGTAGTCACAATCATCTGATATGTTATTAAGGCGCTTTAATGAATTTCTTATCGATTTCAGAAAGAGAATACGGATGAGAGGACGAATAATATGTAAAATCACACTGACATTAGCCAGGTTATGCTGTCCAGCTTCAGCTATGAAGAAAAGCATAATTTTTGTTGTAGCTACCCACTTTGTTCTATTTCATGTCTGATCAGAGGCAAAAATACGATATTCAGATGGAAACAAATCTACAAGTAGTGTGAGGTCTCTTTGCATCGGAAGAAGTGAGAGGTTGGCGATGCATTACCCATAACCCATAGCAAAACAATCAGAATGGTTATAGTTAAAAGGAGACAAAATAAGAAATTGGTGAAATTAAATGAACAATTTGTTACTGCAATACATCGTTTTCACCTGATAGAACCAATTACAGCAAATTAACAAGTGGAAATTGATGGCATTGAGGTGCAGGATTGGACCTTTACTCCCATTTACTATGTTTAAAGCGTGCGGGAAATTTCATATGTCTTGTGTCAACTAGTATCTGAAAATTGGTAGCTATGCAAAAATTGCTGTAGCCCTCTCAGTTTCATGTCGGCTGACGAAAGGAACCATTTACGCAGGGATCTTGCAAAAAATTAACCTATTCTACATGGTCTCGATTATCTCTCATGCACGTGACTCGCGCTTTATTCGAAAAGAATGTCTATACGCACGCTTTTAAAAATGTAGGTTCTTATATTTTCAATGATAAAATACTGTATATGCCATATGTAAATAACTCATGTAAGTTCTACGTTGTTTAATTCTCATGGGGAGGAATGGAGGTTGAAAAGTGGGCAAAATTGCTTCACAATAAACAAAATTCCGCTCATACCACGTAGAATTTTGGTAGGCAATTTCCAGTCCAAATCTGAGAGTTTCACCCAATTTCTTTCCATTTCTCCACCTCTTCCTTTTGACCTTATACCTCACTTTGTCCCCTTGACATCATACCCTCAACCCATTCACCACTTCCTCTCCTTTTCCGATCTCCGCCCCAATAATCTACATCTCGCGACGCTTGGTTGCCCCTGCTCTTTCCCTGCTTTCAGTATTATAATCCCCGCAGTATTGCCGGGCCTTGAGGGGGTACAGAGGGGGGTAGGATGATGATATTGGGAGCGGGCGGGTGATAGAGGAGGGAGCTGGCGAAGAGGATTAGTCGAAGGAGGTGTTATTAATTAGTCGGATAATTACTCCTTCCTCAGCTATCGTAAGAGAATGTCCTACCCCGGGGGCTGGCGTCGTTATTCAACTTGTTACCTCCATCTTTCCATCTCTTGCGCGCAATATATAAATGTTTCCTCCCGAGGATCTTAAACTCTCCCCATCCGATCCATCTCCTGCGCACCAGTAGTTAATGCGTTTATTACTCTGGTTCCCCGGGCATTACATCGCTCCTTTGTGATTACGGTCGTATTTTTGGCTGCGGGAGGGATAGAATAAAAGGCTGGGGGGATGTGTTTTGGAGATGTTATGAAAACTCGTTTAGGTGACTGTGTATGAGGTTTATTAGATGGCTGTAATTCACTGGTGCGGAAGAATCTGATTTATGTTAATTCTGCTTTGATGCGCCACACACTAAGCAAGATGTATGGACGCCCCGAGGCTGTAGACAACTGAAGGCATTGAACACTAACAGAAAGTAGTTTAGTGGAAAAGTTTGAATTTCTTTTAAATACATATTATTTCAATATAGCGGTATTTCATTCAAAGCTTGGCTTTTGAACGACTCAAATCGTGCCTGGAAGAAAGCTCTGGAAGCATTAAATATTTTATATGTTGATTATTTGTTTTATTCTCTGAAAAATTTATAATGTTTCTCGTAACCTTAATAATTGTCGCTCTGATGCATACAAATGAAATATGTAACTGAAAAAATGGGATGTCTATGTATATGGAGTTTAAATTTCTATACCGGAATGAATAATTTACGAACATGCGGATTAATACATAAATAATATGCAAATATAGCTAAAGAGGTATTAGCTAATCCAATTAAAGCTTCTTTCTCTCATTGCCAAGTAGCCAGTTGCTTCAACTCATTCACATGTAATTAATTGTCTGTGGTGCACGGTGAACTTCTGTGTGGCCTTTGGGTTAACCACTGAACGTGATCGGTTTTTTATTATCTTTCTTCGGATTCAAATTACTGACGTTCATGTATCACTCATGCCTAGAATAAGCTTTATTATCCCCTGATTTTTATTTTGGAAAAGTCTGAATTCCCTGATGACTGCTGTCGGGTAAATTGCATTCCCGTTAACTTACATATGGTTTTTCTTCATTGTAATACAGTGCTCATGTTTTTAGAAGTTAATTTTTTATAATTTAGAATGTATATAATAGTTTTCTTCCCAATTTTTTACTTTCTTAGAATTGCACTTTCATCTAAAGGTTACATAATTATCCTTGCGCTTTTTGTCGTCATTTGTCATGCCCTGTTAAAAATCCAAGTTCACACGAGGATTTTCAATCATAATCAACACAATTACAATTCACGTGCAACTTTTGTTATCACATTATTCCACTCCCTTTTGTTATTTTAAAGGGCATTATTCACGCATTTTTAGATCACATGTTCTTCTTTTTTTCTTTTGATAAGCATCGAAGACTTAAGCGGCTCATCGTCATTGCTCGTGGGCCGGCTCTCAATTCCTCATCAGTGACTAAAAGTCTGCATGAGCCAACCCAACTATCGCTCTCTCTCTCTCTCAACGTCCCCCAATTATTCTCCTCGCGTCAACTTCCCCGCTTGTAACGAACCCTCCCACAGTGCTCCCAAAAAAACTCCTTTTTTCCTATCCATACGCTTTTGCCACTATCCTCCGTTAATCACATCCACCCTCACCCACTCTCCGCGGACTTTATAATCTCGGGCCTCCCCATTTTCCCACCGCTCCCCCGTTTTCCCTTCATCTCTTTATCCTGGTCCTTTTCGGGAGTCCCCTCCCGCCCTATTTTACCCTTCGTTATGCAACGATACCGCACAGAGAGTCATTAAAAGAAAATTAATCCTTGAGGATTCTGACAGATCCATTTACTTGGACACAGCTGGGACGAAGCGACCCTATCCTCCTTGCCCCTTTGCCTTGTGTTGCTCTCGGGGCCCTAAACTACTGGGTAATGCTAGACATTTGTATTTATCCTTCCTTATTTCGTGTTCCTTTTTAATATCTTCAACTCATTTTAAGGACACATTTCGCATACATATTGTGCGCTTCGTACTTAACTGGCATTTGGGAGCCAGCTAGAAAGGTTCTCATCCTATTTTTTACCCATCCTTTTGTTATTTCTCTAAATAACAGAAAAATAGTTATTGCACTATTTTTTAGCCTGTAGTCTTGCTAAGAGGACCAGGTTAACTCACAAGGCCAGGGGCCAATTTCTTTAATAAAAGCATGATCATTTTTATAACATTTTATTATTTGTACAAGAGTAGTGATTGATTGAGAACTTCAGCTGCTTTTACTATTATGGATATGTCTTTCAGTCCAATCAATGGTTTTAATAAAAAAATACAATTCCTTGGCTCCTCAAAAATCTTTCACTGCTAGCGTACTTTCATAATTATTGGTGGCAAATATAGGGAAAAGTAGCCTCACTTCTAGTGATCAATCTCTATGTGTTGTTCCCTTCCAATAGACTGTGGCCAACTCTCGTACTTTATCTTCTTTTCTGCAGTAATTTTGCTCTTCTCATGGGGAGACCCATAGGTAGAAGGTTAGCCAATCCTTTACGCTATTCTAACCGACATGGATGTTGTTATTTTAAAACCATTAGCCCTACCAAACCTTTTTTAACCCCTTCTGGTCACCCTCATCTTTATGGAAATCCTTCTTCTCACAACACGGGCCGTCGTTCGTTTCTGGATCAGTCTGGCTCTCTTTCTTAGCTGAACGAAATTGGAGGGGGGACCCGGTGGGACGGCGAGGCACAAAAAACAAGAAGAGCACGAATTCGGGGTGACAAAAAGGAGGGGTGTGTATGGCATGGGTTGACATGGGTTTTTTGGTCACTGGACACGCGTGGAAAGGACCATTCCGCGTCCCCCTGTGAGTTGAGATGGAAATGAAAGACATTTAGGGAGGCCGTGCTCTTTTGCAGCTTTTTTCTCTCGTTTACATCTACTGGAGAGATTCAATGGGCGAGGCCTAAGTGGTGGAAATATTTCAAGGTTTGTTTGCGGTATGATGTTGTTGCTTACTTTTTCTTTCAATGTACACATTAAAATTGAGACGGATGTTGAATCACATACATGACAGGAACCTGAAGGAGGAAATTTCTTCTGGTTGAGAGCTTCCATCTTTATATCTCTTTTTCCTCCCTTCTTCCAATTAACAGCTATGCTCCCAACGAACCCCGTTAATAACCCTTCTCAAAAAGCATAGAAAAAATAAACTAAAAAATACATGTTTTACAAGTGTAAATGAACGAAAGTTATTGAAAAAATACATTACGTTAGTGTATCATCATATTGTGCTCACACTGGTCAATCAATCAATCAATAAGGACATTATTTTATAGCCATATTTGTTTATCGCATCCCTTCCTCCATGATGCCTCTCTGGTCTTAGCCGGCTCCTCTTTCTTCTCTCTTATCCAATTAAATCACACTTATAGTAGTATGTACGCTGGCATTCTCACCATATGTTATTGTCAAAGAATTGTTTTGTTCTATGTTTTCAGCGAATGTCTTTTGCACTCCCATACTCACTATTCCGAACATTGATTAGACTGGTGAGACTTGAAATTACCCTGCAAGTAGAACACTGTTTGGCAAGCCCTGCTGGCCTTCCGATGCCTCTCAACCCCCTTCACGTGCTTTTTAAGATTCCGTACGTCGGCGTGCGCATGTCTTTCGAGGCAAGGGGTGGGAGGCGATCTGATGGCGAGGGGGAAGATTGATGACTGAAGTGGAACCTTGATTGGCTCGCTAGAACCGGTCGTCGATTGTCTCCTCCCTTGAGTTCTTTTTTTCGAATCCATGTGAAACGAAGTCGTCCGCATCGGATCTATTTGACACGAGGGGTCGTTGAGGCGCGTGCCGACCAGGTTGTTCATCAGACTTCGGTCGTGTTTTGAATATCAGCAGGGTGGCAGGGAAGATTTCGATCCAGCATCACTGGCGTGAAGTTTCATGAGCTCGTTATCAAATATCTATCATAAATTAAGACTGTATTTATTCTTTGTTTCTTTATAATGATGTAGGTTAGGCCTGCAGGATTTATTTAGGCATAAAAAAAAACAGGAAAATCAAGAGGCGAGAGTATTGTACTAGTAATGATTTCTTGATATTCCTGCGGATCCGGTAACTTTAGTGGTACAAGTTCACAAGGTGACTCATGTGACTGATTTTAATTTTCTATTTTAATTGCATGTTTCATACGTGCGAAATGATACTATTTGGAATGAGCAAACGATGCGAATAAATTTCTGCTTGTTGAGAATTTAAAACCAAATGATGGCTAAAACGCAAGTTACTTAATGAAATTGGTTATGTAATTAAGCCAACTCAGTGTCAATAGTTTCCTCTGTCGAAAGTCACCCTTAGGCATGACACTTTCATAGTCCGTTAAATGATATATGACGGCACTCCTATCATGCTGTTGTATTAAGAGGTAAATGGTGTTTATACAAATCTAGAAGTTATCGCTTGGTGTTTGACGAAGCCAGAAAATAATTTTAATAATAATAAAAATTCGAGGACGTGGATTAATGAGACGGGCGATTTTCGTGCTGTGCACGATATCATTGAAGTGACAAGAGGACCTCTCATGTGCTGGGTTCGGGTTAATTTTCAGCATACTTCGTGATGGCATACGAAAGACTCTTAACCATTGCATCTTGGAGAATACACAATGTTGATCGCTGTCGTCTCAGTTGCCCAACACTGAGGTGCGAATTGACTTATTTAAGTCGTAACTTTATAGTACTAGGTTAACTTTAACCCCAATATGACGTAATATTTCCGTTAACTTGGTGTTAAATGAGAGATGTGGTTTTGTATATGTATTAAATCAGACAGTTGGTTAGGTAATGTGAACATTACCAATGGGAGAACGTGTTTACATCGGTTTTCACACCGAGAAACTATTTAACCGAAGACTATAGAACGAGATCGACTTAAGGCACTTAAACGTGTCAACTGGTGATGTGGGCAAGTATAAATTATAAATATACATGATATATGTATAATATCTGTTGACATCATTGCCTATGGAACATTCTTTTGTAAACGACTAGCCAAATTTGAATCTGCGAGACTGTATATACCCCCATCATTGGAATGACTAAGATTGAATATTTAGTAACATCTTGGTAATCTTTCTTGCCGTTGGATAGCTTCCTTTCCCTTTATATGCACAGAGTAAACGTTTTTATTAGTTGGGGCTGGTTTCATTTTTGTTATGACGCACTTTTCGGTTAACTATCACGTTTTGTAACCACCATTTCCTTCGGTTCCAAAACTTTGACCGTTAAGGTGGGTCATTAATGTAAAAGTATATGGGGCTTGTGAAAATGAAGAAATATTTGGGCATCCATTTAGTCTGTGGATGGATTTCGATGTTCCGAGCTGCTTTTATGTGTCGGGTGAGTGAAAGTTCCCGCTGTAAGTAATGCGTACCTTTAGCGGCATCCTCCTCGAGAAGATTACAGATTTGCCATTTTGAAATACATATTTTTATTCTCTTGGTTCTTCCCTCGCTCTTGGGAGGAACGTTGAAATCTTCTTAACTGTCCATTCCAGGGTTTTTAACGATCCACCGCCACGTGAAGGCCGTAAGCCACCATCTCAGATGAAAACTTGGATAACTTGCGTTCTCCGCGAAGTCTATCAACCTCCCCCCCCCCATTCTACTACCGCCAGCTTCAACACCGACGTGTTAAAACATCGCCCGGGTCTCTAAATATATCCGTTAAAAATTTTATTGTGAAATCTTTCGCATCGCATCTTTGTTTCGCTCGTCCCCAGACATCTCAACGCGTCTCTTCCTCTCCTCACCGATCATTTGGACCGAAGAATGGTCTCCCCAATATAACACGATCCAAGTGCCATCTCACTCTGCGGGGAATAAAAATAGAGCAACCCTATAAGTCATGAGGGGCCTTAGTTGCGGGACTGGAGAAGACAAATGAGGGCGAGGAGTTATTCGATAATACCAACATGAATTTTGGGAGGGAGTTTTCTCTTCAGCGCGTAATAAGACCAGTGTATGAAAAAAATTAAACCCTTAATGATAGAGAGCTTTTTGTTGAAAAGTTTAACCTTTATTTCGGTTAAAATTACCGCTTTTATGCTTATCGTACTAAACTTATTCTGGGTAACTTATAACGAAAAAATACAAATATGTCTAAAATGGAATCCATGTTTTTATGAGTCATTTAGGTAATTTCTGAGATTACAAACCTTATACCAGAAGACTCCTACATTTTCGCTTTGCGTGTAGAAAGCGTCATACAACGCATTTCCTATCGATCTACACGAATGTTTTGCTATCCTTATGGCAAAATCCATTCCGTATGCTGTTGTATAGAATGGAATTAATGCTTATTACCCTCTATTATTACTTAATTTGAAATGGATTAGAAATACAACGATTGGGAAAAAATAGCCGAATGCTACATTAGTTTCCACGAGAGCAAGAATTTTTCATGTCATGCTCATTAGTTGCCAAAGCATACAGTTTTTCTAATTTTGTATTCTGTATTGAGACTTCCACTCGAATAATATTAGAAATGAATTATCTCCTTTTGCTATTTTCATGAATATTCCCATACTAGACCCGTGTTGCTTAAATGTAACAGAATATCCAGGAATCAATTAGAAGTTATCGGATGAACAAAATCGTAAGATAGAGATTTTACTTGGATACTTTTGCGAATAAATATGTCCTCCTGAGAGTATTTCTGCATCGGATAACTTTTTTGGAATCAACCAAATGTCTACCCTTTATTCAAAGGATCATCACTCTTAATATGGGATGTACCCTTTCAGCTAAATTTCTGTAATCATGTGTTATTTTGCTTATTGAGTGACTGATGATGTATTAAGTTAATGATTCCATTATTTATATCGTTTTAAGTTACTATATTTGGGTGATAAGTAGTGTATTAGCACCAATAATATAGGTGTGCGTTTTTCATAGTTTGGCTTTGCTATTTTTAGTCTCTTGACACAAACACGGTTGGCCGTAATAATTAACGCTCTTTTGATGAATAAAGAACGCGAAACCAATTTGGTATTAGTGGAATCCCTTCAAAAGAATGACCTATTTCGATTTTGCGTTGCACAATCGGAGTCCCACCGAAGCAACACTTTGGGGAAAGGGTTATTTTAGACCAAGCATTTTGATCCTCTCCTGGCTTAGGCTTCGGTCGTGTTGGTTTTGGCTGGTGTTGCGGAAGAGGGGTGGGACCTTTTGAGGAAAGGGTGGGCGAGCCCTTAATCCTCAAATTGAAAGAGGTAGATTGGGGGTGAGAGAGGGGTGGTCTGTCCAAGGAAAAGGGTTCACTCTTCTTTTTCCAGGATCTGCTGGGACGAAGGGATTATGAGAAGGGGTCGAGATATTTGGCGATTGATGGGATGGGCGAAGAGATACCCGTGTAAGGAAATAGAGAGAGAGAGAGTCGGGAAAGGTTATTGTCTCTGTGCGGGCGACTGTGACACAGCAAGGATTGTCTATGCGGAGCATGGGGCGACAAGGGAGTATGAACACCCTTTATCTTGTATGTCGTATGGAACTACGAGCGACTGTCGCGGGACGGAGTGTGGAAAAGAGAAGCCACGGAAAATGGGAAGGAGGATTAAGTGCGGCGAAAGGGTTCGGTCGCAAAAGGACTGGGAAGGGTGTTAAATAGGGTTTCGGGCCTGGGTGCCGCAAGACACCACCCGTCTTCCTTCCTTTGCCCCCGCCCCCCATCCTGAGTCATCTCGGGAACCCAATATCTGTGTTCGGTAAGCCATGGCAAGCGATTTAATCACGTAATTGGAGTCTCTTTAATAGGGCCGCCTGTTCAAAGCCACCCGAGATGGCCGTTATGATTTTACGTGTCCTACCTTTTCATATCTACAATAAAATTTGTGTTCATTTTGGTAGTTGAGTTATCATAAAGTTCTGGACCTTAAAATTATCATGCGATGGGGTTTACAATGCTAACTAAATATTTCGGTGCTGATACATAAATGTTATATATTCCTCCAGCTACGGATAGCTCTGCGAATCCATATAAATTCACCAGTTGTTGGAAATTCATTTTAATTGCCTCATTGCGATTGCATGAACATTTTTAGTGTTTCATGTGGTACCATCCATTTATTTTTTAAGGATCTTTATTTTTTTGCGTTGCTGATAGCAGGATTTTTCATCAAAAAGAGTGAAGTTGTTTGAATTCTGCCGAAAACACGACAGTGAAATACGTTCATTTTTCATGTGAACAAACCCACCTGGACCGGGAATCGAACCACGGATCTTTGGCTTGGGCATAAAACTTAGATCTCTTGAATCTTCCAAAACTGCCGCAAGAATTAGGACGCTTGGATAAGATGGTGATATGCACGTTGGCACGCCAAAGGTCCGAGGTTCAACTCCCGTACAGGTGGATTATTTCTCGTGTCGCAGACAGTGTTTCGGGTTAGTATAATCTCCTTTCTTGGGCACGAATTGTCTATAGATGGCAGACAGTATGCGCGAAATGGCCTAAGCCATCAAAGAACGTTTAGACTAAAATACTATGACACATGGACGGTGGCATTATTTTAACATGAAAATTCAAACGAACAAGCATTGGTTTGAGTTTCAATTCACCAACGAAAAAGCATCAATAACTGAAATTTGATTTTTGAAATATCTCGAATAATTAAGCTTTTCTTTTTGTGTATGAGTTTACTCTTATTACTATGAAGTACTCCGCGTTTTAATTGGTGTGACTGTATCGTAACTTTGCAAATTTTAATTGGTGAGCGCTTTGACCCTTTATATTGACATATGTGTGAGTGATTCTCCGTCTGAATAGTAATACTAACCATTACCATTCAAGCGTGTTCTGTTTCTAAACCTTGCATTCCACCCACTCCATTTCCTCGTAACTATAGTATAAAAGTATATCGTCACTAAGGCTATCGTATAAAAGCTTTTAGCACATTGCTACTGACGCATACTTTACTACAACGCACTGGCGTACTTTATTAGTTATTCTGCCCTTTCCTCCTCCTTGATAACCATTCTTATTTTGACAATTCGTAGCATTTTATTTCAGTTTTATACCTCACTTCTTGCTTGCTCTTGAAAGATGAGATGCTTCCCTTTGGTTATGCACTTGTTTATGACCCTTCATTGGCCTTTCGGCTTTCACACACGGACGATCTCAGTGAGTGGCATCATCTCGCAGATTCTCTTTCATGTGCGTACCCTTGATGCATACTCGAGGATTTAAAGAGCAAGGGCGGGGAAGGGGATCAAGGCCCCGGAGGTGTTAATTAGCAAGGGATTAATTGGCATAAT
Source organism: Pyrrhosoma nymphula (assembly GCA_963573305.1). Lineage (NCBI taxonomy): Eukaryota > Metazoa > Arthropoda > Insecta > Odonata > Coenagrionidae > Pyrrhosoma > Pyrrhosoma nymphula. Next base: position 157,785,339 of record OY754331.1, on the reverse strand, counting down.
AAGGTTTCAGAAACCCTCCACTCTTGAAAGTCGAGAGAATGTAAGAAATGAGTTGCCTAATGGGATGCCTGGGGCTGGCTCTTATATTAGGGGTCGCGGAAAGGGATGGTTGGAACTAATAAATTCTTTATGATTTGCCAGTGAGCGATGTGGGAGAGGGTTGGGAAGTAAGTGCGATGATAACACGAAAGATTGATGCAAGCATTATAGAAAGGAGGGGGTGGTGCGATGTTCCTTTTTCTGCGAGTGGAAAAAGCGTCTTAACTTTTGACAAGATATTTTTTAGGTATTCCTGAATGAATGATAAGGATTTATAATGCCAAAATACAGAATTGAAGGCCGTAATTATTTCCGGATTGCTATTTTAAACAAGTGATTCAAGAGTTGAGAGTAAGGCAGAAAGGTGGGAGGTGTCACTTTTTCTTTTTGACGCCCTCATTGAAAAGGCATGTTTTGTTGCCTCGACGACTATGGATTAGTGATGAAGAAATGAGAACGAGGACGATTATTAGTTCGAAGATGGTGACCCGTAAGTAACGAAAATTAAATTAGCTACTACCTATGGAAAATTTTAGAGGCCGAAAATCATGAAATAGAGGTGTAAAAAACTGAAAGATGATAATGTCTTAGTAGTTTGCCAAAAATAATCGCAAGTTTTATAAGTGAAAAAATTATATGATTAGCTCAAAAGTGAGTGCTACTTTTACGGAATTCGAGAAAATATTGCATTACAGCGCTAATCATAAGTTAAACACTTTGACAAGAGTAGTGAACATTTTTCTCTACGGAAGTAAGACATTAATGTCTGAAGGAGCTGGGGAAAAAAGATGGAAGCAGTGTAAACGTTTAAGAGAAGGATGGCGAAGGTCTTGTTGGCACTTTAAAAGGAAAACGAAGACTTCGGGAGAGATAAAAGAAAAGAAATACCTATTTGATAAACATAAATAAGAACCGGCGGAGTAGTCAGACTTAAGCTTGCTGAAGGAAGTTAAGGAGGGGAAGTAAAACATCAAATCATGTCCCATGAATGTGAATAAAACGCATGATTAAATCGGTTTTTACATATAAATGGTGTAAAATATCGAGCGTGTAATACGAAATAGATAAGGTACCAGACTATGAATAGCATTTTTTCCTTAAAATATCGTAATTTAGGCCTTTTGATTTCGGAATTATCCAACTACATTATTATAAATGGTTTCTGACGAATTCATTGTATTAGGTTGGTTAACATTCTCTTTGAACATCACACTGAGAGTAATGCACCTTTTTAACCTCCGATAAAGTTATTATTAACGGTAAACACTTTTTCTTCAGGTGTGGAGCCGCCGAGGATGGAGGTTGTTCGAAGAGGCTCACTGCCCGCTTGTCTCTCTACTTGGCAGCAAGTCGGACGGGAGTTGCTCCTCATCGCGGATGACCTCAGCCGCTCAACCAGCTCATTGGTGAGTATTCAAGAGTCGATGCAATAGCGCGAAAGGAAAATTATAGACTTGCTGAATTCTATTTCGGATGGCAGTTCCTTTTTAGTCCAATTTATTCCAATCATAGCAACTCAATTCAGTTCCTTCATTCCAGCATCGTGTATTTCGTACGTCTTTTCATCGCAGCAATAGTTATTACTATCAGTCCGTAGGATTATTATTTGCTCCTGGCTATTTATTTGATTTTATCCAGCTCTTATTACAGAATACTTGGTAATTACTCCGTGTTAACTGTTATTTTTTATAATAATAAATGCTATTACTATGGTACTTTGTTGCTAATCAGATATATAAACGATCTCGCTAATGTCATGCAATGTCTCTTTATTGATACTATGATAATTTCTGGTATAATCAAGTAAATCGGTCGGTCGGAAAATTGAGATTTTAAACAATATATACAAAAAATGGCGAGGGAACGTGTATTTGCGATATACACGCATTAATTTATACCAGGAAGATTTATGTGGAAGTGTTATCATCAAGCAAACATATTAAACAGTTATCGGAATCGTGTATCTAATTCTTGATTAAATATCTAGTTGCTAGGTAATGAATGTTAATGAAACGTTACAGGGCAAGACCATCACGCTTATAGCTCTGTTTAATAGCAGAAAGTCACAAGTATGAATAATGATGTTCCTTACCACTACTACTCCTTTTACCCACCATTGAATCCACCCTTCTTTCCTTATACTTCAAGGGTCATAAAAAGTCGGGTACTTATACTAATAATTAAGTTTATGAATGTGATCATAATCCTTCAATGTCGAGAAAAACGGCTCATGAGATGAGTTTAGAGTGAGCAAGGAACTTCTAGTCCTTCGAGTCGAGAGTTGAGAATATTTGAAATTTGCGGAAGGACATAAAAAGTAGATTCCAGGAGGACAAAACGAACAAACGGAAAAGGTGTCAAAGAATAGAAAAATAATCCATTGTGAAGCACAGTCGCGATTTGTAATAATATTTACTTTGCTTCATACTTTTTTTATTTTGAGACTGAACAATGACCACAACTAGCTACTAATTTGAACCATCTTGAATGTACTCACGTGTTGATTGTTTGAGCGGTATTAGGTGTTCCGCCTCTCCAATTTGGTTAATTTCCCAGTAGACCATGCTCTTCTTAATCGCTCGGCAGTTTATTTCCATTTTATACTTTTCCTACTAAATTTGCCTGCTAAAAGATGTATAAATACTTCATTTGATTTACACTGATGGAAATACCCGAAGTAAAAGGCACTGGAGGCAGTTTGAGGATAATGTAAAATTTATAAAAAAATAATAAAATATAATTTTTTTATTACCTGTGAAATGTAAATGGAACTATAATGGTGTAGTCACCACAAAAACTTGAAATACGATCGCTGTCATGGCACTCGGTGGCAGAATCAGCTCAAGGGCACACGCAGGAAAGTTCTAATACTGTTTGGGATTGAACCTTAGTTCGCAGATAGGAACAGCAGCTGCCTCGGGATCTCATTAACGGGATGCTCTGCCACCCGTCCATGGTGCGTGTGCCAGGGTAGTAAGTGACAAACCGTATTAGGGCATTTTAACACTTGTAACAAAATAGGTGGACCACGAAATATGAGTTTATGCGTATGATATGACGTGCAAATATACCCATAGCCAAATTCCTTCTATTGGCTGTTGAACGTCATAAGTGCGAGTAATGTTCTGTGTGGTGCTGTTCAAATATCTATTGTTGGATTTCAAGATGAAAGATCAACACCGGATTCATGAAATCGTAGAATATAGTCTATTAAATGTTGCCAGAAGACAAAGGGCTTCCTGGGCCGGGGGTGCAAGCCAATGACCACGACGCAATCCAGGATTCCCAAATCTAATGGCAATTTTTGGAAAATTCATAGGAACTAGCTGTCTTGTACAAGGAAACTCCTCTTTCTGTGACAATTTTCAGCGCAACGCCGATAGTAAAATCTTCCATCGTCCATTTAATTTGAGCTGAGGATTAATAGTTACTCTTTTGGAAGTTTCATGCCTGTGAATTTTATGAAACCTTGAGTAAACGTATGTACTTTCTGTAGAACATAAATAAGGCGTAGAATGAAAGATGTAGGTGATTTCGAGAACATCCGCAGGTATAAGAATTCCTTCTCCACACGTGCCTTTCACGGCTACAATAGAAACAGAGCCCGCACACCAATGCACACCTCACTTCTCGTCTCTTCCATTTTCCAATCCTAGTGTTATCTTCTCTCCCTCTCTCATATATAATGCCTTCAGGTAGTTTGGGCGAGATAGTTACATACTAGTCATAATGGAGACCATATTCGAATTTTATTTTTTAATTTCAGCGCATGTAAGAAGTATGAAGTAAATATTGTAATATTAATGTCGCAAAAATATAGTTATATATGACAAAAATTATCAATAATTAAATATATCTATATTAGTCATTTACTTGACTCATTTTTTCACGCCGTACGGTGCAAAAATATTCACAACAGGTTTTTTGCGATTCTGTAAAAATTGTTGCGGTGAGTAATTAATTATTTTTTATAAACAGTTAAGAAAACATACTAAGCACACAGTTTATTTTTTGACGAAATGTAGGTGCTATAAATTCCTAATGTTTTCAATATTCTCCCTCTGGAGCGCTTAGCCGTAATCTATCCCATGTAAAACAGCTTAATTGTTTAGGCAAATAGCTCGAAAAGTAGTTTGGCAGGGGTTAATATTTTGATATAAATGGAAAGATGGGGGTTTTATTTTTGAAATGAATTCAAATTCATCGAATTCTAGGTGAAGTAATATTTCGCTCAAAATACCTTAACACGTCCTAGCTGGGTTACATACCGATGTAGGCACACGATCTATGCACACGCTGCAATATTTGTATTATTTTGGACTGAAATAATCTGAGACATAAATTATTTTGTTTTTAAAAATTCGATGAACTTAGTATTTCCTTTAATTTTTTTCAAACCAGAGGAAACTTGTTATTTCACAGCAGCGGGGGTGGTTGGATGCATAAGGGGAGTTTGAGGTGGTGGCCGCGAGGGGGATGGCGGGACGGGGGAATGTCAGGGAAGAAGGGGTATGTGTTGTGTGAAGGGTGTTGGTCGGAAAGGGGACAAAGAGGAGGGATTAGAAATAGGAGATGCACGGTGCAGAGGGGGAGGGTGCGTTGATGGGGCAACTGTGTGTGGGGGAGGGGCGGGGGGGGGGGGAGAGGAAGCGTTTGACAGGAGGGGAATGCGGGGCGGCGGCGGTGGTAGACCCCTGCGGGAAAATGGGGCCTCGCAGGGGAGGGGGTGGGGGGGGGCAGAGAGTGGAAGCGAGGGAACGGAGTGGCGGGCCTAGGGTGAGAGCAAGCACAGGGGACCCCTTCCCCCCCCCCCTATTCTCTCTAATCTGCCTGAGTGCTCCTGGGACTTGCCCACCCCTGCCCCTGTGAATATGTCCACGGCTCACCCTTTCGCCTCCTTCCACTCCCCCCCATCTCCCTCTAACACCACTCACTATTTTATTCCGTCGATTCAATTCTTGTTCGTTTTTTTTTATTTCGCATTTCATTTTCCTCGTTCATGGAAGCAATTTAATCGTGAATTTTTCTCCGGCGAGACTTAATTTATTTTGTGTTTTGCTCGTCATGACAAACTTTCTTAAGTTTCTAGTGACGAAGCCTTGATTCCCTTTTGGGAATGTTGAATGGTCGTGGTGTCAGGTGTGCTTTCATTTCACACCCAAGGGTTGATGTGGACCTGAAATAGCTACTGATGTATTGGCTATTCCACGTACACAAAACGCGAAACTAACTCGAAGAGTAACTCGTTCTTTTTATTAAATCCTTTGTAAATGCTCGGAAAATGTATTCACTAACTCTGTACTAATCTACTAATGCCATGGAATTCCGTGGAGCTTTCAATAGTTTTCACATTATGAATTTAAAAAAAATCTTGAATACAGGTACCGCGAATGTATTGGAGAAGAGGACAAGAAAACGGCTATGCGGTCATGTTTTCATCCACGGAGTACATCTTCATCTGATTGAGATCAACTATAAAATGATAGGAATGCTTAGGGATGAGTTCGTAGTTTCTAATAGCACATTTTTACGTGGATGCCACATAAACTTACTGAAATGCAATGGCTTTTGTTCGTTATTTATGAGAATAATCTCATCTGACATATTATGAAGATCGAGGTAGCAAATTGGAGGGTTACCGAGTTAATTTGATGTTCTTAATTTCAAAAAGGAAGTTATTATATTGTTGATTCATGCTAGAGCAATACAGTTTCATAATCTTGAATCACTATCTTGGCACATGTAGTAAATGTGTTTAATTTGCTCTTCTAGCAGTTCATAAATTAATTTTACATTCACATGTGCTATTTTTCTCAGATAACCGTCCTCAACTGATTCATTTATCCCTCATCTTGACTCCCCTACCTTTACTTTCACATAGTCGTCATCCTTTGTTACTTTATGCTCTCCGGGTCATCGTTACAAATTTATATATTTGTGTTATTCCAGTACCTAAACTGTAAAAAAGCCGAGTTAAACCATTAGCTCTGAAAGAGGTATAGGAGAAATCGGAATTGGGATACATACTTGATTTACCATACTAGGCTTATCTTTTGTCTTGTGGTAGGGTATTGATAAAGCAAGCTAATATAAATCCTTGAACTATGTGATTTACACTCTATGGTTTTGTAAAGCCAGCCTCAGTGGCGACGGGGTAACATCTTCGCGTGCTAACCTGAAGGTTGCGGGTTTTAGTCCCTCCTGGTTGGGTTTTTCTCCACTCAGGGCATGGGCGTCAATGTGTGGCATTAACGAGTTAGTTATAAGAAAGGTCGATGTAGACCGAAATTTGTTCGAAAATAACGAGTCCATAATTATTATTTATTAGCCTGATTATTTAGTGTGAGGCAGGAATAATTACTTTGTATCTCCAGTGAGGTACAAAATGAGCAATACCTCCTGACCATCTCCGCAACACAATTCATCTACCTCTAAGACTTCGAATATGCAGTTTTTTCCCTTGAAAATGACCTTGAACTGTGTTTATATCTTCAAACCGATATATGATATTGATCCGAAAAGGTCATTATAGAGGTAGCTATAATTTAAAAGAAAGTCCATTTCCTATTTAATTTGTTACAATTCAAGTTTCCGACCATTTGTTTGACAAATTACATATACCCTTAATCGTATATCGCTCCATGTGAAAATGTTATCTTTTTTAGGCCCGTTTAAACGGATTTTTTATCCCGTTCATCCTTGTTTTCCTAAGCCTTACCGATATTTGATTCTGGTAACTAATTTTTAAGTGGGTAAGGAAATAACGCAGATAGCATTATGAAGAGGCAGGTTTTCTCCATTTAACCTATGTGCGTATTCGAAAACACGCGTTGACCAAATGAATGTATGCTAATGTTTTCTCATTGGTGTCTGTCGACAAATCCAACATTTTTTTAACTTCTCGTAGCCCATAAAAACGGGAATACCCATAGGTCTTTTGTGGACCAGTAAATACTATTCATTTTTCTGCCCTCTGATGAAAACTGACCTATAAGACAGGTTGATTATGGATTATGGATGGTGTCCTTTTTGAGCTCCAAATATAGAAACCTTCGATTTTGTCACAACTTTTGAATGTTTAATTTAAATAATTGCCCTTTTATTATCTCTCCGAGTGAATTACCACGCTTGAACATTGCTACCATTCTAATGGTAGTTCAAAAAGCCTATTGCTGTTGAATTACCATCCTAATGGTTCCAGAATATTTGTGTGTATAAAAAAACTTAAGAACCTCAATTGGGAAAACTTGTGAAGGTGTGATTTTTGATTTTCTCAAATTGATAATGAAATAGTGAGCCATTGTTCATATTAAGGCCTTATCTTATATCAGTTGTGAAATATAAACGACGGAGTTGTCTCCATGGCTTGGCGTGTCAGCTGTTTGTGAGTGTGATATTGATCAATTGGAGGGAGTAAAGGGAATTTTTAATGTTAGCCTCTTCGGCGTAGTTTGCTGCTTTTTAGACTGCAATTTTCTGGCATGTTTTTATGTAACGTAGCTCTTGATGATAATTTCATTTTATGTTTTCTGGATTTGTTTATTGGGTTTCCCTGATGAATCTGAGTCGTCTTACCAACAACCTCGGTAGCATTCAATCCATCATTTTTCCTAGTTTCATGCGCGTAGTATTGTATATATTCGGATGTAGTTACATGGTGGAAAAAATCAATTTTTCAATTATAATCATTATTTGAATTGTTAAAGTATATGGGAGGAAGAAAAAAATGTGGATTGAATACGGAGATAGTGTGAGGAGATGGTGGACTAAAAGGGAACATAAAAAAATTGGAAAAACCGTGAGGGATATTCGGAAGCCCTCAAAGCTGAGTAACTGTAGTTCGGGTGTTTAAAAATTACTCATTGATTCACAATGGATAAAAAAATTATTAAATTACGAGACTGGATGTATTTTCAAGAACACCATTTAGCTCTACATTTATTTTTTATCCTGGAAGTTTCCTGGAACTTTTCATTTGGGAAAACAAAGCTATAAAACTGTTTCCCAACTTGAAGAACACGAGTATTCACTTTCATCCATCGAAGAATCACTCAGTAATTGTATTGAGTCGTAGCTGAGGGCTTCTGTGTATAATATCAGGCGGTTGCTAAATTAAATGGACTATCATTACTTGTCACGTTTTTACTTTTTTATTGCTTTTGGAATATTCTCATCTTATTTTGCTCGTTAATATCTCTCACCACTTCTACTTCATCTAAAGAGTGTATTTGGTCCATTGGATGGACTCGGAATCTAGTCTCTCCAATCACTAAGGGAACAAGGTAATTTGAGAATTGGGGAGTATTAACGGGAATCCGGGCTTCATATTGACAACGACGGCTCCATCACTACACATTTCGACATGGCCTCTCGAATGAGTAAGACAGGAAATAGCTGGCATATTTTGAACTTCTATATCGCACTCGTACTATTCGTGACCATAGCAGAACTGCGGTGAAGCCCCTATAAATTGAAGTACTGTATAGTTGCAACAAGGAAACTTTCTTGATTCAGAATAACTAAAATTCTGGCTTCTTTACGCCCTATGCATCACGCCCACGTGGGTATATAACGGAGGTGTAGGCACTTACAATTACTTGTAACTGGAATAATCACTC